>OU611855.1:7502500-8752500 GCA_914767755.1 Agrochola circellaris | reverse complement strand
TGAAAGAGTGATAGCCAGCTAAGCCTAATTCAATCATCGAAAATTATCATTAATTCAAGGATTTTCGGACATTTAACATGAAATTGCTTTAAATTCAATTATGTGGTAATTTTATCCTAACGTGTAGGTTAATATTGGAAGAGGAACATAATTACAACCAAAACCAGAAATTGCAGACCTATTGGACGTAATCATTCCTACGTCGTGCAACCTACATAATACCTGTAGGTTGCACGACAGTCAAAAAAAATGTAGAAAAACTAAACATGACAAAATAAGATAAAAATATTACGAAATTGTATTATGGTGCGATATTTTTTACAACCGACACAAGCCTTTACCACAATTAAATAATATTTTTCCGCCACAAAATTATACACAGTCTTTCACTCTATACTTTCAAAGATAAACATTCAGCCTTGTTGAATAAATAAAGGTTCAACACATAACAGGTCAAGTTTCGCGTTCATTATACGAAGGAAATTCAAAAATGCTACTTCCTCTTATATTGTGAAAGGCTGTCTGTTTGTGAATTTTGTGTTCACCTTAGCGGCTAAACGGATTTGGACGAAGTTTAACACATGGACACAATCTTGAACATATCTTAATTTTAAAGAGTGTCCTTGGAGTTTCTTGTCCGTTCTTCTCCATAGAGATCTACGTTTTGGAATGGGCAACTAGCTTCAACTTTCAAGCTGACCGACTCTGTGACAATTCAAAAGTGCCTGTAATGGTTTAATTTAAATAAATGGTTTGAGTTTGTGTTTGACACCATGCCCCATGGACATAAGAACTTTTTTATCCTGGTAGCACGGTAGGTCGTACGGCAGTAGTCAGAGTTTTTATGTCGCCCATAGGCCTTTGACTTGGTTTCACATGTCGTCGAGAAATATCTCTCAAGCATCTCGGTTTCTTCACGATGTATTCCTTCACCGTTTTTGAAGCAAGTGATAATTAAACAATACGCACATGAATTCGAAAAGTCAGAGGTAGCCTTGGGTTCGAACTCGAGACCTATGACTTGGCAGTCCAACGCTCACAATATTAGGCTATCACTGCTGCGTGTGTGTGTGTTTTTATTCTACTGAAACTCCTTACTATGCTAGGCCAGCTCAAAGTGACGTGCGGCCTACTGTACCTTCCCGTAGGATTATTTCTTTTTGTCGTATTCCGACCTCCATACGGGCGAAGCCGCAGCCGAAAGCCAGTATTATATATTTTTAAATGGAACGTTACTGCGATACTAAATGAACGGATGGTATGAAATTACGCGGTTTCCAGCGCCAAAGAGTTATGTTGTATTTATTCTTCTCTGACATTGTAATTTTCGAGTTCTTTACGTGTTTCTTTTAATGGCTTTGTTGGATGGTTTAGTAGGTTTTGTGTATGGAGAGTAATTTTAATATGAATCCAGAGTGTACTTAGGTAATTAAATATTCTTGCAGTTTACTGTAGTGCTGCTTGCAAAATAAAATTCTGGCATATTATTACAAGTTAGAATTCAGTTGGTTTCTCAGTAGAATCCCGGAGTCTGGACTTGTGCCCCGTTGATGATAAATAGGTTCGCTTCCTGTTACATGAGACTTATACATAACTGGCGATATCTGGGTGTACTATAAGTAACCTTTGCTTAAGATTACAGGCGTGATCGTATGTAATGCAAGTTAGACTGGCTACCCATATAATGAATAATTTCACATTTTACAGACGTGTTTGTGTTAATCGAAAATGGCGGCCGAATGACTTTTACGTACGTACGGAACGCGGAAATGAATGATTTGCCATCGAGGCGCAAACAAATCGCAATTCTCATGGTGCATCTAAAGAGAAACTATTGTGTATCAATGTACACTTAAATTATGGATTGTTAGTGTATTATCGAAATTATTATAATTACTCAAACATCAAAAAGAGGAAAACACACCGCACTGTACACCACAGAGTACTATATAACATACTGCAACTGATCACGATTATAGTAATTACTTATTATAAGTACTTACTTGTTTTATATTCTCATTGTATTATGGTCTTACTTTATATATTATTTCTTAAATTTATGTTATGTACAAATACAGATATATATTTGTATTGCTTATATGTTTAATCACACATATTTCATTGAAAACTAATACTAACCCAATTTAATAAGTCACGCAGGGGGACGCCAATATGTCATTCCATAGGTAATTGCTGAAAACCAGCGCTGTTGACGTTAGGTTCTTCCGAATTCCCAGCGTTTCGCCGAGCAATGACCTGTTCTTTCACAGATGCAACGCACAGCATAATTTTTCTTATTATTTTTTACAAAAGTGGTTCTGCTGAGTAGCTCTGCTTTTGTTGTCATTTGCTAATGTCGCAAGAGTAATTACGCAATATTGTCTTTGATCCGTGGCCTTGACATCAACCAATGAACAACATTGTTTTTATTTTATTTTTTGGTTGAATACGAGGCCTTTGGCTACTTTTGTATGTGTGTATTTTATGTCTTTTGTCTTTATATGTGCAGAATACAACTTAATTTTTTTCTTTATTTGATAAGGCATCGCGACGGCGCGTTTAAAAGTAGATGTAGTGACCAAAATTGAAAAGAGTATGCTTAGATGGTTTGGTCATGTTGAGAGGATGAGTGAAAGCCGACTAACAAAAGGTATTTACGAGCCAGATCTGAGTGGAAACACCGGAAGGGACGCATTAAAAGGGCATATAGTGGCTATGTTCTTCAGAAACGTTAGGTGGGTAGTGCACGCAACCGGCGTGCGTGTATGACCAGTATGAACGTAAACGACGCAAAAGTAGTTTGTAAGGATCATAGTAGGTGGCGTTCTGTAGTTTCTGTCTACCCCCATGGAAGAAGGCGTTTTTTTTATGTACGTACGTGGCCATAAATATGGGACCTCAAATTTTATAAAAAGTTTGGTTTTCTAGAGCGTCGTCTGTGTCACTTATTCCTTTGTGACAGTCGCTTTGCAAAATTCGATGTCACATGTTTACGCTCAGGTACTCTACTGACTTAAGCTACAATTTCCTAGAAGAGCGGTGACCCCGCTACATAACGTCGGCAGTGTCGGCTTTCATGATAATGATGACAGCAGCAAAGATTTAAATCGTTAGATTCGCCCTACCTACTTAGTTTATTTTTCGTTTTGACACCACTAACACACAATAACGCAATGACTTGACTTGGTTGTCATGGAAACGCTATTCAATCATGTGTGACCTGACTTTTCCTAAATAAAGCAAGCGATTTAAATCTTTGGACAGCTGAGTTTGACTTTACGGTATTAAAAAACGCTCTCTAGGAAAACACACCAACTTGCTTTCATAAATAATGTTTCAGTGACGTCACTCGCCGTTAAATTGTAGACGCTATATGGCGGCTACCGCTCTTTTAGAAATACGTAGATCAGATGGTTTCTACTCAACAACCTACCATTATAAAATAAAGAAGAGAAGCTTAAGAATAAAATAAAAAATAACAACGAGGAGACTCCATTTTGGAAATGGTGAGATCTCTCAGCTGGAATTTCTCCACAAAGTCCTTTCCTATGGACAGTTAACGATCTATCTTCCGGGAATAGTGCGAGCCACCGGGCTTGACGTACTGATAAATGATTAGAAATTATCTGTGTGTTGATAACAATAGTACAACTGAAGAGAATGGCTGTTGGTTAGCCAGTTTCACTGTACAATATGTGAAGGAAATGTATCCGTTGCGCAATATTGACTTTTATACATCTGTTACGGCATAATTAACCGATCAGCATTCGACCATGGCCACAGCAGAAACGAAAGAAACGAAAGACCATGCGGCGATTTTCTTTAAGATGTGAAGTCAATTAAATACTTGTGAAGAACAGAACTGACAATTTGTCTTCGTAGAATAAAGATAGATTAAGTGGTCAAACTACAAGGGCAGTATTACGTCCATTACGCGTGATAGGCCACATAGTAATTATAGTTAATATTCATCAAAACATCCAAGCGCCATATTTCATTTCACAATAATTGAGCCACAAAATTGTACCTTAATACAACATTAACCCCGAATGCGTATTTACTCAGTAATTTCGTATAAGTATAGATTTTTGACACAAAAGGCCACCCAATAATTGCAGCAGCGACGAGATGGTTATCGTTGACGGTTTCCCACCCAAATTACTGAATTAAACTTCGAAACTACGACCTACATACTTCGTTTATCATAAAAATTCCACGTTTAACTTTCAAATTAAAAAATAAACACAGTTTTTATTCATGTTTCAAAGAATTTCTAAAAGATACAGTTTTATAAAATGCTGCCAGCAATTATGACTACGTCGTACTTATGAATTTAAAAATTCCAGTACAATGACTGCACAAAAGTGCAAAGAAAGCTCGCACAAAGAGATTTGAAAGCATCTGCAGCTTGGATACAGCTTTGGACTGCAAATTACAGCTGAGATAAACAGTGGCTATGCGCCGAGCCGCGACGCCGCTCCGTCTACGCGGTCTACGCCAGTTCGTAGCGGCAGCACGTAGCGAGCGGTCGCCCGTAGCCCGTCGTAGCGAGCGACTACGCCGGCGCGGTATGTACGAGCCAGCACAGTGCGTCCGCAAACATAAACAAATAGTGATATGAGTTGTGCGTCCCCGAGCCTAGTATTCCGACTAACTCTCCTCATATTAACTTTCATAGTGTCGTGTACATTCGTCGCCAGTGTGGTGTGGTTATTGCGAACGAGTGGCTCCTCCAGCCAATATGAGAATTATTACTTGTCGAGAATTAATATAAGCGCCGTTAAAAGCGACGGTAACAATATTTCGACGACACCGCCTGTATCGGACCATTATAAAGACTTGATTAAAATAGAAATAGCCATGCGGCGGGTGGAGGAAAATAGTAGAAGATTAAAAGAGTATACGAAGTCGTTATTGTGGGATAACAAGGACAAGTCTTTGTGGTGTGTTTTGTTTAAAGAGAATGGGAGGATGGAGAAGCCGTTGCGAGGCGGGAAGCATAGACATACGATTGATGAGGAGTATATTCGAACATTGAGGGAACAAAAAATGAGAGAAGCTTTGATACATTTGAGGCACCACGGCGCTCACCACCGGCGGAGACCCGACGTCCTTCCAAACTTGCCCTACATAAAATAAATGACCGTATATTGAGTAACGTTTCGCGGAAATTGCTTCGGATTCTCTATGAAACTGTTTCCAGTTGTACAGGAAAATCATTCCAATTATTGCAACAATTCGTATGAAGTCCGATTCAATTTCGTGTGAAGTGGAGAGATTTTAATGATAATATGTTGTAAATATTTTGTACGTCGGTTTAATGTAAATGACTGTATTCAATGTGTAAATATATAACGTTGACATAAGTGTAAATATGATATGGCACAATTAAATAAATGTTTGTTGACTTCAGACAATATTTGAAAGTTATGTCAGAAATGTTTTGAAATTCAATTGTTTTTCTGATTGTATTTCTAGGATTTACGTATGCTTTTATATTAGGTTGTTTGACATGTTAAGTCTTGGACAAATATATTTTATTTATATTGTTTTGCAAATATCCGGGAATTAAATAATAAGGATGTCTAACATAGGAAATATTTTGCTAAGATTAACATTTACCGTTTTAAGATTCGCAACACGGTGTTATAACATCATACGAGTACATATTTTATGTAATGATGCTAATCATACTTTGCGGTTTTGATTAAATTTATTCATAGTTTAAATAGGTTTTATCAATAGAAGAAAATCTCTTAACAAATTGTTGTCATTTCAACTGTAGAATTGCCATTAGAATCTGTGATTTTAATCATTTTGGCCTAATTAATTTATGATTACTCGTTGACGTTTTGTAATTGGTTAACTAATAATATTCGCATCACTGTCATCGAAAACAATTTTTTCTTTAATGTGTGATCAATAATTATGTTATTTTCGTTCAAATTTGAATAGATGAGGTGTAGATAGATTCATTTATGTAGTGAACGCTGTGTGTAAGTTAAAAAAAGGACAGTGTCTGGCACTGTATATGCGTATAAACAAAACAGGGTATCTCCCTGGGTAGTAAGATAATTATTAGCACAGCATGGCCTATTCTCATGTCGTTGTAGTTCGTACAGATTCGAGAGAAGAAAAGTGGCGATGTGTCTTTAAGAATAAAACAAAGTCACACAAATAAATATGTTGTCCAGCTCACGCACGCAAAAAGCGAATCATAATGAATCTGTCTATACTGGTTTATCCTAATCCTAAAATGTCGGTGGTTTATGTTCAAAAAGTTTTGGTTTCAATGGGACCTCATTTTCAAAAGTTAATTGTATGAATCCATTTAATTTGTAAAACGATACGATTCAGCATTTAATTTGCTCAGTACTTTAACATCCCATCGTGTTAAAAGTATGAATAAAATGGTTTGTGTATGAAACTTTTGTTTTATTTGTGACAAGTTACATTAATGAAAGGGGAGAAAGAAGATTAGGCGTAAATGAAAAAGGTGGCAAAAATAATTAATAACATAATATCTTACATTTTTGTTTTAACGATATAAAGATAGAATTGTCTGCTAAAGTCATCAAAAGCTTATAAAAGTTTTATCATATCGGGTCAGTGCCTTTGGTAACTTTCTGTAGATATTAATATAAAAGAATATTTTCACAGCTTTAGTATAGGACGACTGACGTATCTACAATGTGTCAGTAGGTTCTTTCATAATTGCATTCACCTATGGAAATCACTTTGTGTCAATTAACTTAGGGCTAATTTCACCAATGAAACTGAACGCGATCAGCACATTCACCACGTTTAAGAGCTGTCAGTGTCATTATTTTCTGTGGAATATTGACACTGACAGTTCTTGAACGCGGTTTAGATGTGCTGATCGCGTTCAGTTTCGTTGATGAAATTCGCACTAAGGGTAGGTATTGTGTAGCTGGCCTGACTTTCGAATTCTTAAACGACATTTAACTTTCAGACGTTCTTTGGAGAATTTTATTAGGCCTCTAAGTGTGCGAAAATATTCCATACATAAAAATGGTATTAACGTGTAAGGTTCAGCTGTTTCTTCCCACAATTATATCCGTCTGTCACGGACAGCCCGGTTCAAAGAAAAATGCTAGACTTGGACTTGTGGAAATTACTAAAATTAATGGGTAAATTTCTAAGTTCCACGTACTTTTTAACTTGATGCCATTAAAACTTTGAAATCAAGACGATTGCATTGATGGTACGTGAATCCATTGCTTAGTTGCAGAACAAGTTACTAAAAAAAATATTGTTTACTTTATTTTTCACAAACAAGACGCACATTACAAAAAAATAACATAAAATACACACACTAATATAATTAGCCAAAAGCCATTTATTCAACAAATAAAAGTTCAAAGTTTGACAATTTTGTACATTGCTTGATGTCAGGGCAGGTCCCAATTTAATGGTAGCACTAAGACCAACATTTGAAATAGAAAATGTACAAAGTAATATAAAAATCTACATTAATTTGTTGTATCACATTCTTTGTACGTAAATAATAAACTTAAAAAAACAATGTAACCGATACAAACTAAGTAACAAAGTACTTCCAGTAGAGGTTTCAAATACTTTCAAATATTTGAAACCTCTACTGAAAGTACTTTGTTACTTAGGTTTATACAGAGATGCTTAAGACAAGCCGGTCAAAAAAGATAATATCAACATTTATGTACGTACCTAGACAAGGTTATAGACTCCCGTATATTTTTATGGCACTATATAGGGTCACTACACCGACATTCTTACCCCTGGCTATATCGGTGTGAGCATTAACCCCTAAAATAGATTATACTAAGGAAATGGTGATATTCACGCAGGCTGCGACCGAATTTCCCGGAAGATTGTTATGGCTATAACCTTTCTGAAGGAAATATAAGATTCATATCACCCTGTGGAAGTATATACATAGTGCTTTTACATAAGAGTGCAAATATTTTTAGTAAGTATTTTTGGTAGGTAAAGATGAAGACAAGATTACCTTGTGTAAGTAAAGGGCGCACCGAGGGGGTGATACGTGTTTGCGAAATAATTGCGTTCGTTTGATCCCTTGCTGCATCATTATTACTTAACTTTTAGTTATGCAATTAATATGTAAGATATTTAAGGAGTCACTCTTTACAAATACTTTAGAAACACGATTACTTATAGTTTCCTCGATTGAAAAAAATCCAAAGTATTCTCTAAAATACAAAATAAACCCTTAGTACGGCGTAAATACTTTACAGGAGGACATTTTTGAATAATTACAAAACTACATGTTTTTTTATAATGCAATTTTCCATTTTAGAGAAGGAAATACCTAAGTTAGCGCGCGAACCGCTCATTCTTCGCCAGAGTCACCACGGTTCCCCGCTTCCCCACACGCTAAAAAGCTCGGTGCACCCTTAAATATAGGCCACATTGTGTGGGTTTCATAATAGAGAGGGGAATAAAAATAGAAGTTATTAAGAGTCCGTGCACAAAATTCACTCGACAGAGTTTAGGTAAATTCATTGCGATGCTATGTTTGTGTGCACCCACGTCTAAAGATCGAGCGTAGTGATCGCTCAAACAGTTATGATCCTTTATATGATATTTTCTTAAGTTACGTAGGTACGGTTATGAAATAAGTCTGGTTATACTATATGTTTATCTATGTTTGTGTATATTAGTTTAGAATATTTGTAACAATCTTATGTTGATTGTTATAAATATTCTAAACGAATATGCTATAATTTGGTGTTAGATGCATTTAGATACATTTAGACATTCAATTACATTGAGGTAAGTGTTTTACATAAATACGAGTATTGGTGCCGATTCTCTTATACATCGAACTAAACTATCACTAAAATTCCTTACTTTTGGCTATGAGAATCTTAAAGCTATTCTGCATAAAAAAACTAAATTTAAAAATAACTGTAACAAAATTAAAATCTAATTTGACAATCACGACTCCATGTGGTACTTGTTTTTCCCAACGCCGTGAATTTTTTTTAGAGCCGGAGGCGCTCACTTTTTTTATATGGAATTTTTCACGTTTTGCATGGAAAATATGAAAAATTGTTACTTACACGTTGAATTTTAGGGGTTCTATTAAAGGGGGTCGAAATTTTCATTATTTTTGCGATTGGACACACCATTTTTGAGATACAAGCAAAACGAAAAAAATCTGTACAGTACTGTTTTTGCATCTGAAGTCGGGGGTATTGGTGTGAATTTTACTTCATGACCACTAATAATTCCACACTTTTTTAATCCCGATTAAAAATAGTCAGATATAGTTAAGCAATCAAAATTTTTGGTGAAAAACGTCAAATTCAGAATAGCAAAATTGCCATTTTCACTACATTAATCACTTAGTGCCATCTTAGGGCTGTCAAACTGAAATATTGTTTAGTTGTCACTTTAGTCTATTTCAGAATGGAAAATCGTCGTTTGCCAGGAATAAAGTAAAATTTTGGTGATTTTTAGTCTAGTTTAGAGGCATTGAATTGGAATTGGCATTGGATCCATATATGGATCTGGGAAATATGCGTAAAAGATATTTCCGCGAAAGACACTTGCGCGATCGTATCTGCGTGATAATGTTGCTAAAATGAGATTTCTTCGTGATGTTATGAAGAAATCCGATAATTTTCGCAGCCATCTTGGATTTACGAAACTATCGGCTTTAGCACCCTCGGAAACTATGAATACGACACCCATGACGAAACATTTTAAAATATTCCCAGCCGCCATCTTGGATCTTTATTTCGACTTAAAGTATGTACTTAGTCTTCAGTAGCGTTAAAGAACTTTGTTCCAAAAAATACTTCACTTAATGCTACTACAGCATATTATCGGAGCGGGCATCTCAGTGACGCGAACCCATAAGTTTTTCCCCTACCAAAAATCACTCAATGCGCTAAAAGAAGTTTTCACTTTTAAAAACAACTATGAAAGCAACAGTAAAAATATAACTAGCGGACCCGGTAGGCAGACGTTGTCCTGCGACAACAATGCCACCCGGGTCTAACCATAGCTAAATCAGTCAAGCCGTTTAGGATAAGAAGAATTACAAACACACGCACACCGGTATTTTATTTATTGCCATTCATGCAAAATTTTAATGTTTTTCAAAAACAAGCAAAGTACTTAAAATAAAATGCGGGTCAAAATGTGGTAGTGAGCGTACAATTTCTGGAATATGTTTAAACATAACATGTGTGCGTCTGCGACGCAAAGTGATACGTCTTCACGCTGGGAAGGCCCGTTCTCAACCCACGGGATGGGTTTTCCGCGGTCGTTAATATAGTTCACTTTACCATTTATTTGCGAAATGAAGTAATTGTTTATTTATAAAATAAAATTTAGATTCTGTTAAATGGTTATTTTAAGATTAATATGTAATTTTTTAAATTTCTTGAAAGTGTTTCTCAGTATTAGAAAAAAATACGTATTTGTCTTGAAGTTTTTAGAAAATTCCGTTATTTAAAAAAAAAAATCTACTATATTTTGTATGGAAGGTGAAAAAAATGGTTCAGCCACATGCAAGTAGACCATATAGTGATAAAAATCTGAAGTAGTTTCTTGTAACCAAACGATCAAACATCAGTTTCGCGTCATTTTTCGGAAAACCTGTTGCGAATATTAGTGATTTTCCAGGAATCCTTAATTTATTTGAAAAAACCCTTTCAGCCACATGCTAGACAAAGAACTCGACTTTATAAATCATAAATAATTTTGTTTAAATTCTGTTTCCCTTTCTCACAACGAATGAACAAAATTGATCAAAATCAGTAGATTTTGAGCACGGCCCCTTAACGTGAAAATTGAATAACTGAGTTCATTTTTAGTCTTTGGTAAAATTTGAGTGAAATAAATATGTCCTGAACATTCTATTTTCGTCCTATGAATGGGTGTTTCAGAAATATATCTATTGCGTGGGACATAATAATGTAATAAGTGGAATGTGGGAGAGGTATTTGTACGGAAAACCAACCAACAAGAAGATATTTCGGGCTTAAATATTAGTGGATAGTGACAACACCGACGAATTTACGATACACGAGAAAAATATGAGTGGTAGGTAGGCAGTGATATAAAATAGTTGCCGATTCGTTGAAGAGTAACATACTATCACCGTCCTGGACCTATTGTCCCCTTTGTAAACCAATATTTGTTTTGCCCGCACATCTATTGTACCCACATTTTGCCTGTTATTTTAAATGTCCCTTGTAATAGTGGGTGGGGCAAACCTATTGCCATTAACAGGGCCATAAATTAATACAGAGCCACTTACTCATTGTTACAATACTCAGTATGTAAAAATGGCCTTAGAATCAGACAAATGACTTCTTACTTTAGACCGCGTTCAGACCAAGCGTATAGTCGGCTACTGTGAAAATGTATGAAAAATAAAAGACAGTCGGTGGTAGTTAGTCGGCGGCTGAAGTTTGTTTTTCATACATTTTGTGTTGGACGATCACAATACGCTTTGGTGTGATCAAGGACTCATGCCCGTTTCCACTAAAACAAGGTGGTACCTAAATGAATATCTAAATAAAAGTTGTAATTTTAATTCTCGACGATTAAAGGCGTTGATTTAGGTGTTTCTTAGTTCTTAGCTAGTGAAAACGGGCATTAAAGTTTTATTTGTTTATTAGCTCCGTCCCGTGGTTTCACTCACATAAGTCTCGATTCCGTAGGAATATCGGGATAGAAAGTATTCTGCGTTTTAACCCAAGTCATGGTCTACTCATGTGCCAAATTTCATCCAAATCCGTTCGGCCGTTTTAGCGTGAGAGCGTAACAAACTAACAAACAAATTCACTTTTGCATTTATAATATTGTATACAAAAGTAAATAAAGTAATAAACAAATTACTTACGGTTTTATAATTTAGACATCCACTACAAACCCTATTGTTTGAACCTCCTACATACAAACACATAGCCCACCGCTTTAATTGGTTAATCCATTCAAAAAGAGGTCGAATTAAAATTCAGAGCGCATATTTTGCTTTGCTTCAGCCATATATTCGCAAACTGACCCATTTGTTCAAAGGGCTAACTAGTGCTTCACAATTCGGTTGCTAAGCTTCACTCGCGGTTCGATAATCCTATGCAAATATTGAATTAAAGTGGCCTTAATACTCAAACTCTGGAAGTTTACATACTGTTGGGCTCTGCTTCATAGTGATCAATCGATAGTCCTTAATAGAGGTAGTTTTGAATGGCTGTATACATAATTTTGTTTGAGGCTTATTTTTGTGGTCTTCTCAATTCTTTATTGCGTACCATAATGTATACAATGTCGTCCATAGGCATGTGACCGCCCGTATCTTTCTGAATATTTATGAAAATTAACTATAAACACTAGACTAGACAGTAGACAGTACCTAGCAATGGCTTTCATTTTGACAGTTCAACAACATTCTTTTATCATTCATTTAATCATCGAGCCAATAATATCGGAGATATGGCAAACGCTACGCAAAAAATTTAAATTATAATAACATGAAAAATATTAAAGATAGACAGGGGGGCGTCAATCTTTAATATTTTTCATGTTATTAATTTTTTATATTTTTTAATGTTGTTGAACTGTCAAAATGAAAGCCATTGCTAGGTACTGTAAGTGTGATACGTATGGAATACCCTGCTGGATAGTCAACCCCGCAAAAAGACATTGTCGCGTTCCAATTGTCATTCCAACACAGCGGTAACTCTTTTGAAGTCACTGCCTATCGCTACTATTCCACAGTTTACTCGTAACAGTAACATATTGGATTTATACTCAATAGTGGAGCATGAATAGTGGCAGCCTGCCAGCTAACTGCGATCACAATATCCATTTCGCGCAGTTGACTCGTGTGACTTGATCGGCAGTATGGCGAGTGTGGCGTGAAAGCCGAGTACAGTCATATAAGTATTCAAACGAAGCATGACTTACATTAACTCGTCATAGTTTTTGATACTTGTTGAATTAGATTTGTGCCTGATTTCTGTCTTGGCCAATATCATAACGTTGTCTTCATAGTAATTTAGCACCTTTAGAAGCGTTGGTGAACTTAGTATTCTCTCATAATAGAGAGGATGCCTGGGTTAAAAAAATTAAATTCTATTTAGTCCGTCAGTCAGATAAAAAAAAATTATAGACACGTATTTTTGCTTTATCATATTAATAAAAAAATACTTAGATAAAACGCATTAAAGTTGGGGAGTGGAGGCTCGCTACGGCACAAATAAGTATAAAATCTGCATAGGCATGATGACGTAACGAAACATTTTAACTCAATGTATCGCCGTAATCTTTTGATTACATAAAAAAATAAAAAAACACCCCCAACGTCCAATATTTTTTTATAACATAAAGGAAGAATTTAAAAAAAAAATGTCGTCATCTCTGTTGGTTGTATAATGCTACTTTGAAACTTTTTGGTTAATTAATATAAAATATTTCAGTTTGTATGTCGTTGGTTGTACCTATAGAATGCTTACTAGTTGAATACTAAATTACACTCGCACTTGACGTATTTAATTATATCGTAGCATTATACCTAATGTGAGACTGGCTAATGAAGGCATTGGAAACACTTAAATAAAAGGAAGTATTTTAATCAGAATTCAATAAATTAGATGGGAAAGAATGATTAAGTTGCGATATATAGTCCTCCAGACCGTCTTTCGGTCATGGCGGCCAATCTCAATAGAGGCTTACCTTCGGCGTGGGAGAAATTATAGTGCACAATTGTTTGCGCAGACACATGTGCACCCTCTCTTCCCTCACTCTTATAGTCCGATGGGACGGCGATCCGACACGACTGGAGAGAGACCAACGGCTTTGCGAGACACGGCAGTATCACAATGCCATTCCAACTTACAAACTTCGGGCAGTTACTAAGAAATTCCTTATCGAAAAACCCAATAACCCATGCTTCAAAAATATTAAAATATTCAACATTAACTTGACAGCTTAACGTTCATACATGTTTAATAATTAGATCTAAATTTAACTTATCCTTGACATTTTAATGTATTTAAAGTGAGAGGGCAACACACTATATCATAAACATGTGGGCAAAAAGACTGTCCCATACAAAGCTTTAATAGTACTCGGCCAAAAGTATGGGACGGCTGATTATTTTTTCGAGATTACGATGTCGGTCCCATGGCAAAAATGATTCAGTTTGATAGTCAGTACCACCCTTCAAAAATGTCCACACCTTTCTGGTACAGACTGTAGAATTATTTACATTGTAAGACTCCGTGAACCATTAAGCCAATTGTTTTCATAAATGATGCTCTTTTCTTGCAAACATTCAAGGGGAAGGCACACGTACCATTCATTATTATAACAACTACTATGACTTGAGTTAGGCACGATTCGTTTGCGCTGTAAAGTTTTAACGAGCTGTTACTCGTAGCTTTCAAGCTGTTGATATAATATTTCAATGTAAGACTCCTTCGTATACAACACAAAAACTCTTTCTTAATTCAATATTTTTTTTAACCCCCTCCCGAAAACAGGGCGGTGTTTTGAAAATATAACACACCAGGATTTTTTTCAAAGCAGATGCGGTGAACCTGCCTACCCTTTTCCCAACTGTGTTGGAGTCGGATTCCAGTCTAACCGGATGCAGCTGAATACCTGTATTTTACATGGAGTGACTGCCTCTCTAATCTCCACAGCCCAGTTACTGGGTAACACGATAACCCTTGGTAAGACTGGTTGTCAGACTTTGGGGCTTCTGACTACCCGTTACTACAGTCAAAGATCAACGAATGACAGCCAGGATCAACAGCTTAACGTGTTTTCTGAAGCATGGAGGGGTCTAGATATGAAATAGATGGTCACCCATCCACGAACCGACCGGGACAAGCTTCACCTTCGGTGAACCCCGTGCGGCTGTTATTATTTAGCCACTAGCCTCCCATAAAACAGATGGGGTAGACTCGGTAAAATGAAATTACGGTGACACCTACGCTGTTAAAAGGTGAAAAAACAGTAGGCCCAACTATGGTAAACACTTTTTATGATGTAATACTCGATAAAGGAGGAAATCTGCCGACCTAAGGACGTGAAAAGAGTTTAAGGAGTTTTTTTTCGCGGGTAGGTGTAAATAAACGATAGACGTATCTCTGTTTTTTAATTTATATTTAAAATAGAAATACTCAGTTTTTTATCATAATTTCTATCAATTATAAATAAATAACCTCTATTGCACGGGTACTCACGTTTGTGGCACATTTATGTGACTCAAGTAGTAAAATTACACCACCTGCCAGCTCATCATCTATATAGTCACTACACTTTTCACCTTGACACTAGTGGATCACTATGTCCCAACTTGCGGAGATATTGTCAGCACAAAAAAGCCTTGAAGAGAACTTCACACGGAAGATGGAAGCACTTGAAGCCCAGATTCAGTGCGCAGGACCAGCCAAGGATACCGTGGCAAGGGTGGCTGAGGAGTTCCGGACCTTCAGGGAGCTTGTTTTCAGCATGCTTGGCTTGCTCCGGACTCAGATCAGTGAGTGTGCTAAGCAGGTTGACGGAATGGAGACCAGACATAGGCGGAAAGCACTGATCTTTCAAGGTGTTGCTGAAGTTGACAGTGAAGACAGCACCTCAGTCATCTTGGATATCGTCACAAATAAGTTGGCCCTGAAGAATTTCTCTGCATCTTCCATAAAGGTTTGTCACAGACTCGGCGCTGCCAGTAAAGATCATCACAGGCCAATACTGATTAGGTTTTCCAGCTATGATGACAAATCACTTGTCTGGAAAGCTAAGACACGATTGAAGGGAACATCCATTTCAGTCAAGGAGTTCTTAACAAAGGTCCGGCAATCCATCTTTGGGAAGGCGCGTCTTCACTTCGGAATGCGGTCGTGTTGGACTCAGGACGGTGTTATCGTTCTTAAGGCCTTTGACGGAAGTAGAAATAAAGTTTCTTCACTGGATGAGCTCAATCCTCTGCTTGCGAAGTTTGCAAAGGTCCAAGGCACAGGAGATAGCCTGCAAGACAGAACGTAACAATAATGGTATCATGTACTTTATATTGTATCTAGTTCAACGATTTGCATGCAACTGATATGACGGAATTACTTACCGCTGTTATTTCTTTGTTTATGTTCTTAGTAGTCCCTCTACTATTAGTTACCTACGCAATTTCCTCATAAACTCTTCTGAACTTAAGTTGGCACACTGCAGAGAATAATTTACCGTCAACAAGTTTTATTTTTATTGTTATGTGTAGACAGTGGATCCTTTTTTTATTTTCAATTTTTATTTTTCTTGTTCGTAAACGTCAAATTAGTCAAAGTGTCAAATGTAAAAGTTAAAAAGTCCACAGATTATTTATGAAAGGTAGATTGACATATTCGGATACGTTTCACGACTAATTCATATTTTAATTGTTACCATAATATTTTATTTGTGTAAACTTCCTTTTTTTTGTTTTTGTTTTGTCTTGATGTTATTCCGCATGACAGTTTACTCTCTTTTATTATTTTGTTTCTGCTGTGTGCTTTTATCTCTTAACGTGTAAGTTTTATAGTGTTTAGACTTAAGTATATGATGTTGTGGGCTGGCGGGTGGTGCAGAGATGCAAACATCGTACCAGTCGTTCGTGTAGTGTTAGCATTGTATATTATTGTATATTTATAGATATTCATTTTGTTTTACTTATTTATGACATCTGATAACGAATCATTTTATTCTGCCAATGAATCTAGTGCCTCTTTCAGCGATGAAACTTTCACTTCTCTTACAGACACCTTAGGTGTTCTTTTACGTCAAAATTTCAGCCAAAATTCTACGAAGAATGAATTTAACGTATGCCACCTCAATGCTCAGAGCATTCCCAGTCACTACAACGAACTATACGACACGTTTTACGACAACAACGTTCACGCCGTCCTGATTTCCGAAACTTGGCTCAAACCTGACCTGCTTTCAACCACTTACCCGCTCCCCGGTTTTGTTCTTCTTCGGAATGACCGGATCGGTAGGAGGGGGGGTGGTGTAGCTATCTACCTTCGTGATGATTTCCCATTTAAAATTCTAGCTTCTTCTTCTTCCAATGAATCCGCAGAGTTTCTTTTCCTCGAGGTTTGTGTCAAAGGAGTTAAAGCCGTCCTTGGCGTTGTCTATTGCCCCCCTTCCATTGATTACTTCACTGAATTCGAATCGGTACTTGAATCTTTGGGATCAGAGTATGCACATCACATTGTTATGGGGGATTTTAATACCAATCTCCTTGCCCTCAACTCCCCTCGGTCCCGTAAACTCCTGCATTTAATCGAGTCAGCAAGTCTCCATGTTTTGCCTCTCCAACCCACTCATCACAATATAGTCGGTGATGATACTTGGCTTGACCTGATCCTCACCTCTAATCCTTCCCTAGTTTCCTCACATGGTCAACACGATGCTCCTGGCTTTTCTCATCACGACATTATTTTCTTATCCTATATCCTTAAACCCCCTAAACCTAAACCAACATTCCAGTACAGGCGTGCCTTTGCGCGTATGAATGGCGAGAGGCTTCAACAAGATGCGTCCAATATTGACTGGTCACCTCTGGAAGCAGCTGCTTCAGTTGAAGATAAAGTCAGATTGTTCAACGATGTTGTGGTCAAGCTATTTGACGCCCATGCACCTATCAAGAAAATTAAGTTAAAGCGACCGCCTGCGCCTTGGATGAACAGGGGAGTTCGGATGGCAATGCGACGGAGGGACCGTGCGTTTCGGAAGTTTAAAAAGGATCGCTCGGATGACAATTGGGTCTTGTTTAAGGCTGCTAGGAATCGGTGTAATCAGATGATACGCAACGCTAAACGCCGCCACATCCTAAATAATATTACTTCTTCTTCTCCTGCCGATATTTGGAAGTTCCTTGGAACTTTGGGCATCGGCAAGTCGCGACATTCGGACCTTCCTAACACAATTGGTTTGGACGATCTAAATCGCCATTTCTCCACTGTACCCAATCTAGATAGTCTAACCAAATGTCAAACCCTCGACTACCTTGCTGGTCTGACGCGTCCCAATATTAACCCCTTTGTCTTCACCCCAGTCGACCCAGGAGAGATCAAAAAGATTATCCTTTCCATTAAGTCCAAAGCTGTGGGCTGCGATAATATCAGCCGCCATATGATCGTAACGGCTCTGGATCAACTGCTTCCTGCAATCTCCCACATCATAAACTTTTCCCTTTACACCGGTGTTTTCCCGTCCCTGTGGCGTAAAGCCCTTGTTCGGCCCCTGCCTAAGATACCCAATCCCTCTCTTCCTAGTCACTTTCGCCCAATTTCCATCCTTCCCTTTCTATCTAAAGTGCTCGAGGCCAGTGTTCATAAACAATTCTCCCACTTTATTCACCGGAACTCCCTCATCAGTCCATTTCAATCCGGTTTCAGGCCTGGGCACAGTACCGTTTCAGCTCTCCTTAAAGTGACTGACGATATAAGGCGTGGAATGGAAGACACTAAAGTTACAGTCTTAGTGTTAATTGACTTCTCCAATGCTTTTAATACCGTCAGTCACGAAGTCCTTTTATCCATCCTTTCCTATCTTATGGTCTCTCGGGAGGTATTGGAATGGTTTTCCTCTTATCTTCAGGGACGTCAGCAGTCTGTTCGTGCTGGAGACTCTTCGTCGGGTTGGTGTGATCTTGCTGCTGGCGTTCCTCAAGGCGGTATATTATCTCCTCTTTTGTTCTCCGTTTTTATCAATCTCATTACCACTGAGCTTCTGACTGCGTATCATCTTTATGCTGACGATTTGCAGCTTTATTGTCAGGCAAGTGTTGACAACATATCCGATGCAATTGAGGAGCTAAACCGGGATTTAGGTGTGGTGAAAAACTGGTCTGATCGTTTTGGGTTGGCGGTTAATCCTACCAAGTGCCAGGCTATCATTGTAGGGAGCACCCATAGTATGAAGAAGCTGAATGGCTTAACTGTGCCACCTGTAGTGTTCGACAACTCTGTCATCCCGTTTAGCTCCGATGTTAAGGATCTTGGTCTGCATGTTGACACATGTCTTGACTGGCGAAAACAGGTCACGACTGTAAGTAAAAAAGTCACCGGAACGCTACGGTCGCTCTATCGGTTGAAAAACCTTCTCCCATCACACATAAAGGCAATGCTTGTACAGTCCCTAATCTTTCCCATGATAGACTATGGTGATGTGTGTTACTATGACCTGAATGCAGATCTCCTCAATAAACTTGACCGCCTTCTAAATAACTGCATTCGATTCGTTTTCAATCTTCGTAAGTATGATCATGTGTCTGCACACCGATTGCTTTTAAAATGGTTACCCATACGTCAGCGCAGAGAGTTGAGGGCTATGTCTATGTTGTATTCTATACTGGACAATGCCACTTCTCCTTCTTACCTGACTTCCCGTGTTCAATACCTATGCTCTGCCCATAGCAAAAATCTTCGTTCTACTAACAATCGTCTTCTACGATGTCCTTCTCACCGTTCTGGTTTTATTCACTCTTCTTTCTTTGTCCAGGCGGTTTTTCTTTGGAATGCGCTCCCTCTGAACATCAGGATGGCAACCAGTCGATTATCTTTCAAAGTGAAGGCACGTGAACATATTCGTAAAAAGTTGGCAGAATCATTGCAGCGCTGATTGGCTGGATTTGTTTTCTCCTCTACCTATCGTTATTTCTCCTGACAAAATTTATTCGGTTTATATGTATGTATGTATCTATGTATTAGTATGTATTAATTTTCAAGTTAACTATCCCTTATGTTGCACCTGCCATGTTTTGTCTCTGCATCACCCTAAGGTTGACTGGTAGAAAATGCCTCAGGCATTAAGTCCGCCTTTGTACAGTATTTTTACTTGTGCATGAAGTTTTAATAAAATAAAATAAATAAATAAAAGAGGTAACCTAAATATATTTTCATGGTCAATGTGGGGGCCTGTACGAGGCTAACAATAACACCGCGTTCGTATAGTGCGGTACTATGTATTTTATGTGTTTTAATATTCATAAAAGTAAGGAACAGATACACTTACGCACTTTAGTAGGCGCGACCTACTTAGTTAGAATGTGTGGTTCATAAAATCTCATACATAAAGTTGCCTATTTTGAATAAACTCCATTTCTGGGAAAAGGTTTTTAGGAATAAACAAATCCAAATTTTATTGAGTTTTACGATACGAATAAAATTCTAAGAGTTATGGACGACTTCGTCCTCTGTTTTAATCTAAAACTAAATCAGTTCATTTTTAGTTAGAAAAGAGTGTTCTAGAATAGGTACGTCATAGGAAATAACAATAGGTAGGTAGTAAACTTATTATTAGGTACTTAGGAGCCTTCATCATCATCATCTGCCCAGCCTTTTCCCAACTATGTTGGGGTCGTTTTCCAGTCTAACCGGATACAGCTGAATACCAGTATTTTACATGGAGCAACTGCCTATCTAACCTTAACAACTCAGGTACTGGGTAATACGATACCCCTTGGTACGACTGGTTGTCATACTTTCGGGCGTCTGACGACACATAACGACTGTCAAAGATTTACGAAAAACAGCAGGGACCAACGGTTTAACGTGCTTTTTGAGGCACAGAGGGACTGCCTCCAAGTAAAAGAATTTACAATATTGTATATGTTCAACGATTCCAGAAAACTTTAAAGAGCCTTATTATGTCTTTTGACTTTAGATTCTTGCCTTCACAAGTGATAATCTTCAAGTAGGTGAGTATACTCCATCCAGCTGAGGTTGTTTTGCAATTTCTTCTCAGGGGTAGTTGGATAGGAAATGTCGACTTCGTCTAGCTTTTTTTTAACATGACGTGTAAAGTGATTCCGATATTCCATTAACAGAATCAACAATTTCATTTCATTTCATAGCAAACGGTACTACTATTGCTGACGATCTTTCGCCTTGTCCACATGAAAAAAGAAGGCTGTAGGTATACGTTATCTCTTTGTTATTTTAACAACACCTAATGGAATGTTTTGTCTCAATATCTACTCAATATTCAATGTTGATAAACATAACACTGTTAAGGTACATAATGAGACAGTTGCGTGTGGCGGGCGTCGAGACAGGAGCAACAAAAATAATTGAATATATACATAATTGATTAATAGCTATTACAAAGTGACAGATATTGATTGCTATCGATGCGATGGTAAATGGTGTATGATGTTGACTCTTCCGTAATGTTGTGCCCCTAGTACTTGTTTACATTTCTGTGATGGCTTTTTCAATATTACTTTAGTTAAATTATTTTTTTAATTTATTCTAGATGATATTTTATTTGCTTTTATGTAAATGTCAAAACATCGAGATTTCCAATATCAAATATGAATCTGCCTAGCCTTTTCCCAACTATGTTGGGGTCGGCTTCCAGTCTAACGGGATGCAGCTGAATACCGGTATTTTACATGGAGCTACTGCCTATCTGACCTGCACAACCAAGTTACTGGGTAATACGATACCCCTTAGTAAGACTGGTTGTCAGACTTTTGGGCTTCTGACTACCCGTAACGACAGTCAAAGATCAACGAATGACAGCCGGGACCAACAGCTTAACGTGTTTTCTGAAGCATGGTCTCGATCTGTAATGTACGGTCCCATTCACGAACCGACCGCGGCAAGCGAAGCTGTTATTATTTAACCACGAGCCGATCAATAAAATTCTAATCATGAATCTAAATTCAATATGAATTTGTATATTATACACATAAACTTTCGGAAATAAATGGTCTAAATGATGGTGGAAATCGCGTCGACATATATCCATTGTGTAGTGGAGAAGATCTTAGCGGTCACAAAATTACAAAAACCGGCCAAGTGCGAGTCGGACTTGCACACGAAGGACCATCAAAAAAAGACACGTTTCTTGTAAGGTTAATAATAATAAAGTTATATTAAATTATATTTTTTTTACTTTTTTTTTTTACTTTTTTGTTTATGATTTGTTGTTATCGGCAATAAAAATACATAATCTGTGAAAAATGTAACTGTCTACCTATTATGGTTCATGACATACAGCCTGCCGACAGACAGACGTACGGAGGGACAGCGGAGGCTTAGTAATAGGGTTCCGTTTGGCATCCTTCGGGTGTAGAACGCTAAAAAGTGAAGAAAAAAATCTGACATAAATGAATATCTTCACATCAAAGATTGACCTTTTAGTGGGTTTTATAGATTACAAAGTGATGATTAGAAAGTCTAAAATAAATTTATCTTTAATATTCTGAGGAAAAATGCCGTCAGAAAATATGTAGGTAGGTGTTTGGACTAAGTAGATTGTCCTCCAAAAATCTTAATCTGTAAACATAACAGAATATAACGCCTTTAATTCTCGAAGGGGTAAGCCGGGGTGTACCTATAATACACCTACATATCGCCAGTGTCAGAGGCGAGCCTATTGTCAACTGAAGTCCAGACTCTGGGCTGTTATTAAGAAATTCCTAAAGGAAAAATCATCCTCATTTCTAATGGAAAAACGCAGTCACACATTGTACTTATATTTGTTTGTTTGTCAGCCTCAAAAATATGTCTAAATCGACAAGAATTAATTTTAATGTTTAGCCACAAAACATTATTACATATACATATTCAGCCTATTAATGTTCCCACTGCTGGGACACAGGCCTCCTCTCGACTAGACGGAGTGGGTCGTAATCAACCACGCAGGCCCAATGCGAGTTGGTAGATGTCACACGTCTTCGAATTTTTTGGTTCTTGGACATGCCGGTTTCCTCACGATATTTTCCTTCACCGTTTTGAGAGCAGTGGTGATGAAATTTACACAAAGTAGGGTTCGAACTTACGACATACAACTCGTAAGTCGCGGACGATACTACTGGGCCCCACTGCTCAAAAACATTTTTACTACTACTTAATTTAACACAAATTGTGGACGATGTATACAACTTTTTAAGGCTGACTGTACATACCTACTGTGATTACTGTGAATTAGTACTTGAGACTAATATTGTGAATGCCAAAGTGTGTTTGTTTGTTACGCTTTCACGCTAAAAGGCTGAACGGATTTGGATGAAATTGGGCACATGGGTAGACCATGACAACGAAATGTAAATAGGCTACTTTTCATTCTGGATCGCAGACGAAGTCCCGGCAACAGCTAGTTCTAAAATATATTTTTTCTATTACCACTACCGCGAGTGCCAAAATATAAAAATGAAAGTGTCAATCCATGACAATCAATCCTAAACTTTTAGTCAACGCACGAACAAACTACACAAATATTCAAAAAAATACGCGTGTTTTATTTTTATTTTGATAGCTATTTTGCCACGTTTTGTTTTTATTTCATTTTATAGTTAGTAGTATAGTATTTTATTCTTTAACATTTTAGCACTGACACAGCAAATAAAATAATCACTACACACCCACCACTGAAAGCATTTTGAATAGAAACGACCTCTCATGTATTCTCTTTTCATTTAATTCGCAAAGCTTTAAATATTTCTCAGAACATTATACCTCTTTGCCCTTTATGATGACAGCCAGTAAATGAAAATGTGCATGTTTAAAGTTTGTACTAAAGCTCTTTAATCTACAACCACAGAGCTTGTGAATAGTTTATTGTTTAACTGATATTATAAATGTGAAAGTGAGTTTGTTTGTTACGCTTTGACGCTGAAACGGCTAAACAGATTTGGATGAAATTCGGCACATGGATAGACCATGACCTGGGTTAGGACATATTATACTTTTTTTCCCGATATTCCCACGGGATCGAGACTTATGCGGGTGAATCTGCGGGGCGCAGCTAGGAATAAAATAAAGATTTATTAATTGTATTTAAAAGATACTTTAAAATGTGATATACAATATATAACACAAATAACTATTTATACTAGGTACTAAATTAAATGAGTAACTAACTATACAAATTAATACAAAAATAAAAGGACATTTAGACGTCGAAGTATTCGTCCGGATCGCTGTAATCCGGAAAAAACTGGCACCATTACCACGTTGAATGGCAATGCTAATTCTTTAAATGAATCTGAACTTAGGCTGAATATAGTTTAGGACATATCGATTATTTCTATTTGTAAAACCCAGTTCAACTCAGCATTGTGGTCTAGTGGTTAGAACTACTAGACCACAGAGGTAGTTAAAATTGACCACCTGTCTCAGACCCAGAGGTCCCAGGATGGATTCACAATTGCTCGATTTGATTGGTGGTAGGGCTTGTTCTAAGTCCGCCTGGCTAGCTACCACCATCTTATCTAAATGTGTCGCAATAAAAATAATGTTAACAGCATTCTTGTGTTTCGATAGTTAGAAGTAAGATAGCCCAGTTCTTCTGTGGTTGAGGATTTCGGGTGAAACTCGCTTCCACCTTAGGCCTTATCATCACTTACCATCAAGTGAGAAGCAGGCCAAGAACTATCCCGTTGTGGAGAGAATAACATAAAATAATACACCAAATCCTTTTATAATTTTTTTAAGCGATAGTAAAAACCGCATTAAAATCCATTGCGTGGAGTATTTAGAAAAACAACCCCCGTTGTTTTTCTAAATAATCTACGCAATGGATTTTCACACAGAAAGACAGGAAAAGCGACTGAGTTTTATACTATTTATAGATATACATTTTTATATTTAAGCAACTCCGGGATTAAAGTAGGTATCGGAGCTCATATGAATTCGTAAATACCCATATAATTACATATAACACAACACATTATTTAACCCTACATTCGCGACACCGAAAAATATTCAACAATGAGTCATCAAAATCCATTTCCTTTATCTTAAAAAAATCTAAAAGCGCATAAAAAAATAGCGCGTTGACTCGCGATATCGACATTCCATTCAGTTGGGCACCTGTCATGGCGGTGATTGATTACTTGCTATATTAAAAAGTAAATGAAGTGCCTTTTAAACGCGCCACCTATATTCGACAAGGATAAAGTGGATTTACAGCGTGACTTGATGGAAATGTCAGAAAAAATTGTCGTAAGTTATTTTAGCCTTTGCTTTATGTAAATGGACAAATTACCGTGTGATTTTTGACTAACAATATACACTAGCCCCGTTGGTGTCGTAAAGTACGTCTAATGAATTAACATAATATGGAAAACGAGCAGTAATGTCTGCGTTTCTGCTAAAAATACAGCCGTTAGGTACACTTTTATGATTATTATCCATGTTAGATCACTAACATGAAAAAAATATTAAAAATTAAAAATATTATTATTATTAAAAATATTAATATTTACAGCAGTGGATGTTAAGACGCGGTAACGTGACGAGCAAATCCCATACATTTTTGACGGAACTTTGGGGTTTGCGTCTCGTAAAAATGATACTCGTTAAATGTGTTTAACGCTAAACATATATTAAATATAATTCTGTCTCTGTCATATTTTATTTATTTATTTTATTTTACACTTTTGGAATGCTTACAGCTATAAACTTAAAATAATTAAAACAATGATTGAATGATGGCCAATTACAAGCTTTCACAGATAAAAAAAAAAGTAGTTAATATATCAAAGACAGTAGTAACCTTAAATAATAGGTACTTAAAAATCTAGCGTGTACAATGTTGTGCATACATAAGCTATACATTGTCAAAGAAATTCTTGCTCAGCGTTTTTTTTTCATCCTCAAAGAATTGTCAGAAAGTGCTGCAAACGAGCCTAAAAGTTTTACAAAAATATTAAAAGGCACGGTGACCGACAAAATCCGTTACGTAGTTAGAGTTATCTAGCGCCTTATGGTCTCCTTAATAATTAACATGATATTGAAAAACTCACCCTACTTGTAAACATAATTAACAGACAAGCTTTTACATAGAAAACCTGCAGTGCTATTCTGTAACCATCTCACCGTGAAAACTTAGGTGAAGTGAGCGTGGAGTGAGCTGTCATTCCACAGGGATTGACACTATTGACAGCTCACTTCACCCAAGTTTTCACGGTGAGATGTTTACAGAATAGCATGGCTGTAATGAAAGTGAATCTCTGATTGTGTTGAGATTGCATCAGTATAATACCGGACGCTTGTGCTTGCTCACTAGACCATAAACATTTCTATAAAAATAGATATCTTATTTCTCAATACACGGTGCAGAATTTTTTTCTATCTTTATTTGTTCCGTCTGCAATACAAAATGCGCAGCACTTAAAGCAATATGTATAACTTACTCGTATCTATGTCTATACCTACATATTATAAATTGAAGTCGTTTTTCTTGTCTGTCTGTGTGACAGCGTTGTTCCTCTAAACTACACTACTAAATTATAGTGAAAACCTCAATAAAGTACATTACTGCTGCATCCTGCAAAAGGGACATCGATCAATGACGAACAACGATAATTTTTCACGCGAAAATATGTTCATGTGTTTCTTATTAACTTTAAACAGTTCTATTTGAAAGTCAAATCGAAATTTAAATAAAATCTTTGATAAGTTAGGTACGTCCTTGGTTGCCATGTGTTTCGAAGTATAAAGTACATTCCATTTTTAAATTTCACGATAGATATGAGTTTTCATACTAACATTGCCGGACGCCTGCTCGTACCTACAGCATTTCTGATTTATCTCGTAGAAGGTTGTCAAAGTAATGTTCGAATTTATGCCAGCGCCTTAGGGCTCGAATACACGGCACCGCCGCCGCACGACCACCGCGCCGCCAGTTATGAAGCGCGTCCATTTTTGCAAGTGGCCGGCGATGGAATAAAAAAAACAGTTTAAACAATACTAGCGGTGTGATGGCGGCGCGGCGGCGGCGCGGTGACGGCGCGGTGGCTGCGCGGTGGCGGCGTGGTAGCGGCGCGGCAACTTTGTATATACGCAGCTTAGAGGCGCGGCGGCGGCGCGGCGGCGGCGCGACGGCGGCGCGGTGACGGGTCGTGTCGCCGAGCACTTAGGGAAGTTATTCCGGAATGTTTATGTGTGTAAAAACTTACCCATAATAAAGTCATTTCGATGCTTTTTCAAGTCATAAAACCGAGTGAAGCAGGGGCCAGTCGCTAGTTTATAATAAAAGTACCTTTATTCAAAATATAGCTTCAGAGATAGCAGCTAAATAATGTTAAAAAAATTTGAAGCTGATATTCATATTATTATAGTTACTTTATTTATACTGCGTGTTTCAAGTGGATATTTAATATTTCACGACCAACGTTTATTTTCACTACTAGATATTTCAGTTCCAGACGAAAGGTATTATGCTTTATAACATGTGTAAACACTGATTAATAGTCAAAGACGTGATACTAATTAATAATATAAATTAATGAGTAATTTATTGTTGTTTTAATGAATATCATGTTCAAAACAAAACCTCGAAATTGGTTAATGAGTGTACTTAAACCTTTTCAGAGATAAATTTGAATTACCTACCCTTTATTATAATCTAAAAGTTTCAGATGGAAACTCGTCGAGATAATCAACACATTGTTGAAAATAAAACGATAAAAGTTATACTTTTGCGTTTAAGGTCTTAAATTTATTTCAAGATAACGAAATATTATTTAACTGAATTTAACACCATTGAGCACAGCCTGTTTCGTCTTACTTCAGGGTATGGGCAGGGGACGGGGATGGGGGGAGGGTAAGTGTCTCTTTCGTTATTATCAACCATATTTTAACTACTGTGGGCGTACTATAGGTAGTGTTACCATGGTTATTGCGCAATAGAAAAACCGTTTGCATTTCAGATCAAATTTTAATTTACGATTACATTAATTAAACTAGCAATTCACGGACTGTAGGTACACCACACAACTATTCTAAAAGCGCGACAGTTTCTAAACATCTTCACTGGTTGTCCGCCACCCACTAACTCGGCTTAGCTCCGGCCGGTCTGAGCGTTTAGTTGTACACTCTGTCGAGCGCCGCTGGGCGGCACTGGCGACCCGATTAGTCATCTCAGTAACGTATTTCCGACAAATAGATATACTTAATTTATCAGTAGTCCCTTCCAAATGAATTGGGCAATGTTAGAACAAGTAAAGGACATTTTTGCAGTGCAATTTCCTAAACAAGAAACTACGTAGTTAGCAAAACAGAGTTTCTTTGTTAACAAATAAATAACTCCTTCAATCAATACCCAACAGACGGGCGGAAGATCCTTTTACGTCCAACGTACAACGTATTCTATTTTGCCCAGAAATCGAACAGATCCTACGGGAATTCTACCCACACGGAGTGGCAGGTATAAGCCAGAGGAATTTAAAATGAAGGAAGAAAACACCACGATAGAACCAACCGTAGTACCAACCTAAACCCGACTCATTATCTGCCAAGATCCCTTTCAAAGTTAACAAAGATTGCGTCTAATCCAAAAGTTTGAATTGTAAAGTTTGTTTCAGTTAGACGAAAATCTTTTTTGTTAAAAAATTCAATAGACACGGAAAGGATTTTTAAAAAGAAGGCGCTCTGCATTTTTAAAGGTAATAGAATATTTTAGTATTTTTCGACGACAGAAATGAAAACCTTGAAATACAGAAACTCGAAAAACGGAAAATTATTTTAGTTATAACTAAAATAATGTGGTTATGACAAAAAGCGACAAAGGTTCAGGTGAGAATTAAAGTTATAATTAATCCAACGTACCTGTCGCTGAACGTGTAAGTAAATTAATTAAGTAATAATATAATATTATTTTGTAATAATTTCTATACCGTATTCTAGTTCTGCAAACAGGTTTTCAGTATTTCAGGACACTTAAAGATTCCAAGGTCTGACGGGCTGAGTTCTCAGGTAGTTTTTTTTTTAAGTTGCTATTTTGTGAGACGACACTAAATACTAGTTAATGATGGGCATATTGCTCGCAGAGAGATGGCCAATGGGGCCGAAAGGTTCTAGAGTCACGCAGCGTTGATAAGCCCCCAAGAAGATGAACCGATGACCAGGACCGAGGACCAGGGAATCCACTAGATGTAAGAAGCACAGGACCGGTCAATGTGGCGATGCTTGGGGAGGCCTATATCCAGACGTCTTTCGGCTGTATGATGATGATGGCAAAGATGGTAAGTAAAAAATAAATAGCACCTGTCGCAGACAATAGATTTTTAAAATAATAGTTTAAATTATCTGCGGCAAACATTTTTAACACAAAAATACTATTAAACAGATCGTCTTTGTTAACTTCAAAATAAACATGAATTTGATGTTTCCAGAAACATATTTCGTTAAAATGGTAATGCTCGTACTCATACATTTATGTTCCGTTGTGGAAACTCCTCATGTAAAAGTTAGGAACACGAACGAAATACTGACTAATTAGGAGCGATTGTTTGTTTTCTTATTGTTAGTAAAGCCGAACGATTAGATGTAATTCGTGAATTACCGACGTAATTATTTCGGAAGTTTCCGAGAAGTAATATTTTGGTAACCTTTATTTGTAGCAAAACGAATTAGAAAAGAATCCGCTATATACGATAAGCACAGGACCGATCGATGTGGCGACGACGCTTGGGGGGCACGCTTATATGTTCAGTAGTGGACGTTTTTCGGCGGAAATGATGATGATGGAAAATCATGGACGTCAGTGGTAAGTTACACTTTGAACTTGAGCTGGCCTAGCGTAGCATGGAGTTGCAATAGAATGCGAAGACAGCTTAAGGCTTATATGGACAATACTATCGGCACCCCGCGGTTTCACCCGCATAAGTCTCGATCCCGTGGGAATATCGGGATGAAAAGTATTCTATGTCCTAACCCAGGGCATGGTCTACCCATGTGCCAAATTTTATCCAAATCCGTTTAGCCGTTTTTAGCGTGAAAGCGTAACAAACAAACTCACTTTCGCATTTATAAATATTAGTTAGGATTATGTATACTGAAGATTAGAACCTTCACGCTTTATCCTTAACCAAGTGTGATAAATTCGGTGGCAATATTAGCCCGGCCGTCATGCATCTTCCTTTTCTGTTTTGTCACCACGAGAATAAGTCAGGCTGTAGTAAATAAATCGCCAGTCAACAATATTACGGCGGTAACAGCCCAGGGATAAACGGACGTAGGCAAGTCGACTGTATCAAGTTATACAGATCAAGTTTTAAATTTTTCATTAGATTTAAAACCACGTAAAATATTTGTGATAATATTATTACCTTGAAAATACTTTTGTACCGGAATATAAGGAAAAACCTAATTAGTTAGTTTTTTAAATAAATGGTAATTATAATTTTGGTAAATGGAAACGTTCAAAAATGTATGCCCACCAACATCGATAACAGATTAACGGGCATAAAAAAACAATACCATATACTTGTACAGTCTTGTTTTTTATTTCTTCGTCAGTTTTTCAAATTCTTTCCTTTATCAAGTCAGGATATCTAATACCTTTTGAAGCTACGATACTGAGCACACTTCTGCTTATAAAACTATAATTAATGACTTGAAAACAAAAGTTCAATAGCATAAACCTTTGACCGATGTGTAGTTGACAAGGCTTCGCCAAATCGAACGCATACTTAGCGTGCGTTAGAGCCCTAAGTACAGCGCTGCAAGCAACACTAGTGTCACGGCATTGCTTGCGCCGGCGCTCTGTTCGACAGTAAACGTCATAGTGCAACACAATTCGGCGCTATAGCGCGGCGTCAGGCAAGCGCTCGCTAAGTATGCGTTCTATTTGGCGAAGCCTTTAAACTTTTCTAAGAGCTTAACTGTCACTAATGAGACACAATAGAATTGTTATTGTTGTCGACTTCTAAAAGCAAATAGACAGTTGAGCGGATTGGAGTGGCCATTTTATGAAATAAAAAAAAACCAAATCTGTTTTATTTAATGTCACATTTTTGATTCTCAGCTGACTGTCATTCTGTGACATTGTCATTACGACAATATTGAGTCGGTAAAGCAGTAAAGCAGTGACTTTCGTGCACGAAGTGAATAAAAATAGATCTTAAGTGATGAACGTATTTTACTATGACTTTACATATGTATCTTCCAGAGGCTCCTTTATGTAACTCATGAACATGAATATATGTCGTATATGACGAGGTCAATAGATAACCTTAGGGCTAATATGATAATAAACTAGTAAGAATTAACTTCCCTACCTACAGAACGATTTAACGATTAATCATTTCTATGAACACAATTGCAAATTCACATGAACTCCGTTATATGTTTCGCAGAAGCTTTGTTCCAACATTTTATTTTTCTACGTTTAGTTAATCGAGGAAAATAAAGGTTTCACACTGTTTTACTTTCGAGGAAAAAAAATCTTCTCACGTCCCGTTCATTCCGTTTCGTTGGACAAAGGTGAGGTAGAATATAAAATCCTGAGGATTTATTTATTGACTTTAATAATGCCCAACATTTAAGGTAGATCTACGGATAGTAGGGTGATAGATAATGAGGTAGATGTAGTATACAGCGTGTATCAGAAACGTGTAGTCATATTTAAGGAATTGGTACTTAGTTTGATGGTCTATAATATTAGGTCCCCACCTATGAAATCAGCGTTTTGTATGGAGAATTTTAAAGAAGTCGCATTTTTCATACTAACGTTTTCTTAATTTTTATAACAACCATGAACACTAATGTTTTAAAACTTTTATGCACTAATGTTTAAAAACTAAGATAACGTAATATGCCACTTAGATTAACCGAAAAAAATAAGAAACGGCTAAGTTAAAACAAATAGTGGTCATTTCTGCTAACAAAATGAGGAGTCATTTTTAAGGTATTTTTTATGTTTAAAAACCTATAAGTAATAAGGTTTTTTTACTATTGGTAGTTGTCTATGATGGTCATTATTCGATATAATAACAAGCAATTGATGAATATTTTAAATCATAGAAGTGACGAGTCTCTCTATTTGTGAGAAAAAAACGCCAATTTCATAGGTAAGGACCCAATATATGGTCTATGATAGAGAAGGTTGTTACCTTCTCTATGAGACCTACATCGTATTGGTCGCGTAAAAACTATCAACTGCAAACAAAAATTTTCAGTTAAAAGCTAATATTTCGCAAACGGATCGCTTAATCCAAAAATGGTTTTCACAAACTCACAATATTTTTGAACGACCTTTCCAACAATACCCCAAACCATGGGGCAGATGAGAAAAATATATATATCCCCACATTACGTGTAGGGGAGGCACCTTAAAAAAAAAATGATTTTATTTTACCACTTTGTCGGCTTGTTTAATATGTATACATATGCCAAATTACAGCTTTCTAGTACTAACCGTCTCCGAGCTAAGCTGCGGACAGACAGACGGACATGGCGAAACTATAAGGCTTCCTTGTTTACTACGGAACCCTAAAAAAACGAAATTTTTATGTTTTTGAAGACTATGGGTAACCTATACATACCTCCATGTTTTAATCTTTTATGTTTTTACTATTTATTAAATTTTTGTATTTTTTTTATTACTTTGTGCGATTACGATGTAAGTCCCATGGAGAAAGTGGTTCAGTTTGATGGTCTGTACCACACCCTTAAACATGACGACACCTTTCTGATACATGCTGTAGAGATTGGGTGACGTAATAAGGATTAGGGATGCACCTCTCCCTACAACGGTATTAGGAGATTAGTTGCCTCGGTCGGGGTGGTACTGAAAATAGCTAGCGAAGGACATTAGCGATGTCATGGTAGATTACTATTTACAACGTCGGATGTCACAATTCGTTGCAAGTTTCGTGTTGTGTTTGTAACAGGATTTGTTAACGATTTAATCCGTCACGATACTTGCAAAATTTTCAGTGAAACGTGACTCCAAATAATTAGATTTGTAGGTAGTTGTTTTTTCTGTAAAACCACTTACTGATACATAACACTGAAAGCTATTGTTCGTGGCTCTTAATCAAATTGTAGCACAAACTATCACGTTGAAAACAAAAAACGAACTTAATAATATTCAAGGACTTTTTCCCTGAGAAACATCTATACTACATCGGTTTAGGTAGTTAAACCACGTGACTTGACAGCTGTCACTTCAGTTGTCATGCAACGTCATAATTGTACTTTTCAATTTAGCAACGTTATATTTTGTTGAAGTTTAGAGTTTGGGCTCTTTACAATAGACTGATTACAAAATATTATTAAATATTATTCTAAATAAAAAAATCGGTGCTCAAGCAGTTACATCTACGAAGAGTAGTATAAGAATAAATTATAAAGTTTCACATACATTAATAGAAGAGGAAACTATTGTAAAAATCTAAAATAAATTTAATTTGGTTTTATCGTATTTTTAAACAAGAAAGCGTCATCTAAAAAACCCTCAATATCCATTAGCTCCCGAACCAGTTTACTCTTCAATTCATATTCCAAAACAATATTCAACACAATCTATTATTTTAGTGGGTACTACCTATAATATGTATGTTATCAGTACGTCAGGTGCACCTTTCCAAATTGCTAGTGAGCCTGCCTTCCTGTCCCAAATACGACTGTCAGACCCTTATCAACCTCTAATTATACATTACCGTCGTTTTCATTTGGACACTCCGATATTCTGGTGGATTTCTTTGGTGACAATTTACTGTGTGACGTAATTTCTTAGGTAGGGAAGGTTTTTTACATGTCGGGTTTTGAAAATGGAATGGTTAATTTGAATTTGTTTTGTGTGGTTTTTAATGAGCATACAGTCAGTTGTAGAAACTCACATTAACTTTTAAAGCTGTCATTAAATACTATCTTTGATTAAATTAATGAAATAATTAGCGTTAATGATCTATTACGTAATGGGGCATTAATATTTGTCTTTGTGCAACTGGGTGTTAGGAAAGTAAATAGGTCAGCAATTATTAGCATCGAAATTTTATTAATATACGGATTTTTTATCGATTGTAACAAAAAATAAAATAAAGGATATACATTTATTTAGCACAGATAAAAAGGCACACAATATAAGTATTATAAACCAAAGAAAAAAAAACATATAAAAGTTCATTTACGTTACGAACCTGTCTGGAAAACTTGTTTGCTGAAACAGTCTCGAAAATAGGCCAACGTGTACATTTTTAATGTGATAGCAGAACCATATTTTTTTTTTCATCGATAGATCTACGTAGCATTAAAATCAAGCCAATGAACATTAAAATAGACACTAAAATTATGACTTAGTTCTAATTACAATAAAACTCTGTTTAAATCACAGCAATAGTATATATAACGAAATTAAAAGAAAAAACTATCAGAGCTAAGTAGGCTGTACAGGTTAACGAGTAATAATCAACCAACTTAAATTTGCAGTTTGAAAAACATGATTTCTCATACATTCCGTATGGGAGAACATGTTTTTCAACTACAATGTTAAGTTTGTCCTTGGGATAAATTCATCCCAACTACGGAACCCTTCATTGTGCGTGGTCCGACACGCACTTGGCCGGTTTTAATGTGATAGTAAATCCATGAAACTTTTTTCATCGATACATTTATGAAGCATAAAAATCAAGCCAATGAACATTAAAATAAACAATAAAATTATGACTAAGTTCTAATTACAATAAAACTCTGTTTTAATAGTCATGAATTCATGAAATATTATACTCGTTAGATCATAAAAAGTTATTAGATGTCGCACTTTTATGGACAACAGACTTTTCGTTCGAAAGTCGTACAACAAAAGCTGTTGCCTTTTACGATGACTACATAGTCTTAAAACAGGAGTTATGATGTCATTAGTGTTCTATTATATCCTTGGAAATGAAATAATGCCTCGCAAATATTTTTGTTTTGTGCAAAGAAAATTTTAATTTAGGAATATTTTTAGCTTTTGAATTGATTAATGTTTAGACTGGGAATTTGGCTAATTACATTGCCGCCTCCTTTGGTACCACCGTTTTTTGTTTTTAAGAAACAACTAAGTACTTTGTACCAGCGGTATTAGAACCAAACGGCTTGGTACGTGACGATGGGATGAGACCAGACGGCATGACGTTGTTGCCTTGGAAGGTGGGTAGCCCTCCGGTGTGGGACGCAACCTGTGTCGACACCCTTGCGCCATCCTATATTCCTAGCACGGCGGGTTGAGCTGGTGCCGCTGCTGCGGCGGCTGAGCCCCTAAAGCGGCGCAAATACTGTAATCTTATGGGTAACTACAGTTTTGAGCCGTTTGGGGTCCAAACGCTCGGGTCATGGGGCCTGATTGTGCTTCTCCATTTTAAGGAAATTTCTCGCCGACTGGTCGACACTTCACGTGAGCAGAGGGCTGCCTCGTTCTTTGGTCAAATAATTAGCATTGCCATTCAACGCGGCAATGCTGCCAGTCTTCTGGGCACGTTGCCGGATGACAGCGATGCGCACGAGTACTTCGACGCCTAAGTGTCCTTTTGTCTTTGTATTTATTTTTATAGTTAGTTATTTAATTTAGTGTTCGATTGAATATTGTTTATAGATGTCTAAAGATAAAAAAAAACACTTACAGAAATAAGATCCTAATTAGATTACGCAGTACTTTGTAGTTTAAAAAAAAAGTTTGTAGGTAGCTACAAACTTCATTTTGAACCTCTCATGTTCTGCATTAAGTTAGAACTTTTTACGTCATAAAAATACATACAATTTATAATAGGTTCATGTGAAAACCCTATTATGACGCAAGACCGCTACTGCGCTTTCAAAATAAATAGATAGTCTCCGCATCTCGTCTGAAATGAATTTATAATTCCCTAAAGATAAAATTAAACTCCCTATATTTATCCTAACTACCGCTTGTTCTCAGAAATTAATCACTCGGTTATCACTTTTTCTAATACATTGCTAGAACGAGTGGGCCGGTGCTATAATCTACTCCTAGAAACGAACTCCTGACTAATTAAATAGCATGCGTAGGTTTATAGATTAATCTTCCATATTCGTAGAAATGATATTAATTTCTCTTTAAGCAGGAAATATCGTAAAGTAGATTATGCATATTGTTTATTTTGTTTTGCTTTAAAGGGGGAAGCCGTGAGTCTTACTCAGAATAAATCCTTTGTAATCAAAGCTAGTCATTCTGAATTTTTTACCTAGTAGAATTAAATGTATAAAATCAGATTTTCATCAATTTTATTCATTGGAAATTTCATAATTTTTCGAGAAAACCCTCTTCCGCGCCAATTCCAGTATTCCTTATACCTGTCCGCTTTAAACACTTTCAAAAGAGTTCTGATTTAATTTTGTATATTGTGTTACACAAGAAAAGAGAAGTTTAAAAAAACAAAATAAAAACAGCACTTAGCAGTCAATTTAAGCCTCATATTCGAAATTCGAGAACCAATAGTACCCAACTTCAACGTTCTCCTGGGAAATTCGTGAGACGCGCAGTTGTCGGTGCGTCGCCCGAGATTGCAGCTATTACTTCTAACACCCTCTGTTTGCCGCCAAATAGTTATGCCCTCCCCTAAATTATTAGCCCCAGGTACACACCTGAATGTATGTGGGCTACGCAGAGGGAATCGGAAAAATAGGGGACGGAAATTGGAGTTTACTAGACTGATATGTCTTCTACGCACTTATTACGCTCACTTTGTATTGATATAGCGTTTTAAGGAAATGATTGTCGGTTTTTTGGGGTGGCTCGTAAGTGCTCGTATATTTCTTTTTGTGTGCTTTATTTGTTATACATGGAACATATCCGTAATGGTAGGTGGTAGGAATTTTACCAACCATGACAATTGACAATAGTTAAATACATACTTGTGGATTACCTACAGTCTTAAAGGTGATGGCAAGAAGTACCTACTAAGCATTTTCTTGTCTGCAAACAAGCGTGATAGTTATGTTAATAGTACCTTACACATCGTCCGTTGAATGTGCTTAATCAGCCATTCAACCATATAGGGGTGCAATAATATGGCCTCTGGGAGTGACTATACTAAAATGTACGGAATAGATATTATGAAGCAAGTTCACACCCAACGCCTACTTGCCATTTTATAGCCATTTCATTGAGATTTAAATATTATTATACGGACAACTTAAGTTGGTAGTTAATTTGCTTAAAAATTAATTTCCCCAACAATTAATATCCCCAACAATTAATTTCCCCAACAATTAATTTCCCCAACAATTAAATTCCCCAACAATTAATTTCCCCGACTTTACGTCTGGCGCAGCTAGTACTACCTCGCTACCACCTTGCTTAAGCTTAGGTTTGATAACGGTGGCTAAATGTCAGCAGTTACATGACGGCACCGCTTTCTTAGGAAACTCAAGCTTATTGGCCATACTTTCCCACAACATGGTCTATTCTGAAAATTTGTTACTGACGACACGAAACAAGAAAATTCCTCAATATTGAATGACCTAAACAGTAAAACCGTAATAAAAATGGCCGCTTACAAACTATAGCTGTCACGTTTACGGTCGTTGACCCACCTACATTTATAGCAATTTTTATTTAAAAAAACTGACATAAAGTCCGTTAACGTCCTGAATCAATATCTGTCGTGATCTTTAACATGTTCCAAAAACAAAAAACCATACACAGTTTATTGTTTGGGTTCCTACGTAGGGATATTAGGGATAGGGCAGTGACCTCTATTGCCATGCTAAAATGCGACAACTATAGCTATATACTCGTTGCATTGGCTCCAACGAGCTTACGTAAAGTCAAAAACGTAAAAATCTTGATCCAACTACAGTCTGCCGCATAACTTCTATCATTGATAATAAAAATAGGAAACGAGGACGATGCTTTTGCTTTGATATTTATATTTGAAAAACCGGTCAAGTGCGAGTCGGACTAGCACACGAAGCGTTTCGTGCCGTAATAAGATCGCCCTCTTTTGTATGGACCCCCTTTAGCTTTTAACTTTATTATTTGTTGTTATAGCGGCAATAGAAATACAAAATCTGTGAAAATTTTAACTGTCTACCTATTTCGGTTCATGAGATACAGCTCGCTGACAGACAGACGGACAGACAGCGCAGCGGAGGCTTGGTAAGGCGTTTGGCACCCCTCGGTTACGGAATCCTAATAAACGGTCGCTCGTTTGAAGTAACTGGATGCTAACAAGGCGACTTTGAATGTGTAAGTAGTGTCATCTAAATAATGATCCTTGGAAACAATATTCTGTGTTATGTTAATGTAGGCTTTTAAGGGATGAAGGTATTAGTTTATTGGTGGGTTCATAAGTATATGTTAAGTTAATATTTTATACTCTAATTTCGACGTGTTTGTGTTGGAGTTGAATGATACAGACGTTTGTCTTCCATTTAAACATAACGAGTACTTTAATGTTTATCCTCTAATATTAATGATTAATGAGCAATATTTGTCTATATTTATATTTGTAATCACGTTCTCGAAAACGGCTGTGAGGAGCTGGGAGAAGTTCGTGGCTAAGTAATAACTGCCGCACGGGTTGTTCCAACAAGTTAAGCTATGCGTGCCAGGGTTGGTCCGTGGATGGGTGACCATCTTTACATATCGAGACTCCTCCGTGCCTCGAAAAGCAAGTTAAGCCGTTGGTCCCGGCTGTCATTTGTGGATTTTTGACAATCGTTACGGGTCGTCAGAAGCCCGAAAGTCTGACAACCAGTCTTACCAAGGGGTATCGTATTACCCAGCTACTGGGTTGTCGAGGTCAGATAGGCAGTCGCTCTATGTAAAATATTGGTATGCAGCTGCTGGCTGGTTAGACTGAAAGCCGACCCCAACATAGTTGGGAAAAGGCTAGGCGGATTGATTGTTCTCGAAAACGGCTCTAACGATTTCGATGAAAGATATAGGGGTTTACGGGGGTGAAAAATCGATCTAGCTAGGTCTCATACCTGGGAAAATTCGTTTTCTCTATTTTCACAGCCTCGGGAATATGATACAACGTCGGTATACCTGGACGATATGTTTATCTATTTTCACCCGAGCAGAGCTCGGTCGACCAGATACTGAATATTTAATAACTACAATCTATAGGTACTTACCTATATAATAAAACTGAAGAATTTGTTTGTTTGTTTGAACGCGCTAATCTCTGTTGGATTTGAAAAAATGTTTTTGCATTTGATAGCCCAAATTCTTGAGGAAAGTTATAATAAATAAAAACATTTTACAAAACAAATACCGACTTCCAAAAAAAACACTACAAAGTGAAAAATAACTTTAATTTCGGAAGTCGGTGTCTTTGGTTTTTATTTTTCGTTTTTTGCCACCGACTTCATTTTCCACTTTGTAGTGCTATGTAAATAACAGTGACAAGAAGTCATCATCCTATAAAATACGTATTATTGAAGCTTACTCAAAAACCACACGAGCAAAGTTTATAAAATTTATATGGGACTAACTTGGAAGCATACGAGTTCGCTTTCATATAAAAAAATAATTTCGAAAATCGGAAAAAAAAAGAAACACATACGCGACGAACATATAATCTCCTCATTTTTGGAAGTCGGTTAAAAAGTCAGAAAGAACGCTAAGCGAAAACGATGTAACAGCGCGGGCGATGCGACGCAACGCGGTGTGTGGCGGACCGAAGGACTTTTATAAAAATATGGCTCTTCTTTTGTTAGCGTGCCTATGGAAATTTATTTAGAGTCAGCCCAGAATTTGTCCACGAGTGTGGCAAATGTGGCTGTTATTTTAATATATGTATAGTATACTAGATTTTGCCCGCGGCTTCGATCGCGTGGATGTCGGAAAATATCCCACGGGAACGTAATACCGGGAATATTAAAAGTATCCACGTTGTTAATTATCCAAATCCGTTCAGCCGTCTTTGCACCAATCCGGAACATACATCCAGACAAACGGACAGAAATTGTAATAAAAACGATGCTTTCGGTATCAGACTCGTTCTCACACCTCGTAGCAGTTAATTTTTTCAAAAATATTCAATGAACAGTTTTGACTTCGTCACTATTTTATTATAGATACCTATAGATCTTACGACTTAGGCAGAAGCTGTATACTATAATACTTACGCAAGCAATTTGGCGTAACAAAAACCGAAAACACAAATTAAAAGTGGCGTATCCGAATACCGTGTTACTATCGCGTCAATGCTTATCCATCCATAACCATTATAAATTAAAGTCGCTTTTCGCGTCTGTCTGTATATCCGCGTTGTTCTTCTAAACTGCTCATCAGATTTTGATGCGGTTTTCACCATCATTTGGAGAATTTATTCCGCAAGGTTTATGAGACAATAAATTAGCATTAAACTTATATGTAATAAAGAAATCTCGATGTTTTGTGAAGTCGTAAAAACCGAGCGAAGCAGGGGCGGGTCGCTTGTTATACATAACAGCGATTAACGCATTCCACACAACTGCATCGTATGCGCCGACCATTCAGAAAATATACGGAATATTGCGTTTCAAGCCCACATCTCTATGCAACAGCTTTTATTTGTTGTTCACTAAAGATTCAATGGATTGTAAAGAGTGCAATAGCGGTAAAACACTGCGATGGTCTCAATGCAGTACAATATTTACAGTCGCCATTTTGAAATGCATTTCGACGGGACTCGACGTAAAGTCTCTTTATAATGGTATTTGGTTTTTAGGGATCCGTACTCAAAGGGTGCAAACGGGACCCTATTACCAAGGGTCCGCTGTCCGTCCGTCAGTCCGTTCGTCTCTTTGTCACAGAGCTGTACGTATCTTACGAACCATAATAGGTAGACACTTGAAATTTTCACAGAGTGGTACACATTCAGTGAATATATGCTATATATACATAATCATCATCATTTCAGCCGAAAGGCGTCCTCAGCTGGACATAGGTCTTCCCCAAGCACCGCCACTTCGATCCAATCTATGCTTCCCGCATCCAGCGGTTTCCTGCGGCCTTCACAAGGTCATCAGTCCATCTTGTGGGAGGCCTTCCAACGCTACGTCTTTTCACTACAGAACCTTTCGGCCCGATCGGCCTTCTGTTCTGCGAGCAATGTGCTCTGCCCATTGCCACTTAAGTTTGGCATTTCTTCGGTCTATTCGGGATAAGCAAAACGCTATAACAAAATAAAATAATGTTAAAAATATAAGGGGGTCCCCATATAAGAAAAGTGTTTTCTTTTGCGTTTTTTTATTTTATATGTAGTTTTAAAATATTGTATGGTGGTACGGAACCATTCGTGTCAACGTAACCGTCCGATAAACCTGGTTTTTCAGTCGTCTGTCTGAGCAAATACGTAGGTATTGTTTTAGCAAGCGAATGATGGATTTTTTTGACGTAGCTCTGTCCACTGCGGATTTTTTTACTTTTTTTTTATCTGCGAACGAAAGGAGAGCTCTGTATAATGATTTTTCTTGTTTTTTTATACATGGTTATTAAAATGTTATGTACCCAAAGACTGTAGTGTGGGGCTTGTGGCTAAGTAATAATCGTTGCACGGGTCAATCGATCAGGTTAAGTTACGCTCACCGCGATTGGTCCGTGGATGGGTGATCATCTTTACATACCAAGACCCACCCCTCCGTGCCTCGGAAAGCACGTTAAGCTGTTGGTCCCGGCTGCCATTCGTGGATCTTTGACACGGGTCGTCAGAAGCCCGAAAATCTGACAACCAGTCTTACCAAGGGATATCGTATTATTCCCCAGTAACTGGGTTGTGGAAGTCAGATAGGCAGTTGCTCCATGTAAAATACTGGTATTCAGCTGCATCCGGTTAGACTGGAAGCCAACCCCAAACATAGTTGGGAAAAGGCTAGGCAGGTGATGAATAGCAATGAAGGCCATTTAATATGAGAGTTTAGAGAAAAGTGATGTTTGGTGAAGAATTCTGCGAAGTTCCAAAAATAAAATACACAATAATTTGTTTTTTTTTAATTCCATGAATTGTCCCCTAGGCTTTATGCGTTGCTTAATTGTTGCAAATAAGTCACACCTCCTGGAAGGAATACGTCAAATTACAAGTCATTTGTATAAGCATGGTGTTTCAGGCCAAAAAACATAACACGTTGAACGGAAAATCTCCTAATAATATTTGTTTTCTTTTTCTCAAGGTGAACTCTGTTTCCCATATAACACGAATGTAGTAAATACCTATCTACTAAATAATTTGAAATATTAATTATGTTTCTCTCATATTTACGTTAGAGGCAAAAAAAACAATCCTTAATATTATGTGTTTTCTTGGCGGTGTTCGTGGCTAAGTAATAACAGCCGCACGGGTCGATCCATCAGGTTAAGCTACACTTTCTGGGGTTATCCGTGAATTGGTGACCATCTTTACATATCGAGACTCCTCCGTGCCTCGGAAAGCACGATGCCGTTGGTCTCGACTGTCATTCGACGATCTTTGACAGTCGTTACGGGTCATCAGAAGCCCGAAAGCCTTACAACCAGTCTTACCAAGGGGTATCGTATTAAAAAATTACTGGGTTGTCGAGGTCAGATAGGCAGTCGCTCCATGTGAAATACTGGTATTCAGTAACATCCGGTTAGACTGAAAGCCGACCCCAGCAAAGTTCGGAAAAGTCTTGATAGATTGATTGATTATGTGTTTTCTTGTCGGATTGTTTTATTAGATTTAGTGCCAGTTTATACGGAAGGATTGAACCGATGAAAGTGTTGCTAGATACTAGTTATGTATTTTTTAAGGATTTATATTATTCAGTCTGCACTAATATTATTAAGAAGGAAAGTTTTGAAGTTTGTAAGCTTGAATGTGAGGAGTTAATCTCCGAAACCGTTCATCCGATTACAAAAATTATTTCACTGACAGAAAGCTGTGTTATTGCCGAGTGCGATAGGATATAATATTAGGTATTGTATGGTAAAGTTGGCGCGAACAGGGTCGCGGGCAGACGCTAATTTATTTATATTTTCTAACTAATGACTACTATCCGTGTGGAGCTTTCAGTCGAGAACTTTTTAAAAATAAAACTATTTACATTTGGCCATTACAATAAGCGGAATATATAAAATGTTATTCATAACAACTTTATTTGTTTACCCGACCACATACCTATTGTTCGTGATAAGCCTTGAAGTAGTTTCGTGTGGGCCAACAATTTATGGCCTCATTAACGTGATGTACGCACAATAATAACTCATTACTTTTAGCTTAGTATTTCAGTACTAATTATTTTATCGTAAGGCTTACTAATTTAATTCCCTCAGGATAGATAGAGCTCACGAATCCATAGTTACCATATCCATACTTTATTATTTATTAACTAGCTTTAATATACATATATTTTTGTGTTTTTAAATTAATTTTGTATTTGCTGATTTATATAAATATTTTTGTATTTTTAAATTCATATTCTTTATAGCACCTCTTTAGGTAATCCGAATATCAATAAATATTTTGCTTAGATCTTAAGGGAAAATTGATTCGCTGTTACAATATAAGATGTATACTAAACCAGAATACCCTCGAAATTTCGCGGATTTATAATATATATTTATTACATTTTTAATTTTTATTATTTACTCTTGACCTAAAGAGGTGCCTTCTTTAGGACATGAGCTATCCGAATATCAAAAAATATTTGGCCTTGGTCTTAAGGGAGAAGCGTGAAAATTGATTCGCTGTTCAATGTATGATAGATATTATTAATGCGAAAGTAAGTCTGTATGTCTGTCTGTTACCTTTTCATGCCTTAACAGCTGAATGGATGTAGTTTTAGACATAAGATTTTTTATCCCGGTTGTACGTTCCCGTCAGATTATTTGCGACATCCACGCGGGCGAAATTGCTAGTATAATATATTTTAATATAATATAATTTAATATATTATTATATATGTATATATAATAATATAATGCTGGGTTAACATGTAAGTAGGTATTTCTTTGTCTTTTCAATTTAAAAATCGAAGGCAGCGTGTGCTTTTTATCTTGGATAATAATAATAATATACATATATATATACTATAGTAATAAAACATCTTTACACTGCAATAAGATGAAAGTAAATTGCAAGAAGAAAGTTAAGAATTAAAATTAGAGTTTATTTTTTATAGGATTATTTAAATATTAACTAAACAATTATGCAGGGTAATTTTATAAAGAGCAAAACAAAATTAATTCTATCATAGAAACACTTTTTTCGCCCAATTGACGCGGTGTGGAAAAACTTTGTAATAAAATAAACTACATAATCTCGTGGTATTAGTTATAACAGCCGCACGGGTTGATCGAGTATTAAGCTATGCTTGCCGCGGTCAGTTCGTGGATGGGTGACCGATAACATATCGAAACTCCTCCGTGCCTCGGAAAGCACGTTAAGCCGTTGATATCGGCTGTCATTCTTAGATCTTTGGCAGTTGTTACGTAGTCGTTGGGGAGTAAGAAGCTCGAAAGTCTCACAACCAGTCTCACCAAGGGGTATCGTGTTACCCAGTAACTCAGTTGTGGAAGTCAGATAGGCAGTTACTCCATATAAAATACTGGTATTCAGCTGGATCCGGTTAGACTAGAAACCGACCCCAAAATAGTTGGGAAAAGGTTAGGCAAATTGAAACTACTTGTAAGTTTCTATCACTGGATAAAACTTTGTTTGTATGTATTAGGTACTTAGTTGTGTATGTGTACTTAAACATTAGTTTCCGCTTAGCTCTTTTATTTATATTTAGCTCAGTTCTGCAAGCAAGGAAAATATTATAGAAAACTCTAGTGTATCGTGCTAAAGTGAGGAATAATATCAGTCTGCTTACAGTTGCATTTGTGGTGGATTTTCAATTTTGTATGAGTAAGCCGTTACCTTGCACACAGGCTTAAGGTGTGTCTAAACATTGAGCGGCATCGTGCGCGGCCTGCTGCGCTGTGTTCGGACGACTGCCGCGCGCGAACGCTTCTGTCTACCTGCCGCGCACAAACATTTTTAGGAAACATTCGTCAGTAATTGTGTCTGGACGTATTAAAGGCTAGGCAGATTGATATTGCCAACTGAAGTGCGTGGCGTGTATCGGATGTGCCGCGCAGTACTGTCGCACAAAAATTCGTCGGTTTGGTCCTACCTAGAGCGTGGCAGAAATGTGTCCTGCAAACGCCGCATGTTGCTGCTCTTGCCGCTCAATGTTTGGGCACACCTTTATAAGAAAACACTGTATTGTATTTTGTAGAGGTAGGCTTATTTATCTTCCTCGTTTTTAGCTCTGCAAAAGAGGAAGTATGCTAGGTCCTTTTCAATAAACATCATAATATAACATTACGCCTCTATTCCCCGAAGGTTTAGGCAGAGGTACCTACTTACAGCTTAACACCCATATTTCGCCTGTTATGTACAAGTCTCATGTTATAGAAGGCAAGCTTATTGTCATTAACTGGACACGAATCTAGACTCTTGGCTACTTCTGAAATTTCTGTTGGACCCTATAATACTTTGCCCGACTGGGAATCGATCCCAGGACCTCATGCTCAGCAGTATTTGCGCTTGCGACCACTAGACTAACGAGACAATCACTTAAATAAATGACGATAAAATTAAGTATTCCAAGTCCATATACATTAAATTTTTAACATGATTATAATTTTCGCAGCAGTTCACCCGACATTTTTAATTATCGATATAAGAGAGACATCAATCCATCATAGTATATCGTAAACATTCAGTGCAGTGCGATCCGCTGTTGCAATCGGACGCGCTTACACAGTAAGCGGAAATTATTATTTTGCGCCGAGCGCGGCAAATGCCGCTGCCACCATGCGTTCGGAAGAACTTGTGGCGAATGAGGTCCTGGCATTCCTACAGTACCAGCTGGATGTCATGGACGAGGTCAGTGTGATTCAGATCTGCACATCCAACTTCAATGAAGAGGAGATACGCAGAGCGAAAACACTTCTGTATGAGTCGCTACATATGGCTGACCGAATGCCGTCCCGCAGGAGGGATGAAAAGGGAGGGAGGAGTCTCCAAGACATCATAAAAGTGTTGAAGGAAACAGACCCGGACGACGTGCCGACTTTCGTGGCAAAGGATTTGCGCAAGCTGCCCCCAGTCACATTCGACCACGTTGACGTCACCAGGCTGCTACGGGATATCACAACCCTAAGATCGAGCCTGGTCGAGATGCAGTTGAAGTTGGAAGCATCTCAATCCACCATCAGTGATCTACGTACTGAGGTAGCAGATTTACGCAAGACGGTATGTAGGTCACACGAGACAGCTACCAGCGTCAACACACGTCACGGCGCATTCAATACATCGCAGCTGAGTTTCGAGTCAGCAAAATTTGACTCGTCACCGGCCGCCGTCACTGCAAGCGATGCACAACCGCGCCCCGCCCTACCCGCGTCCCCCATAGTGGGGACGCTGACCAATATTAGCACGTCAACACCGGGACGTGCTTACTCGGCTGCCGTTATTAAAGCTCCCGCAAACCATCAGCGGCAACCTAATAATACGAGGGGTGCTCAGCGGCCCTCCGAAGCAGTTCGAAGCTCGTTGCCGCCGGTAACGAGCCAAAGACAGGCCGATGAAGAAGGCTTCATTCGCGTGCAGAAGAAGAACAAGAAGAAGAAGCCTGCTTGTCGCAATCAGTGCGGTACCGCAATGACTGGTCCAGACATGTTGCTGCGTCCCGCTATTCCAACGACGCAGCTGTACGTGTCACGTCTACATCACACCACGAAGGTAGAGGAGGTCGTGGAGTATATCAAGATGAAGATCAAGTTCACCTTGAGAGTCGAGAAGTTGGAGTCGCGCCATAAGATTAACTTCAAATCTTTTGTGGTGCGGGTTCCGACTCATCACCTGGAGACTTTCATGAAGGAGGAATTTTGGCCGACGGGTGTCGTGTATCGGCGTTTTCGCGGAAGGCTACATGACACCTCGACTCAGCGCAATAATACGTCGCCGACCCAACGTACTAACTAGATTTTCTATTTTTATTTTTTATTATGTGTTAGTTTATTATTATATATGATTAATTTGTGTATTTTGTCTATGGGCCTTAGTTGCCTGAAAATAAAGCAATTATTATTATTATTATTTTCATTTGTCAACAAATCTCGGGACCATAGGGTCCCGGTCCTTTGGAAGGCGTATGAGGGGCCGAAGCCAACTCGCAGAGGCCCCTTAGTCAATTTTAAATGGAATGAGGAATGAGGCACCAACCGACGATTATCCCTGTATGCACTATGCAAGTGCACCCAAGGACAACCCCCGGTTGGTGCAGGACTATTGCAGAAAAATGGAAACAAAAAATATTAGGCTATGGATTTGGGCGGTTATAGTGGGTTGGTTACCTAAAACTATGGAAGGCCTATGTCCCCTGCCTGATCAATGTTAAGATATACACGGATAAAATGGCAGGGGGTGACTTGCACACTCAATAATGGGCCCTCGAAAACTGTCGCTAGCACATAGTGACGTAGCGACAAGGGGGCAACATGACCTGAGGTGCTTGAGGAGTGGAGAGGTATTCCACGGCTTTCAGAACAATCCCAGAGCCCGGAAGATGGTCAAGATCCCTACGAGCACTTACTGGAATACTTCCTTCCTCCGAGCACGTTTGCTCTTGCGAATCTCCACTCAAGCCGGCCAATTAAGGCAAGAATGAGGTGGGAGATCTGTTCCTCGTCAGTGTCCACTCCAGCCGGCCAATAAAGGCGAGCCAGAGAAGAGGAACAAGGCTTCTCCCGGGAGTTAGGGTCCGTGGGGTCGCTACTGCCCAACAGCTCGCCACAAGCTGCCCTGCGGGTTTCTATATCTCTCTTGGTCTGGCTCCACATCCTAGACCTGTTCCGGCAAAGTAAACTCTACCGGCACAGACCTAGAGTTTGGAGCGCGCAAGCCCCACCACGACATCAACGTAGAGATACGGCGGTGGGGTTATTATTATTATTATTTCCTTTATTTCATTTTTACACATATAATTTACATTTTTAAATATTTTTATAAAAACAAAGAGAAAACAAAAACATTTAAAAATATAAAAAATAGTAGCCAACCGGTATCGGGAACAGGGTCCAAGCTACCGGTGGTCAGGGCTCCTGAGAGAGGAATCTCCTAACGATACGCGCCGTGTCAAGAAGTACCGCTTTCTGGATCAAGCCCTTGATCCAGCTGCCTAACGAGAGCCTCCTCAGGTGTTGGTCGAGGCTCTTGCCTATTATACCATTGGCCGTCACGACTATCGGCACAATGACTGCTGTATCCACATCCCACATGTCGACAACCTCGCGAGCCAAGTCAAGATACTTTATTTGCTTATCTTTTTCAGCTTTCACGAGGTTCTCGTCATGCGGGACCGCTATATCAATAATCATTGTGCGACGCTCTAATCGATCTATCACCACTATGTCTGGCTTATTGGCAACAATAGTCCTGTCAGTGATGATAGATCGATCCCAATACAACGTGATATTGCCATTTTCGAGAACTGGGTCGGGCATATTCCTATAGTACGGTACTTCCGATTCCACAAGGCTGTATTTCAGAGCAAGTTGCTGGTGGATAATCCTGGCTACAAGGTTATGCCTATGCAAGTAGTCTCCGTTAGCCAGACGAGAACAGCCAGAAATAATGTGTCGGATAGATTCCCCCGGACGGTGGCATGCCCGACAGATGTCAACCGTGCCATTATTATTATTATTAGTATAATTATGCGATACCTTTTACTAAAATTGGGAAAGAAGCAGTTCAGCTAAAATGCATGTATACCGCTTCATGTGTTAAGCTGATTTCCAGTCTAAGCTTTTCCATCTGACAAAAATCCTTCCGTTTTAATAACATAATGAACATAAAAAAAAAAAAAATTGATAAGGGAGGATCCTCCGACCAGACGGGTGTCATGTCTGGCGGGCAATTGCCCAGAGGTTGAAGTCGGGAGCTTGTATATATGTCCACCGCGCGGTAAATTCTAATTGCGCGATGCAGGATTTGAGTGACGTCAGGATGTTGTGTGACGTCAGGTCTTTGATGCGTAGTTCGCATGTGGCGATGTAGATGCCGCTACACACAATTAACTATTAACACTGGGTATTTACTTAAACTCAAACTCACACTCAAAGCATTTATTTTAATTATACCATTTACGGGCACTTTTGAATTGCCAAAGAGTTGGTTTATTCAGAAAGTTGAAGTTAGTTTTAGCATCTATAACTAAATAAATAAATAAATAAACACAAACAAAAGGCCACTTAGGCGTCGAATTAGGTAAGTACTAGTCCACATAGCTGTCGTCCGGAAACGTGTACAGAAGACTGGCAGCATTGCTACGTTGAATGGCAATGCTAATTCTAGTTAGTAAATTGACCGAGCGACCGAACCATCTATGTTTAAAGTTTAGTAAAATTTACTTTCGTGAGTCAGTTTGTTGGTACTCCTCTACAGTCGGTCGATTCTGTAAAAATATCAGCCTGAAACTTAGGTGTAGTGAGCTGTCACTGTCACAGAATCGACCGGCTGATGCTAGGGATTAACACTATTGACAGCTCACTTCACGCTCACTTCACCTAAGTTTCGAGATGATATTTTTACAGAATCGACCGGCTGCCTTTATTGCCCATGGTCTAACTGAGCAGTCCTACTGATTGGACCATTGCCAATTTATTTATTCCGTGGTCTTATCTATTATAGTTGGACCACAAACCAAATATTTATTCCCTTGTCTAATTAACATTTTGACCGCCACGGTCGTATTTTACAACCGATCTGGACGAAACTTGGTATACAGGTTTCATAACTTTATAGTTTTTTGTTGCCCTCGGGGATTTTTGATTGGAGGGGTTTTACCTACAAAATGGGGCCAAGAGGGAGCTACTGGATATCGCCGCCTAAAAGCTCGTGCAGACCAGAGCGAAGCAACGGTGCGACGCGACTCGAACAATACAATTTCTAAAAAAACTTCACGGTATAACAATCACCGGTGTCGCGTCGCGCTGTCGCGTCACGCTGGTCTGCACGAAGCTTTAAGGCTTGTGCAGACCAGCGCGACGCGACGCCGCGACGCGACTCGAACAATACAATTTCTAAGAAAATTTCACGGTATAACAATAACTGGTGTCGCGTCGCACTGTCGCGTCGCGCTAGTCTGAACAAAGCTTTATGATATCCGATTTCAATGGTTCTTTTTTATTTGAAAGGTAGTAACTTTAAATAGCTCTCGTAAAAATTTGGTGAAGATCTGATGAGGATCGTCGTGATGCAAAATAGCTCCTCAAAATGCTGTAAATTGCTCACTTTTAGATTTCTACCAGTGGATTCGGCCCTTTCACTACTAGGTAGGGATGGAGCACCTGCGACCATCTTCTCATCACAAAACAAGGGAATAAAAAAATAAAAATACTGGACTTTAGGAGGATTTATTCACTGATGCCCTTTATTTACAGATTTATCTTTAAAAAAATATTTTTTTTGTTATATTTATTGAAGTAACCTTTTTCTTTTAAGTAACTTTACTGGTATATTATTAATTGTTGCAAAAAAATTGTGCTCGCGAGTTATACTGTTCGCAGAACTACTAGTATATTAAACATATATGTATATTATTGTATATTATTAGATATATTAACTATATAATAAATTCACTAATTAGTAATTCCTCTGAATACGCCAGCATTAAAACCGCCATGAATGGCGATATGAATGAACACATCCCATAATGCATTGGTACATTCATCTTTATCGAATATATGCAGTTCATCACCCACAAATCGGATTTACACTATTGGCACGTTAAGCTACGCTAATTTCGCCAATCGTTGGGAAATTTCGTAGGTACCTACGCGATTTTGCATTCAACGAGGAATAAATTCATTTAGCTTTGCATATTCAGAATAATATTTGGGAATATCTGGTATTTTAATAGTTTAAAAATAGCGCGATTGTACTCGTACGAATCATTTTGGTATTACGCGGTTTTTAATTGAATTGTAAAAACGTGGTTGCAACCGTGCCTACGTTTTGTTAAAATTGTCACGAACACTATTAGTACTCAAAACATTGTTGATAGGTACTGTAAAGGTGTGTCCAAACAGAGCGGCGAAAGTGCGCGGCTGCCGCGCGGCATACCGCGCTGCGGTTGGACGACTGTTAAACGCAAACATTCGTAGGTTTAGTCCTAACTAGACCGTGGCAGAAATGTGTCCTGCAAAAGCCGCATGTTGCTGCCCTGCTCTTGCCGCTCAATATTTAGGATTTGAGGAAACAGTATAACGGGTGTAAAAATACCCATAGCAAAGCCGAGAGTCAGTTGTTCTTTCCGTTATTCACATAAAATAGAATAGACGACGTATATTTAGTAACCTAATCCGCTTAACTGTTCTTAAAGAGTGAAAAAGAACCCTGAAAGAAATCGACACGTGTTTCACTTCTCAACGAGGCATCCTCAGGATGATGATGATGATGTTGCGAACCCGGACCCAACGTGTTGACACGTCAAGCGTCGAGAGCAGAGTGCGCCACTTCGCCCGACCTGCCCGACTGCTCGGCTCACCGAGGCTAGGATTGTTATCAGCGCGAGAAGGGATTGCGAACAATCGCAACAAAGGGTTAGACTTTAAGAACAGATAAGCAGATTAGGTTACTAAATATACGTCGTCTATTGTATTTTATAATGGACTTCCGCAAAGTCACGACTGAGTCAATTAACTATCGTTATTCAGATAATTTTTAGGGATTCCGTACGTCCGAATGAAAAAACGGAACCCTTATATAGGATCACTCGTGTGTCTGTCTGTCTGTCACAGCCAATTTGCTCCGAATCTAATAATGTGAATTTTTGAAACCCAAATACGGACTTGCAATATAAATAAATGAATTTTGAACATGGGGGTCACTTTTGGGGGACAAATTAGGAATAAAAAAAACACAAAGTTAATTAGTGTGATGTGGGTAAAAGACTGCTTCATGATAGTTCTTTTTACACTCAGTATACATACCTACTAATAAAGAGCAGTGGTAGCCCAGATATCGGTTCCGATTTAAGTTTCGTGCAGACCAGCGCGACGCGACAGCGCGATGCGACACCGGCTATTGTTATACCGTCAAGTTTTCTTAGAAATATTATTGTGCGAGTCGCGTCGCGCTGGTCTGCACGAAGCTTTATGAGTCGTAGGTCTGGGGTTCGAACCCAAGCAGGCGCTTTACTTTGTGTAATTTATTTCATCAACATTGTTCTCAAAACGGGGAAGCAAAACATCGTGAGGAAACCGGCATGTTCTAGAACCAAAAATTCGAAGACATGTGACATCCACCAATCCGCATTGGGCCAGTGTGGTGGACTATATGCTGGGACACAGACCTGTGTGAGAGGGAGGGACAATGGTAACATTAAGGGTGGATTATGCTTAACCTACTAGGTACATAAATAAATTCATGAAAATATTTAAAATTCAATTCAAACTCAAAGCATTTATTTCAAATAAACCAATTACAGGCACTTTTGAATTGTCAAGGGGGTCGGTCAGTAAGAAAGATCAAGCCGTGGTAGCTAAGAGATGACCAATCCCTACTGACGGCGCCCGTTCACGAACATGACGCATGGATTAGCACCATTCAGCTCAACCATTTTGAAGGGAGCTAAATGATCCAACACACGCGCCACCGTCAGCGAGACATTAGAGTGAGCATGACATACTCTCAGCCGCCACATTCAAGTCAATGAAAGACATACCCTGTAAAGCTACCATTTAGTAGCTTTATAGTCGGTACATAGTACTCACACATGTGCTATGCAATTATAAAATGATTGCCTTTCATGACATACTTACATTCAAATAAATAATTAGGTAACCTTTTACTGGTATAAAAGCCCCACTATTAAAGCACAGAGATAAATATTACTATTTGCCTCAGAACACTTTTCCAGGAAATAATTCTATTTTCCTAATCAACCTATAACTCCCACTGTAGGGCCTGGACACAGGCCTCCTCTTTCTGCGAGACGGAGTGGGCCGTAACCAAGTGGGCCCAGTGCGGGTTGGTAGATATCACAATCATGTCTTCGAATTTTTGGTTCTAGGAAATGCTGATTTCCTCTCGATTTTTTCCTTCACCGATTCCTTAAGTATGTAGGATGTAATATTGATAATCCGATTTCACAATACCGAGAATAAATTCACAGTATCTATTTCGGACAACAATGGCGGAACCCAATCAATCATTCACATAATATTTTCATCTCTTCATTGGTTATTGAACTATGTTATTTAACGTCATTCTGAAGTCGACGGCTTTTCATATGGGGTATTGAAAAATGAAGTCTTCCAGTAAGTATAAATTATCCGCCCGGTATTCCGAAGATTAATGACTTCGGAATTTCTCGGAGGATGTTAAGTCGATGAAGCCATTTTTCCTAAGTCCACTGCCAGAAAATGACACAAAGATTGATGTTTGCAGGCACTTTAGAAAACGGCTAGGCGTGAACGTTATAAAAAAGCTGTTTAATTTGATACTGAGTTTTTTATTTTTGTAGAAGTTTGTTTTGAATTTATTATTGATGAATCATCGGAAATGGACGTCTATATTCTGTATTAAAGATGTCTGTAGAACGTTTTTAGCAACGCTAGGCGATACCTAAATGAATACCTTAAATAATAAAAGCGTGCTGTTTGATTTTCAACGCTTGGTTCGGAATCGAAAGTTGAAAATTTAACAGCGCATTTTTATTATGGTGCTGCTTAGTGTTGACGACAGCGGGCATGAGTCTCGTCTCAAATTCAAACTCAAACACAAAGCATTTATTTCAATTAAACCAGACACTTTTGAATTGTCAAGGAGTCGGTCAGTCAGAAATATGAAGCTAGTTGCCCATTTCAAAGCATCTACTACGCTTTACCTTTGGAGAAAAACGGGCAAGAATCTCCTCGAATATCTCTCTATATCTCCTCTTTTAAATAAAAAATAAAATAGTTACAAAAATATTGGTTACATCACTTTACAAAAAATGTGGTGTCCTCAACGTAAGGCATTCTACAAACCATTCGTCTCCAACACTTAAAAACCCCTCTTACTGCTATTATGAAACGACGGAAAGACATGATTTGTACTGTTTCACAAACTCAGTTTATTTAAACTGAGTTAGAGTGAGTGTGAGTGTGAGTGTATTTACACTAAAAGATTTTTCTACTATCTTGGCCCTTGCTTGTATAATAAAATTAACGCGTCCTTATATATCTATAATTTACCATACAACAAATGTAAACTCGCCTTCCGTGCATTCCTCCTGAATAAAACCTAAGACGAGACCGAAAAATACTTATTGTCACTTACATGAAGGTAACCCCATTTACTATTATTCACACACACACACTCACTCTCTCACAGTCATACACACACGCTCGCTCACTCACTCGACTCAGCACATATATACACCTTATTCTAATTTGTTTTATTTCATTTCAATTGTAAGATTTTATTTTTTGTGTTTTGATACTGTACCTAATCCCCAAAAACATAAAAACATGATTTTTGTGATACCCAAATTGGGAGTCGAAACTGTCTTTCTTAAATACAGATTACTCAACAATTCATTGTACCTACACCATGTTATTAATAATGCATACTTTGTAAGTCCCTCATAAACCTATATTCCTAAATAAAATTATTATTATATTATTATCACTCATGTTGAAATAATACATGTGAGAACAATGTAGAAAGACGTGCACGCTAGAAGCGTCTGTAATAAAAAGATAAAAAAAAGATCAAATCAGAAATTAAGATGAGCCATGGCAGCTAAGAGATGATCAGTCCGAACTGACAGTATCAGCGCCCGTTCACAAACATGACGCATGGATCGGCACCATTTAGCTCAACCAGTTTGAAGGGAGCTAAATAATCCAACATACGCGCCACCATCACCGTGACATGTAAGTGAGCATGACACACTCACAGCCGCCAGGGCACATAAACGTCCATGAAAGACATATTACCCGGTAAATGGTAGCTCTATAGTATATAGTACTCACACCTGTGCTATGCAATTATATAATACAAAGGAGATTGAATTTATACAATGCAAAGATGGTCTTACAATCTTCAACAACTCCAACAGTATTTTCAAATGTTAATCAATTAGTTGTGGTTGTAAAGCAGGACCAGGATTGATTCAAGCAATTTTATCAGCTATGTAATCCCCCAACTTATAATATGCCTGCTTGCATAGTGTGCGTTTTATTCAAGATTTGAATTTCGTCTCATTTGGTTGAAGTGTGTCTGTCGTAGTAGCAGTAGTAGTCTATCTGTTAGCATATGTATTGGTCTATGAAAAGAAGAACAATGATCTGCCACTCACTCGCAACAAAACAGTCGGGCCAAGTTGAGAAAATGTACTGAAAAATCTGTTTGTTGTCTTTTTTTTACACAAGATATACTATTTTGTCTATAAGAAGACAAAATTGTATTCTACTGTGTGCACTGTGGTGCGTACTGTTTATTATTTTTAAGTAGCGAGTTCAGTTCAAGTAGCAAGTTATCTTTACAAAAGTGACAGATTTTCATTACGAAGCTACATATCGAATGCAAATGTAAATGACACAATTAATAAATCCAAATTAATATTTATCTGGATTATCTTTAATCAGGGGTTGAAATTATTGTGAGAAAACATAACTTGGGTTAAAAAAAATGATCAACTGTTAAAATGGTAAAACAGTTTTTTGTGAATATTTCGTAAAATATTAGTTACAATTTACGATACTCAGCTTATTTCTTACTTAATTGTGCAATAAAAAAGTCCCAAAATTCTCATAGGACCAATGGTTCTTGAAATATACAGCTCAGAAAATGTCAAAGTAAAGAGGTCTAAATGTTGTGATAAGCCAATAAAACGATGTGATTATGCTAATAAAACCTACCCATACACACCCATATTTCTTTGCCTAGTCAGGCATGTTTTTAATACGCTGCGACCAATATTGAACACTGTCTTACAAAAAATGAGAACCAGAAAAATGGATAACGAAATATACCATCTAACAGGGTTTTCTACTCAAATGACTATTGATGAAACCGTTTAGAAAATTATGAAATGGAATAAGTAATAAGAGAAGCAGAAGACGAAAAATACCTATTTGTATAAATAAAATGCTTTCATAATTCACAATTAATAGGAGACAAGCACCACCCAGCGTTTTCACCCGCATAAGTCTCGATCCCCTGAGAATATCGGGATGAAAGTATCCTTTGTCCTAATCCAGGTCATGGACTACCAACATGCCAAATTTAATCTAAATCCGTTTAGCCGTTTCAGAGTGAAAGCGTAACAAACAAATAAACAGACAAACATACTCAATTTCGCATATATAATATTATTTAGGATACCTACCTTAGCAAGTAAATGAAAATATTCCTTTTCCATAAAGGTGGTGCAGAAACAAAATGCATTGTTAACGCAAAACGAAGCTTCTGAGAACTTCTGGTTCAATGTGAATCGTGCGTAGGTCTTTTTTGTGCAGAATTTAAAGAAGAATAAACACGAGTTAGCATACATTGGCGTTAAACAAATACTTTACGAGAATTTTGCAATTAACAGATTTTCGGGACCTTCAACGACATTTTTTTAGCGCATCTCTCGTTGTACTTTTCACACAGATTTCTAATGACTTAATAAAGATAATCCCGTTGAAATTCTTCACGAGAATATTTTCGCATAAAATATCTTATTATCCTGGGCTATTAGAGGTGTAGTTTGTTTCTAAAGTGCCAGTAATAGCTCAGTTAAATATAAAACGCTTTTATTCTAAATAACCTTTTAGTTCTACAAGTTCATTAATTTCTAACTTACTTAAGTGCTTGGTCATGTTTCTAAAACGGCTACATTTCTCATTATTATTATTTACTGTTGAATCTCAAAGCGTGTTTTATTAATAGTGGAATAATTGTGGCTTTAAGTGTAATTTTGTGTTTCTTATTGCTAATTTATGGTATTGCGGACACTCGATTGATGATTGGCATTCATCTAATTTGTAGACGTGGAAAGCAAATTGGCTTAACGAATTATCAACTTACCTACTCAAAATTCAGGGGGATGACTTTAGGCAAAATACTCGTAGAAATCTTTACAAGGACACCTACCACTTATCTAATTGATTTATCGTAACTTGTTAGTTAACAATTGGTTTGTTTTGTTTTTGTTTTGTTTATTCATGAACAATAAATTGTATCTGAAATACAGTGACTGCTTGGCAGGAACAGGGGGATTAGCCTCAAGGCCACCCACTAGTTATACATCACAGTCATTCGCCCAATTATCACATACGGCTCACTGGTCTGGTGGCCCAGGACAGACCTGAGCACAGCCCAGAGATCTCGAAAAACTGCAGTGTTTTGCTTGTGTTGCAATCACAAGCAGTATGAGAACCGCACAGGCAATGCCGCCTCTGCACCTCATCGTGTTGGAGAAGGCGACCCTGGCCGCCTTTAGGCTCCATTTATCTGGAACCCTAAGCAAGCATTTGCTTAGGGTTCAGAGTAAAGCACAGACGTATAAAGGAAGATGCAATCAACCGAAGGCCAATGATGGCATTAACCTGCGACAAAGCCCCGAAAACACACCACTTTCAAAGGCACTTCAGCATTATACTCACAGAAGAACAGTGTGACTACTCAGGCTCGAAAGAGATGAGAGCCGACGGATCGAAGACCGACTCCCGTACCGGAGTCGGAGTCTTATCACACAATCTGAACATAAATATATCCAGACCGCTGGGAATGTTCAACACCGTCTATCAGGCGGAGTGTGAGGGCATCATACAAGCGGTCCACGCCCTAGAAGCCAGGAGGGTGACGGACACCCATATACGTATACTCGCCGACAGCGCCTCAGTTCTCCAATCCCTATGGAAAAAATATATAATCTCGAAACTAACACTAGAATGTCACAATGCACTAGAACAAATAACGGTATCTAGTCGCAACATGGTGACACTGCAATGGATAAAAGGACACAGCGGATCGCAAGGTAACGACGTACCTGACGAGCTTGCTAGACGAGGGTCCAGCACGGCAGTCTGTGGATCCGAGTCTGTCGACTCCCTATCGTACCCATCCCTTTCAATCAAATACGTAGGTGGCTATAGGATTTCAGCCACACACAAGCAGGGATCTGGTGGACCTCGACACCGGGCTGCAGGCAGTCCAAGGAAGCTATGCCATCCTTGGATAGCGGGCTAACCAGGCGTTTATTACGCCTGGACAAGAACGACCTGCGCCTAGTGACGGGGACCATCACGGGATACTGCTCTCTAAACCAACACTTCCACATAATAGGCATAACGACTGTCTGCAATGATGCAAATATTTTTGACAGGACTGGTAGTAAGGAGACAGGCCTGTAGTTTTAAGGATCAGTTCTACTGCCTTTTTGTAGCCTTTTTTGTGTGCTCAAATGTATTGAGGTATTCAGGATTCCTCAATACATTTATTTAAAAAAACAAAAAAAACTTTTTTTTTTTTTATAAAAATCGCACGTAGGCTCAGCTAATCTACACTATAATAATATTATAAAGAGGAAAGATTTGTGTGTATGTTTGTAATGAATAAACTCAAAAACTACTTCGCCGATTTCAAAAATTCTTTCACCATTAGAAAGCTACATTCACCCTGAGTAACATAGGCTATATTTATTGCTATAAAAGATTAGGGATCCTTACTAAAACTTTAGTAACGTAACCCAAGGTATAAAAAAAGCCATAAAACACCTTTCGTCGCATGCGCTGCGGAAACTATTGATATTAGAACAAAAGTATGTTCTACAATATTAAAGAACATATCAATAACTACAAAAAACCTCGCGATACTATATGTCCAACTATTATCGTTATGTCACAATAACCACTTTTTACATTTTAAAACTTGATAGAAATACCGAACAAAATTAGACCATGATATTCATACTTCTGTTTAAATCCTTACTCAAATAAATCATATTGATTTCAAGACTGTTTCAATTCATGTATATTACTTTTTGAATTGTTCAATCGGCTATTCCATTCAATAGATATTACGAATTTAAAAAGTCATAGATATAGAAAAGGCGCCGCCGCCGCGCCGCGTCACTGCTAAACAACAGTAACAGTATAATAATATGTAGGTACACGGATCGAGAGGGTTAATCATATAATAATCTATATAAATAAAAAATTCTCAATAAACGCAATACAAACTGTTCTAAACCAAATCAAAGAAAAGACGTCTGTCGGGTCAGCTAGGTAGGTGTATATAGGTAGGTAGGTAGTTATATAAGTAGGTAGGTATGTAGGTAGATAGGTAGGTATTTGGGTAGGTAGGGTAGGTAGATGTAGGTAGATGTAGGTAGGGTAGGTAGGTAGATGTAGGTAGGGTAGGTAGGTAGGGTAGGTAGGTAGATGTAGGTAGGGTAGGTAGATAGGTAGGTATGTAGGGCAAGGTCTGTAGGTATGTAGGTAGGGTAGGTAAGTATGTGTAGGTAGGGTAGGTAGGTGTAGGTAGGGTAGGGTAGATAGGTGTAAGTAGGGTAGGTAGGTGTAAGTAGGGTAGGTAGGTGTAGGTAGGGTAGGTCGATGTAAGTAGGGTAGGTAGGTGTAGGTAGGGTAGGTAGGTAGGTAGGTGCGCCGTAGATAAGTACTTAGTGCTACCCGTGCGAAGCCGTGGCGTGCAGATAGTATAGATATATGTTCCTTAATTACGGATATTGGGATCTCATCATAGCCACAAAAATACTTGTTGTCCATACTTTTGACTATAGTTGAGTTGAGACCTCATTTGGAGTGACAGAACCAATTTTTATTTCGCAATTTTTTTCGATTGTATACTTTTGTAAAAATGCTGTATTTTGGTCTCTTTCTACTGCCCTAGAGATACATTTGTAGACAAACTATTTTGCTAAAATGTCAGATATTGCTTCTGGATCTACTACTATTTGGTCATTGACTAGGAGACGAATTTCCAATTGTAACGTTTTCTCCTTATTAGTTCATTTTCCCACTACTTTTCACAGTTCTTACTTTTAAATCTTTTTTTCTATAGCTGTTTTGGAATAGTTTATAAAATGTTTTGAGAAATGTATTTATGCCCATGCAACTCCAATCTTTTCCAAGAATACCCTGTATAAATTGGGCACTATTTTATATTAAATACTCTTTTATTTGTGACAAAAATTGTATACTTATTTCGCGTTAAATTGCTTACATTATCAAGGCGAATATGTGCAAAAATACCTCCATGGCCATTAGCCAAACCATTGTGATCACAAAACACATTGTGAGCACATCCCAAAATACATGAATCGGGCAAGTTGGTAATTATATTGTCAATACACGAATTATAACTGTTACGAATGAAAGTAGCAGAATATGTAGATTTGGTGGCTGAAATGATAACACCTTAGCAAGAAATTCCATGCACTTTTTATTGTCCACTAGTAGGTCAACATTAAAGAATAGAGGTGGTGGTGGTGGTGGTGGTGGTGATGGTGTGGTGGTGTGGTGTGTGTGTGTGGTATAGTTTAGTGTGTATATTATAGATTTCCTTAATCGAGTAATTTCTCAAATTTTTCTAAAAACATATCAAAAACATATATCTGGTACAGATGTTAATGCAAAAGTATCCTTCACCTGTTTAAACATAAATATTATTGTGTGTTTTGCGTATAAATATATGTTTTGATCCAATTTTTTCTAACTTCAATAATAAGGCAGTCATTTTCAATTAGCATAATAAATGATTATGAGTAAGTTTGCCAACTTAAGAAGATTTTCTTAAATACTCATAATATAAAAGTAACTTTATAAAAATAAAACCTACTTACTGGAGCGCTATTTAAATAAATGGCACTGTTTCACAAATTGCTCCAATCTTTTCACTTCGTAAATAAATAAGTGCCTATAATGACTTTTCTTTGTAGCCTGCTTCAAGAGTACTCAGTTTATTATACATCGTTATTATAATAACGCTGTATAAAAATATAGAAAGCAATCTCATGGTAAAGAATTTAGTGATTGAATCGACGACGTCAAATCAATTTACCTCCCATCGAGGTTTTCTCGAAATCGTTTGATAAGATTGCCTTTATTACGTTATCTTATGGCGAAATTATATCGGGATTGTTTAATGGCTCTGTGAAATAGGATTTCGTATCATAAAGTTTATCTTTGCACATTTTTGAAAAGAACTTGTAATGATTTGTGTGTACTTCATTATACAATGGTTATGCAATTTAAGTACCATTAGGTATGTACTTTTAAGAAAATGTTGAGTACCCCTACTATAAAGTCCATGTGATTGTATTTTATTAAGCACAATGTTTCATATTGAGTGTGTAACGTTAACGTGACAATATTATCGTGGCCGTCCACGTCCTCGTCACATTAGCACAGGAAAGTGTAAAATATATGGAAAAACACGAGGGCGCTTTGAAATTTCCGTCCACGATAACGTTATAACGTGCACGTATTTCCATACATTTTATGGACGTGGACGTGGACGTCCAAGAAAATATCGTCACGTTAGAAATTATAAAAAAAATGCACATTACATAATAAATATTAAACCCAACTAAACTGCGCAATAAAATATTTAATATTTCTTAGAAAGTTGTGTTGTTGGTGTGTCCTTGGATAAGATTGTCACGACTGATTCGTCAACCACTAGGTATTGTAACAACTTTGCTAAACTTTAAAACACTCCCGAAGATTGGCTACCCCGAAAAAAACATTTCAACGCAAATAAATAAAGTAATTCCACGAAAATGTTTACGACACCGCCGCTTACGTCTGAAGCGACAGTCCATCGTTACAAAATAGATAAGTACAGAAGGTTGACTTCATACAACGACCTAAAACAGGCGCACGCACATTTAAAGACGCGTACGTACGGTGATCTGTCGAATTGTCTCAAACGAATACCAGTCGCGACATGTGCTTGCATTTATGAGGCTTTTGGCTACTTAATTAAATAATTTTATGTTTATTGTCAAACGGGCGTAAAGCTTTGTGCAGACCAGCGCGACTTGTCGCGCGACGCGACACCGGTTATTGTTATACCGTCAAGTTTTCTTAGAAATTGTATTGTTCGAGTCGCGTCGCGGCGTCGCGTCGCGCTGGTCTGCACGAAGCTTTATTTGTGGCTAATCAGATTAAACACTTACTTACATTCTTGCACTTGCTGTAGGTATGTGAAGCGTGTCTATGTGAGAGTGCGTTTTTGCTCGTTGTATGGAGCCGGCCTTCTGTACCTACTATACTGTGGCATCATGGCGGATCGGTCCATATTCAATCAACCCCTTCGATGGTGATAAATGGAAAGCGTCACTCCGCTGATCGATGCGGCCTTTCATATACCGATGTCGACTTAATCCTTCGGTAATATTCTCAGTATAAACTCGTCATTACCAGCTCGTGAAGGATGAAGAGTATTGATGTTACGTAGTTCAATGGTTATGACAATTTATGGTATATTGATACGAGTTAAGGCGGAATAATATTTGCTTAATTATCATACTCGTACATACATACTTTACGCCTTTTTTACCCGGAGGGTTGGGCAAAGGTGTACCTATAGTACACCCACATTTCGCCAGTTATATTTAAGTCCCATGTAATAGGCGGCGACTCTATTGCCACCAACCGAGCAAAAGTCCAGACTCGGAACTGTTACTGAGAAATTCTAGATGGAAAAATCTAATAAAACTTTGCTCGACCTGGGAATGAAACCCAGGACCTCATGCTCAGCAGTAGCGCTTGCGACCACTAGGCCAACGAGGCGGTCATTATTACTTATTAGTACTTATTTTTCATACTTGTATCATGAATCAGCCAGTCGATTCTGTAAAAATATCACCGTGAAACTTAGGCGAAGTGAGCGTGAAGTAAACTGTCAATAGTGTTAATCCCTAGCATCCTGCCGGTCGATTTGTGACAGTGACAGCTCACTTCACCTAAGTTTCACATTGATATTTTTACAAAATCGACCGACTGGAACCCAAGTTTTTTTCTTGTTAAAAGATGCACAGAGAAACGATATGTTCTTCAACTACCTGCTTAATCACTTGATGGCAAAGACAGTTAAGGTACTATTCCGTGCTCGACCGCAGGAGCCAACTGCAGGTGAAGTGTCGCCGCGTCACGACTGGTTCTATGAAACACCTTCCGTAGTTAGCGACACGTCGTTGGCAGCTACGGTTGACTGACAGGCGACATGTGTAGCCCGACTGCAGATCAGTAGTGCCACCAATGCTCGAACTATAACACGTTTTTCTATTTTAGGGGTATGAGGAACAGGGTGTAAAGTTCACTCATCCACCATAGAAAAGGGAGGATCCACCGACCAGACGGGTGTCGTATCTGGCGGGCAACTGCCCAGAGGTTGAAGCCGGGAGCTCGTATATATGTCCACCGCGCGGTAAACTCTAATTGCGAGATGCAGGATTTTGAGTGACGTCAGGTCTTTGATGCGTAGTTCGCATGTGGCGATGTAGATGCCGCCACACTATCTTCTATTTACCGACTGGAATACGGGCTGCTGCCGGCTGCGGTCGGGTACGGAATGGTACCTTTAAGTTAAATCAGAAAATTGCTTAAGACTACTAGATACATAAAAGCATTTGGTTTGGTGATCAGATCATACATAGATACACTCTCGCCTTCTTCCCAAGGGCAGAGAATACAGTAAACCCTCCCGGTTTACTGTATTCTCTGCCCTTGGGAAGTGGCCTTGCCTTGTCACGTTGCACTTCAGCCGTGCTATTCTGTAAACATCTCACCGCGATAACTTGGGTGAAGTGAGTTGGGTGTGAGCTGTCATTGCACCTAATGCTAGGGATTGACACTATGGACAGCTCACTTCACCTCACTCTTCATGATGAGATGTTTACAGAACGGATCGACAGGTCCAGTTGAAAACCAGCGTCAGGCACAAGTTGTCTGGTATTTTTTTGCTGAACTGGGACTATTTGGCACAGCCGCGAGGCACACATTCCTGCTAATATCTTACAATCGAACTTTACACTTTTGTATTGTTTTATTTTATTTTTATTTTTTTCCGTAAGTACAATATGTTGTGTTGTGTGCCTTTAAAGGACATCGACCATTATAACAGCACCGCTCCGACAATAACTTGTCATCACAATAACTTGTAATTTTAAATCAAACGTATTAAAGTCTATTTTACGATGGCTATTTAAAATAGTGGGCGGCTCGCCGGTCGCTCACTGCCTGCGACCCGTCACACGTTTTTCTATTTTAGAGGTATGTGGAACAGGGTGTAAAGTTTAGACTAATAGACTTTAATGCGTTTGATTTAAAATCTTACTTGAATGACAAGTTATTTGCCGTGTCAAAGCGGTGCTGTTAAAATGAGCGATGTCCTTTAGTCTGTGCTAAATAAATGTATTTTCTTTTTTTTGCTTCGTTTATGTTCAGACATCGTGACCACTTTGCATATTTATTAATGATTTGTATCATACATCGATAATGGCAAATGTTCTTCAACTCCAGAGAAACGTCACCCCCTAGCAATGTAAAAAGTATTGCAAGGGGGTGAGGTTTCAACTACATTTTTGCCTAACCAAAATCGATCTTCTAGGGCCTAGAAGATCGATTTTGGTTAGGCAAAAATGTAGTTGAAAATTATTATTATCAATATTAGTTATACATGCGTGAATACCTAGTCTAAACTGTCTCGAACTAATAAACCCATTCATCTATACGTGGTAGTTTCTATTTACTATCTTTGTTGTGGACTACTTAATGCATTACGGTAATCTAAAATTCATTAAAAACTATTTAGCGGCTTCTAGGGATGCAAATGTTGTTTATTTACTACTACCATATTTTAAAGGCCAGACACTAACTGTGTATAGATTTAAATAAATTATATAGGCGTGTGCACACGAACGAACAAGAACATGGTGAACACGAACATCGATCACTTCGTTCGAATGTGCATACCATTAACGAACATCAAACACTGTGTTCGATAAAAATGTTCGTGACGAGTCCATGGCTACTAAAGAGAACGGGGAGGATGAGCGCGAACACAAGTCGAACTGTGTTCGTGTGGTGTTTGTGTTCGCTTTACTAATTTATGTCCACACGCACGAATAAAATGTTACGTGTTCGATGTTCGTGTTCACCATAGGCTTATTATGAATCAAAATGGGCCTTACCTAATAAGTACATGCCAAGATAACAATATGTTCGGTGCCTGTATCCTAGCTGTATGCATTCATTTCATTGTAATGTAAGTAAATAGCATGATTATTCTATTAATCTTATAAAACATGAACTTCCTTTCACGAGGTTTCTGCCATGGGAAAAGTACATTTTCATCGTAACATTACATCACGGCTATTATCCCCGAAGGTTTAGGCAGAGTTGTATCTTATAGTACACCCACATTTCGCCAGTTATGTTTCGTAATAGAGGGCAAGCATATTATGTCATCGGTTTTCAGAATAATAATGGTCATTGGCCAAGAATAAAGTAATTTTGTTATTATAAATTGCTTCCTAGAAACGTTTTGAAAGTACTCAATTACTTCCATTGTTTTGTTATATATAATTTCGAAGATAAACTGTTATTTGATACTTCGTAAACACCGTTTAAGGAAACGGGAGAATTTATGTTTTTTGACTTGACATTTCATGACAAAGGTACGGTTTCGAAGATTAAATGCCTTTGTTAAGTAGTCCGGGAGTTTATTGCGATTGTTATTACATTAGCAAAATTTATTTATTTACTGTTACCTATTTATTTATTGTGGCTCGTGGCTAAATAATAACAGCCGCACGGGTCGATCGTAGGTTAAGCTACGCTTGCCGCGATCGATTCGTGGATGGGTGGCCATTAATTACATATCGAGACCCGCACGTGCCTCGGAAAGGACATTAAGTCGTTGGTCCCGACTGTCACTTCCTTGACTGTCGTTACGGGTAGTCAGAAACCCAAAAGTCTGACAACCACTCTTTATTTATTTCAATTAAACCATTACAGGCACTTTTGAATTGTCAAGGAAGGTCTTTCCATGGGGTATCGTATTACCCCTTTACTGGTTAGTGTAGGTCAGATAGGCAGTAGCTCCTTGTAAAATAATGATATTCAGCTGCATCCGGTTAGACTGGAAACCGACCCTAACAACGTTAGAAAAAGGTTAGGCAGATTGACATATTTATTTATTTGATCATAGTCAGAGTCCTCGCATCGTTTTCTTTAGTATGCCCTTAGCAGTGCCTTAAGTACGAGACGTTTGACCCATTCTGTGCTTTGAGTGTATGCATGAAGTTAGTAGGTACCTATCCTTTCAGTTTATAGGCAATTTGTTTGTTCGTTGAATGTTGACGGTTAATGATCCAAGGTTTGCTGGAAAACGTTAAAGAACAAAGTCCTACTTAATGAAGCATCTTCTAACAGAACAAATCTTGCATTAAAACTTATAATTTTATGACAAACCATGCCATACGAGAAAGCAAAACTGACTATAATAACAGTGTTTCTGTAGACATAGCTGGAGTTACTACCAGTCATCCGTGTTCATTCCCCAAGGCAAAACAACTGTGAAAATAAATTATGTTGGAAACGAGTTTTTACCCGAACAACAGCGCTAAAGTTTTTGAAAATACACGTACTTCATTGTGGGGAATCCAATTTAATTACTTGTGTAATGTTATTTTATGAAAGTTACTTGTAAATGTAGGTGATATAGCTAGCAAGGGGGTGACTACCGAGGTAACGACTATTATAGAAGTACGGAAGAAAAATACACGTTGCGCCGACCACTAATAAATTGGAAAAGGCCACGAGTATGATGATGACGGCTTGTAAATGTAGATATATCGTAGTAAGATGGTTGAAGCCGTGATATAGTTATATCCCTAGGGATATAGCTATATACCGTAGTATAATTATATGAAAGCGGTTCATAACTGTCGGAGTGCCCTAATTTTGTTACTGCGACCAATTTCGACGTAGCTGGTCATAGTTCTAACCTAACCTTACGTAACCTATTTGATTATCGGAGTCCCTAAATAGTTATATTACTAGTTCGTGCTCGTATCGTAGTTACAGTTCTAAACCGCTTTCATATAACTATATTACGGTATATAGCTATAACCCTAGGGATATAACTATGTCACGGCTATAACCATCTTAAGCTTCGTGCAGACCAGCGCGACGCGGCACCGGTTATTGTTATGCCGTCAAGTTTTCTTAGAAATTGTATTGTTCGAGTCGCGTCGCGGCGTCGCGTCGCGCTGGTCTGCACGAAGCTTTACTGCGACAGATACACACCTATAATATTTTACAGTAGATACAGTATGCGTCAGATGTAGATAATTGTTGATAATTAATAATTGTGAACACTATTCAAAGTTCCAGAAGAGATTTATGAAGTAAACTCACATAACTTAACAGGTTTGATAAATATAGGTACCTGAACCAAATGAGCCGCAAATTTTGTTACTGACCGTACAAAATTGACGTTGCTGGCAGTGCTCAGGGCTCAGGTGAAATAAAAAACCAAGACATATCGCTGTCAACAGTGACGTGAGGCCGGATTCGTAAGCAAGTGTGTACTTAGTGAGGTGTAGTTGGATTGTAAATGTGTGCATGCACAGACCGGAGGTGTAGTTTTGGCATGTTTCACTGTATTGTTCGCAGCGCTATGTCTTGTTTTTTATTTGGTCTGAGGGCCAAGGGTAAGGTTTTAATCAAATGTCGTTTGTCTTTTTGCCTGTCCTATAAATGGATATGGCACCCTTTATCAAGAGCTAAGCTATATTAATTGCGTGTTGGCATAATATAAGGCCCTTTGTACACACGATTTTCGTGCCGTAAAATACTACGGTTTATTCGCCGTTTGTAGGCACGGTCGTCAGTGTTGTACGAGTATGGATCACTATGAAAGCTCGTTGACAGACACGTTTTTTTCTATGGCTCGGTTTATACGCCTTGCCGTAAAGAAACCGTGTCGTGTACAAAGGGCCTAGACCACATTATTGGGGGGGCAGCTAATAATTATACTATCTGAAAAATGTTACACATTATTATCACATTATTATACATATTATTATCGCTTTCGTAAGTACCTACCTTATATCCCACTTTCATAGAAATTGATATAAAACGTACTTATTTAAAATAAACCGCGAGGAAATGAATGAAATTGTAATTTACACAAAATACACTCATTTTAATACAGCTGTTAATGAGAACATGTTATTTTCACGCAACCTGAAATTATTTCATTTATGTACGTAAACATTATATCCGTACAGGAAGCGTCATATGAGAGTAATTGCGGCGTTCGTAATCGTTGGCGCTTTATAAAGACGCTAAGGGAGCCCGCGAAAATCAAATTTTCTTACGTTTTTTGCAAATTGCAGGTCAGGTTGTGTTTTGGTGAAAATATGATTCGCGACAACAACTTCGGGATATTTACAGAATAATAATTATTAGAATCATCAATACACTCTCTCAGTTGGAACTCGCTAAAAATGTCATGATTTCATTAAATAGTCTATCTATAGGGTATTATATATATAAAATTATAATCTCATAAAAATAAACTAAGTTCAGTTTATTTTTATGAGATTATAATTTTATAAATAAATATTTATTCGGCCGCGAATCATATTTAGATCAATATACTTACCTGCAAATTGCAAAAAACGTAAGAAAATTTGACGAAATTAAAATTTTCTTACGTTTTTTGCAATTTTCTGACTAACCTGACGCTTTTACACCTTAATAAAGACGGCTACACTTTTAATTAAGCCAAATATTTAAATTAACAATGTAACAAAATACCAATTAAAATTTCACCCCCAGTTTACTTCGTTACCCCAACAACACGGAATCGTACAATAAATATCTTTTAAGGCGTCTTTAATTCGTAATTGTACTCTTTTCTGAAAACAAGAGAATGCAATTTTCAGGGCAACGTTATGCATATACATAATTACATTTTTTGTACCAGTTTTGCCGTGTGAAAATGTCGTGCTTAGCGAAAAGATTTAATAAGTCTCTGGGTGAAATTAAAAATATTTCAACGTTAGTTTTAGCCTTCTACGCTCGGGTTAAATGATAATTGTTTGAAAATGTGACAAGATATTTTGCTTTCATTTCAAAAGGACGGAAGCTAATTAGCCGGTGGCCATTTTTTATTTTACCTACGCAGTCCAGTCGAATCTGGTTTGTCACTATGCATTTTGTAATTTCATATTTCGTTTACGGTAGAGAGACTTAGGTAAAAGTATCAGCCGGTGTGCATTCACTGTTAAACATTGGTCTGCCGTTGACCGCTCCAAGTTAATATCGAAATTGCCATAATAAGCAAGCAAAGTGCTTTGCAAACGATTGCAGAAACTATCCACGCAAATCTTTCAACGAATTTTCGATGTCTTAACTAAGTACTTATATCCAAATACAATGTTGAAAGAGCTGAACTGTCTAAAAAAAATATATTTATGTTTAGGCAGTATACAAGCCAAATAATACGAGAGCTTCACATAACAAAAATAAAGCACACAAAGCACATAACAAACACGTATCAAACTCTCAACACGTATTCCTTAGGAAAAAACAATCAGTAAAGAGCAAATTAAGCTCACACTCATCAACCACATTCCTATCAGCGTTCATAGCGGGCTGACGTTGATTTGTTTCTGTGTTGTCCAATCGAGGTGGTAAATCGTAATTACGGCTTGACGCAGGTCTGACGTGCCAGCAACTAACTGACGTACTGGCATTACGTGCAACTTTGACTTGCTTATATAGTCTGTTAGTCTGTTGGATGTTTACTTGTTTGTGTTTGAGGGGGAAGAGCAAAAAGGCGATGCGAAGAAAGGAGTTTTTCATGAAAGGTGTGATGTGTGCGGTGGATTAGAAAAAATTCTTACCAAGAGAAAATGCGAAAGCTTGATGCTTAGCCTGAAGGTAATGACAATGATTGTCTACTACTAAGACATTTTATGTAGAAACATGACAAGATTCCTGAAACATATGATACATCTATTGCCGAAATACAAATATTGAGAATTTACCAGATAGACAAAAACCTGTGAAACGACAGTCACCTTCAAGTTTTTAAAGAAATAGATAGCATGACGTTATTAATACACATAATACACCCACATCTCGTCATTAATCATTTCAATTATTTTTTTCTAAGTTTAAACTTAGAAAATAATAATTGACATGACATTTAAATGTCATTTATTCTCAGACACACAATTGAACTCTCTCCTCTACACGAAATAGGCCAAATAGCAAAATAACCACTCCCTGATTCAAGCACAGAAAATGCGCAATGAACTTAATCATAAATGGAGGGAGTGTGAACTTAGTAGCCACAGACACTTCACAGATTGTCTTGATGTTTTCCATTTGTCTAATTAACCAGGCTGAAGTTTGACCGCAATACTAGCTTTCAAATCAAGACCCGTCATAGTTGGTGAAGGGTGAAACGTTGTTTTTAACTATTTACGAGAATTACCTTGAAAGTTTTGTTCATAAGATGTTGTTGGAAGTTTCTAGGTCAATTTGGGGCTAGGTTTTGCTTGGTTCTTGAGACATCTTTTGGTTGTTAAAATTAAATGCTTTTGATTAATTTTCTTTATTATAAATTGTAGTGCGACGGAAAACTTTTGATGACGATGAATCGCCAATTACGCTAAGGTTTTTAATTCGAGATGTATTTTCACTAGGTTACACTTTAGAAATAAAGAAGTCCGTACTAATGAACAGTCTGTTAGAACTTACCTAGTTTATCAGCCGGGATAGTTTGATAATACCCCAGGATAAGACTAAACTGTGTGCAATTTTCGTATAAAATGTCAACGTTTAAGTTGACGTTTTATACAAAATTGATGTAACAAAATTATGTCAAATTCGTATTCAAGTGATCCTGCTGATGTTTCGTAACATTCAAATCAGTTTACGCGTACAAAGTTATCAAGGCACTTAAGCGTTTCCCAAAAGTTCTATCAAAACTCCCAGAGCGTCGAGCTTGAAGAGAAAACTAAATTATTCAACAAAAAGCAATCTACTCGGTATGTTTAAACGTTTCTTGAAAATATGACTGTTGACATGGTCCACATTGACAGTTTCAAAGAATCGTTCGATTCGTCTGTCACGGAGAAGTACAGAAGGTCTATTCCCTACATCGAGCGGACACAGGCGCACGCACACATAACGAATGCCATTCGCGAGTACGCTTGCACTCGCTGTCCGTGAAGCGTGTTTATGTGTGCGTTGTTGCTCGTTGTACGGAGCTGACCTTCTGTGATATTCTGTACGTCTGTGGCTCTGTTCTCGTCCCAAACCTTTTGTGTTAGACGTTCGTTGATATAAAGGATATTGTTATCTCTTGTTCTCTTAGTGCCTACCTTTGTAGCGTTTACCGTGTTTCTAAGCGTTCAGTTTTCATTCCAGTAAAGTGTGTGCTCAATGGATTCTATCTATATAGGTCAATGGAAAATTGGAGGCCGTTTCCAATCGAAATGAAGATTGTATTTCTTATTTGCGTCAGATATTTTTTTAGAAAATATTTTCTGATATTGTTGGGTCATTTAGAATTCATAACTATTGTGTTTATATTGAAAACTGGTTACTTTGAAGAATATTTTAGTTAGCGTGTTTTTTCTCTCGTTACGGAGTTGTTTAGGGAAAATGAGATATCATTAACGATAGGCCTCTGGTTAAAAGTTGTCGAAACAAGTTAGAGTTTCTTTGGAAAGAGTTGAGAATTTAATCGTCCGAAGGTGTCAGATTGTATTACCCACGTATGTCGTAATAAGATTATATGAATTGCTTTAAGTCGTAAATTAAATAAGCAATCTCAATTCAAATACTGATCTATCCCTGAATTCACCTTTTTATGTTTATTGTACAAAAAAAGAAAATGTTTAAGTAAAGTAACAAAAACAAGTTCGTAAAACATCCAAATTCCTAGATCTACTTAATAGATATGCCAGTTTCAGGGACGGTCTCGGTTCAATGAAGTCTGGGAATGTCGATGTTTGAGAAATTTCTCAGTAGAAGGGTTGCGTCCGAACTTTCATACCACGAACTGAACTAGCTTATAACTTGTCCTTATACTCCATTGCGTATTATTTATTTAGGAGTTGGTATTTCAATAGTAGGTTCAATGTACAAAATTGAGAAGGAAGAAATGAGGCCAACAGTCCATGAGACTAACTGGGTTGTAAAGGTCAGATAGGCAGTCACTCCATGTAAAATACTGGTATTCAGCAGCATCCGGTTACACGGAAAGCTGACCATAATATAGTTGGGAAAAGGCTAGGCAGATTTTAAGGAAGAATTGGGCTTAAAAGCTTCACAGACATGGGGCCAGAGATATTGTGGCAAAATTTCGAAAGGTCGTCGGTCAGCGGTGGACGGACCAAGGCTCAGTTTAATGATTGATTGTTGTATCAGAAAACATGTTAGCTGAATGGAGGTATGTATCTGCAATAGCAAATTAAATTGGGTTCTTAAAATATATAACCAATGTCATGGATTTCTTTTCAAAGGACACCAGTGAGTACCATACATTTTTGACGATAATTTTTGATCCGGACAGAGTCGAGGGCATAGTTAGTATCTCAATAAAGCTAAAATGATCAATTTTCTATCCATGAAACAAAATAGAACAGAGTATAAATATACTGCTATAGTATTCAATAAATCACTTAGTAGTACTGAAGCTCCTATAGGAACTTTATTCCGTGCTACACAATATATTTCATTACGGATTTAAATGTAGCCTGAACAATCCTTTACATAATTGAGGGCCTGTGCTGTAATGTTCGATCATTTTCATCGAATTGATTCTCTTGGGACCGGTTGAAACCTCAGAACAGTTATTGAGTCGCTTTAATTACAAGTTTTGGTTATAAATGTTTGATAAAGTTTTGGTCAGAATTCTCTTGATAAATTAAGTAAGAGGGTTTATTGACCCTGTTGCTGATCGATGAAGTTTCGCGCATTCGAAAGTTTGATTCCCAAACTGAAGCAAATATGTTTGTATGGCCTAAAGATTTAGTGCAAAGATTATAAAAAAAAACTAAATCTCTTCTTTTTGTGTGATTAGCGACTAACCTGGTGTCAGAGTTTCAAAGCCACCCATGGGCCTCTGGACTTAGCTTCACATACCGTCGAGAAATATCGCTCAGGCATGCCCGGTATAAGAGTTTTATAAACTTAACCAATCCTTTAAGGCATAGCAAGGCTATGAAAACTCCACGGAAATTGTTTTACCAGTGTCCCGTCGCGCCTGTCTGCGAGAGCCTATAAGTGGAGCAATCATTTACAGATTGGACTAGGAATGAAAATAATGGTTAAATTCAAATTTATAAATGTAAATATTGAACTAGAAAAGTTTACGCAAATAATTTTTACTTGGAACAGAAAATTATGGAAATGCGTCAGCACAAAATGTAACAACCACTAGAACATAAAACAAGATTCTATCCAGCCTCAACATCGTACTATATACCTTCCTAATAGGATACTTCAAAAATCTAATCCCATCTCCCAGATTTTCGATAATGCCACAACAAGCCATTACGGTCTAACGACTAAATAGCAATACGAATAAATACTCATTTAGAGTACCAACGATAGGTATTTTACTTCTATTGGGAGTTGGGCTTTGTGGCTAGAATAGGCTCTTTTATTGGCCCATCGGGGCTTGTCGGCATCTATCGGAAGCTCTCGGAGGCTCTCGGAGGTTGTCGGAGCTCTTCGGGTATAAACAATGTTCCTTTGTTTCAGTACTGTTAAGCAAGTTATTTATGTGATGAACGCGACACGGGAGAAATGTGGGGTGCTGGCCGAGCAGATTTGTGATGTATGGGCGTGCAGGAGATTGGTTTCCGATTGTATGGGAATTTTGGACATGGATGACGTGATATTATTTAGAGGATTCTTGGATAGCTTTCTGCGTTTTTGGTTGTAATAAAAAGTAGTTATAATTAGTTGATATTAACGAAACCTGTTGAATTCGTGTCCTCCACCACACAATCCTCACCTTTGAAAACTTCATAAAAATCAATTTTGAGAATGCCAAAAAATAGTCATAAATAATCACCAAGGTTAAAAAAATAGTCGCCTTACGATTCCGTATTTATTAAGTTGTTGAGGATTGTGAGACGTTCACCCCACAATCCTTCCTCCTTTGCAGATATTTTTTTTAAATAAATAAATATTAATAAACGTCATTCAGTGGTATCTTCTATAGGAACTGATTTAATAAACATTAGTTTTACCACAATGGGAAATAACTATAAAAAATCTGCTTAGAAATACGTACATTCTAGGTTTAAATGATTATTTAGCACGTAATATTTGTGACAAAGAAAATAATTATTCTGAGAACTGCGAATCCCATAAATATAGTTTTCACGAAATACTTCGAAAAATATCATATTTGATTCCATACATTATTACACTGTAGCTGGTACACGTCACATTTGACGAATCCGAGTCATGACCTAGTAATAATTTAATACATACGTATTGGGCTTGTATAAGCAATACACGATTGTTTTCATTTTTATCGGGAATCTCATTTTTGTCTCAATTTTATTTGGGATCAAAATAAGGACTTTCGTAAAAACTGGCCACGTGCGTGTCGGACCACGCACAAAGAAGGGTTCCGTAAGTGGGATGAATTTATCCCAAAAACAAACTTAACTTTGTAGTTGAAAAACATGTTCTCCCATACATCGATATAAGTACGTCACGGTCAATTCTCCAACAAAGTTTGTAATATAAAACTACAAATAAACGATTTTCGGACTTTTTCCTTTACTTGTGCTGTGAGACCTTGCTTCCTGTCAAATTTCGTGATGCTAGGTCATTGGGAAGTACCCTGTAGGTTTTGATTTATTTGGAGTATCAAAATATGTCACATAAATTGCCGTATTTTTTTATTGCGTTGACTTAGAAGCTTGATTTTTTTAAAGCTCCAAGGAACCATAGATCTACGTATTAGATATAAATTTGAACTTGATACCTCTACGCGTTCCTATGAAAATGGGTCTTGACAGACAGACAGACAGACAACGAAGTGATCCTATAAGGGTTCCGTTTTTTCCTTTTGACGTACGGAACCTTAAAAATTACCAAATCTTCAATTTATTTACTAGTGTATTGAAAAAAAATAGAATTTGTAAGGACCTAATATGAGCCTGACCCAAAGTTAACCATCAAATCTCAAACTGAACATGATAAATGACAAATAAATGTAGGGCTTCTGAAAACCTAGCTATACAATTATTATAAGACTAGTGTCAATTGAATTCAAAATTCTCAAGAAAACCCGAATAATGATCTGAGAAGTATTCACGTTAATACTGGCACTGTAATTGGGTTTTTCCATCTGGAATTTCTTAGTAGCAGCCCGGAGTCTGGATTTGTGCGCGGTTGATGGCTCTATTACATGAGAGTTACACATACTAGCTAAAAGTGGGTGTAAACCTCTGTCCAACCCCTCGGGGAATACAGGCGTGATGCTATGTTAGGCCACCTCATCATCATCATCATCATTTCAGCTGAAAGACGTCCGCTGCTGAACATAGGCCTCCCCCAAATGGGGGGTTTGCTATAATCACCACGCTTGGAAGGCGGGTTGGCGATCGCAGTATGGTGTAACATAGAAAACGCTGTTGCCATTCTCTAGTGGAAGGGTGAAGGGTGGGCGTTTTGGGGGACTGTATTATGTAATTTTGACGTTCGAAAAGTGCTGATTCTCAGCCTAGTTTGAATAAATGACTTTTGAATTTGAATTTAGTGAGTCCCTTAGTCGCCTTTTACGATACCCGCGGGAAGAAATGGGTTGGTACTATTCTTTACATCCGGCACCACACGGACAGTTATGCCACCTAATCATTAGACTTTTCACATTAAGGGGACTACAGGACCTAAACGTGCCTAAACGCAAGTTTTATAATGCTTATAAGAATATGATCCACTGCAGTAAACAAAATCAGAAAAATATATGATATTCTTCAGGATATATGCTAGTATGATAGTGTGTTGAAAACATAATACAACTAATTTGATACGATAGAAAAAAATCATGAAGATACCTCTAAAAATTTATTTTAACGATTAAAAATCATATTAATTTACATGCAATCATTCAGATTTTTTGTCAGATTATTCTACAAGCTACATATTAGCATAATAGTGTTTTAATTTTCCAGTCCAATCAATAGATTTTCTGTAAATCGCTAACTGCTTCATATTATTATAATATACAACCATTTACCAAATAGTGTGCAAGACCTACCGCTGACAATGTTTAAAAAGTATATTTTCAAACTGCTTCTACTGAAAAGTTATTATACGATTAAGGACTATTTAGAAGATAAGTCAATAGAATCTGTAGTTTGAGTATTAAAATAATTGACATTATAAGTATGTATAAATTTGCACGCCATCGTTTTGGCAGGATATGCAGAAACAAAATTATTGTAACACCATTATGTACCATATTCTAGCAAATAAATATTTTTGATTTGATTTGATTGATATTTTGCAATAAATTACCTGCGTCGTGTCATCGCGCTTCTCTTTCATTTCTATGCAGTCCGACAGTGACCGCGCTTTAGCTGTTGTAAGCCTCTTAACTGCAACAGGAACGTCTTCACCAGCAAACCCCACAATTTTATCACCACTCGACATTCCCTTGCACAATCCCATCAAGATATACTTACATATTTGCATCAACTTCATCAGGTTCACAAACAATACTCGCTTCCTTTGTCCGTGTGTCTGGGGACATAGATCATAGAAACAAAAGAGATGCGACATGAAAGATAATGGCTTGTGACAAATTACTTCTATTTATGTGTTGTTTTGGGTTGTTTATTGTCTTTTCGTAACTGGTGCAAGCTGTGAAGTCCTTTAAATAACCGAAGAGAATAAGAAATCTATGTAGAACTCTAGACTCAAGTCTTACTACTGGTATTCAGCAGCATCTGGTAAAACTGGAAGCCAACCCCAACAGAGTTTCCCAACTCTGTTGGTTGGCTTCCAGTTTTAAAGGCTAAGTAGAATAAGATAGGACTCTAGCGCCCGGTTTCAGGGACGAATACCAACACAAATAATAACTAAACTACTGTGATTGATTGAATGCTCAGGTTGATTGAATTATTCACAGCTGATCGCATCACTTGAATAGCGTTTAATTTTGATGCGCATCGATGATTTTCGTTCCAGAAATTTGGTATTCTTTTCTTTTTCGTGTGGTTAGTAACTAACCTGATGTCAGAGTTTTTATGCTACCCATAGGCCTCTGACTTGGCTTCACAACCTGTTTATTGGGTATTTATGAAGCGCTACAGAACGTCACTACGATCCTTACCTACATAATACTTTTGCTTCGTTTACGTGCATACATCTGGCCATACACGCACGCCCGTAGAGAGTATTTAGCACCTGACCCTTCTGAAAAATATCACCAATAAAGTCACTATACCTACTATGTACTTCCCGGCGTTTCAACATTTCCCTTGTAAATGACAAAAACCTTTAGTTATTTTTATAGTTATGCCATTTCCTCAATTCTTCTATGATCTTTGTACAACAAACAACTGCACGGTTCGGTACCAGGCCAGGTGAAGAGCTACTACTAGAATACGAATGTATTCGGAGTAAGTGAGCCAATTTAATAAACGCATGTGTTCCTAACTGTTTGCGCAATGTTACGAAAATGGAACAAACGTTACGATGTGGCGGCATCTACTTCGCCACGTGCGAACTACGCATCAAAGACCTGACGTCACATAAAATCCTGACGTCACACAAATCCTGCATCGCGCAATTAGAGTTTACCGCGCGAACGACATATATAAGACCATCCGATATCATACGTTGGGCAGTTTCCCGCCAAACACGTCAGCCGTCTGGTTGGAGGATACTGCCTTTTCTAAAGAGGATGAGTGAACTTTACACTCTGTTCCTCATACCTCTAAAGTTATGAATGATAAAATAACATGAGCACTTATGTACCTTTCTTTAGTTGGTTATTTCATTATCATTCCTAACTATATAGGCATCTAGACCGAATTTCGTCCATGGCGAACAATCACAACTTAGATCAGCCTTCGGCGAGAGAGGTATTACAGAGGTGCACTCTCTCTTCCCTCACTCTACCGTTAAACCGTTGGCCCTGGGCCTGATCTCTCTCTGGTCGAGGTTTCTACCTAATGCAGCTACAGCCAAACAAAATAAAAAAAGCTAAAGAAGCAGACAGCCAGCTACAAATTGCTGTATGAAATTACTAGCTAGAAATAAGCTGCCAATAGAAATTACTAGATAGAACCATTTCATTTAGAATACTTTTGACTACATTACACTAAATAATCCTTCGATATTTACCCCTAAAGATAATAAGCAAGCTTTTTCGGGAATTCCAAGAAATTGTATTGTATATTTACAAGTTTTTGAGACACAAAGACACAATAGTAGTAAAAGCAATAAAATTCGATCCTTACTCAAACAAAACTTTACATTATACATACATGTAGCGAATAACTCCCAGATTGTTTTATTTACAAGAGATCAAGACATTTTCGTGTCGAAAATATCTTTGTCAAATAAATCTGAGTTCAGTTTCAAGGTTTTTGTTATTATTTTTGTTTAAGAAGTTAGTGAAACACAAATATTGTGAACAGTCAAACAAACTATTTGGTAAACAGGCACAAATGTTCATCTTTTCAGTAAATTCCCAATATAAGTTTTTATAACATAACATAACCTCTCGCTTGTATTCCCCAAAAGGGTTAGGCAAAGGTGTACCTATAGTACATCCACATTTCGCCAGTTATGTTTAAGTCTCATGTAAAAAGGGGCGAGCTTATTGCCATCAATAAACAACATCAATGAACCAATTTTATATAGGTACACATTGACATTGCTGAAAATTATATACAAAATGACACGATTACTTTGTGAAGTATTATATTATTTTAATTATTGTGAATGTGAGGACTATGTGGATATTTTTTTATTATTTTTTTCTTTCTCAGTTAGTTTTAATGATGTTCTGGCAGTTTGAGTAGTTGATGCGGCCTGCCCAAATATCGTTTCTTTAGTTTATTGTTCGTCGAGTTGAGCTCCTTAAGTTCTGAGTTGAGCTCCACGAATACTGACAAGTGCTTGCACTGACTGGACAGGTCCACTCAAATCTGTGTGGTTCTTTCCTCAAAAGACCATTTCTGACACTAATCTACATGGTCCTCATATGGCCTGACCAGGCACAAATTCAGACTCCGGGCTGCTACGGGCTGAGCAATTCCAGATGGAAAACCCAATAACACTATACATTTTTATTTTGTGTGTAATACCCTTTTCTGCTTACAGCATACTCAGGAGGTGATGTAGAAGAATGGATCACTCAGCACGCTCACTGAAACAGCATTGTTTGAAAGTAATTGCAAGTTAGCTCTATACCATTTAGTTCGTTCGACTGTACTCTGTGTGTAGTAGCTGATGTTCCACGTCTGCTGGGAGCTATAAACCACGGAGATACGTTTCGCGGCGACAGACTGTGTTATCGAAATTTTACATTCGTAATAAAATACCAGGGGAGTCTAAGTTTTCGTTCGTACAAAATAATAAGGGGCGAGATAATAATGTTGTGTTGTGACTTGTGGGTGATAATACTGATGATTGTACTTCATTATTGTCGATCAAAGGTTACGCTTGCCCGGGTCGGTCCAAGGATGGATGACCATCCATTAAGTATACAATGTGAAATTTAATTCGTTTGCATCCCCAAGGGGTCATTGTAAAAGTATCAGGGGCCTCATAGTGAAAGTTGTTCATAATGATGAGTACAATGACCCCTTAAAAGGATGCAAATGAATTAAATTTTACATTAGAATAAGAATAAATTTATTTCGCAAAGTTTACATTCAAGTGGATTGAATTCCTAGACCTCACACAAGGACATGGACATTGTATAGGTATTAAGACCCGTCCCTGTCTCAGAAAGCACGTCAAACCTTCGTTAGTATCAAAGTTATTGACTTTTTAGTTTTTGGGCATTACTTAAAACTTACCTACTTTCTATACACTCGTGCTTCGGCGTCAAGCCAATGTGGAAATTATATAAACTTCATAGCCGAAGTTGAACCAAATATTTTACCGTCCCAACAAAGACGACCTACAAACAGTTCCACATTTATTGTTCAAGAACAAATACAAAGTGAACATATTGAGCGATATTTTGTCTCACTGGATACCGATGGATGTATGAGGACATTAGTAGAGCCTCGGGGAAGCAGCACCAATTTATAGTCGCATAAATATATCGGACAGAAAGGGATGGATGTGTTCGTAACAAAGCACTAGTTGAAGTCTATTGCGCTGGGATGTGCAGTGATCTGTGGGTTAGTTGAAACAGTAATGAGGTACTTTAAATCGAATTACTAGAGGTTTGTTGTGATGTACCGTTCATTGTTTTAAACTTTCCAAGGCAAGTAATTTACTTTATGTCCGATTCTAATTACAGTTGCTTCTTTTATGCCATGCGTTTTTAGCGAACCTACTGGCAAAGGCAGTTATGGGGGTCCTTCAAAAGGCTAGGAGTCATTTGTTGATAGCGAAGAAATAATATCTACTTGGCTATAAAAATGAATGATCATTACTTCGTTTTTCAGGCGTGCGTTTGTGGTACAACTGATAGACCCTCTTCATACAGATTTTTAAATGCGTCGTCGACGCTGCAAACGCATCTAGTTCATATTTTTCAAGTTTAGCAAGGTAGAAAACGCACTGTCAACGCGCGTCGACGTCGCGTATAATGAACGCCGAGTGTGACCTTAGAAGTTACCTTGAAGGTCGCAATATGAGGTCCATTCGAAGTGGCCGATGTGATTGTAGGTGGATAGGTATTAATATCATAGGTAGAACCCAAATTATATCGAGCACTTTAGAGACCTCACTTGTTGGTGGCATGTACGCCTTCAAGCCTCTTCAAGGGTAGATCTAATTTCTTTCCAATAGTCGCGGGAATGTCTGGATATAATAATCTTCACGTCGCAAACCTCAGTAATTTCACGAAGCAAACTGTGTGAGATTATTGACTGAAAATCTAGGCCAAGTCGTTTACAGTTTAACTCTTATTGCCGTTTGCAGACAACAGATTGTTATTTGTTTAATAAGGTATTTTATTTTATTTTATTCCAACGGAACAACAAACAGCTATAATATAAAACATATAAAGAAGAAATACACAAAACTTATAGACAATATTGCAGCTCATGAAGCTTCGTGCAGACCAGCGCGACGCGACGCCGCGACGTGACTCTAACAATACAATTGCTAAGAAAATTTGACGGTATAACAATAACCGGTGTCGCGTCGCGCTGTCGCGTCGCGCTGGTCTGCACGAAGCTTAACGCTGTTCACTAGGTATGATGGTTGATGAAGATAACGCAATGCTTCTTCTTCTTTCCGTATGGTTAGTGACTAACCTGGTATCAAAGTTTTAAGGCCGCACATGGGCCTCTGACTTGGCTTCATATGACGTCAACGTCACGTCTCTCAGACATGCCAGTTTCCGCACGATGTTTTCCTTCTGCGTTTTTTGGGTTCCGTGGTAAAAAATAAAAACTTTATAGTTTCGCCATGTCCGTCTGTCTGACTGCCTGTATGTCAGTCAGTCTGTCTGTCTGACCGTCCACGGCTTACCTCAGAGATGGTTAGTATTAGAAAGCTGTAATTTGGCATGGGTATACATATTAATCGTGCCGACAAAGTGGTAAAATAAAATTAAGAAATTTTATTTTTTTATTTTTTTATGGTACCCCCACCCAAGTGAGGATGCTTTTTTCTCGTCTATCCCATGGTGTTGTTGGAAAGGTCTTTAAAAAATATTGTGGGTGTGTAAAATTCGTTTTTCAATTCAGGAGTCCGTTTGCGAAATATTAAGCTTTAATGTGCAAATTTTTGTTAGAGTCAAGTGTGCTAGCTAAATGGTTGTACTTAGATTTGTGAAAAAAATCACAGCAGTAGTATATATAAAGAAGTTAAAAGAAAAACTATCACAGCTAAACAAGCTTTACAGGTTTACGAGTAATAATTGACCAGCTTAAATTTGCAGTTTAAAAAACATGATCTCCCTTACGTTCCGTACGGGAGAACATATTTTTCAACTACAATGTAAAGTTTGTTCTTTGGATAAATAATTCATCCCAACTACAGAACCCTTCATTGTGCGTGGTCCGACACGCACTTGGCCGGTTTTATTTTTGAATCATGTTAATGCCAATAAGGGTGAGTTATTATTGTCACAGCCCAGGTGAATAAGATCAATGCACAACCTTCTACAATGCAACAAGTTTCGAGCACAATTTGTATGTGCAACTATAACGCCAGTAGTACACCTCTGCTGCGAAACCGTAGCAGCGTAACCGCAGTAGTTCAATTCAACTGGCTCGCGTCATGTTCCGCTACTCGAGTTCTGCTACTCGAATTTCGCGTACCGGACAATGACGCGAGCCAGTTGAATTGAACTACTGCGGTTTCGCTGCTATCGTTTCGCGGCGGAGGTGTGCTATTGGGGTAAAGCTAAACATTTGTTACTCTCGGAATCATCTCCAGTAGTTTACTAGACCGTATCCCCTTGAGTTTAGTTATGCGAATCTAAATAACTTAGTTTATGACTTAGTATGGATTTATTATACACAGCTAATTTTATTAATGACCGCTTTGGGGTCGTTTGTTTTGGTGAGATGACCCCATTATGTTGGCGTGTTTCGAGTTTATGAGTTTGTTTTGCTGTTTTCTCAATCTTAGTTTGAATAGGTCTTTGTAAGTTTTTGGAGTACCTACTATCAAAAACTTATAGATTTTTGGGTGGAGGCTAATATTTTCTATAATTGTTTAGAACGTTCAATATTACTATATTATAATTATGTAGATAATCCCAGATAAAAAAAAAAAAAAAACTTTTTTCAGGGGTTATCTTGAGAGAACATGTATTAGATCAAATATTTGAGTTATTCTGGAAGGATTATTACTATTTCTAGAATTATGGTGAAATCATATAGCCTAAAAGTTCCTGTCTCTATGTGTTACCTACTAACATATGGAAAAACACGACGACCGCTTATTAGAAAGCTATCGCTGCCTATCATTCGCTTTTTCAAAAAAAAAACTAATCATTTTCCAGAATATTACTATCCAAACCAATCACAACAAAAACTGAAATTAGTTTGACTACCGCGTTACCTTGTTCTACTAAAATATTTCAAATTGTTACCGTAGCAACAGCAAAGCTTTGACATGCTCATCACAAACAAGATGTGACAAAGGAATAGTTAACGAATATTTGCTCTGCCCGCGTACTCGCGTACTGGCGTAGTGTCGTGTGAGTAGGGAGTCCCTACAACTTCGCTTGCTTTGCTGGCGTAGTCGCGTGTCGTGGTTGTGTGAAATCGTATGAAGTGACGGAAATTATTAGAAATATTATCAACTTAACTGTACTTCTATACCACACTAAACATAATGTGGTTTCAGTATTACTTTATGTATAAGGTTTGTTATACTAGACCGAAATAATTAATTTATGGTGTCTTTTCGTCTGGTTAGTGACTAACCTGGTATCATAGTTTTAAAGCCACCCATAGGTCTCTGATTTGGCTTCACATGTCGTCGAGAAATATCTCCAGGCATGCCAGTTTCCTCCGATGTTTTCCTTCACCGTTTTTGCCAGCAAGTGATAATTATACAATACGCACATGAATCCGAAAAGTCAGAGGTGCTTGCCTTGGGTTCGAACTCGAGACCTATGACTTGGCAGTCTGACGGTCACTCCACTAGGCTATCACTGCTCTATACTATATTATATATGTATGGTGTTAAGTAAATGGTCAGTTTGTGGTAGGCAAATGTAAAGTATGATTAGATTTTTACATCAGGTCATCGTCTTCTATTGGGTAATTACAGTCACAATAAATAATAAGTAACATACTTCCTCTGTTCAAATAAAATTATCATTTTTAATACCAGTAGGCCTAACATGCCAAACGCGACAATTACTCACTCTCGCGTGAGTAATTGACGTCTATTTCTGTCAATTTTCTCGTTTTCTGACAGCGCTGCCATACAAAATAGTCGATTCGTTCTAACAAACTTGATGTTTTTTCGACCAACTCTAACATGGCACCTTAGTTATCTCGATTTTTGACAATTCAACACGACATAATCGCGATTTTTCGATTTTTTATCGTATTTACTCGTCCTCGATTTTGACGACGAGAAGAGTAGGTAGACAAAATTATAATACAAAAAGAAACTCCAAAATGGCAGTTTCACAATTGTACTTATTTTAGTCATAATTTTATTTTACAATATTTAATAATGAAAATACTTAGTTTTAAACTACCTACTAGGTTTTATGAGTTTTATAAAGGGGGTTGAAATTTTCATTATTTTTGCGATAGGACACACCATTTTCGAGATATAAGCAAAAGAAAAGAAAAAGATAAGTACAGTTTTTGCACCGTCGAAGTGATGGTGTGAATTTTGGTTTATGAGAATTCATTTTAATCCACACCTTTTTAATCACGGTTAAAAATAATCAGATTTAGGTATACAATCAAAATTTTTGGTGAAAAACGTCAAATTCAGAATAGCAAAATTGCCATTTTCACTAAATTAATGTCACAGTGCCCTAATAGTGCTGTCAAAGTAAAATATAGTTAAGTTGTTGATTTTTGATAGGAAAAAACTAAATTTTGTTGATTTTTAGTCTAGTTTAGAGGCATTTGTGACAAGAGAATCGGCACCATTGAATGAATGAAACGGAATCTCAAGCCGATGTTGCTATCATAAAAATGATTTGTTTTTAATAATTTGCAATATCGGTTTCTCGTCCTGAGATATGGAAGTGTCAAAGTGCCTTTTTCGAGTCTACTCGTCGTTTACGGTCATTTTAGGGATTAGAATGACGTCAGAATTGTAGACAAATTTCGACAAAACGAGAAAAAGAGCGTTCTCGCGCTTGTCATGTTAGGCCTACAGGTCGAGGTCAACACATATTTGAAGCTTTTTCATTAGAGGTTAATGATTATATAATTAGGTATTCGTTTGTCAAATAGGGCCGTTTAAATCGAACTAATCATTACCTTACAAACTACTGGGTAGAATCACGCTACTCAGCAGTAGAATTATGTATGAAAATAATTCTAACTCGAATGAAGCTTTCAAACAACTGAACTACTACTAAAATCCCATCTTGGTCAAACTATTCAATTGCTGCCTGATCAAATTGAATAATTTCGAAAACATCTCTGCCTCAAATTCTATTTTTAAATTTTTTCACGCGCTTTTCGCTCCTTGTAACATGCAGGTCTCCGAACTTCCCAGGATTACGGTTCGCAGATTTGTTTTCCCACTATATCGTCACGTACGACATTCGTACGAGGATTATCTTGTTTGTACTGGATCTCTTAAAGGAGTATGGAAAGCCTTATTTGGGGAAAAGGCGTCTCTATTGTAAGTAATCCTTACTTCAGGGAGATTGTGCTTTTTATTGTCATGTGACCCGTTTTGCTTTGCTTTGTGTGAAATTCAATAAGGTTTTGTACAGTTAGCAGCGTAGGGAATTTATTTCTATAAAATAAAAATAAGTATTTCGGTCGTTTGAGAACACTGATCCAGTTTTTTCAGGGATTACCGGTATGGTACGGTACGGAAAAAATAGACACCAATTTTCACCATTGGAATATTTTTGACTAACTTGGTTCGGTTACTACTCAAAAATATTCCAAACAGGATAACCAAAAGTTCTACTAAGGTTTCTAAAAATCCCTGCTAATCAAAAGGTACAAAGCGTATCCTGTAAATTGTGTCAGAAACAGAATCAGATATCAATCGACTCAACTGGGCTCTTCTACGGCCAATGGAAATGTTCGGTACCGTCAAAGTGTTAGTTTAGAACACGCTCTGTAGTATCTACTTACTCCCACCATACATGACACGTTAGATACCCGTGTGTAGACGACATTCAACTTGTCATTTCACATACATGACACATTAGATAGACGACATTTAAGTTGTCATTTGAGTGTCTACGCACTGTGAGTGCAGTGTTGACGTCGCGATGACGCTATGGATCGTATAAAAACTACGCCACGATGAGGCGGTGATAGCGTCGCGTTTGCGCAGCGTCAAGACCAACGTATGGTGGGGAATGATGGAGCACCTAGGACCACCTTCTCATCAGAAAACCAGAATATGTGTTTATTAACAAAAAAGTTTGTGCTTGCTAAGTCTACAGCTCGTAGAGCTACTAGTAATAATACCAGCCAATTTTTCTCACGCAAGGCAATGACCTCTTCTCATACAGAGAAGACACGAGTATTGATCACCACACTTGCTCAAGATGGATTTGCCATTTCAGACTTATATCTATCCTAACTATAATATTATAAATGCTATAGTGAGTTTGTTTTAGTTTGTTACGCTTTCATGATAAAGCGGCTAAACGGATTTAGATGAAATTTGGCACACGTGTAAACCATGACCTAGAATAGGGCATAAAATACTTTTTATTCTAATATTACCACAGGATCGAGACGTACGCGGGTGAAACCGAGGGGCGCAGCTAGTTAATTATAAGTCCAGGATTCCTGACGCTGTTTTCCTTCACCGATGTCAGTGATATACAAGACTAAGCAAGTATCTATATAATTAAATGATTTATTTTGTGTCTTGTGATATCGGAATTCGGAGGTATGCTTCGCAAAGGAGCGTATTCAAGACGATACCTACACAAGGACCTCTCGACTTCGGCTGCATCAAGAACGATAGCGGAGCTGCGTCAAATTAAGCTTTGTGAAATAGACTTTTCAAATGGTCAGATTTATTCGTAATTTATCTTAATTTTCTTATCCAGGGCATGTGAGCGGCAGGCCGTTAGATAATCTTATTATGAGCGAAGAATTCTTGGAAATTTAATGCGGGTGTAGAAATCTGGACATTATAATTTTATTAATTGTAATTACAATTTTGATATTATTTTTATTTCTTCGAAAAAAGCATGACAAAAGTGACGTTTAGATAGGTACTACACTACTTCTATACCCACATTTGTAGATAGGTATTTTCATGGCGTAGGTCGGTACTAAAAGCTTATCACTGTATCAGAATAAAAAAAATGTTCTTGTAGTTTAATAAAAATCCCCTTATTATTTCTTCCTTAAAAATTCTAATAGGTACCTACAATATATGGTTACACTCTATACCTATTACAACTGATATCACTTAACCACCTGCTCGCTTCGACGATGGATTATTAATTAACCGTGTAATTAATATTCAAATACAGAGTTGTTATGTGGAGGTTTCTCGTAGCATTTTGTTCCATACACGTGCCAGGTAAGCACTGACAGCGAAAATATTCATTCAGTACATATACAGTTTAAACCAATATTTGTGATAATAGGTTTAAACGAGGGACATACATAAATACACGAAAAGGATTTCCAAAAACCCAATAAAAATAAAATAAAACATCGCACTTAAAAATTCAAAGAAAGTGTATACATTCGCTAATAATGCCCTTTGATAAGGCGGCCTAGTGGATGATTCGTTTTCCCTACATAATCGAATCGATTATTCAAATCAAAACCTCCTAAAATAACACCAGTTAACCTGTACAAATGTAGATGTTATTCATGTGGCTATTTTAATATTCCCCTGAATTTCTATTATGAAATACTAAAGCTGCTATTAGAGACGCAGATAAACCTGACGTCACAGAAAAGGAGTTGCGTTCAGACCGGGCTGCATCTGACGTGCACATTTTAAGCTAGGTTTTTTTGCGCCTTACCTGCATTGAGGTTTGGGCTTGGGATGATGTCACTGGTCTAAGCAATGACAATATTTTATTAACTCATGATCATCTGCCTAGCCTTTTCCCAGCTATGTCGGGGTCGGCTTCCAGTCTAACCAGATGCAGCTGATTACCAGTATTTTACATGGGGCGACTGCCTATCTGACTTCCACAACCCAGTTACTGGGTAAAACGATACTCCTTTGGGAAAACTGGTTGTCAGACTTTCGGGATTCTGACGACCCGTAACAACTGTCAAAGATCCACGAATGACAGCCGGGACCAATGGTTTACCGTGCTTTCCGAGGCATGGAGGGATCTTGGTATGTAAAGATGGTCACCCATCGACAGACCAACCGCGGCAAGCGTAGCTTGACCTGATTGATCGACCCGTGCGGCTGTTATTACTTAACCACAAGCCCCTCACAATCCTTAATTTACTATTAAAGATAATTAAAAATTGTCATTAAGTACCTCACTATAACGTAGGCCGAGATCTATAAACGTTACTTGGCACGTATTTTGGCTAAGTGTTATTCCTGTCACACAACTGTCAAACTACAAGCGAAAGATAGAGATGGGAACGTGGAGTCTAGGCCAAGCCAAGCACATGCTAAGTGACGTTAATAGATCTTGGCCTAAGGTAGATAACTACCTGATCTCTAACGCTTGTAGTCTAGAAAAATGCACAAACTTTCGATTTTATTCTATACTTGAATAGCAATCGAACCTAATTGAGGGTTCATCATTCAAGTCACGACTAAAGAAATATATAAGCGGTTTGACACATTTGACAGGTGCCCGGACCCGACAACACAGTGCTGCTACCTAGTGAACGACATTTCAGAAAACCCTAATTGATTATATAGTCGATTATGTTCAGCAGGTTCTTTACAATCTCAAACAAACCTATCCAATACTGTCGTATTCTTAAAATTGGTATTTGCATACATACATTATATGTTAATAGATAGGGTACCTACATATTGCTTTGTACCTGAAAAATATAAAGTACCAGACAGACTCACTGTCACATTGGATGAAATACGATAAAAATATGTGTACGATTAATGTCAACCACAACGCATCGCGCGTCGCCACAATATTTTGTATGAAACATTCATATTATTTATTTATGTCTGTCAACACTAAGCCTCAGATATAAAGCGAATAATAAATAATAATTTATGCTGTTTGTACTATTAGGTCTTTGAATTATTATTATAAGCGAAATAGAAAGAACAATTTAATGTGTCATCTATCAAGATTTTTATGATTTGTGATAATATAAAATATATATTTTTAATGTGTAACATACTTTCCTCTCTCTTCCCTGCAATCTGAGGAAGAGGTTTTGTGAAAAGCGACGGAAGTGTATTACATGAAGCCCGGGAAGCGTGCGCTATTTGATTTGACCAATGAGCGCGCGCGGTGCTAGAGTTGGCCGTCAGAAAAGACCTTGACGAAGTCCCGCCTCTTTAATGTTGCGTATTACCAAGGTGAGATATCAGATGTTACACATCATATTTGACTACTGTAAGGCTCGCTTGTGTTGGACTCGATATTCTCATATAAGATGGTATTAACTTCGATCTCTATTTAACTTTACAACAACCTTTCAAACAAATCAAATAAAATCTGACGAGTAGCTTTTTTACCAGCTTTATTGTATAAACCACCTATAACAACAATCAATTATATTTTATTCGAGACGAAATGGTTCATAAAGTATTTCAAAGGCAACATTTTGTAACCATATTATTATATGGTTACAAAATGTTGCCTTTGAAATACTTTATGAACATTATACGAAGGTTAACAGATGCTCGGTGACTGCAGTTTAATACCATTACCAATAATGTAATGTAATAATAATACATTACAGCCTATGCCATTTTTCTTGCTGAAAACAGGACATAATTGCGAGGCATTCACTAATTCATGATTTTCGGTCACATCCAAGCTAGAAACGGATGAAAATTTGGCACACAGATAGTTTATAACCTTTTTATCCCGGTAGTACATTCCCGTGGGATAATTTCCAACCTCCACGTGGACGTAGCCTTGGACCTGGAGAAGGACGAAGGTGGCCTATGTCCTGGAATTTGTATTAGCCTTTTGAACGCCAGAGCATAAACGCACGCGCGTGTCCTCCACGCCAAACCACAATTTCACCTTGCGGTGAAATTGTGGCCTACAAAAACATAGGGATTCCAAAACTTTATTGATAAATAATATTATTATAACATTTTTGTCTGTAATTTTCGAATAAACACTACTCATGACATTGAAATTTTATTTAACTTCGCACTAATTCCCACTACAGTAGTCATAAAATACAAAACATATACAGATGAAGTCGCGGGAAACAATTAGTTATTTTTTATTATAAGGTAAAAAAAAAATTGGCTGTCGATTTGAAAAGAAGTAAGTTTTCCTAAGAGCCGATGTAAGTTTCCACAACATTGGGTACATAAGTAACCCTTATCTATAACACTAAAACCTTTCAATTTCTCAGTAATTGGAGTTTCAGCGAGAGCTACATTTCTGAAACTACGTATTACTGAAGAACTAATGCAGGCATCGGCGCACATGCTAGCAATTTGTATTCCGTTCGCGGTTAACATATTATATTATTACACATTGGTGGTGCTTGTGATTCCAATATTGCAATGCGATTTGTAGCGAAAATCCTCTTGGTTACAATATTATTGAGTATATTTTTGAGAGTAGTCGATTTCGAGAACGTTGTGTAGGTAATCTTCAAGCATTATATTAGCTGGTATTCTTTTGTTTATTGATATTTTCCTCAAAGCTCTTGAAACATGGTATTATGATTTCTGCTGTAATAATGTTTTTTTTTAACTTGTGTTGACTTGTGTACCTTCACTTTATATGTGACTTGTACCTAAATGACTTTCAAGAATCGTATGGGAGTTGTTTTTTTTTTGTCTTAAATATGAACACATCTGTCTATGTGCTGTATAGAAAATTATACACAATTATTCAAAAAGATATTACGGATACAGATATCTGTCATACTTTTTAGATATATGCTAAGTCTTTGTCAGCTATTAAAAGTTTAATTGTGAAGAGTTACATACTAAGATAAATACTCTTTCAAAAATACAGTACCAATTATAAAATCCTTTTCAAAATAAAAGTCAACTGTACAAATTGGAGTAAGTACATTTAAAACTCATCCTCGATGAGTGGCCTCTAAAACAGGCTACTAAGTGGAATGAACGCGGTCATTCAAAACCTGGTTTACAATAGTTATAGTAACGTTAAAAAAAGCCGCAAAGATAAATATTCTTTTAAAAGTACTGTACTGTCCAAATCAAAACAATACTACAAACGTACAAATTAGAGGAGGCACTTCTAAAACTCATCCTCGATGGCAGATTGGCCACTCGTATGTGAAACGAACGCGGTCATTCAAAACCTGGGCTCAGCTCTAGTTCGGTACTACAGTTACTCTTTGAGAAATGTTGCAACATTATTCAAAATTATGAATGCGTATACTCCTACTATCTTCTTGACTTATGATGCTACTAGGATGCAGAGCAAAATCCTGCAGACTGTTAACTTATATTTATAACATTTATCATTTCATACTTGAGCTCACACAATCTTACTACCTATAACATTTCCAAAAATTGCTACAAGTTATTTTGTACAAACACAAACCAGAATCATAACAAAATATAATGAAAACTAAACTATAAACATTCCGTACCAATTTCAAAATGCAGGCTAAATTAGTTTAAAAGTTACCTACATGACCCTATCATCACCCTTTTTTAATTATCTGCCTTTTTCCAACTGTATTGTTCAATGCAATAAGCAAAACTTTTACCGAACCGCAATCGCAAAAAAAAACTTACGGAACTTTGCATTTCGCGGGCTACCTTCGCACATTCCCTTTACGTAAATACCCACCACACTCTCTTCTAATATACACAACTACACACACATTTATACCCCCCTTTTACTCACTTCAAATATTTTCGTATGTTTATTCTATGTAATTAGCTTTTCTGTACTAAAGAAAGAAAGAAAGAAAGAAAATACGTTTATTTGCGGTACACAAGACATGACGCAAAGAAAGAACAAAACACAAAAATAAACAATTACACACACACACACATTGTACTCACATATTTGTAAATTTGATTATAGAACTAGCTGCGCCCCGCGGTTTTACCCACATAAGTGTCGATCCCGTGGAAATGTCGGGATAAAAAGTATTCTATGTTCTAACCCAGGTCATGGTCTATCTATGTACAAAAATTCATCCCAATCTGTTTAGCCGTTTTTGCGGGAAAGCATAACAAACAAACAAACATGCAAAAAATAATTCTTTTCTCTTTCCAATATTAGTTTACATTTTATTTCTAAAACTTATGTACAAGCAACAATATAATGATGGGAACTACCTTTTAAGTAAAAAATTGCTTGTATTAGGTAATTCCGTTCTTCCGGTTTATATTAACAATACATAAGTGAGAAATTTACCATTAAACAAAACAAAATTAAAAATAATAACAAAATAAAATCATTTATTTTTATATGTATAATGTGTCAATAACAATCTTGCACTACCAGAAGACATTAAATTGTTACCTTTGTGTTGGGTTTGTGTCACCAAGATACAGGCTGTGTCTAGTTTACGACCCGCTGTTAAATCTGTCTAAGTTTTCTGTTGGTTAGAATTTCATGCCATGTTACTTGTATATTTTATGAACTATGTGTAAGTTTAATAAATGAATTGAATTTGAATATGTAGTTGGCATTGCACTTAAGTTTAAGGTAAAAATAATTATAAATCAGAATATGAATTGGCGTGGTTTGCGTTATCAACAACTTAACATATCTTCATCATCATCAGAGACCACACTTAAGTAATATTCACTAAAGTGTACATCCTCTCATGTTGCCCCATTTATCTCTGCTCCGTGGCTATTAATTGCATCCAGTTCTTACCTTGTTTAACTTGATCTTAAATGAAATAACTTGCATTGACTTTGCTCGTACTTCAAAACATGGTCACTAAACACTCTTAACAGCCCATTTGGATGTTCCGTTAGCCTGATGGTTTATCGTTAGTACCAGTTTTTGTCATCACTCACAATGTTACAGTGGAGGTTTTGATTTATTCACTATACGCTTTCAAAGACTTTGGCTACTCGCCAATCCTGTATATAGGTGACCTACTAACCTATTTTTTTACATGGAAGTAAAACCTAGAGATCTAAGGTCGGGGTCTAAATTAAAACCAGTAGAAGGTGGCTTTATATCGCCGTGATTGACACAACCTCTGTGATTCTTCCTTCGTTAACTTCGAAGTCTACAGTACGGTTTTGTAGTACGAATTCATTATAACAAGGTACTTATAAGACGCTAATGGCAAACTTGTGAGCTCTGGACACGAGGCCGGTTTTCGAATTAGTTAGTTAGTAACGACGACTTCTCACTGAACACTGTATTCATACACGATGCCGGTGACAAACCATTGACTGTACAGACTGTCAACTAAACTTACTCGCGAACTGGCTTCGTGGCTTACTTGAGTGTGGTTCGAAGTAAGCATAACAGAATACTTAGCACTACGATCTTTAACTAATTTTGTTAGGAAAATAATCTGTAAAAATATCCTTTTTTCCATTCCATTTCCCGAAATTCCAAAGTCAAAGTTATAGACAGCTAAGCTAGCCCCTCCCCAACTTCTTTATCTATGTTATTTTTTATTAATATAATAAAGCAAAAAAATACTTGTCTAATATTTTTTTATTATCTGACTGACTAAATAGGATTTCTTTTTTTTAACCCAGGCATCATCCCTATTATAATAAACACAAACAAAGATGTGACATCTAAATGAATAAAAAAATGCAGTTCAAAAACACATGATGATAATAATGTGCCCTTTAATTAAGTAAACCAAATTTAAATCACAGTTCCTAATAATAAAATGGAATTGTATTCCGAAAGAGTTAATTAATTTTTTAAATATTTGAGGATAGCCAGGTCATGTTTCTCTTGTCATTGCACATAGGGTTCTGATAGTTAGCCAACGCCGAAATAAGGCGGGCCATGCATACGTATGATAGGATTCTCTTGGCTGTTCATCTGTAGATCTTGACTGTTAACATCCAAACTGCTTAAAAGAGGGTTACTATTCAACATTTGCAACTGGTTGTTCAGCTGGCGCCTGCTTTGCTGTAGGCCCTGCAGATTATTTTGCTGTAGCCTTTGTGGCATCGCTTGACACATGAGTGCTAAAGCTAAAAAACAGAGCTGAAAAATAAATGATTCAATATTAGAATTGACAACAATAAAAGTTCTTCTCAAAAATACGAGTGCATGCATTTTCAAACTCAAAACCTAAGCTTGCTCCATAAGCCGTGACGGGAAACATTGTTTTCAATATATTTCTAAACCGCACGGTGTTTACGACTTGACAAAACATCGAGATTGTTTTATATACATATAAGTGTTAATACAGGGTGGCATGGGACATCGACGCGAAAATTGATACCATAGATTCGATAGGTACATGATTCTGAATCGTTGTAGGTTGAAATTTTTCGTCGATTAAAAAAAAAAAAAATCTGCTGTTCCATACATTTTGACCGCGTAGGTATTGCTCTTTTCTATGAAACGGCAGTTTTTTTTTTAATAAACGACGAAAAAATTCAACGTAGGGTGAATGTATGTACCGAATCCATGGTATCAGTTTTATCCTCGATGTCCCTGCCATCCTGTAAACTTATTATTCATATATTTCACACAAAAACCTCCCGGTATAAATTCTCTAAATTATGGTGGAAACCGCATTAAAATCCGTTGCACAGTTTAGAAGAACAACACGGCCTTAAAAAGACAGACACGAAAAGCGACTTTCATTTATAATATGTATAAATTGTTACAAAGCTCGCATGATCCTGTTATATCGAAAATACTGCAGCATACATTTGTAATTAAATATATGGTTAAGTTGAGGTTTAATGTTAAGTACTATGTTTGACGAAAACACAACTCCTTACAATTAACTCGATAAAACAAAATTACAAAGTTACTCCCAAACCGGACAATAAACCGCTGCGCTGGTATTCCAAAAATACTTCAAATTGGATCGCGAAAATTTGCATAATAACTTAACTATAGCAGATACTATGCTTTTTTTTAAATTACTGTTATTTTCGCCGTAAAAAGAAATTATCTAAACTATTGGCGCCTTGGAGCCTTCTGCCCGCCGCTCAGTCTCACTCTCACTCAGTCCCGATCAGTATCGTGCGAGCGAGATATGGAGTGAATTTGAGCTGACTTATTATGGACTCTTTAGGAATCTATTGGCTTTGATTTTGCTATTACTATTATTTACCTATTATATAATTTATATTATTTTGGAAAGTGATTTAGCCCAGAAATGTAAGTAAATAAATATACCTACTACTCGTAACTTATACAAAATTCAGGTTACTTACCAAAACCAAAGCGTTCATTTTGACGACTGGTGAGGCACTCTGGGTAACCGATTTATTTCAGATCATTTTATATATAGTGTATTTAATAGCAGAACGAACTTAATTCGTCAAGACCACCCAAACATTGAAAAATGTCACCGACAAATTCAAATCAAATTTTAATAATCCAATTACATACATTGTTTACATAGTGTTTTCACCATAAAAACAATATAATTGGACTATTAAAATTTGAAACATGCAAACAAGTTAAGCATTATTATTTCCTTTATTTTATTATACATATAAAAAATAATATTTTTAAATATTAGAATAGACGAATATAAAAATAAAAAAACTTATAGCCCACCGGTATCGGGAACAGGGTCCAAGCTACCGGCGGTCAGGGCTCCAGAGAGAGGAACCTCCTAACAATGCGAGCCGCGTCCAGGAGTACCGCTTTTTGAATCAAGCCCTTGATCCAGCTGCCCAACGAGAGCCTCCTTAGGTGTTGGTCGAGGCTCTTGGCAATTAAGTTTGGGCAGAGGTGTACCTATAGCACACCCACATTTCGCCAGTTATTTTTAAGTCCCATGTAATAAGGGGCGAGCCTATTGCCATCAACCGGGCACACATCCAGACTCCGGGCTGTTACCGAAAAATACCATCAGAAAAACCCAACAACGCTTTGCCTATTCTAATTATGTTTATGGAAAAATTGTGTATCACCATCCTCAGACCAAATAAAAACCAAGACAGCGCTGCGAACAATACAGTGAAGCATGCCATAACTACAACTCCGCTCTGTGCATAAACGCACGCACACATTTACAATGAAACTACGATCAAACTACATCCACTAAGTGCACACATGTTTAGAAAACCGGCCCCACGTCACTGTTGATAGCACGGTCTTGGTTTTTTATTTGGTCTGAACCACCATCATTACCTTCCTCAAAACATACACCATAAAGTAAAACATAATTCAGTCGCAACAAGACTACTTCCTACAAAGTTCCGACACCAAAACATGCAATTTAAGCAATATGTAAGAGCGCGCTTCGGCCATACAAATTATTCACCGAACTAGCTACTTATTCAAAACTTTAAATTGGCCGTACTTTCAATAGAAGATACAATATTTCAATATCGAATGCTGGAATAAACTTAGGTACTTCGAAGAAGTGAGATGCATCTTTTGAATTATTCCGTACGTAGAAACCAGTTACCTGTGCAGTTTAGACTTATATTTTGCATCGTGACTTGGTTCCTACTTCATGCAACAAGTCCTCACATAGCTTGCGACTTTTTATGCTACAATGGGCATAACTGTCTTTTGTTTCTGGTTCTAAATTCACAAAGCGGCCAAGAGCGAGACGGACTTGCACATGAAGGTTCTGTACTACCGTTGCTATTATTACCATCATTAAGATCGAGCAATAAACGTCGCAAAAACACACGTTTTTTGTATGGCGACCCCCTTTAATTGTTGACTTTATTCTATTTTGACAAAGCGGCCATAGTAGTTCACACTCTGTGAAAATTTCAAGTATCTACCTATTACGGTTTAAAACATACAGCCCTGTGACAGACAAACGGACGGACAGTCGAGCCTCAGTAATAGGGTCCCGTTGGCATACTTTGGATCGGAACCCTAAAAATGTTGTGTTTTGGATGCACTGTTACTTGTTATGTTGGAGCGCTTAAAATTGTGTGACCTACTTTATATGCGACCTGGAACTGTAAGTATGAGTAACGCTTATGTTCTCTGCAAACTAACGTTGGGGGTGTTGAATAATATAGGAAGCAAGTTATGAAGAGTGAATCTTAGAACCTAGATTTCTACGTTTATTCCCAGGTTTATGAATGCTGCAGAACAATGCTGCAGAACAGGGCCTAAAACGGCCACATTAAGCAATTTCTCTAAAAGCAATTCATTTTCTGAATTCCTAACAATTCCTCTACGGTGACACATATTTTCGCTGAATCATATTCAATTCATATCAGAATCATATTTGGTGTAAATATTGCCGCATGAAAAAAATGAAGACCGTAATTTTACCGGATAATTTTTCATTACAGTTTTTATTAATCAAATGAGATTTTTAATATTATATTTCTACAGTTTCAATGTTATTTCAATATAATATAAAACTGTCAAACAGATGAATTGCGTAATATGAACTCAACACAGATGATACGAGTATTATGAATTGTCAGTTTGTGACAGTTTGTGTGATTCATATTGTTATCATAATTATTATGATTCTGCCAAAGCGGCCGTTTTAAGCCCACATAATAAATGTATTCCTCAACTATTATATTTATATAAATATTCTCATGAAAGAAGCCGCATTTTCAGTCTGCCCTCGCCTTTACCACCAGGCAAGCAATTCACCACCATCAACCAGACCATCTAAGTCTAGTAAAACAAGCGTATGCATCTATGCACTGAGCGCTAATAAAATATTACGACTGATGATCTGAATGATACTTAATTAATAGCCTGTTGCAGTTTGAAGTCCATTACCCTATTGATTTCTGAAGGTTGATTCCGTTCTCAAAAATAGACAAAATAGTTCAAACCAAGATATCTAACTGACATCTTAAAAACATGATGTGTATAAAAACACGAAACTCGAATCGAGTATGGGTTTGGAGTTGCATGTTGCATTATATTTATCGCAACTTCTGCAAGTACATATTTTTGCGAGGGCTGCTGCGTTCTGCAACCATGCCTGGATCAAGGTCTTAGCGGAATTAAAATTAAATGTTGAAATTTCATGCCAGTTTTCTGTCATGGATTTCCGGAAAGTAAGGTCTGACTTATATGTAATTAAAGAATGTGCGACATAACAATTGAATGAATGAATAACGAATGAATGAATGTTGAATGTGTGAACGATTTTTCAACAGTTTATAATCTCACGGAAATAATACCTTTAGATGTGTAAACTATAACGGTTCTCATAATCTTACTTTGACATACATAATTCAATAGATATTTTAAATGTGTTTGTAACAGACGAACTGGCATATGGCCCACGTAACGTTTAGCGGCAACCTTTGCCTTTTAAAACTGCAATTCCTCGTAGGTCACGTAATCTTTGGACGTGACGTCACACCCAGAGACAAAGTTGAAAAGTTTTATGTGCTTCAGACCAAAGCAGGAAGTAGTAAGTACCAACCTAAGTAAGTAATAATTTATTTACCCAAAAACATAACACACACAGTGTTGTTTAAATTAAAGAAGGTTTGGCTATTACAGATGAGTAAGACCCCTGTTGAAGGAAAACATTGTGAGTGAACCGGCCATGACCTTGAACCAAAAATGCGAACACATGTGACATCTACCAACCCGCACTGGGCCCGCGTGGTAGATTATAGCCCACTCCCTCTCGAAGAGAGGAGGCCTGCGTTCTAGCAGTGGAAACATTAAAGGCTGATTATGAAGACCCCCTGTTCTTCAAACTAGGAAAATCCTGTACATGACAGGACTTAAATACAGTGGTATAATTACTTGTTTTCCCGGTTTGACTATTATAAGGAGCAGTGATTGTTTCCTTAATTCAGTTTAATCCCCGTGTCTTGGAAAATTCTATTAAATTTTTCCATTTTCCTAGAAATGGAAAACTCACTTAGAAAAAAGCACTTTCCTGAATTGTTACTCAGAAATTCCTAGAAAATTCCCGGAGTCTGAATTTGTAACCAGTTGGTGGCAAAAGACTCACCAACATAGCTGGCTAAACGTGGATGTACCTACTTTTACTTCTGTCTACTTTTTGCAAGATTTCTGTATGCCTGCAGTAATGAGAATTTTTATTTCTACGAAATTTAGTTAAATAACATAATATCACGCCAGTGTTCGCCAAAGGGTTGGGCAGAGGTGCACCCACATTTTGCAGTTATGTTTAAGTCCCATGTAGGCGAGCCATTTAAACGAAATATTGACATTTCTACAGTGTTAATATCTCCAATCAATTTCTAATATATTATCTTTCAAACAAAAGTACTAAAAGAAACTCCTCATTTCTGTTATACCGACGTTTACATCATTCAGGCTGGTCACGTCTGTCAAGGATGACACACGCGGCTCCCTAACGAATGTTGACTTTGAGTCCGTATAGGCTTTTATGCGTTCAGACCACCGAAATCTAAATAAGTAAATAGAACTCGTATACGCAAAGTCTGACGCCGATATATGTCCCAAAGGAAACAATCGAACGATGCTGTGTTGATACGGTAGATTCATGGTTGCATTTCAAACTGCACGTATAGTCGACCTAGTACTCGTATTTGCTTTACGACCATATTAAGGTTATATATAAGGTTGAATTTGACTTGCACAACATAAAACGACAAAGTCTGTTCGTCACAGTACTTTATTTTGTGTATAGCCTATAACCACTGCTGGGACACAGGCCTCCTCTTTCTGTGAGAGGGAGCGGGCCGTAATCCACCACGCGGGCCCAGTACGGGTTGTAGATGTCACATGTCTTCGAAAAGCGACCCTACGGAGCCTATCTCCCGGGAGAAGTCTTGTTCCTCACTTCTGGCTTGGCTTTATTGGCCGGCTGGAGTGAACACCGACGAGAAGCTCCCACCTCTTTCTTGACTTTATTGGCCGGCTTGAGTGGGAGATTCGCAAGAGCGAACGTACTCGGAGGAAGGAAGTATTCCAGTAAAATCTTGACCATCTTTCGGGCTCTGGGATTGTTCTGATAGAAGTGGAATACCTCTCCACTCCTCAAGCACCTCGGGATATGTTGCCCGCTTGTCGCTACGTCACTACTGAGTGCGCAAGTCACCCCCTGCCATTTTATCCATGTATACACCCTGTATAATATAATATTGGTCTGGCAGGGGAAATAGTTCTTCCATAATTCAAGGTAACCAATCCAATATAGCCACTCAAACCCATAGACCAATATGTTTTTTTTTAATGTTCTGTAACCCAACGCGGGTTTTCCTTGGGTGCACTTGCATAGTCCATTCAGGGATAACCGTCGGTTGGTGCCTCATTTCATTCAAACGTGTAACCGGCCTCTGCGAATTGACTTCAGCCCTTCGTACGCCTTACAAAAGGCCGGGAAACCAGAGTCCCGAGAAATGACAAAGACAAAATAAAATACCATTTAATTTCAGACGACATAATACGAGCAAGTAGGTTTTATAGTGAATGCTTATAGGCTAAAAAGATGTTAAACTCAATAAGACTGTTATTTCAAGTATTTCAGTCAGGCTGCACCTGTCAGTTTAAAATCATTTCAGCACAACTTCACCTAATGAAGATTCCTGTGATTTCAGCCCCATGTATTTGAATATATTCGTTTGCTCTCCTACTTATACATGGCTAGAATATTCATGGCATTAGAACACGTTAAATTAAGTGTCCCTGATCGTGTTTCTTCCGTTCAGCTTTGCACACGAGATTATTCAGGATAGGAATGTTATATGTGCATAGAATGTTAAGTAGGCTTTGATGTTAGGTCGGGTTATGAATGTTTTTGGTGAGAGGTTGTTGTGATCAGCGTAAAATGTATAATACCGAAGTCATCTATGCATACATACAAATAAACAAAATTGAAGTGTCTGTTTGTAATGTCAAAATAACAACATTTTACTAAATGCATATGAAAGTGCTTATATCAAAAATATTTTTTTATCAGTCTAATAATAATAATAACGTTTATTGTGTCCAAAAAATTATACATGAACAATTTTGGGTTTGGAGTCTTCAATTAAGCAATGCCTGTATTAGAGGACTCCGCTCCTTCACAACAGTAAATACTTACTTAAAACACAATAAACAGTACAAAAAAACAAAAAATACAGTAAAAAGACAAATTATAATTATGTGAACTTGTGTGAGCGTGTGCATGAGTGTGTATGTGCTGTTGAGTGTGCATGAGTGTTTTGGATGTGTGATTGTATGAGTATGTGTGTGTGAATGTATGTGTTATGATGAGCTGGTCGTATACTTGTTAAGTTACGTTTTGTAGGAGAGCTTCCGTATTATCATATGTCAGTGGTTTTATCCAGTCAATCAACATTTTTTTACTTAAATGATCTTAAATAATGAATGGCTGTTGTTGTTCCGGCTAATCTCTACTTTTATGTTAGAAAAATAATAAGAATTAGGGTCCACCCTGGCGAAGCCGCGGGCAGTACCTAGTATTTTGACTTTAAAGTTTGATCACAAAGCAAAGTGATGGTTGATTAGCGATTGCTTTGTGTTATAAAAATTACCGAACTAAAAAAAAAATATTACTGAATTAACCTTGGACTTGGTTTCAGTAAATAGAACGAACACGTCAGTAACAGTCTTATCATGAAGTAGCGTTTAGGAACAAATACATACATATGGCAAATCCATTTGGATTTTTATAAAATAATTAGATTTTATAAAAATCAACAACATCTTACCAAATAGGGACCAAATCAAACAAAATTTCAAGAATCCTCATCTAAATAGATCCCGGAAATATATCCCCGAACGAGATAACAATAACATGCTCACATAGTAGGTTTATTGTTATACCCGAAACATGAGATTTCCCGTAATTCCGTCGACAATATTGATCGGAAGCTAAACAAACGGTTTATTATGTATCACGACATTGGCACACATCGCGTTATCTACGATGACAATGTCGGGATTACATGGAATACACAAAGTGGATGCTCATATTGTCTGTAAGGAAATGAGAAACTGTACAAGATTGTGAACAGCTTTGAGCGTGGCCATTCAACTGTTTAATATGAAAATAGGGGTTTGGTTAGCCTCAGAATTTTTAAAGTTTCGATTTTTTTTTAATTCTTTATCTTTTTCGGTTCAGATTAAAGGTGTTAACAGTAGGAAGTGGTTAAGGATGGGCGTTTTCAGGGTCTTATTTTGAAAGTTTTAACCTTCAAAAAAGTGCGGATTCTCTGCCTTATTTGCATGAATGATTTTCAATTTTAATACTATTTTTTTGTGTCTTCAACTTTGTCATTGGAAAAGATTGCAGGTCGGACTAACTCTTTTGAACCTATGTCAAACATGCATCAGACTCTGGCAAAGTTATAACTTTCACGCTACATGAAGAATCTAAAAAAAAAAAATAGTATTGCGCACATCAAAATATTAAGAAAATTACTTCTTTTATGAGATAATTCATCTTAATACTTGGCTCTTTGGGACCATTACTTAAGTCTAATCTGTTCTGAAGACTTATGAATTATGAATGGACTATGTGACCTTTTAACGGACGAAAGTCTTAATAAAGTAGGATCTCATGAGATTTAGTGAAACTTTGAAAAACTGTGTTAATTAGTTTGGTAAGTCATAAAGAAGAGTAATTATGTAAAGGTACCATTCCTTAGCCGACCGCAGGCGGCAACTGCAGGCGACGAGTCGCCGGGACACGACTGGTTTCTATGAATTTCTATGAAATACCTTCCGTAACTAGCGACACGTCGTTTGCAGCTGTGGGCGAGCGGCAGACGACACGTGTAGCCCGACCGCAGATCATCGTGCCGCCAACGGTCCAGCGATAACACGTTTTTCTATCTTCTATCTACCGACTGGAATACGGGCTGCTGCCGCCTGCGGTTGGGTTTGGAATCATGACTGCAGCGACATGACTCCACGACATGACGCAGCAACACGTCGCCTGCAGTTGCCGCCCGCAGTCTTGTGCGGAATGGTACCTTAAGAGTCTATGTTATACTTATCTGGGGTAATTTAAAAGGGTCTTCACGATTGGCATTAAGTAAGTGGAAGGTCTTTCGGTGGGACGCATCTAGCCTCCTCGTAAGCAAGCTTTACTAGAATTTCGTTGACTGGATTATCTTTTTACATTAGTCCAAAACCCAATTTTTTTGACATAATTATTCAATGTCACATAGTCTGTTTTTTACCCATAATTATTAAAATAAAATAAAATAAAATCAAATAATTTATGTCCTGGAATGCAGGAATACAAATAAGGTCGTGAAGAATTAAAGTTGAGCCATACATTCTGCCCAAGATTCGACATTCAAAATGTAAATGAATGAAATGCTATGATAAAAATAAAATTACTAACACAATTAACAGATAAAAAATAAAAGTACAATCCAATTAAAATCAATTCAGTCAAAATGCAATCAATAAATACATAATAGTCAAAATAAGATCAAAATTCAATTAAATTGTCAGAATACAGTTATAATGTCAAAATACAATGCCATATTTTTTTTTTGTTATTTTACGTTTTGGGTTTAACGGATTATTAGAATTGGTATTTCATCAACAGGAACATTTTACAAATAATGTCACTGTTAGAGCGCTAACACACTGGGATGCTATGGCGACGTCGCTGGATATGAGACATGGCTACCTACCGTAGCCAAATGAGGTTACCAAATAAGTAGCTAATAATACGCGGGCGTCCGTTCTGGCGATCAGTTGGCAACTGAGTGAGGGAGCCGTAACTGACTTGTATTCAAAATACTGGCGACTTGGGTATGCGTCGCCAGGTAGCCAGAGTATTCAGTCTCCACGTAGGGGCCGGTCGATCGTGGTTACGCTTCAAAATTGGCGACGTCACCAGACCGTTGCCAAGTGAGTTAACTGTCCTACATTTCAATACGAATTATTTGGATACGTAGTCGGCGACGTCACCATGGCGCGGGCGTCCCAGTGTGTTAGCGCTTTTAGAAACAAATAATTCTAAATTACAGGTTGTCTTTTCCCCGTATAGATATTTTTTTTTTTTTATCACGAATGATCTGGAACAGGCAGTTTAGCAGAACAAATCTAAGAAAAAAAGTAGAAGCTTTATATTGCTCAGAAAATTTTATATTGTGACATTTCTGCCAATGTATGAATACGTATGCGATGTGTTGCACGCTCTGATAAATAGGTCAGTATTTCCCTGCAAAAATGTCGTATGTCTTGATATTCACGGTTGATGATCAAAGGTAACGTTGAGTTTAATATCTGTTGCATTTTTACTGCTTTTGCATTGAACTATTAGTTCGTGTACAGCCATAGAAAGGAATATTCTAAGAATGCCGTGAATGTTTTATGTAATGTGGGACACTTTGATGATTCACGTAAATGTTTCAGGTTTGAAAGAAAGAAAAGAAGAAAGAAAATAAATATTGTGCTTTATGTATTTATTGTACTTATATGTAAATGTCACAACACAGACTAACATAACATAAAATCACGCCTGTATTACTCAATGGGTTGGGCAGAGATATACCTATTTAGTACACCCACATTTCGCCAGTTATGTTTACGTCCCATGTAATATGCGGCAAGCCTATTGCCATCAACCGAGTACAAATTCAGACTCTGGGCTGCTACTGAGCAATTCCAGATGGAAAAACCCAATAACACTCTGCCCGACCCGGGAATCGAACCCAGGACCTCATGCTCAGCAGTAGCGCTTGCGAGCACTAGACCAACGAGCCAGTTTTATCTGTTATTTGTTGGTACATAATAAAATGTATTCTATAAAAATAATCTCAGATCGGAGGTTTAATTGAACGAGCACAGATACCTTCTATCGAGCCAATGAAAAGAGCCAATGCTGTTTATTATTGTAGACACAACACGCAAAAATACATCGAGCAATGATATGAAATTGATCGCTACTGAACAGTTCCACTATTGAAAAAATCTGCGAAATTCATACATATTTTATTTGAACTTCAAATGAACAAAAGCTGATTCACAAATAAAAATATTTTATGCCAATTTAAGCTTTATAACTTATCCTAAAGAGGAAGTATGTGCAATTTTACTGTGAACAATTATTCGGCGCTACTTCAGACCTATTCAAGCGTAATATAGTTTCCTTGTATTCAGAGGTGCTACAATTGCTTTGGCTGGCTGCCTATGCGTTTGCACCTTGCTATCAAAGCAGGGCTTAGAAATTGTCATAGCAACGGGTGAGATCCGAGACGCTCCGTAATGATCGTCGTCTTGGCTGATGTCGTCTAGCGTTTGTATCATTGGTGCCGATTCTCTAGTACACCGAACTAAACTATCACTAAAATTCCTTACTTTTGGCTATGAGAATCAAAAAATAAAAAATATTAGAGCTATTCTGCAAATAAAATTCTCTAAATTAAAAAATAATTTTGACACAACTAAAACCGAATTTGACAATCGCGAATCCACGTGGTACCCGTGGTTCGCCATAGCCCCTGATTTTTTTTTAGAGCCGGAGGCGCGCGTTGGGGGTGTAGCCTCGACGTATTTTGTATGGATTTTTTTGATTTTTGTATGGAATATAATTATTATGAAACATTATTACCTACATGTTGGGTTTAAGGGGTTTAAGGGCTTTATTAAGGGGGTCGAAATTTTCATAAGTTTTGCGATAGGACACACCATTTTCGAGATATAAGCAAAAACTACTTTTTATATTGGAATAATGTGTTTTGTATGGAATTTTTCGCTTTTTGTATGGAAAATACGAAAAATATTACCAACATGTTGAGTTTTAGGATACGGGTTTTGCGATAGGACGCACCATTTTCGAGATATAAGCAAAAGAAAAAATAAATACAATACTGTTTTTGCACGTGAAGTCGAGATGTTGATGTGAATTTTAGTTCATGACAACTTATTTTATTCCACACCTTTTTAATCGCGATTAAAAATTTTCAGGTGTAGTCTGGTTTGGTTTTTTACAATCAAAATTTTAGGTGAAAAACGTCAAATTCAGAATAGCAAACTTGCCATTTTCACTAAATTAAAAACTCAGTACTATCTTAGTGCTGTCAAACTAAAATATAGTTAAGTTGTGTCACTTTAGTCTATTTCAGAATGGGAAATCGTCGTTTGACAGGAATAAACTAAATTTTAGTGATTTTTAGTCTAGTTTAGAGGCATTTGTGACAAGAGAATCGGCACCACTGTCTGTGTCTGAAACTACTTGAGGCACCTAGAGATATCGTACTATTCGCGGCAGGAATAGATACTAGATAGAATAGGAAATAGGTACTCTTTTTTTGAACTGTAAAAGCAGACATCAGCCGTCGATTCTGTAAAAATATCATCGTGAAGCTTAGGTGAATTGGGCGTGAAGTGAGCTGTCAATAGTGTTAATCCCTAGCATCCTGCCGGTCGATTTGTGACAGTGGTGGATCACTTCACGCTCACTTCACCTAAGTTTCACCTTGATATTTTTACAGAATCGACCGACAGGTCAGATGCTTCACTTTTTTTTGTTCATTTTTGTTTTCCATTCGATCTTTCACTCGAAGTGAAAACCCAAATGAATCAAAAGTGAACAATTTACTCATTAGTCAACCGATCCAACGGTGTTGGATTTCGGGACTTTTATCACTCGCCTACCGAAATATTGTAAAATGAAATGAGAAAAAAAACGTTAATTCCTATGTAACTTTGTAAACAGCTTTATAAATGAAATACAAACGAATGAATGAGAATGTAGGCTGTTTGTGTTAACTTTCGTTTGGGTCGTGTCTGACGAGCTACGTGTTGGTAGATGTGAACCAAGCATGGGTAAGTCCTCCATATTCTTTTTATCTAAATAATAATTACGACCGTTAATTGCTACAAATGCTGGATAAAATATAAGCGAACTCTGGTTTTAGGGGTATGAGGAATAGGGTGTAAAGTTCACTGATTCACCATAAAAAAAAGGAAGACCCTCCGACCAGACGGGTGTCATGTCTGGCGGGCAACTGCCCAGAGGTTGAAGTCGGGAGCTTGTATATATGTCCACCGCGCGGTAAACTCTAATTGCACGATGCAGGATTTGAGTGACGTCAGGATGTTGTGTGACGTCAGGTCTTTGATGCGTAGTTCGCATGTGGCGATGTAAATGCCGCCACATGGTAACCTACTAATTTTTTGTTTGTATATACCTAGCCTCGAATGAAATACAAGTTGTTTTTCTCGGCTACAACAAAAATAACAAAAGAAAAGCGAATCTCGAATGTAATCTCTGAACATGAGAACGCTGAGCTTTGTTCGGTAACCAATTTGACCCCTTAAACGAGTTTCTTAAAGTTGGGACCTAAATCGTGTTCTTACGACTTAGATCGTCCTCTCTTTCGATTTTCACACACCGAGTGGACGGTCGTTGTGCATTGGTATTGTTTTCCTTTGCTGTATTTCTAGGTATATATTCAAAACCGAAGATAGGTACGGTGCAGAAAATCAAAACAAAAGCATGCCGACTGCACCGAACCGAACCGCACTGCGTCGTGCACTGCTCCTTTATTTTGATAATCTTCTTGTGTATAGGAAATAAGCAAGGATTTAAATCGTTGGATTCGCCCGCGTCAAAATGTAATAAACAAATCCATTTATTTCAGATAAATGACACCTATTGCCAAACATAAACAATAGAAATCATCAGATGAAAAACAAATATTAAATAAATCTAATTAAACAAAATCAAATGAAATCGAATGAAATCAGATGAAATCAAATCGTTTTGACAATGACATTTGAATAGTATTATCTCGCTCACTCATACTGAAAATCGTATCTGTCGTTCCATGCGGGATATGTGAGTAAGTAGTGTGATAGTTTCACTCTTCTCAGTATATCTCTCGGACATCTCTCGACGATGAGCTTGTTTTTTTTTAAGTTCTTGTTAGGTAGGTAACATAATAATTTGGTGTTGAACTGTTTGGTATCTCAAAAGATTTGTAAAAGTTATTTAATTAAGATTCTTAATTAAATAACTTTAACATAATTATTGTGTAGGTATTCATCGCCTTTGTTACGTACAATAAGTATTTAGAAAATTCTAATGGAAAGGAATTCTAGAACGGTTTCGATTGAATGATTGAATAAACGTTTCCATGAATTTGATTAATTCTTAACCTTCGTCAGGATTCCTGACGAGCGAAGCGTTTTATATTCTTAACTGTGGAATGGAAATGCTTTATATTTTCCACATACCTAGTACATTATTAGCATTCCTTTTAACCCCAAAAACGGGATTGAAAGCCTAAAGCCGTCCTTTGCTAAGAGTACATTTATCACACGCTCGACAGGACTGTGTCGCAGGTTTGACTCTTGTTTGGAATTAATACTTGTTTCAGGTCTGAGTACGCATAATCAGCTTATACTTAAGGTTCCTACTGCTGGGATATAGGCCACCACTCTTTTCTCGCGCTCTTTCACTCTTTCCTTTTCTTTCTTTTTTTTAGAAAAAGAAAATAAGGAAAACCTCTTTTTTCTTTTTTTGTCGACATTACAATCGACCACAATCGATCGATCGATTACTATCTACTACGCGAGCCCAGTGCGGGTTGGTAGAAGTCATTTGTCTTCGAATATTTGGTTTTAGGATATGTCACCGATTTCCTCACGATGTTTTCCTTCACCGTTTTGAGAGCAGTGGTGATGAAATTATTCACACAAAATCATGAGTCTGGCCGATTGTGTCCAACTGTATAATCATCCCCAAATATGCTTTAATATTATGCCAAAAATAAAAAAATAAACTGTTTCTTTTTGGGATTTATTGATCACACAATCTTTTAAATACAATGTTCTATATTTGCTGAGACTACAAAGTAAAAGGATTAATTCTTTCACAAACTTAAAATTAATAAATGGCAACGAACACACCTACAGAAAACTCAAATATAATCACAGTGACACAGACAGTTTGGCGGCATCTACATCGCCACATGCGAACTACGCATCAAAGATTTGACGTCACACAACATCCTGACGTCACTCAAATCCTGCATCGCGCAATTAGAGTTTACCGCGCGGCGGACATATATACAAGCTCCCGACTTCAACCTCTGTGCAGTTGCCCGCCAGACCTGACACCCGTCTGGTCGGAGGATCCTCCCTTTTCTATGGTGGATGAGTGAACTTTACACCCTGTTCCTCACACCACTAAAACAGTTACAAAATCCGTCGAGTTGCGATGGTAGCGTCTCAAGAAAGTTCAACTAGAGCTGTGACACGTCGGTACAAAGGAATAGCTAACGAATGTTTGCCATTCTGCACTGACAACGGAACCTATTGACCTATATTTCGGCACGACACTTACAAGACAAGAAAAAGCGTTTTGTTTTATCCAATAAATACTGGAACTCGTTAACATAGCATGTTAATTTGTTAGAAGATTCTTCTTAATTAAAATTGGACTTTTTTGTTGTGACTGGCAACGTCAGTGTTTTGTCTGAAACCTAAGGCACAGTACGCATACATATTCATAGCTTCACTTCAGTGGTTTTTTTTAAAGCTAATGTGAATTTTACAATCTTTAATACATGGCTTTAAATTGGATGTTATCTTTGACATATCTGACATGGTCATTACGTGGTGGTAATTTGTTAATTGGACGTAGTTATGCAAAAACGTTCCAACCTTTACCTTTAACCAATTTTTTTAAACAGGTCAGTTTATAGTAAAAACGTTTCAGTCCTTATGTTAATAATTCTTTGATTTCCAATGACCCAACCCACAAAGCATAACACATTTGGAGCTAAAAACAATTAAAAACGCATCAATCTCTCTGAAACGTTTTTTGCGAAAACGTTTTCTTGGAATATAAATTGCAAGTGTCTCATAGGTTTTAGAACGTTTAAACGTATTTGGATTGTTTTCTTTTTTATGTTAACAGATATGGCTGTATGATGTGTGTCATTTTAAAAAGAGGTGTATACAAACGATTTTATCATTTGCTTGGTTTTGATATAATTTGTATTTATACTCTAGTTATTTCGTAAAAAACAGCTTGGAACGTTTTTGCTAAAATGTACGTAAATTTTTTATTTTATTCAAATCTCATATTTAATGTGATAGTATAATATAACTATGTGACACGTAAACAAAAATAAAAGAACCAATAATATTAAAGAAAAAGTTATATTATATTAATATTATTTATATATATTGTATTATTATTATTTATTATCAATTTTAACTTGCTCTGGGTTGGAACGTTTTTGCATAACTTCGTCCAATTGTAGTTAAGCCTGATTGCACGCTAGCATTAGTATGCATGGTTGGATCCTGGCCAGAGCCTTATCTTGGATCTAGAGTTGGCCAAACAATCGGATCGGATCGATTTTGAAAGACGTGTCAATGGTATCGATTAAAATCGATTACACGATTATAAATCGAACCTTTACTAATTGCGATAAAACATTCATGATTAGGTTAGTAGTCATTACCTGAAACTGAAATGGCTTGAACATTACTCATTCAATGACCGAATGGTTAAAGTAAAGTTCAAGTGAACGCATGAAGTACGGTGGGAACGAGTAATTTGGAGGGACATTATTAGTGTCATCAAGGTAGCAATTACACTATGTTTGTATTGATGTTCTACCTCCGTCTCCCACATGGATATTTATCAGAGGTGTATACGGACAAAGCTGTTAGGCAGTGACAACATTAGGAACCATATAGGAAGTAAGGTTGGAATTCAATACATGTTAACATAACATAACTAATCTGCGTGCACAATTTATTTGCAAAATATGTAAACAAACACGAGTTTTTCACTTAGTCAAACATCAACCTTATGCAAGTGCAAATACAGTTGATTTTAGACCGACTAGTATTGATGAAAATGTCATGAAAAATATGAAGTTGTAGCTCAAACTGAACCTTATGTGTAGGCGTTACAGTTGTTTTTCCTAAAACTCGTGTTTGTTTACATGTTTGGCAAAGGTATTGCGAATTCAGATTTTTTTTTTTTCTTTTTTCCGTCCTTGTTTCCTCGAAAGAGAAGTTTAGGCAGAGGTGTACCTATCCAAGGTAGGTTCACCACATTTCGCCAGTTATGTTTAAGTCCCATGTAATAGGGGGGCGACCCTTTTGCTCTCAACCGGGCACAAATCCTGACTCTGGGCTGGTACAACGCTATTAACATCTATTTTTTTTTCTTAATATATTTATTTTTCTTAATATATTTTTTTTATCTCTTTCTAGCCAGCTTTGCGAAGACCAGTGACATTAATATTGTGGTTATAGTGGCTATAATAGTTTGTGCTCGCTGACATATGGCTTATAATTTAAATTATGTTTTCGTGTTGCGTAATGCAATTTATTTTGCATACTATTATATATCGAGGGGTGAAAGGCTATTTGGTTGAAGCGACATCTTGGGCGATATTGAGTTATAAACATCATCCGACGGAGAAAAAATTGCTGATTCCGAATATGTATATAACTCAATATCGCCCAAGATGTCGCTTCAACCAAATAGCCTTTCACCCCTCGATATAATTTTGTTTTTTTTAACTGATCAGACAGCTGTGCCGCTGGGGAGTTTGTTGCGCCACTTCTTCTTCCCAGCTAACGCACTAGGAACTGGTGAAGGGTGGGCGTTTTGGGGGACTATCTTATGTAATTTTGATGTTCGAAAAGTGCCGGTTCACAGCCTAGTTTGAATAAATGACTTTTGAATTTTGAATTTTTTAACATACCATAACAAAAACGAACAAAAGTTTAACACATTTATAAATAAAAAGAAACAATTTCTAATATCTAAATGCTATTATTATATAATAGCAATGAATATCTCAAAGATAAATTTTAATTGTCCATGTTTTATACTTATTTTATTGTTAAATTCATTTTAATAATATTTCATTATATTTTTATATTAGTGTTAGATTACATACTTTTTTTTTTGTAATTTTTATTTTATTCTCGTGCTGTGCCTTTATAGAGTTCTTAGTTTTGTATCTAGCTTTAAGCCTTATGTAACATCTTTTCTACAATATGCAATGCAAATAAATAAATAATAGTAGATTATTCGCTAAGGGGATAAAGTTGTGTCTTATTTAGCGGGCGCCGTATTGAATCCCGAGCAAAGCGAGGGAGTTAAGACAAGAATCCTGAGCGCAGCGTGGGATTCAAGATCGCCCAAGACGAAGGCACCTTTATCCCCGAGGAGAATACTCTACTTTTCACACCATTTACGAGACAATAAAAAGCAATAGTACTAGAATCAAAGTATTTATTATAAGTATAGTAAGTAAACCTATTTAAAACAATTAAATGTTAAACGTAATGTTTGATACATTAGACCAGTTGTGGAAAGACAAAGTTATGTTTTTACTCGGTACATTTATTGAAGTTGAGGTAGAGTTTATTTGAGTATTACTGTTCAGTAAAGTTTCAGAATCTTGGGTCTACTGAGGACCATTTTGGATCGTGAAAGTTGGTCAAGGTGGTGCTTGAGGCAGCGGGCTAGATGAATAATGTTTTGATGTGGAAGGTTGTGGTGACAAAAGTGTCCAAGGATCAGTCGCCAACGGTGTTTTTAGTTTGATGTTGTCACCAATGCGGCAGCTTATTTGTGTTCTATTTTTCTTTTATTTATATTCTACTCGTAGTGGCCAGTTCGATTTTCGAATAATTTATTTTTTAGTGCATATTTTAAAGGTGAATGCATGGAATTAGTATGTACCTACTACTTATCGTAAATATAATACTTATCGTATGCGATTTCTACTTTATGTTCCAAATTCAAATCACATTAATGACCAATGGTCATAATGAAATTCAGTACAATATTAATGCCCTGCTAGACCTCAGTCTTAAATGACTTACTTTAGGTTAGGTTTGCATGACATATAGTTTGACATTGTCGAGCAGGTGGTGTGAAAAAATATTTTAAAAGCCAATTATTTATAAAAGAGTACCCGTAGAGCTTCTTTCCGGCTCTTCTCTATAGGAAACGACCAAGGAACCATGCACCCAGCTTCTGACGTTTCATAAGTGCCCATGTAGGTTTATGTGAAATGAAATATTTTGATTTTGATTTCCTATACTTTGTGAAGTCAATCAAAAGTCGAAGCTTCTTTTAAACCCCAAATAAATCAGTGAGTACTTTAGAAAGACTAAATAAACTGTGTTATTTGACCGTTTGGATTCAAAAATAAACTAAAGGGTCAGACCGTACGGACGTCGGAAGTTTGAAACAATATCCGGAACGGATGAAAACGATTTTATTTCATTAGTTTCGAAGTATTGGTTGGAATATTAGAAACCAAAAGCCTCTGATGCTCCATGTACATGGAGCTGTGTGGTCATCATGAAAATCTGTCATTTTCACCAGTATTTGACATTAAGGTGTCAAAACACGCTCTGTATTGGACAACAGCAGTGCTATTCTGTAACCATCTCACCGTGAAAACTTAGGTGAAGTGAGAGTGGAGTGAGCTGTCAATCCACCTAATGTTAGAGATTGACACTATTGACAGCTCACTTCACCTAAGTCTTCACGGTGAGTTTTTTATTTACAGAATACGTCGGCAGTTCTTGTGTGACCGTTCACCATTTTCCTAGGAAACCAAAACTTACCAACTGACCATGTTTGCCTTTATATAAAAAAATCCCCATCATTACAATTAAATTAAACTCAGTTTTCGAAATCAATGAGGTTGCATTCTTCCATGTTATTATTATTTATTTATTCCATGTTTATTTCGAAGCTGCGAACGCACTTAACCGCAGATTGCGAATGACTTTAATCAAAGTAACATGAACGCTTAAACACTCGAAAAGTTGCATATTTTTTTACCAGGAGTTTGTTTCTTAAATTGTTTTTTTTCGTTTGACTGAACTTACCAGCTGGGGAGGGCAGCAAAGTAAAATAAATATTATTTTGAGAAAAATCTGTTTAAGGGAAAATTGACTGAACTGGGATTGAGGGGTTGATGATCCATCGTCGATTTGGGGAAAGAGGAGATGAGTGAACTAAAATGTCGGGGTATCAGAATCGAGGGGTTTTTATCCATCTTGGATAAAAGAGTTTATAGATTAGTTTAAAGACAATTACAATACAAACCTGTTTACGAACACAAGGATAACACACTTATATTAAAACAAGTCACTAAAATACCAACAATCACTAAAAAACTGATAAAAACTCTAAACACGTGCTAACCAAGAACACCCTGGTGAGAAACCCCAGTGTCATCATTGTTGACACTCCTGACTAACAAGGTCTTGAACGCAGTTTAGATGTGCTGATCGAATGTCACTTTCTTTTGTAAAATTGGCACTGAATGAATTTACCGTGGTAGAGGCAAGTCATTTATTCAAACTAGGCTGAGAATCAGCACTTTTCGAACGTCAAAATTACATAAGACAGTCCCCCAAAACGCCCACCCTTCACCACTTCCTAGTGCGTTAGTTGGGAAGAAGAAGTGGCGCAGCAGACTCCCCAGCAGCACTGCCGTCTGTTCAGTTAGAAAAAAAAAAAAAAATTGATTCATTTCTTATATTTGACAAAGAATAACAATTTAAGTAGTTAGTCAATTTGTTAAACAATTAATTTCTCTGACTTTACATATAATTATTTAACCCAGTATTGGTATGTATTCTATTTCACTTTATTATAGTAGGTAATAATTGGGTAGGCGTGAGCCACTTTTTGATTTCCGTGTCATTGCTGAGTAGTTGAATATAATAATAATAATGCTTATAGCGGTACCGCATGACAGGAATCTTGTGAAAGACGAGAAAGACAAACAAATCAAGTATATCGACTTAGCTCGCGAGGTTGGGGACATGTGGAATGTGGATCCAGCGATCGTTATGCCGATAGTCGTATCAGTTAATGGCTCAAGAGCCTCGACCAACTCCTAAGGAGGCTCTCGTTGGGCAGCTGGATTATGGGCTTGATTCAGAAAGGGGTCTCCTGGACACGGCTGGCATTGTTAGCAGGTTCCTCTCTCTGGAGCCCTGGCCGCCGGTAGCTTGGACCCTGTTCCCGATACTGATGGGCATATCATTTTATATTTTTATAAGTTCTTATATTCTTTTATATAATTATATGTATATATATATAATGAAATAAAGGAAATAATAATTCTTAACTTGTTTGCATGTTTCACATTTACAAATTGTAATAATCCAATTACATTGAATAAAAGCAATATAATTGGATTATTAAAATTTGATTTCGAATTTGTCGGTGACATTTTTCAATGTTTGGTCGCCTTGACGAATTAAGTGTTAGTTCTGCTATTGAATACACCACATATAAAATGACCTGAAATAAATCGGTTACCCAGAGTGCCTCACCAGTCGTCAAAATGAACGCTTTGGTTTTGGTAAGTAACCTGATTTTTTTATAAGTTAATAGGTATATTTATTAACATTTCTGGGCTAAATCAATTTCCAAAATAATATAAATTATATAATAGGTAAATAATAGTAATAGCAAAATCAAAGATAAGCCAATAGATTTCTAAAGAGTCATAATACCTCGGCTCAAATTCACTCCTTATCTCGCTAGCACGATACTGCTCGGGACTGAGTGAGAGTGAGACTGAGCGGCTGGCTTAGGTAATTTCTATTTACGGCAAAAAAAGGCCAATTAAAAAAACAGTATCTGCTTTATAGTTAGTTCAGTAATTATGCAAAGTTTTGTGATCTAATTTGAAGTATTTTGGAATATCAGCGCAGCGGGGTATTGTTCGGTTTGGGGTTAACTTTGTAATTTTATTCTATCGGGAAAATTTTATGGAGTTGTGTTTTCGCCAAACATAGTACTTAACATTAATCCTCAACTTTACCATATATTTATTTCAAAAATAATGCTGCAGTATTTTCGATATAACTGGATCATGCTAAGCAATTTGACTCTTAAGTGGAAAGAGGGATACGAGCTTTGTAACAATTTATAAATATTTTAAATGAAAGTCGCTTTTCGTGTCTGTCTGTATGACCGTGTTGTTCTTCTAAACTACACAACGGATTTTGATGCGGTTTCGACCATCATTGAGATAATTTATTCCGGAAGGTTTATGTGTATAACACATTATTAATTTACATATATATTTACTTACTCTCGATGTTTTGTCAAGTCGTAAACATCGTGCAGACCTAGTTTATAAATATTTTGAAAACAATGTTTCCCGTCACTGCTTATGGGACCTTAGGTTTTGAGTTTGAAAATGCATGCACTCGTATTTTTGAGAAGAACTTATATTGTTGTCAATCTTAATCTTGAATCATTTATTTTTCAGCTCTGTTTTTTGGCTTTAGCACTTGTTATATATATTTCAAGGTGATTAGAATATAAGAATATATTTATATAGTAAAATGAAACATACTAAATGATATAAAAAAATAAATAAAATGTTAGACAGCAAATAAGTTTGAATCACACTTACTTGTCATCATAACATGAGTCACACTTGTTTGTCGTCGCCTATAAAAACGAGTGTTCCGGCTCGATCGGGGCACTTTTGCTCGAGACGTTGACCGGTGCGGAGCTCTCGGTGAAATATTAAAGATAAGTATTTTTGAATGTTATTTTAATGAATAATAGTACATAATTATATACTTGTTGTATATAATGTTGTGTGATTGTATATCAATGCTTACATATGATACTCATATAGTGCTATGTAATATTCTAAAATAAAACACAGTTTTTAAAGAGTAACTCTGGAGTTTCTTGCCCTTCTTTTCCAGGGAAGCTACACATTTGGAATGGGCAGTAGCTTTATAAAATAATATGAAATAAATCACATTTTCCTGAATAAAAGTATTTTCATTTCACTATCATGAAGAGTTTAATAATATAGTAGAATTACAGAGTTAATACATTGTTTAGATGTTCCTATACTAACCACAAAGATAACATCAGAAGTGGGATGTCCTACTGCTATAATTATTAACATATGTCTTTACAAATTTCAGGATGGATTCTGAAGTAATTAGTGGTCTTCTCCAAGCAATTCGCGATGCTGTTACCGCTACCCGTCAAAAGGATGATGACATTGCACTACCAATGTTTGACCCCGAACATAACGACTGCGGAGCTGCAAGCTGGTGTAACAGCGTAGAGGCTCTCGCTAAGGAGTTGAACTGGAGCAGTATCCGGACAGCAGCTAAAGCAGGTAAAGCCCTTAAGGGCTCTGCTTTACTTTGGTATGAAGCCTGGGAGCCTTCGGAAGGCCGATCTTGGGAAAACCTGCGACAAGATATTATTGACGCCTACCCAGAAAAGAAAAATTTGTCTGAACGACTTTCCAAAGCAGTTCTTTATTCTTCTGATGCAGTTGAATCATATAGTGACTACGCTAGAGAAAAAATAAGGTTACTACGCAATACCAAAGTAGACTTCTCAAATGAGCAACTGATAGAGCTAATTTGTGGAGGCATATGTGATGTTGACGTCAAAATGGCCTCTTTAAATAGCGGTGTTACTACCACTGCAGCACTTATCTCCTTGTTGTCGACATACGCGAAGAATAGGAAGAGGTCGCTGGATACTAATCATAAAGATACGGGTTCAGGACCCAGTGGAACCAAGAGGTTCAAGTCTACCATAGATAGAAAATGTTTCAGTTGTAATCAAACTGGACATATCCAGTCCAACTGTCCAAAAAATCAAACTGATCAAGCTCCGCAGGCTCCAAAGCCAAATGATACTAATTTAAAGTCGTGTACTTATTGCAAAAAGGTGGGACATACTGAAAGTGTTTGTTTCCATAAGCTACGGGCTGAATCAAAAAGATCTCTAACTTTGGTCCCTACAAAAGACATAAATTTTTTAGAAAAACGGAATTAAACCTCACACCGGTTACTATTAATGGTTTTTTAATTGAATCCCTGATAGATACTGGGGCTAATTGTAGTTTAATTAAAGAATCTATGGCTAGGAAGCTGGGGTGTCGTTTAATTCCTATAACTTTATATTTAAATGGAATAGGGAAGGGTAATGTTCATGTATTTGCATTAATTACTGTTTGTGTTCAGTTTGAGGATGTGAGTTTAGAACTCGATATACATGTGGTTAGAGACGTTGACTTTCAGTATGACCTTCTCATCGGTAGAAACGCAGTACAATACCCTGATATAGAAATTATTACCAATTCGTCTAGTTGTCGTTTAATTAGAAAACGTATCGAGAACATAGCAAAGGCAAATTTCATTTCTCCAGTGTCCGAATTATCTGATTTAATATCCAAGATTGAACATTTAGATTTAGCAATACAAAACAAAATTTGTAGAGTTTTTCAAAAATACCTTCCCATCTTGGATGAAATAAGCACAGTAAAAACAGGCGAACTAACTATTCGGTTAAAAATAATGAAATCATCAATTACCGTCCTTACCGGTTGGCCCCTATCGAAAGAGAGAAAGTGGATGATATAATTCAAGAACTTTTGGACAATAAAATCATTTGTGAAAGTGAATCTCCGTTTGCAAGCCCTGTAATCTTAGTTAAAAAAAAAGATGGCAACGATAGGTTATGTGTTGATTTTAGAGCATTAAACAAAATTATAGAAAAAGACCGATATCCACTTCCTCTCATCGAAGACCAAATCGATAAACTCGGATCAGCAAAGTATTTTATATCTTTGGATATGAAGAACGGGTTTTATCAGATACCAGTTGCCTTAGACTCTAGAAAATACACAGCTTTTGTGACGCCAAGTGGTCATTACGAGTTTATTAAAATGCCATTTTGTATTTGTAATGGTCCAGCTGTGTTTCAGAGATCTATCATAAAGGCTGTGCAACACTTAAAATTTCTTTTAGTATATATTGATGACATCCTTATACCATTTTCCACAATCGAAGAAGGACTAGATTATTTAGAAAAGACGATTTGTGCCCTTTGCTATGCAGGATTTACCATTAACTTGAAAAAATGAAAATTTTTTGTTGATAGTATTGAATATCTCGGAAGACACATATCACCGGAAGGTGTAAGACCAAGTGAAACAAAGGTATTTGCTTTAGTTAATTCCCCAGTCCCCAATAATGTCAAGCAGGTACGGCAGTTTATGGGCCTAGCTAGTTATTTTAGGAAATTTATTCCGGATTTTGCAACTCGTACAGCCTGTATCACAAATCTAACAAAAAATAATTTCAAATTTCAATGGGGACCCGAACAGGATGAGGCTAGGGATTATGTCATTAAACATTTGTCATCTAAACCATTATTAACTGTATTTGACCCAAAATTACCAACAGAATTATACACTGATGCCAGTTCTATAGGGTATGGAGCAGTTCTAGTACAGAAACTGGACAACATTAAATTAGTAGTTGCTTATTTTAGTAAACGAACATCACCTACAGAATCGAGATATTGTTCGTATGACCTAGAAACTTTAGCTATTTATAACGCATTAAAACAATTCAGGGTATACCTTTTGGGAATAAAATTTATAATTATTACAGATTGTAATGCTATCAAGGCTACTATGAATAAAAAAGATTTATCTTCACGTGTAGCCCGTTGGTGGACCTTTATGCAGGATTTTGAGTTTGATATTGTATATAAAAAGGGGAAATACATTGGACACGTTGATTTTCTTAGCCGAAATCCTGTTGGGATCCCTGTTTCTGTTAACCTTGCCGAAATAACCTCTCAAAATGCCTCGAGCAGTGTTTCTATTTCGAAAGCTGTTATATGCTCCCCAGAAACTACGGAATTATTGAATGCTAATGTTATTAATGAATCCCCATCTTGGTTGGAACTTGCCCAACAAAATGACCCCGAAATTCAGCAATTGATTAGTCAAGCTATAGCTGGTGATCTTGATGAAAATCGTTATCTTTTACAAAACCATTTATTATTTTATAAAAATCCATCTGGGGAACCAAAATTGTATGTACCAAAAGGAAGTAGATTTAGTCTCTTACAACTTTATCATGATAAGAATTGTCATGTAGGATACGAGAAGGTTTTACATAAACTACGTGAGCATTTCTGGTTTCCAAGAATGATCCCATTTGTAAAGAAATACCTAAAGCACTGCCTAATTTGTGTTGAACGAAAAGGCCACACAGGCCCAAAGCAAGGTTTCTTACATCCAATTGAAAAAGTTCCTATCCCCTTTCACACGATTCATTTAGATTGTACAGGTCCATTTATACAAACAAATGAAGGTTACAAATATATTTTATTAATTTTAGATGCTTTCACTAAGTTCTGCATTTTGAAGCCCCTGAAAACGCTCGGTGCCCTAGAGTTAATACCACTTATTCGAGATACCATTACGTTTTTCGGCACTCCTTCAGTAGTGATTACAGATAGAGGTACTAACTTTAGCTCCCTTCAGATTAGATCATTGTTTATGGATTTACAAATTGAGCACCATATGATATCAACCGGCACCCCAAGAGGAAATGGTCAGGTAGAGCGATATGTAGCGACTCTTATCAATATGCTGAATACTACCTGTAATGGATCGTCAGACTGGCCGAGCGGATTGTGGAAGGTCCAACAGTCCATTAATACTACCATCCAAAAATCAACCGGTTTTGCTCCGATTCATTTACTTATAGGTGTTAATGCCAACATACCTTGCATCCAAGCTCGTTTAAACGATGTTCCCGTTCCACAGTCAAACATCGATTTAAGAGCCGATCGAGAGTTAGCCACAAGGCGTTTACAATCTGAAGCAGAAAAGTTTAAAGATCGATTTGACAGTGTAAGACGAGATAATGTGTCTTTCGAGGTAGGCAATATGGTTTATGTAAATCAAGATCACAGACGTCGCGATAAATTAAGTTGTAGATTTAAGGGACCATATAAAATTATAGGTCTTTTACCTAACGACAGGTATTCTCTTCAAGGCCAAGGGCATTTACGAAATATTGTTGTTGCTAAAGACAAGCTAAGATTGTGGCATGGAGAATGGGTAGATGAGGAAGCAGTGATTTAGTTGATACTTATTAGGTAGTAGATATATTAACTGTACTTGAACTTGTTGTTTTAAACGTGTTACAAGTATTAATGTCTAATGTGAAAGACGTGGTAGTAGCACGAGGATACTGCTAGATTGTTCACCTAATGTGAGAGGTAGAGCAACAGCAGGTTTTGTAATTTATGTTTTGTACATATTACTAGATTGTCTACTTAATGTGAAAAGTGAGACAATAGTAATAGAGCATCGCGAACATGTCCCCCTAATGTGAAAGGTGGAACAGTTGCGAGATAAGATTTTGTGAATCATTCAGATTTTTCTTTTTCCCCATTTGATTTTGAATGTTACTAATTTATATTATGTCTCAATAAATTTAATTTATGTTTTGTACTTCGAGAGCGAAGTACTTGTCAGTATGGCCGTGTTATATATATTTCAAGGTGATTAGAATATAAGAATATATTTATATAGTAAAATGAAACATACTAAATGATATAAAAAAATAAATGAAATGTTAGACAGCAAATAAGTTTGAATCACACTTACTTGTCATCATAACATGAGTCACACTTGTTTGTCGTCGCCTATAAAACGAGTGTTCCGGCTCGATCGGGGCACTTTTGCTCGAGACGTTGACCGGTGCGGAGCTCTCGGTGAAATATTAAAGATAAGTATTTTTGAATGTTATTTTAATGAATAATAGTACATAATTATATACTTGTTGTATATAATGTTGTGTGATTGTATATCAATGCTTACATATGATACTCATATAGTGCTATGTAATATTCTAAAATAAAACACAGTTTTTAAAGAGTAACTCTGGAGTTTCTTGCCCTTCTTCTCCAGGGAAGCTACACATTTGGAATGGGCAGTAGCTTTATAAAATAATATGAAATAAATCACGTTTTCCTGAATAAAAGTATTTTCATTTCACTATCATGAAGAGTTTAATAATATAGTAGAATTACAGAGTTAATACATTGTTTAGATGTTCCTATACTAACCACAAAGATAACACACTCGTGTGTCATGCGATGCCACTAGGGCTACAGAAAAGTAGTCTGAAGGGCCTACTGCTTAGCAGACGCGAGCTAAATAGTCTGGAGGGCCTACTGCAAAGCAGACGCCAGCTGAGCAACCAGTTGCAAATGTTGAATAGTAACCCTCTTTTAAAGAGTTTCGATCTTAACAGTCAAGATCTACAGATGAACAGTCAAGAGAATCCTACCATAGAAATGCGAGGCCCGCCTTATAATTTTGGCGCTGGCTAACTATCAGAACCCTATGTGCAATGACAAGAAAAACATGACCTGGCTGTTCTCAAATATTTTGAAAACAATTCCCGTTTATTATTAGGAACTATGATTTAAAATTTGGTTTACTTAATTAAAGGGCACATTATTATCATCATGTGTTTATGAACTGATTTTTTTATTCATTTCGTTGTCACATCTGTTTGTGTTTATTATAATAGGGATGATGCCTGGATTAAAAAAAGAAATTCTATTTAGTCAGTCAGTCAGATAATATAAAAATATTAGACACGTATGTTTTGCTTTATCATATTAATAAAAAAAATGACTTAGATAAAAAAGTTGGGGAAAGGCGAGCCTAGCTGTCAATAACTTCCTGCCGGGGTTGCGGGTTTGTCCGAAAGGGATATCGCGACCCCGGCACACAGGCAACGGAAGGAACACGGGTGGGTTTTAGTCAATAAAAGTCTGACACGCCCTCCCGCTCCGCCCAGAGCGGGAGAAGTTATTTGATAATTTCCCACCGTCAAAAAAAAAAAAAAAAAGCTGTCTATAACTTTGACTTTGGAATTTAGGGAAATGGAATGGAAAGAGATTTCTTTTACAGTTTTTTTTTTCTAACAAAATTAGTTAAAGATCGTAGTGCTAAGTATACTGTTATGCTAACTTAGAACCCCACTCAAGTAAGCCACGAGGCCAGTTTTCGAGTAAGTTTAGTTGACAGTCTGTACAGTCAATGGTTTTTCACTGGCATCGTATATGAATCGTCGTTACTAACTGAATTAATTCGAAAACTGTATCCAGAGCTCACAAGTTGGTCATTAGCGTCTTATGTAAGTACCGTCTTAAGTTATAATGAATTCGCACTACAAAACCGTACTGTTAGACTTCGAAGTTAACAAAAGGGGAAATCACAGAGGTTGTGTCAATCACGACGATATAAAGCCACCTTCTACTGGTTTCAATTTAGACCCTGCCCGCACTCGACCTTAGATCTCTAGGTTTTATTCCCATTAAAAGAAAATAGGTAAGTAGGTCACCTTTAAACAGGATTGGCGCGTAGCCAAAGTCTTTGAAAGCGTAAAGTGAATTAATCTAAACCTCTACTGTAACCTTGTGAGTGATGACGAAAACTGGTACTGGCGATAAACTAACAGGCTAAACAAAACCTCTTAATGGGCTGTTAGAAGTGTTTCAAGACCATGTTTTGAAGCACGAGCAAAGTCAATGCAAGTTATTTCGTTTAAGTTAAGATCAAGTTAAACAAGGTAAGAAAAGGAGGAGATTCTGGAGCGAACTGGAGCCACAGAGCAGAGATAAATTGGACAATAAGAGAGGATGTGAAGATGTAATTTTTTGTGAATATATACAAGGTCCCATTAAAATAGATGGACAAACATAGCGTTCAATACGTCTAACCAAAGATATCCAAGCAAAAAAAAACACTGACTATAGTGATTTTATTTTAATCTAAAATAATAAATGGCGTTGGGTAAACAACATTTTCAGTGTATTTTCGTTAGCTGATTTATTTTTCTTGTAAGTATTTAATGCGTTCAATTGCGTGAAATTACCATTGCCTTATTTTGGTGGTTTGAATGATTGCTAAAAGTTTGTCCATGTATTTTAATGGAACGTTATATATTACCTATGTATCTATAGGTATCTGATGATGATGATGATGTAGATAAGTTACGATAACGCGAACCACGCTATTTCATATTTTGATTTATAATTATTTTAGCTTCTAGCATAAGTGCAACGCCAGCTACAAATTCAAATGCATTTATTAAACTTACACATAGTTCACAAACATACAAGTAACATCGCATGAAATTCTAACCAACAGAAAACTAAGATTTAACAGCGGGTCCCAAACTATATAGGTGCATTGTGTATCTTGTTGACTCAAACACTATACAAAATTAACAATTTTAATGTCTTAGATTGTTATTGATTAATTATCTAAACTAATATTAGTAAGAGAAAAGATTTGATTTTTTGTGTTTGTTTGTTTATTATGCTTTCACGATAAAACGGCTAAACGGATGGCGATGAAATTTTGCACATGGATGGACCATGACCCAGGATAGGACATAGAATACTTTTTATCCCGATATTCCCACGGCATCAAGACTTATATGGGTGAAACCGCGGGGCGTAGCTACTTCTACAATCAAATTTACAAATATGTGAGTACAGAGAAGCTAATTACATAGAATAAACATACAAAAACAGTTGAAAAGGGGGGTGTATTTTATTAGAGTGTGGTGGGTATTTACTTAAAGGGGATGTGCTAAGGTAGCCCGCGAAATTTAAATTTTCTTACGTGTTTTTTGCAATAAGCAGGTCAGTTATATGTTGATCTAAATATGATTCGCGGCCGTATCAAATATTTATTTATAGAATTATAATCATAAAAATCATCAATACAACTCTCTAAGTTTATATAACCCTATTGAATGACTACTTATTTCATGAAATCATGACATTTGAAGCCAATTCTAACTAACTGGACTAAGTTAGATTCTATCATATAAATATTTGATACGGCCGCGAGTCATATTAGATCAACACACAACCTGATACTGACCTGACTGAACTGAAGTCATATTATGTGTTACGGTCGCAGATATTATCAAGTAAGCCGGAAATGTCCAAACGATCAAGTTTGCATAAGGGGCCTGGCCCTGCCCACATCGAAATGGCAAAAAAAAATAACAGCTCTCATACGATTCTTGAAAGTCATTTGGATACAAGTAAAATATGCAAGTGAAGGTACACAAGTCAATACAAGTAAGGAAAATGTTATTATTATATCAGAAATCATAATAACATGTTTCAAGAACTTTGAGGAAAATAAAAATAAACAAAAGAATAATAGGTAATAATGGTTATGTGCGCCGATACCTGTATTAGTTCTTCAGTAATACGTAGTTTGAGAAATGTAGCTTTCGCTGAAACTCCAATTACTGAGGAATTGAAAGGATTTAGTGTTATTGAGAAGTGTTACTTGTGTAGCGAACGTTGTGGCAACTTTCATCGGTTCTTGGGAAAACTTACTTCTTTTCAAATCGACAGCTGCTTCCATTTTTCTTACCTTATAATATAAAGAACTAGGTACTGCTTCCCGCGTGTTCATCCACATTAGTTTTGTATTTTATAATTTTTAGGGTAAAAAAAAAAGGAGAAGCCTTATAGGATCACTCGTGTTTCTCTCTGTCCGTCTGTCACAGCCTATTTTCTCCAAATCTAATCGATCGATTAAGTTGAATGAATTTCTGTTGCCCAAACATAGTCGTGTAACGTAAATAAATGAATGAATGTTGAATATGGGGGTCATTTTTGGGAGGTAAATAAGAAAATTAAGAAAAAAAAAAATTGTAAACTTTACCGTGTGACACATCAAACAAAAGGGCTTATTGTGAGGGTCTCAAACATATATTTTTTTATCATTTTAAAACAAATAGTTTTATAGTTATTTACGAAAGTAGATGAAAATTGTCCATTCCACCCTTATCTCCGAAACTACTGATCCTTAAAATGTAAAAAAAATTCATTAAGTACGTAGTTCTATACTTATATAATACCGGGAAACCTATAAGAAGTCTATGGTTTTAAAGTAACATGGCAAATCTCTATATTGTGCGTACAAACTTACATTTGCAGTTGGAATGTATGGGAAAACATGTTTTTCAACTACAATGTTCAGTTTATTCTTGGGATAAATATACGACGGAACCCTTCATTGTGTGTGGTCTTACACCCACTTAATTAATCTAAATTCCAGGACGCGTAAAGCCAATTCCTGTATATGAGCCAAGACTGGATGGTACACAGACATTGTCTTGCACAATTTTGAAAACAATCATATAAATCTGTTTCGTATAAAGCTTCGTGCAGACTAGAGCGACGCGACAGCGCGACGCGACACCGGTTATTGTTATACCGTGAAGTTTTCTTAGAATTTGTATTGTTCGTGTCGCGTCGCGCCGTCGCGTCGCGCTGGTCTGAACGAGCCTTAAAGTTGTTTTTTACTGCACAGAGTTAGCCCTCATATGTTTGCAACAGATTAAGGGACAATCATGTTCACTCTCAACACTTTTCTAAAGCTACGAGCGATATTTGACATAATCTACTCATTACAATGTTTTTTTAATGAGTTGTATTGCAATATGTAGTTAACTAGAGTGACCTCGACAATTGATCATGTTATTTATTGTTATTAGTAATTAACTTTTTATTTATGGTCCTAGTTTATCATTTATAACTTCCACTTACAACTTTATGTAAGCAGGCACGCCCTTTATGCCTGGAGGCTTTTATTAAGATATTAAATTCTGTTTACGTTTAGTTTTTATTTTTACCCGAGTATAGTTCTCGATGATTTTGTTTGGTATATTGGCGTGTGCTAGCTAACATATGGATACTAATTTAAATGATGTTAATTATGTTGAATACTTTCATATAGTTTTTTTTTTTTTTTTCTTTCTAACTGAACAGACAGCTGTGCTGCTGGGGAGTTTGTTGCGGCACTTCTTCTTCCCAGCTAACGCACTAGGAAGTGGTGAAGGGTGAACGTTTTGGGGACTGTCTTATGTAATTTTGACGTTCGAAAAGTGCTGATTCTCAGCCTAGTTTGAATAAATGACTCTTGAATTTTGAATTTTGGTACCGCAACATGATTGTCCCTTAAAGAAAGTAAGGCGTTTAGGAATTGTGCCAAATATGGAGGGAGTTACAGCGAGTCAAGTGTATTGCATCATAGTTTACCTTAGTTTGTAGTTATTCGAATTTTCGCAAAAAACCTTTGAATACCCTAGGGATATTGCGAAAACACGGATAATTAGATAAGTAACTTGGAAGCACCGCTGGCTTCACTGGCGCGGCTCGCGCGTCGTTGGTTCGTCGTCGTTCTAACCTAACCTAGCCTGCGACTAGATAATTAGACAATGATGAAAACATTTCTGCGGCACATTGTATGATTTATCATATTAAACAAGGTGAAATAGGTTTTCAAATCCGTTCAGCCGTTTTACCGTGAAAGGGTAACAAAGATACAAACAAACTCACATTCGTGTATAGAATATTAGTTAGGACAAGTATGTATGTTATTGCTCGGGCCCATTAAGGTCGATCGTGGCGCTCTTCAGCTCTTTAAAACTGCAAAAGCACATACAAGCCAACTAAAAGTACTTAATCATAATGCATTCGGTCTTGTTCCCTACGTTATTGGCTTTAAGCCAACTTTCTGTCAGGAACGCCAGTCCGAACTGGTTTTGTTGGAAACGACACCGGAATCATGCTGGGATTTTTATCGTACCGCTTAAACACGGCCAAAAAATACTACCCCTGACTCGCCAATGCATCATTTCCTGTGTGGTGCAAGCTTATTCAAACAAAGTAATACCTACATTGTTTGTTGTTTTTAGGGTTCCGTATCACTAGAAAAACCGGAACCATTATGGGATCACTTCGTTGTCTGTCTGTCTGTCTGTCTGTATGTCGGTTTGTTAAGACTCTTTTTCTCAGGAACGCGTGAAGTTGAAATACGTAGCTCTACAGTCCCTTGGAGCGCTAAAAAAAATCAAGCTTCTAAACTAAAACAATTATAAAATGGCAATTTATGCGACATACTCGTAACTCACATATAAATCAAAACATTTAAGGGTACTTCCCGTTGACCTAGAATCATGAAGAAGCAAAGTCTCACAGTACAAGTAAAGGAAAAAGTCTGAAATTCGTTTAGTTTTATCACATAACAAAATATTTGTTTGCGATTAAAACTTAGATGTGACGTATATCGATCTATGGGAGAGCGTGTTTTTTAACTACCATGTTAAGTTTGTTCTTGGGATAAATTCCCAAGATCCACTCTAGAGCACATTGCAACATTGTACATACCACGTCTCTTTGTTAACCATAAAGGATACAATCAATATTTCCATTATCCTTCAGAAACCCAATAATGCCTTACAATGTACCGTAACACGAGCACTCGAAGCCTTCAGATCAAGCCTTTGTTTAATAATAGAAATATCTATTTATAGGTACTAGCTATACGAAGGTACGTCAGTTGCCATAGGCTACATCAAGGGCTGGAATGTCAGAAGTGCGTAGGATAAGGGTCGTCACGACAACCTGATAATAACAGAGGCAGTTCGTGATAAGATATTAATAAAGTATTTTTAGAGAGTCTGTTTTGGACGCTTTTAGTAAAAGGGTTGACCGATAAAGACGATTATCTCCTGGTTTCCGAAGTTTTGAATTTCGCGGGCTACATTGAAGGAATCATCTTAAGAGGGTTTATCCTAAAAGTTGGCAACGGCGCAAATAACTGTCAAATATTTACCTGTTTTGATTCTTATAGCAATATTACTGAATAGAAATGAGAAATGTGGCTAACGAGCGAACTAGAATATTAATAATGAATTGCAATTATAATATTGAATTTGATGTTGTACCCATTTTAGGTGTTAAAAACGAATTGGAAAGTTTCCGTATTGTTTTTTTACATCTAAAACTAAACATTCGGTGTTACTATATTAATTATTGCATTTCATAATCAATATTCTAGTTCGCTAGTTAGCCACATTTTTTATTTCCGCACAGTAATATTGCTAAATTAATCAAAACAGTGAAATATTTGACATCTATTTGCGACGTTGCCCACCTTCAGAATAAACGCTCTTAAGGCATGTTAAAGTGATGTCTTGCGTGTGTGCGTTAGTGAGGCCTCGCGTCTATTGCGCGAAGTGTTGCGAATCAAATCCGGGTAAGTACCAATGTGGCTTTGTCAATTCATAAATATGTAGGTACTTTCCACTTTTATTTTTGACATTACCACAGTATAATAACATAAGTTATTCTGTGATGTTACTGACATCAGTGAAGGAAAATATCGTGGGGAAAAGTTAATTTAAGTCTGAAATTGTCAACCCGACTTGGGCAAGCGTGGTGATCAATGCTCGCGCCTTCTCTGTATGAGAAGTGGCCTTTGCCCTGCGGTGGGACAGTAATAGGCGAGCATTATTATATTGACAATGTTAAAGTACAGTTTTCTATTTTATTTTGTATTTATTTCTGTATCTATCTATCCGTGACATCATTGCGGGTCATACCAGCGCTGCGACATTTATTATTAAATTTCGCAGCATCATGCTGAGATAGGAGCCTTTTGGCCTCGCACAGGACTTTCTGCTTTTAATTTAATTTTTACTATTATTTTATATTTATTGGTTTTTTTTTCTATTTGTTTCAATTTGAGTTTTTAGTATGATTTGAGATCTCCTGTGCTTGCCTCAATAAATACTTATTCTTTCTTACAGTTTGTCAAGTCCTCAAATTGAAATTGTCAATTTAAAAAAAAAAAACCTAACGGGGAAGCTCGTTGGCCTGCATCTCACCTGATGATATGTGATGATCAGGCCGAAGGTGGAAGCGAGCTTCACCCGGAATCCTAAACCACAGAGGAACTGGCTATCTTACCTCTAACTCTCGAAACACAACAATACTGTTTACATTGTTTTTATGATGACAGACTTAGATAAGATAGAGGTAGCTAGCCAGGCAGACTTAGAACAAGCCCTACCACCATTCAAACCGAACAGAAAATTTTAACCCCATTGGGAGTCGAACCCCCGGGGACCTCTGGGTCAGAGACAGGTCTAACCACTACCACAGAGGTGTTTAAAATCTCAATTCAGAAACTAGGCGGTTGTAAGCACATCTGTTATTCCAGTGTTATTTAAGGTGAACTTACAATAAATATATGATTGGCTCCTAAAAAGGAATAGCGCTTGGATGTGACCGACAAACATGAATTAGTGAATGCCTCACAGTATGTACTGTTTTCAGCAGGAAAAATGGCATAGGCTGTAATGTATTATTATTACATTACATTATTAGTAATGGTATTAAACTGCAATCACCGAGCATCTGTTAACCTTCTTAAAATGTTATTATATGGTTACAAAATGTTGCCTTTGAAATAATTTATGAACCATTTCGTCTCGAATAGAATATAATTGATTGTTGTTATAGGTGGTTTATATACAATAAAGCTGGTAAAAAAGTTACTCGTCAGATTTTATTGGATTTGTTTGAAAGGTTGTTGTAAAGTTAAATAGAGATCGAAGTTAATAACATCTTTAAAGAGAATATCGAGTCAAACACAAGCGAGCCTTACAGTAGTCAAATATGATGTGTAACATCTGATATCTTAACTTGGTAATAATCAACATTAAGGTAAAAAGCAACATTAAAGGGGCGGTGTCTCGTCAAGGTCGTTTCTGACGGCCAACTCTAGCACCGCGCGCGCTCATTGGTCAAATTAAATAGAGCACGCTTCTCCGGCTTCTTGTAATACATTTCCGTCGCTTTTCACAAAACCTTTTCTTCAGATTACAGGGAAGAGAGAGGAAAGTATGATACACATTAAAAATATATATTTTATGTTATCACAATTTTTCATAACAATCTTGATAGATCACACATTAAATTATTCTTTCTATTTCGCTTATAATAATAATTCAAAGACCTAATAGTACAAACAGCATAAATTATTATTTATTATTCGCTTTTTATCTGAGACTTAGTGTTGACAGACATAAATAAATAATATGAATGTTTCATACAAAATATTGTGGCGACGCGCGATGCGTTGTGGTTGAATGAATGAATTCTTTATTTGCCAGAATATAGGTACATTGTGTATGGTAAATTATTAAATGGTTTCACTATATTCGACTTTCTAGTCGTGCAAATTTTTAAATGGACATAGTCAAAGCTTTAAAAAATAAATTATTATATCAAATTTTTGTCTTCCTACATTAATAACACAAAAAATAATATTAACATTAACAATAATATAAAATAAAAAATAATAAAATAATCACTATGTCAATTATACAGTATACAATTAAATATTTTTTTAGTCTTCTTACATTATTAACACAAACAAGAAAAGTAACATTAACAATAATAAAAAATAAAAAAATATGTCAAAAGGATTTCAAATTCACAAAGTCATCTATGGAATAAAAACATCTGTCGCACAGCCAATTAAATAAGGCTCTACTGAATTCTAATTCATTTAGTTTTGTCATTTTTTCCGGTAGCTTGTTGTATAGCTTAACCGCCATACTGTAGCAGTTCGTGTCGCAAAGTTTTAGTCGATTTCGAGGGACTATCAGAGGCTTTTGTGCTACCTTTCTTTTTAAAGGAGCTTTTTCATCCTTTTCAAAAAGCGAAGGGTGATTTCTAACAAACTTACACATTTCTAGAATGTATAAGGATGGGAGTGTACGCAGTTTTTTGTTAGTAAACACGGGTCGGCAGGAATCGGTCCATTTAAGGTTGATATTAATCGTACACATATTTTTATCGAATTCATTAAATATGACAGTGAGTCTGTCTGGCACCTTATTTATACGAGTATGTTTCAGGATTTATATCTTTAATTAACATTGATAGTAAATTCAAGATTGTGAGGGGTTTGTGGCTAAGGATGGGAGGAAGAAGGAAGTAATAACAGCCGCAAGGGTCGATCAATCAGGTTAAGCTACGCTTGTCGCAGTTTGTCTGTGGATGGGTGACCATCTTTACATGCCAAGATCCCTCCGTGCCTCGGAAAGCACGGTCATTCGTGGATCTTTGACAGTCGTTACTGGTTGTCAGAAGCCCGAAAGTCTAACAACCAGTTTTCCCAAAGAGGTATCGTATTACCCAGTAACTGGGTTGTGGAGCTCAGATAGGCAGTCGCTCCATGTAAAATACTGGTATTCAGCAGCATCTGGTTAGACTGGAAGCCGACCTCAACATAGTTGGGAAAAGGCTAGGCAGATGATCATGAGTTAATAAAAGATTGTCATTGCTTAGCCCAGCGACTAAAACATCCCAAGCCCAAACAAAAGTTCAATGCAAGAGAAGTCGCAATAAAACCTAGTTTACCATAAATTATGCACGTCAGTTGCAGCCTGGTCAGAACGCAACTTCTTTTCAAAAGGCCGCCTTATCAAAGGGCATTAATAGCGACTCTATGCACTTTCTTTGAATTTTTACGTGCATAGATTTACAAAGAAATAAAAAAAATATTTTTCGGAAATCATTTTCGGTAAGTACGTAGGTTTAATAAATAAATATACATATATTATTTTCGTTTAAACCTATTACTATAAATATTGGTCAAAACTGTATACTGATTGAATATTTTCGCTGTAAGTGCTTACCTAGCACGTGTATGGAACAAAATGCTACGAGAAACCTCCACATAACAACTCTGTATTTGAATATTAATTACACGGTTAATTAATAATCCATCGTCGAAGCGAGCAGGTGGTTAAGTGATATCAGTTATAGTACGTATAGAGTGTAACCTTATAATATTGTAGGTACCTATTAGAATTTTTAAGGAATAAATAATAAGAGGATTTTTATTAAACTACAAGATTTTTTTTTTTTATTCTGATATAGTGATAATCTTTTAGTACCGACCTACGCCATGAAAATACCTATCTACAAATGTGGGTATAGAAGTAGTGAAGTACCTATCTAAATGTCACTTTTGCCATGCTTTTTCTAAGAAATAAAAATAATATCAAGATTGTAGGTAGGTAATTACAATAAATAAAATTATAATATCCAGATTTCTAGACCCTCATTAAATTCTCAAGAATTCTTCGCTCATTATTAATTCAAGGGCCTGCCGCTCAGCAGTAATGCTTGCGAAGGAGGTGGCGGAATGCATGAGGAAGAGGCAAACTTCGCGCCCTCACGTCGCTAGTGGCCGCAGGAGACGCCCTGGGCGTCGGGAATCCCGGGCCGATTCCCAGCCACCGTAGGCGCAGGCTTGCGCACGGTGAGCAATGGGTAGCTCACCGTCCGATAAGGACCAGGCCCGGGTCGACGGCGCGCGTGTTTCACGCGCGCCTTAAAGAGATGTCAGCACAACTGACGGGGTCCGCTAGGGACGATGCCTGCCAGGGTCGCGGGAAAGTCCGAAAGGGATACCGTGGCCCCTGGCAACACACAGGCAACTGAAGGAACACGGGTGGGTTTTAGTCAGTAAGACTCTGACACGCCCTCCCCCGCTCAGAGCGGGTGAAATTATTTGAAATTTCCCATCAAAGAAAAAAAAATCGCTTGCCGCTCACATGCCCTAGATAAAAAAATTAAGATAATTTACGAATAAATCTGAAGATTTGAAAAGTCTGTTTCATAAAATTTAACTTGACACATCGAGAGGTACTTGTGTAGGTACAGTTTCGCGTACGCTGCTTTGCGAAGCATACATTCGAATTCCGATGTCACAAGACACAAACGAATTAATATAATTATGTAGATATCTGCTTAGTTTATCTTGGATATCACTGACATCGGTGAAGGAAAACAGCGTGAGGAATCCCGAACTTATAGTTAATGGGTACAAGTCTGAAATCGCAATTCCGCCTTGAGCAAGCGTGGTGATCAATGCTCGTGTCTTCTCTGTATGAGAAGAGGTCTTTGCCTTGCGTGAGAAAAATTGGCTGGTATTATTACTAGTAGCTCTGCGAACAAACTTTTTTGCTACAATTGATAATATACAACATATTCTGAAATTTCTTTTCAGAAATCTCTAGTTTTGTGATTAAAAGGTAGTCCCAGCTGCTCTATCAATCCCTACCTACTAATTAAAGGGTCGTTTCCACCTAAAAGTGAGCAATTTACTGCATTTTGAGGAGCTATTCTGCTCATCACGCCGTAGACCAACTTAAAGTTAAAGACCTACCTTAGTTAAGTTAGCTACCTTTAATAAAACAAAGAAACATCGAAATTGGATCTCATAAGGCAGAGGTATCCAGTAGCCCCCTTTTTGCCCTTTTTGGAGGAAGTTTTTGCCGTTGGGGATTTTTGTTTGGAGGGTCAAATCAAAAATCTCCGACGGCAAAAAAAAACTATAAAGTCGTAAAACCCGTTTCGTCCAGATCGGTTGCAAATACGACCTGAAGAGGAGTACCAACAAACTGACACACAAAAGCAAATTTTGCCAGACTTGAAACAGAGACGCTTCGCTTGCTTCGCTCGCTCGGTCAATTATAAGACACAAAGCAGATACACCATGACAAAAAAAAAAAGGATTTTGGACTAATGTAAAAGCATAAGCCAGTCAACGAAATGATTCTAGTAGAGCTTACTTACGAGGAGGCTAGATGCGTCCCACCGAAAGACCTTCCACTTACATAATGCGAATCGTGAAGACCCTTTTAAATTACCCCAGATAAGTATAATATACACTCTTACATAATTACTTTTCTTTATGATTTACCAAACGAATTAACACCGTTTTTCAAAGTTTCACCAAATCTCATGAGATCCTACTTTATTAAGACTTTCGTCCGTCAAAAGGTCACATAGTCCATTCATAATTCATGAGTCTTCAGAACAGATTAGACTTAAGTAATGGTCCCAAAGAGCCAAGTATTAAGAAGAATTGTATGATAAAAGAAGTAATTTTCTTAATATTCTTATGTGCGAAATAGTATTTTTTTTTAGATGATTCTTTATGTAGCGTGAGTCTGATGCATGTTTGACATAGGTTCAAAAGAGTTAGTCCGACCTGCAATCTTTTCCAATGACAAAGTTGAAGACTCCAAAAAAATAGTATTATAATTCAAAATCATTCATGCAAATAAGGCTGAGAATCTGCACTTTTTCTTACTTTCAAAATACAACACTGAAAACGCCCATCCTTCATCACTTCCTACTGTTAACACTTCTTATCTAAACCAAACAAGATAAGGAAATTAAAAATATCAAAACTTTAAAAAGTCCAAGGCTAAGCAAACCTCTATTTTAATTTTATTTGAAACAGTTGAATGGCCACGCTCAAAGCTGTTCACAATCTTGTACAGTTTCTCATTTCCTTGCAGACAAAATGAGCATCCACTTTATATACATATTACATGTAATCCAGACATAGTCGTCGTAGATAACGCGATGTGTGTCAATGTCGTGATACATAATAAACAGTTTGTTTAGCTTCCGATCAATATTGTCGACTGAATTACGGGAAAATCTCATGTTACGGGTATAACTATATACATAATAAATATTTGTGGAACTATGTTATTGTTATCACGTTGGGGATATATTTACTGGATCTGTTTAGATGAGGATACTTGAAATTTTGTTTGATTTAGTCCATAATTGGTATGATGTCAATTAGATTTTATAAAAATACAAATGGATTTGACATTATGGGTTACTATAATGTATGTATTTGTTCCTAAACGCTACTTCATGATAAGACTGTTCATTCTATTTACTGAAACCGAGTCCAGGGTTAATTCAGTCAACGGAAGGGGTCCGCTAGGACCGATGCCTGCCGGGGTCGCGGAAAAGTCCGAAAGGGATACCGTGGCCCCTGGCAATGTACAGGCAACTGAAGGAACACGGGTGGGTTTTAGTCAGTAAGAGTCTGACACGCCCTCCCGCTCCGCCCAGAGCGGGAGAAGTTACCTATTCGATAATTTCCCACAGTAAAAAAAAAAAAAAAGGGTTAATTCAGTAATCATTTTTTTTAGTTCGCTAATATGATAACAAAAGGCTTTCGCTAATCAATCATCACTTTGCTTTATGATCAAACTTTAAAGTTAAAATACTAGTTGCCGCCCGCGGCTTCGCCCGCGTGGACCCTAATTGTTATTCTTTTTCTAAAATAAAAGTAGCCTAAGTTACTTCTTATAATATCAGCTATCTGCCAGTGAAAGTCCAATCAAAATCGGTCCAGCCGGTTTGGAGACTAGCCGGAACAAACAGACTGACAAAAAATTCTAAAAATGTTTTTGCGTGGTGTTGAGTTGTTATTTTGACATCTTCTTTCTTTTTCGTGTGGTTAGTGACTTACCTGGTGTGCGTGTTTGGGTGGCCCATGAGCCTCTGACTTGGCTTCACATGCCATCGAGAAATATCTCTCAGGCATGCCAGTTTCCTCACGATGTTTTCCTTCACCGTTTTTGAAGCAAGTGATAATTAAACAATATGCACATGAATCCGAAGAGTCAGAGGTGCCTTGGGTTTGAACTCAAGATCTATGACTTGGAAGTCCGACGTACACACCACTAGGCTATCACTGCTGTTAATTTTGACATTACAAACAGACACTTCAATTTTGTTTTATTTGTATCTATATAGATAGATGACTTCGGTATTATACATTTTAAGCTGATCGCAACAACCTCTCACCAAAAACATTCATAACCCGACCTAACATCATAGCCTACTTAACATTCTATGCACATATAACATTCCTATCCTGAATAATCTCATGTGCAAAGCTGAACGGAAGAAACACGATCAGGGACACTTAATTTAACGTGTTCTAATCCCATGAATATTCTAGCCATATATAAGTAGGAGAGCAAACGAATATATTCAAATACATGGGGCTGAAATCACAGGAATCTTCATTAGGTGAAGTTGTGCTGAAATGATTTTAAAATGACAGGTGCAGCCTGACTGAAATACTTGAAATAACAGTTTTGTTAATATTAACATATTTTTAGCCAACTTGCTTATAATACCTACTTGCTCGTATTATGTCGTCTGAAAATAAATGGTATTATAACTTTATTTCGTCATTGTCATTTCTCGGAACACTGGGGTTCTGGACCTTTGTAAGGCGTATGAAGGGCCGAAGCAAATTCGCAGAGTACACGTTTGAATTAAATGAGGCACCAACCGATGATTATCCCGATCGATCGATTATCTGTATGCAAGTGCACCAAAGGACCCCAATCAACATTATTAATCATTTAAATCCCAATATTTATCATCACTTATAATCCCACGCCACTACTTTAACCTTTAACTAAATAATATATTTATAATTATATTAATATTTATTTTATTGCATTTATAAACATATTAATTATATTTTAATAAAAAACCTTAAACCGGCGGATAGCATTGTAGTTTTTTGATGTTATTTGCGAAATATTTTTGAATGGCTTCGGTTGTGTAATGGTTTTATGCATGGAGGCAAGTAGACAGCCTCTATGTGTGATGTGTTGAAGATCTGACACGCTTGGCACACCCTGGACAGTCGCTACAGTCGAAGATAAGTCTCTACATCTAATATCCTGCACTTAGAAGCAGCAGGTACCTTTTAGAAATGGGAGAAGAGAAAGTACAATAAATCACCAATATAATATGTATAAAATATTTATTATTCATCTTCAATAATTATGAGAATATCATCTAAGGCAGGAGGTACGATATTATCTTGGTATCTTGCCCAACTGAGATACCATATTAAGTATGCACATTATATGGGCACAGCAGCCTACAGTCCTTCTAATACAATTACAACAATAGCCTAATTTGTTTTGCGATATATAAAGCGGGATTGTATACGTCCCCGCAATAACAAAGAAGTATTTGAAGCCAGCTGTCGGATTGTGTCTGTAAGTTTTAAGGTGTACATAATAAAGAGTATTCTATCTATCTACCTATCTACAAAAACTACAGTGTGTGTATTACCTAGGCTAACTTTTTTGGTAAATAAATGATTACTTAGGTAGGTACTTACTATTTTGTGCTTTGGTCTGAAGCACATAAAACTTTTCAACTTTGTCTCTGGGTGTGACGTCACGTCCAAAGATTACGTGACCTACGAGGTATTGCAGTTTTAATAGGAAAAGCTTACCGCTAAACATCACGTGGGCAATATATCAGTTACGTGGTACGTTACAAAGTCGTTAAAAATAACTTTTGTATGAAAATTGTGTTCAAATTATACACTGACTGCCTTTCGTCTAGTGGTTGCAAGCGCTACTGCTGAGCATGAGGTCCTGGGTTCGATTCCCAGGTCGGATGAAGGTCTAAGTTTTATCTAGCTCCGATAATCTAGTGACCGCAAGCGCTACTGCTGAGTATGAGGTTCTGGTCCTGGATTCGATTGTGTTATTGGTTTTTTCCACTAAGAATTGTGCACGGTTAATGGCAATTAGGCTCGCCCCCTTTAAAGGACTATAGGTACACCTCTGCCCAAACCCTTCAGCGAAACAAGACGTGATGTTATGTCACTATTAGGCTCCTAAACTATTATCTATTTGTCATATTGCCATACCTACCTACTGACTGATACAAACAAACATGGAAATATAAAGTTAAACCACTGACAACGTAACGGAGTATTGAAGTTTGTATGTGGAGACGAAGAAATTATTTATATTTAGCATTCATTATAATTCGCACTGTTCCAAAATTTCCTAAGAAGAGGTCTTTAATTGAGAAAAACATCTATTATACATTGTAACAGCGAATCAATTTTCATGCTCCCCTTTAAGACGTAGGCCAAATATTTTTTGATATTCGGATAGTTCATGATAAAAAGGGATGCCATAAAGAACACGAATTAAAAATAAAAATGCGCAAAATTTCGCGGGTATTCTGGTAATACACTGTTTTAAATTATTCGAAATCAATTCAGTAGTTCCCGCGGCTAAGGAACAATACCACAAACTTTGCCTCTCCATGGTATCAGGTTTTCTTCATTCGGTGCCTCTTCAACTAACTGCTGACAGTTTCCGAACTTCAACGAGAAACTTCCATAATTTCTCGTCTTAAGTTTGTCTTACTGCACTGTACAATTTATTCAGAATTTCGGTGATAGGTACATTTAGGCGTGATTTAAATTTTCTGATAAATGTAAGAAAGACTAGATTTTTTGTGGGTTGTGACATGGGTCGCACTTAGCAAAGCAATTGATGACGAATGATGTAACAGAATTTGCAGGGCAATGGATGAGGCAGTGCCAAAGAAGACATTCCCAAAATAAACGTAAAAATGTGTCAATTTTGGTATGTTTGCAGTTACGTGTTTTATAAACGCTGTCTATGTTTTATTTGTTTAAACGAGTTTGGTGCTTTCTTTAGTTGAGACAAGCTTTTGCCCGCGACTTCGTCCGCTTTAAATTTCGGCCCCCGACCCACCGCGTCGATCGACCCGCGCTATGACTTCGTTGTCGCTTAGTTTTTTTTTTCTCGGCTCCTAATGATTGTAGCGTGATGTTACTCTTTATAAATAGTTGCATACATACGAGTTCCTTGTTTCCCGGTCTCAACTAACCAACCGGATTATTTATTATATTAAAAAGGACTTATGTAAGTACATTATCAAAACATGGACAGCTATTATTGGAGATGGGTTCCATCCCATAGATCCTACACTATATCAAACCTTCCCAGGGCTATCAAAGATTACCCCCTACATACAAACAAACAAATTTTACCTTTCATAATATTAAGTTTAGATAACCGGGTTGATTGGTTTGGTTGATCAGGCTGTCTAATATAAATTCAAAAAACATTAAGTATTCTGAAATATATTTAGGCTAAGTGATACCTTTCTAAAGTATGCCCTAGTTATAAATTACAGTCACTGTTTATTATATAAACACGTTGTGGTTTAATTCCAATTAGGTCTATGATGAACAGAAATTGAACTCCCATATAACTTAAACCCTTCAACTTTGCACTGCACCAACCATGTACAACAAACTACAAACAAGCATATGATTCTCCATTTCCTTTATCAATCATCTGGGGTTGACGTGACAAATATACCTCCCGTCGAGGGCTGATGCTTGATGTATGTAAGCGTGTGTCAGAGATATGCCAATGTCACGTGCAAGCTTGTAACATGGGTTTAGACATAGAATAATAATGTGTTTGCACAGACGGGAAATGATCAAATTAATTTTAAAATATTTGCGTCAGGCAGTAGTCGGTTGGGTCCATCGTATATCTTGAGGTCTTAACTACTAGAATCAGGAAGGATTTTGAAGAGGTCAGACGGATTTGAGGGTAGTATACCATGTAGGTAGGCCGCCCTGCATCCTCCCAGGAGTTTTGGGGCGTAAGATACGTTCAACACAGTCAAGGCTGTGTTGTAGTTTACAGCGCACGTAAGATACTCCCTATTTGATCTTCGTCAACCATGTTTTGGATTTGACCAACACGGATTATATCGGGGCATAGTATTTTTATATCACGAAGCGAGGCGCGCTTTACTTGTGGTAACCAAGTGAACGAACACGCTGTGAATATATGTGTGTAAGCTCAGGGGCTCTGGGTACCGTCCGAGACACGGACGATGTCGGAACTGTTACGTGCTGACGCTACTCGTCTTCACGCACGCATTCACAGCGTGTTTGTTAATTTGGTTACCATAAGTAAAGTGCGCGTCGCTTCATGAGATAAAAAATATTGTAGTAGGTGCTGGTTTCGGCAGCATCGTCGCTTGCTCAAAGAACAGCCATGCTATTCTGTAAACATCTCACCGTGAAAACTTGGGTGAAGTGAGCTGTCAATAGTGTCAATCCCTGTGGAATGACAGCACACTCCACGCTCACTTCACCTTAGTTTTCACGGTGAGATGGTTACAGAATAGCACTGCTGTATATAAGTTTCAGTTCTATTCAGTTTTGTTTTTCTATGGTTTAGATCTCTATGACTAATGATTACCTATTGTTGTTCTATGTATATGGGTTGAATTAAAGCAATTGTAGTTGCGGTTGGGCGCTGGATTGATGTTCGATTTGGGCGGTGTGTGGTTTGTTCTGAATACGATAATTGTGTCAGTATATTAGCCGTGGGGTTCAAGGGGCGTCGGCAGAGAGAGAGACTGATTCATATGTTAAATAAATTATACAGGGTGGCAGGGACATCGAAGCGTAGCCGGTTACCATGGATTCAGTACTTACATGATTCTGAAACCCCCAGATCAGAAAATTTTCGTCGGTTATTTAAAAAAAAAATCAGCTGTTACATAGAAAAGTGCAATACCTACGCGGTCAAAATGTATGCAAAAGCTGTTTTTTTTTTTTTATAACCGACGAAAAATTTCAATGCAGGGGTGCTCAGAATCATGTACTGAATCCATGGTAACCGGCTTCGCGTCGATGTCCCTGCCACCCTGTATAGGTGTTTTCACCCATACACACTCCTTAACAAACACGGCTGTTCAATGTAAGGTCATGGGTATGGGGAATTATTATAGTAAGGAAAAATAATATTCTCAATAGAGAAAAGGAGGAAAATCGTCAAACTCAAACTCAAACTCAAATCATTTATTTCAATTAAACCATTACAGGCACTTTTGAATTGTCAAGGAATCGGTCAGTCAAAAATATGAAGCTAGTTGCCCATTCCAAAGCGTAGTAGGTACCTATGGAGAAGAACGGGCAAGAAACTCCACGGACACTCTTTTAAATAAGATAAATTGTTACAAAGTATTGGTTACATCATTCATGTTGAAATTATACATGTGAGAACAATGTAGAAAGACATGCATGTTAGAAGCGTCCGTAATACAAAGATAAAAAACAAAGAACAATTCAAAAATTAAAAATCAGCCATGGCCGCTAAGAGTTAAAAAAAAAAAAAAAAAAAAATTTGACCAGTCCCAACTGAAAGCGGGCGTTCACGAACATGACGCATGGATCAGCACCATTCAGCTCAACCATTTTGAAGGGAGCTAAATGATCCAACACACGTCGATATTAGATTCTACTTAATTTTTATCAACGAAGACAACAGCAATATATTACTACAATATACTTCTTGTAGTTGCAAAAATATCTTATCCAATACAATTTCTTCTTCAAATCTACAAAACCATTTCATATGAATATAAACAATCTGAGCATTCTGGTCGTAACTGAAACAATATTAGTATTTATCTGCAACCGTTGTTTTAACCAACAGAATTGTGTTCCAAGCATTTGTTGAAATTCATTTAACATTCGCCCGAAATATTACAATGCAAATTAACATGAAGATTGCTGCTGCAGATAACGTAACCATAACCGCATACAGTAACGTTACGTTACGTTTACGTTATAGTTACAAAAAGCTGGTGAAATATTTGACACCGTTAATTTATTCTAGGACATTGTGTATGGGGTTTATGAATCGTAAAATAGAAAGTTATATTTTTGAGGTTCAATAACCGCGGTTTAGGGAAATTGTTACACGAAGGGGTTTTTCAGTAGGTACACGTGTATTTTTTATGGTTGGGTATAAAAAAGTTGTTTTTATGAGACAATAATTAGAAATTTATAGCTTTCTCAAACAGACTTCACTACAAGTACTTAATCTAAAAACATCGTTTGGCACTTTCCCTTTTTGGGATGTGTCAAATTTCAAGTGTTTCAGAAAACCTGTAATCATACCATTGTTAGAATCAAAAATCTGTGTAGCCTTTTCTCAACTTTTTTGGGGTCGACTTCCAGTCTAACCGGATGCAGCTGAATACCAGTATTTTACATGAGGCGACTGCCTGTCTGACCTCCACAGCCCAGTAGCTGGGTAATACCCCTTGGTAGGACTGGTTGTCAGACTTGCGGGCTTCTGACGGCCCGTAACGACTGTCTATAGATCTATAGATTTTCGTCAGTCATCACAGTCGTTTTAACGGATTCAGCCGGGACCTGTTAAATGTTAGATTACTTGTGTTCAAATACATAGGGCCCAAAAAGAGACATTACTGTTACGGGCTTGTTCACACTTACTACACCCACACCACATCGCAGCGACAAAATTTAGGCAAGCAATGGTTACTTGTGAATAGTGTCGCTGCAGTTGCGTTGTGCGTTGTGGCTAATAGTTGCAGACATACAGATCAATGTGTGTGCGATGTGGCCTGCCGCTAGTGCGTGGTCTCGCTGGTGGTTGCGTTGTAGCTGCGATGTGGACTTAGGCTAAGCGTATGCTGAGACGCAGATGACGCAGCACAGCATAGTACAAATTTTGAAGGGTAGGGCAGGCGAGGCAGACATAGGCCGGGAGTGTATGGCGCGACGCAGCTACACAGACATATTCGCGTCCTAGCTAGTACAAAGAACAGACGGCTGTGCTGCGTTACCTGCATCTCAGCAAAAAAACAAGTGAAGACCTGCACGCGTCGTGCAGAAATCTGTGCCCTCTACAACGACACGCAGAGCAGAATTGTAGTTTTTTGATGTTATTTGCGAAATATTTTTGAATGGCTTCGGTTGTGTAATGGTTTTATGCATGGAGGCAAGTAGACAGCCTCTATGTGTGATGTGTTGAAGATCTGACACGCTTGGCACACCCTGGACAGTCGCTACAGTCGAAGATAAGTCTCTACATCTAATATCCTGCACTTAGAAGCAGCAGGTACCTTTTAGAAATGGGAGAAGAGAAAGTACAATAAATCACCAATATAATATGTATAAAATATTTATTATTCATCTTCAATAATTATGAGAATATCATCTAAGGCAGGAGGTACGATATTATCTTGGTATCTTGCCCAACTGAGATACCATATTAAGTATGCACATTATATGGGCACAGCAGCCTACAGTCCTTCTAATACAATTACAACAATAGCCTAATTTGTTTTGCGATATATAAAGCGGGATTGTATACGTCCCCGCAATAACAAAGAAGTATTTGAAGCCAGCTGTCGGATTGTGTCTGTAAGTTTTAAGGTGTACATAATAAAGAGTATTCTATCTATCTACCTATCTACAAAAACTACAGTGTGTGTATTACCTAGGCTAACTTTTTTGGTAAATAAATGATTACTTAGGTAGGTACTTACTATTTTGTGCTTTGGTCTGAAGCACATAAAACTTTTCAACTTTGTCTCTGGGTGTGACGTCACGTCCAAAGATTACGTGACCTACGAGGTATTGCAGTTTTAATAGGAAAAGCTTACCGCTAAACATCACGTGGGCAATATATCAGTTACGTGGTACGTTACAAAGTCGTTAAAAATAACTTTTGTATGAAAATTGTGTTCAAATTATACACTGACTGCCTTTCGTCTAGTGGTTGCAAGCGCTACTGCTGAGCATGAGGTCCTGGGTTCGATTCCCAGGTCGGATGAAGGTCTAAGTTTTATCTAGCTCCGATAATCTAGTGACCGCAAGCGCTACTGCTGAGTATGAGGTTCTGGTCCTGGATTCGATTGTGTTATTGGTTTTTTCCACTAAGAATTGTGCACGGTTAATGGCAATTAGGCTCGCCCCCTTTAAAGGACTATAGGTACACCTCTGCCCAAACCCTTCAGCGAAACAAGACGTGATGTTATGTCACTATTAGGCTCCTAAACTATTATCTATTTGTCATATTGCCATACCTACCTACTGACTGATACAAACAAACATGGAAATATAAAGTTAAACCACTGACAACGTAACGGAGTATTGAAGTTTGTATGTGGAGACGAAGAAATTATTTATATTTAGCATTCATTATAATTCGCACTGTTCCAAAATTTCCTAAGAAGAGGTCTTTAATTGAGAAAAACATCTATTATACATTGTAACAGCGAATCAATTTTCATGCTCCCCTTTAAGACGTAGGCCAAATATTTTTTGATATTCGGATAGTTCATGATAAAAAGGGATGCCATAAAGAACACGAATTAAAAATAAAAATGCGCAAAATTTCGCGGGTATTCTGGTAATACACTGTTTTAAATTATTCGAAATCAATTCAGTAGTTCCCGCGGCTAAGGAACAATACCACAAACTTTGCCTCTCCATGGTATCAGGTTTTCTTCATTCGGTGCCTCTTCAACTAACTGCTGACAGTTTCCGAACTTCAACGAGAAACTTCCATAATTTCTCGTCTTAAGTTTGTCTTACTGCACTGTACAATTTATTCAGAATTTCGGTGATAGGTACATTTAGGCGTGATTTAAATTTTCTGATAAATGTAAGAAAGACTAGATTTTTTGTGGGTTGTGACATGGGTCGCACTTAGCAAAGCAATTGATGACGAATGATGTAACAGAATTTGCAGGGCAATGGATGAGGCAGTGCCAAAGAAGACATTCCCAAAATAAACGTAAAAATGTGTCAATTTTGGTATGTTTGCAGTTACGTGTTTTATAAACGCTGTCTATGTTTTATTTGTTTAAACGAGTTTGGTGCTTTCTTTAGTTGAGACAAGCTTTTGCCCGCGACTTCGTCCGCTTTAAATTTCGGCCCCCGACCCACCGCGTCGATCGACCCGCGCTATGACTTCGTTGTCGCTTAGTTTTTTTTTTCTCGGCTCCTAATGATTGTAGCGTGATGTTACTCTTTATAAATAGTTGCATACATACGAGTTCCTTGTTTCCCGGTCTCAACTAACCAACCGGATTATTTATTATATTAAAAAGGACTTATGTAAGTACATTATCAAAACATGGACAGCTATTATTGGAGATGGGTTCCATCCCATAGATCCTACACTATATCAAACCTTCCCAGGGCTATCAAAGATTACCCCCTACATACAAACAAACAAATTTTACCTTTCATAATATTAAGTTTAGATAACCGGGTTGATTGGTTTGGTTGATCAGGCTGTCTAATATAAATTCAAAAAACATTAAGTATTCTGAAATATATTTAGGCTAAGTGATACCTTTCTAAAGTATGCCCTAGTTATAAATTACAGTCACTGTTTATTATATAAACACGTTGTGGTTTAATTCCAATTAGGTCTATGATGAACAGAAATTGAACTCCCATATAACTTAAACCCTTCAACTTTGCACTGCACCAACCATGTACAACAAACTACAAACAAGCATATGATTCTCCATTTCCTTTATCAATCATCTGGGGTTGACGTGACAAATATACCTCCCGTCGAGGGCTGATGCTTGATGTATGTAAGCGTGTGTCAGAGATATGCCAATGTCACGTGCAAGCTTGTAACATGGGTTTAGACATAGAATAATAATGTGTTTGCACAGACGGGAAATGATCAAATTAATTTTAAAATATTTGCGTCAGGCAGTAGTCGGTTGGGTCCATCGTATATCTTGAGGTCTTAACTACTAGAATCAGGAAGGATTTTGAAGAGGTCAGACGGATTTGAGGGTAGTATACCATGTAGGTAGGCCGCCCTGCATCCTCCCAGGAGTTTTGGGGCGTAAGATACGTTCAACACAGTCAAGGCTGTGTTGTAGTTTACAGCGCACGTAAGATACTCCCTATTTGATCTTCGTCAACCATGTTTTGGATTTGACCAACACGGATTATATCGGGGCATAGTATTTTTATATCACGAAGCGAGGCGCGCTTTACTTGTGGTAACCAAGTGAACGAACACGCTGTGAATATATGTGTGTAAGCTCAGGGGCTCTGGGTACCGTCCGAGACACGGACGATGTCGGAACTGTTACGTGCTGACGCTACTCGTCTTCACGCACGCATTCACAGCGTGTTTGTTAATTTGGTTACCATAAGTAAAGTGCGCGTCGCTTCATGAGATAAAAAATATTGTAGTAGGTGCTGGTTTCGGCAGCATCGTCGCTTGCTCAAAGAACAGCCATGCTATTCTGTAAACATCTCACCGTGAAAACTTGGGTGAAGTGAGCTGTCAATAGTGTCAATCCCTGTGGAATGACAGCACACTCCACGCTCACTTCACCTTAGTTTTCACGGTGAGATGGTTACAGAATAGCACTGCTGTATATAAGTTTCAGTTCTATTCAGTTTTGTTTTTCTATGGTTTAGATCTCTATGACTAATGATTACCTATTGTTGTTCTATGTATATGGGTTGAATTAAAGCAATTGTAGTTGCGGTTGGGCGCTGGATTGATGTTCGATTTGGGCGGTGTGTGGTTTGTTCTGAATACGATAATTGTGTCAGTATATTAGCCGTGGGGTTCAAGGGGCGTCGGCAGAGAGAGAGACTGATTCATATGTTAAATAAATTATACAGGGTGGCAGGGACATCGAAGCGTAGCCGGTTACCATGGATTCAGTACTTACATGATTCTGAAACCCCCAGATCAGAAAATTTTCGTCGGTTATTTAAAAAAAAAATCAGCTGTTACATAGAAAAGTGCAATACCTACGCGGTCAAAATGTATGCAAAAGCTGTTTTTTTTTTTTTATAACCGACGAAAAATTTCAATGCAGGGGTGCTCAGAATCATGTACTGAATCCATGGTAACCGGCTTCGCGTCGATGTCCCTGCCACCCTGTATAGGTGTTTTCACCCATACACACTCCTTAACAAACACGGCTGTTCAATGTAAGGTCATGGGTATGGGGAATTATTATAGTAAGGAAAAATAATATTCTCAATAGAGAAAAGGAGGAAAATCGTCAAACTCAAACTCAAACTCAAATCATTTATTTCAATTAAACCATTACAGGCACTTTTGAATTGTCAAGGAATCGGTCAGTCAAAAATATGAAGCTAGTTGCCCATTCCAAAGCGTAGTAGGTACCTATGGAGAAGAACGGGCAAGAAACTCCACGGACACTCTTTTAAATAAGATAAATTGTTACAAAGTATTGGTTACATCATTCATGTTGAAATTATACATGTGAGAACAATGTAGAAAGACATGCATGTTAGAAGCGTCCGTAATACAAAGATAAAAAACAAAGAACAATTCAAAAATTAAAAATCAGCCATGGCCGCTAAGAGTTAAAAAAAAAAAAAAAAAAAAATTTGACCAGTCCCAACTGAAAGCGGGCGTTCACGAACATGACGCATGGATCAGCACCATTCAGCTCAACCATTTTGAAGGGAGCTAAATGATCCAACACACGTCGATATTAGATTCTACTTAATTTTTATCAACGAAGACAACAGCAATATATTACTACAATATACTTCTTGTAGTTGCAAAAATATCTTATCCAATACAATTTCTTCTTCAAATCTACAAAACCATTTCATATGAATATAAACAATCTGAGCATTCTGGTCGTAACTGAAACAATATTAGTATTTATCTGCAACCGTTGTTTTAACCAACAGAATTGTGTTCCAAGCATTTGTTGAAATTCATTTAACATTCGCCCGAAATATTACAATGCAAATTAACATGAAGATTGCTGCTGCAGATAACGTAACCATAACCGCATACAGTAACGTTACGTTACGTTTACGTTATAGTTACAAAAAGCTGGTGAAATATTTGACACCGTTAATTTATTCTAGGACATTGTGTATGGGGTTTATGAATCGTAAAATAGAAAGTTATATTTTTGAGGTTCAATAACCGCGGTTTAGGGAAATTGTTACACGAAGGGGTTTTTCAGTAGGTACACGTGTATTTTTTATGGTTGGGTATAAAAAAGTTGTTTTTATGAGACAATAATTAGAAATTTATAGCTTTCTCAAACAGACTTCACTACAAGTACTTAATCTAAAAACATCGTTTGGCACTTTCCCTTTTTGGGATGTGTCAAATTTCAAGTGTTTCAGAAAACCTGTAATCATACCATTGTTAGAATCAAAAATCTGTGTAGCCTTTTCTCAACTTTTTTGGGGTCGACTTCCAGTCTAACCGGATGCAGCTGAATACCAGTATTTTACATGAGGCGACTGCCTGTCTGACCTCCACAGCCCAGTAGCTGGGTAATACCCCTTGGTAGGACTGGTTGTCAGACTTGCGGGCTTCTGACGGCCCGTAACGACTGTCTATAGATCTATAGATTTTCGTCAGTCATCACAGTCGTTTTAACGGATTCAGCCGGGACCTGTTAAATGTTAGATTACTTGTGTTCAAATACATAGGGCCCAAAAAGAGACATTACTGTTACGGGCTTGTTCACACTTACTACACCCACACCACATCGCAGCGACAAAATTTAGGCAAGCAATGGTTACTTGTGAATAGTGTCGCTGCAGTTGCGTTGTGCGTTGTGGCTAATAGTTGCAGACATACAGATCAATGTGTGTGCGATGTGGCCTGCCGCTAGTGCGTGGTCTCGCTGGTGGTTGCGTTGTAGCTGCGATGTGGACTTAGGCTAAGCGTATGCTGAGACGCAGATGACGCAGCACAGCATAGTACAAATTTTGAAGGGTAGGGCAGGCGAGGCAGACATAGGCCGGGAGTGTATGGCGCGACGCAGCTACACAGACATATTCGCGTCCTAGCTAGTACAAAGAACAGACGGCTGTGCTGCGTTACCTGCATCTCAGCAAAAAAACAAGTGAAGACCTGCACGCGTCGTGCAGAAATCTGTGCCCTCTACAACGACACGCAGAGCAGAACAGACACATGTCTGCATCGCACGTCCCTACGCCGCAGCGTTATAGCTGTCAGTACATTCATGCATTACAAAAACTGCTCTGCCCTGCGCTGCGGCGACCTGCATCACCTGCGTCTCAGCATACGCTTAGCCTTATTAAGGCCGGTATCGCCCACACAGTTGATTTTGAAGGCCAAATGTGGTCCGTGTGAATAAACTATTCATTTTCATAGAAACTTGCGCCCGTTTACATGATGTCGCCGTGGTGGTTGTGGTATACGTGTGATCGGGCTCTAAGTGACTCAATTACCACGATCTTTAAAACAGCATTCATTGAAACCATCTTTAAATGAGGAGTCCCGAAGAAAACCGCATTAAGCGATATATTGACCGAATTAAACTGACTAGTAGATAATTTTTCGTGACCAAAATTATCGACATTAAATATTAGCAGAGAAGACGTTATCAATATACGATCAAGTAAATGCGATTCAGATTCGGTGTTAATCAATAAATCCACTTAGTTGATAAAATATGCAGACCATTTTGAATTGGAAATAGCAATCGTTTGATTAAATACTCTAGCTAATACTATAAGTGGGCTGAAAGAGAATTTAAGCCCGTTTACATGGAGTGAGTTTCTTGACCATTTTATTTCAAGAATTTGTATACATTGGAAAATTTAATTCGTTTGCATCCTCGTTATTGGACATGGGGGTATTGTACTCATCAGGCCAATCCAGAAATCGCGAAAAAAAAATCTGCTGTTCCATACATTATAACGAGCTATGCGAACATAAATGTATGAAACAGCTGATTTTTTTTTCGCGATTTCGGACTTTGCCCCTTAGTGAAAGTTGTTCATAACGATAAGTACAATTACCCCTTAAGAGGATGCAAACGAATGAAATTTCACATTGTATAATACTCGTCAGGCATTTATCGCCTACATAATCTACCTGTCCTTATCCCAATAGGGATGTTGACAGAGGAAAAAAAATACTATTTAGTCCGTCAGTCAGATAATAAAAAAGTATTACCTAGACGCGTATTTTTTGCTTTATCATAGTAATAAAGAATGGTTTAGATAAAACGCATTAAAGTTTGGGAGTGGGGGCTCGCTACGTCACAAGTCGGTGTAAAATCTATCGGGCAGTGACGTCATGCCACATTTTAACGTATTGCCTACTCAATGTATTGCCGTAATCTTTTGATGAAATTAACTTAACACATGCATCTGCCTTGCAAATAAGTATCTCAAATTTCACCATTATTGGTATCTACCGGTCACCGTCGAATGTATCCACAGACAGTTTCATTAACTCACTTGATCACTACCTTCTAAGTATTCACACACATAGAAACACTATTATTACTGGTGACATAAATATTAATTTAATAGAAAAGCCGGCAGAATCAACACAAATACGAACTAGTAGATTAACCTATTTGAATATGACTGCTATCCATGGGTTCCTCCCGGGACACTGTTTGCCTACTAGGGAGGTGAACTGCCTTGATCACATGCTCCTTAAGTTTGACAAATTAAAACACTCAGCTTTCGTGGCAGTCCTAAACACGTCTGTTACAGATCATGCAATGGTGTTATTAAACATATCCCACACATACCAAAGCAAGACTTGTGTTAAATATAAAACCATTACAAACTGGGAGAATGCCTATAAGCAACTTGTAGACACCGATATATCCTTTCTTGGCGCACATAGAGACCCAAACATTCTAGCTAACGCGATGATAGACGTGATTAGGACAACTCTCCTCCAAAACACTAAAGTTGTCTCAGTGTCTAGCTCCAAGCGAACCATAAAGCCCTGGATATCTATGGGTGCCCTAAGATGCATTAGATTTAGAAATAAACTACAGCTACAAAAGAGGAAAGATCCTTGTAACGTTATTCTGATCATAACTTACAGGCGTTTTCGTACATATTGTTCCAACCTTATTAAGAAACTCAAACGACAATATCATAAAAAACAGATATCAAATTCTTTAAAAAATCCTAAACTACTCTGGAGCAAAATTAATGAGATAACCAATTATAAAGAACCTAAGACGTCCAGTACACACCTACTGCATATCACACCACATCCCCTCGACTCATTAAACCGAGTAAACCAATTTTTCGTAACTGTTGGAAAAAGACTTGCAGAAGACATAATAACCCTAACTGGACAAGCAGCTGGACCTGCCACAAACCCAAGTTCACTACCTCAAATTAATTCGTTCGTGTTGCTAGAGACAGATTCAGCAGAGGTGGATAGCATACTTGGGTCGCTTGACTCAGGAAGTGCTTCGGGGTGGGATCGAATACCTGTGAGTTTCCTCAAATTAGCTCGAGAACTTGTTGTTCCTCTTATTAGCCAGTTGACTAACCTCTGCTTCGAAACGGGCATATTTCCTGACGCGCTAAAACGTGCTATAATTACACCTGTGCACAAGGGTGGGGATAAGAGCGATGTCAACAATTATCGGCCCATATCTGTCTTATCACCCCTTTCGAAAATAATTGAAAAAATATTAAATAAAAGACTAGTCAGTTATTTAAATAAATACAACATTCTTTCCGATTCACAATACGGTTTTAGACAGGGACGGTCAACTCAGGACGCGGTCATTGCTTTAACATCTGAAATCACTGAAAAGGTAGACAAGGGTTATAAATGCGTCACGGTGTTTCTAGACCTGAAAAAGGCTTTTGACACCGTGTCTGTCCCCATCCTTGTACAGAGACTTGAGGATATAGGGATAAGAGATAAGGCTCTTTCCCTCTTTGACAGTTACCTCAGAGATAGGAAACAGCAAGTCAAAATAGGTAATTCACATAGTGAGGAGGAAAACATTGTTTTCGGTGTTCCGCAGGGGTCAGTCCTCGGCCCACCACTGTTTCTAGTGTATATTAATGAACTCTGCAACCTACGAAACGGTGGGGGCAAAATCTACTCTTACGCGGACGACACGGCCATTGTTTATTTTGGGGACACGTGGGAAACCGTCTGTAATAAGGCCCAGAAAGGATTGGCTGCTATAAATAGATGGCTCAAAGCCAATCTTCTAACCTTAAGTGTTCCTAAAACAAACTACATTTGTTTTTCTCCTAGTAGAAGGTCTAAACCAGGCCTAAATTTTGGAATTCGAATACACACGTGTACGGACCACGGGGACCAAAATTGTAATTGTCAAGCCATCAAACATGTAACGTCCACAAGATACCTGGGAGTCATCGTTGATGAGTGTTTAACTTGGCATGCGCACATAGAGACAGTCACATCACGGGTGCGAAAATTTATATGGATCTTTAAAAACCTTAGATATGTGATGCCCCAAAATACATTAAATAGCATCTATATAGCGCTCACACAATCAGTTATTACATACTGTTTACCAGTATGGGGAGGAGCCACCAAAACTAAATTCCTTGAGTTAGAAAGAGCCCAAAGGTCACTCATAAAAGTAATGTACTATAAACCATACGGATACCCCACAGTCGATTTATATAGAATCAGTGGCTTACTTACTGTAAGAAAATTATATTTTTTAATTACGACTCTGTACTTACAAAAATTCATTCCTTTTAACCAAAGTAGTCGGGAGAAAAGACGAAAGGATATAGTGGCCTACTCCCCGGGGGTCCGAACCGCTTTTGCACGGCGTCAATACGCAACCCAATCAGCCTACATTTATAATAAAATGAACCAAAAATTAAAGTTCCACCACGAGGTCTCACACGTTTGCAAAAAGGTAATAACCGAGTGGCTTAAGACCTTAACATACGAGGAAACTGAGCAAGTTTTGGTTAGACTTGGTTAAATCATTTCTTTTATTATTATTATTATTATTTTTATTCCCTCCGTAATCCAAACACATCGGCACTTTAAAGAAGATATTCACATTCACACACACAAACACATTTATACACACACACACACACACACACACACTAACACACACACAACACTACAAACAAGACGCACATACATACAGTTTTCTTAGGCATACAACTTCAGCTACACAAAGAGCTGCTAATTAGTTTATAAGTAATTTACTGTTAATTTTTCAACTTTTGTTACGTTACCTATTGGAATATTTTGTGCATTAGTCTCAATATTGTTAATATTATGGGAAGGAGCGAGATGGCCCCAACACAGGTATTATCAATTACCTACTGGGGATGTCTCATTATGTTATCCATGTAACTGTTTTGGGACAAATAAACATTTTCATTTTTCATTTTCATTTTCATTACGTAAAAAAAGAAAATAATACGTGTCCAATACTTTTTCATAATCTACCTGACGGACCATATCTCTACTTAATCATCGCAGTCAATCACTGCTGGACATAGGCTTCTCCCAGGCTGCGCCACAACAACCTGTCCTCTGCCTTCCGCATCGAATCTATCCCAGCCACCTTTTTAAGATCATCCATCTAGCTGGGTGGCATCCACCCAGCTAGATGGATGCCGATTACGCTTGCCGAAACGTGGTCTCCTCTCCAGGACTCGTCTGCTCCACCAGCCATCGATCTTTCGCCAAACATGGCCAGCCCACTGTCACGTCAGCTCGATTAAGAGCGTTTATTCTGAAAGTGTCAGTATCAGTGTTACCGACTTAGCTTGCGTTTATTCTGAAAGTGGGCAACGTCGCAAATAGATGACAAATATTTCGCTGTTTTGATTAATTTGGCAATATTACTGTATGGAAATAAGAAATGTGGCTAACTAGTGAACTAAAATATTGATTATGAAATGCAATAATTTATATCGTAACACCAAATATTTAGTTTTAGATGTTAAAAAATATTTGGTAACTTTCTAAATGCCTTTTTTAAACCTAAAACGGGTACAACATCAAATTCAATGTTATAATTGCAATTCATTATTAATATTCTAGTTCGCTAGTTAGCCAAATTTCCTATTTAAATACAGTTATATTGCCTAATTAATCAAAACAAGTAATTTTTTGACAGTGATTTGCGACGTTGCCAACTTTTAGGATAAACGCAAGCTAAGTCGGTAACACTGATACTGACACTTTTTTCCAGGTCACCGCAGTTCCCATGTCCTTTTTTTTCATACATCTCTATTAGCAATGACAGAATTTCTCTTGCATCGTGAGGCAAGAAACTAACTCCGTGTAAATGATTTATAAGCTTTCTAGCAACCTTTAGTGTTTAGTTATTGGAACAATCTAATTCAATTTCAGAGGCATTTTCACTAGATTATTAATTCATTTGAAGGACAGTTCGTTGTTCTGTTACATTGCCCTTAGAATTTTTTAAATAGGTTCCTACAGTTCGCTGATACGTACAGTTGACTTCTGCGCTATTGCAGGTGGGTTCGATTCTGACATTGAACAAATATTTATAGGGTCTACCTACGTAACTCATCATCTGCCTAGCCTTTTCCCAACTATTTTGGGGTTGGCTTCCAGTCTAACCGGATGCAGCTGAATACCAGTATTTTACATGGAGTGACTGCCTATTTGACCTCCACAACGTAGTTGCTAGGTAACACTTCCACTTTGATTTTAAACATACACGCTGATTTGGACGCAAAAAAGAAATAAAAGCCATTAGAATAATGAAAAATAAATAAATAAAAAAGAACTTTAATGGCATTAATTTTTTTTTGTCAGCATATGGCCAGTTGGTAGTGACGTTATCATATCATTAAAGGTTGAATTAATAAAAATAATGATAGGACTTTCTTATGACCACAAATTATTGTATCACAAATTATAGCCATTTCAGCCGAAAACGGATGATACATGGTGGGTCATTAATATTAATTAAAAATTCTATTAAATCGAAGGAAAGAAAAGACATCATCAGACTATCTGTTGAACACAACATTGAATTGTCCTGTGTTGAGCTTGATAAGCATGTTATAGTATGTGTTTACAGACCTCCAAGTTACCAGAATCTATCCGTGTTTGATTCTGTAATGGAAGAGGTATTAAAGAAACTTAGTACTAGTAGTAAGTCAATAATTATATGTGGCGACTTTAATATTAACTTATTAGAAAATAACTCAAATACTGTCAGATTATTAAGCCTTTTTAAGTCATTTGATTTGTCAAATGTTTTTATTGAACCAACCCGAGTGACAGCTTCCTCTGCCACCTGTATAGATAATATTTTTTGTAACTGTGATTACTTACACAAACAAATTGTAAACAAGTTGCCATCAGATCACAGTGGACAAACAATAACTTTTTGCTCCTACATACCTTTACAAAAAATTCAAATAAGGTTTAGATCAATTACATGTAAAAGTTTAGAGAAATTAAATAATTCTTTGGCCAGTAAATTATGTGCTCAGAGTTTTAATAATATAGGTGACCCAAATGAGTTCTACGCCGAGTTCTTTTCACTATTAAACACGCAATTTAATGACACTTTTCCACTAAAGACTAAAAGTATTTACACCAAGTTCTTATTTAGTGATTGGGCGACTCCAGGTATTCGTAAAAGCAGGGAAAAACTATTTGAACTTTATGGCCTAAAGCAACATATGAATAATACAAGCTTTCATAAGTATGTTGCAAAATATTCAAAAACTTTTAAAAGTGTGTGCAAAATAGCCAAAGCTCTTTATATTAGCAATAAAATAAAATCAGCTGATGATAAAATAAAAACTACCTGGCAAATAATAAATAATGAAACAGGTAGGAAAAAACAGCGAAATACTGAATTTAATTTAGAGACTGCACATGGCCCTATCAACTCAGATGTAGAAATAGCTCAGGAATTTGAAAACTTTTTTGCTAATATTCCCATTAAAACTACTGAAGCTTTAAATTCCTCACCCGCGCTTTCTGCTGCCTTACTTAGACAGAATGTGAAGGCATGCCCTTTGGAGTTTAGGTTTCAGCATACAAACCCCCAGGCTGTTATAAAAGCTTTTAAAGATCTTAAAATTAAATCAACAGAAGATCTCTGGGGAATGTCTGTAAAAGTCTGTAGATGTATTATCGAAACCATTGCGCCCTATTTAGCTTTCATATTTAACACCAGTGTAGACCAAGGAGTATTTCCGGATCTCATGAAACACAGTAAGCTAGTTCCATTGTTCAAATCCGGTGATAGTAAAGAACCCAACAATTATAGGCCTGTGTCAATTCTACCAGTTCTCAGTAAGGTGTTTGAAAAGTTGATGCTCAATCAAATGTTACGTCACTTTAATAAAAATTCCATCTTTCATGAACAACAGTACGGTTTCACCAAAGGGCGTTGTACCACTGACGCTGGTGTCACCCTAATAAAGAACATTTTTAATGCCTGGGAAGGAGCACAAGATGCCATTGGAATCTTTTGCGACCTCTCGAAGGCGTTCGATTGCGTAGACCATGAGACACTTCTGCTGAAACTGGAGCACTATGGGATTAGAAATACAGCTCTTGATTTACTAAGATCATACCTGAAAGATAGAAAGGTTAAAGTTCAAGTAAACGGCGTAAACTCATTAGGGTCTGAAATGGCAATGGGCGTTCCTCAAGGTTCGATATTGGGTCCATTCCTCTTTTTAGTTTACATTAATGATTTACCCCAATTACTCCAAAATCAACCGAAGATGGTTTTATTTGCAGATGACACATCATTGATCTTTAAAATCAACCGACGGTCACAAAATCTTGACGACGTGAATAACTCTATTCTTCAGGTCCAAGATTGGTTTACGGTAAATAATTTGGTACTAAATAAAAAAAAAACCAAATGCATTAGATTTAAATTACCTAATGTTAGAAGTAGCGAATGTGACATCTTATTGAATGGAGAAAAGCTGGAATATATTAATCAAACAGTTTTCCTAGGAATCACGCTAGACGAGAAATTACAATGGGGACCTCATATAACATCTCTTGCGGGGCGGCTGAGCTCTGCCGCTTTTGCTGTTAGAAAGATAAGACAGTTAACAGATGTAGAAACCGCGCGTTTGGTCTATTTTAGCTACTTCCACAGTATTATGTCGTATGGCATTTTACTGTGGGGTCGGGCTGCTGACATTGAATCCATATTTATTTTACAAAAGAGAGCTGTCAGAGCCATTTATAATCTACATCGTCGCGAATCTCTCAGGGAACTATTTAAAGGGATTAATATTATGACAGTACCTTGCCAATTCATTTATGAAAATATTATGTATGTTAGAAAAAATCTACATATTTTTAACAAAATAAGTGATAGACATAATTTTAATACTAGAAATAAAGATAAAATAGATCAACCATTTTTCAGATTATCTAAAGTATCTTCATCTTTTATGGGGTACTGTGTTAAATGCTACAACAAAATACCTTGTGATATATTACAATTAAATGAAAGAAAATTTAAAACTCATATTAAAAGTACACTTTGTAAACAAGCCTATTACAAATTAGAGGAATATATCCAAGATAAGAATGCTTGGAAACATGCTGGTCCTGCTCCATAGGACAATCTAGAATCTAGACAAAATCAAACTGGTTGCTAATTTAAGTTGTATAAATTATTATTTTTACGAGTATTACATGACATTGATTTTGCATTCTGTGATTACTTCCTCACACACTGACTTATTAATTGTAAATTTTTTAAGAAAATCATCTACTTTTACAATGTTTGTAAATATGTGAAAACCGTACATCTATCACATCATTAATTAATTTATCTTTCGTGGCTTAATTTTTATTAATTCTTCTTTTTACCTATTGTGGTAACCTATTTTTATTTTATTTTTTTAGATGCATCGTCTTCACATATAATTATGTAACGAATGTAACACATACAAATATTGTATCAATTTTTAAAAGAGTAACGGTGGAGTTTCTTGCCCATTCTTCTCCATACGAAAACTACCTTTTGGAAGGGGCGACTAGAATCAATTCAATTTTTTGTAAACTTTGACGTTCAAAAGTGCCTTACAAGGGCCTATTTGAAATAAATGATTTGACTTTGACTTTGACTTTGACTTTGTATCCCTTGGCAAGACTGGTTGTCAGACTTTTGAGCTTCTAACTACCCGTAACGACTGTGAAAGATCTACAAATGGCAGCCGGGACCAACGGCTTAACGTGCTTTCCGAGGCACGGAGGAGGCTTGGTATGTAAAGATGGTCACCCATCCACGAACCAACCACGGCAAGCGCAGCTTAACCTGATCGATCGAACCGTGCGGCTGTTATTACTTAGCCACAAGAACTAACTAATTAATGAAAATAATGTAAACCTTGCCGACTTCAATGATTTCAAATTATTTGAAAACCTAAATCTAATTCTCTGATAATAATTTTAATTTAAGTTAGCACCAACTGTAAATAGCCAGTTGTATAATAATTGTGTATAAGAAGGTAGGTATAGTTTAAACCAAAGAAAAAAAAACCAAAGGATAATAATAATTTTATCTACCTATCAACTTCGTGCAAATATACTGTGCAACTGACTCCATTCTGCAAATGATCGGCCATGCGAATATCTAATTGTATGCCACGAATGTAGTTTAATTTGCAGTTACTGTCACAAGATGTGGACCCGTGTAATGCAAACCTGGTATCTGTGATTTAACTGCAGAGCGTGGGTATATTATTGTGCTACTATGTGTAAAATGTAAGTGTACTAAAATTGCTAAAATAATTCGTTTATTTGACAATGGGGGCAATATTATAAAATGCCAAAAGGAAAACGACGAGAAGCTTATGATTGATTATTGTTAAAAATAAATATTATAAGCTGTTTTAATAACATAAAGCTTGGAATTTATTCAAAACTAGCAAGTGTCCGCGACTTCATTCTTTCTCGCTGGGCTCCTAATAGCGGCAGCTCAATGTTCTTATACAAAAGCAAAAATATTTTTTAAATCTTACTGGATGTTACAGAAATTAGCGCGGTCAAAAAATAAAAATAAACAAACTTAGCATAGATTAGTTTTGACGTGTCACATCTTTCCTCTCGCTTTCCTGCAACTTGTGGGAGTGATTTGGTGAAAAGGGACGGAAGTGTGTAACAGGAAGCCGGGGAAGCGCGCGTTGAAGAATGAGCGGGCGAGCGCGGTGCTAGAGTTCGCTATCAGAAACGACGTGCCCCGCCCTTTTTCAAACCACTTGCGTTTAAACCCCGATTTCTCGCTATTTTACTGTGAACCCCATATAAAACTGATAACCGGTAACTGTTTCGTAATCTGTATACTATTTCCTATATGTTCATATTGTTCATATAAGACTTGTAAGAATTTGGATAAAAATAAAACGAGCATGTTTACACTAAAAACAGTTTTGTTATTTTCACCCATTTTTAACAGTTTTTAAATTCTTTGAAATCACAAGTATAAAGCTCACATTTTAGTGATCATATTGTATCCGTTCTCCCCCAAATTAAACAATAACGAACTGTCTTCAATAAAAAATTGCATTACTCTTAGTGTTAATTAAATAAAATAGAATTTTCATAAAAAAATATTATTCGTTACGAAAAATCATTTCAAATATTATCAGTTTTTATTTTTCAGGATTTAATGTTAATTTTGCTTATTACCAAGGTCAGATGTCAGATGTTACTCATCGTAGTATGCGACTACTGTTAGGTTACCTCGTTTTTTTTTTCACATTATAGAAAATGCTCAATACACCCGGCTCCTACAGGATCTCCATTTCGATATAAGGCTAACAAAATTAATCTACGGGCTATCTCTTTTTGGGATACAATACTGTCATTTCATTAACATATCAGCATATTATAGCAGTCTGCTGATTGAAGGCCTCTTCAATTGCACGCCATTGACCTCAATCCTTAGCCACTGTCATCAATCTAGGACCATGTCGATGCACATAATAGTAGGTTATACTGTGTATACAGATTAACCATTGATTAAGTGGCTGCGTATACCAAGTACATACTTAATCAAATTCAATTATCGTGGTGAACGCTTGGCTCAGTTTAGAGACATCAAATCATGGCTAATTCCTATTATAACAAGTCATACCTATCTATTGTTGATGATAACATGAGCACAGTATAAATAAGTAACAGTATTACGTGTTCGAAAACGGTTGAAACGACGCGCTTTGAAATATCAGAGTATATCAGTAAGCAACGGTCTCGACTGCGCGTCAGTTACGCATGGACGTGGAAGGTTTATCTATCGAGCGACCGTAGGAAATTATTTCAAGGTCACTGCCGACACATAATACGTGTACTTTATTATACTGTGGCATGAGTAAAGGCTTGCAGCCTGGATGATGAGACTTGTTTTTTTTACAAGAAGAAAAGCTTACTACATACATAAGCTTACTAAATATGATGCGACGAGCAAGAAACGTAGGCCGACGATAATAAATCCGTATTTATGTCCATCACTAAGACACAAAACAGAAGCAAATAGCGGCTTTGTACAGGATTTAGAGTAACCAAAGGTTTCTACTCGAAATCGTATCTATACCTAAATGTCTCCGCTATACATGTTGTATTTGACAATTTGTGTGTATCGCAAGCTTGATCGCACAAAAAGTCTAGTTTTAGAGTTGCCCCAAATTATCAAGTTCGCTGGACGAATAGGCATCCATCTATGCCGCTTGCGTTATTATCACAGTTCCTCGATGTTCTCAACAATAGCAGACTCTTAATCTAGTAATTGAGATCGGGCATAGCTACCAATGCAATGATTTTTGAATTGTCGTACTGCCTCAGCTTCATTTCAAAACTTAATCTAAAGCCTTAGAAATATGGTTTACTTTTGAGAGTTTCCTCTCAGGAAAAGTAACCCTGCTTAGAAGTTAGCTTTGAAGATTGTACGGTTTTATTCTTTGAATGCAGTCGTAGCTCCTTAAATGTAACGGAGCTCTTAATGAACATGAGTCAAACAGCTTTGTGTGGATGTAGTAAACCTTGGAAAGTTGAAATGTAGTTAATTCTGAGCAAATTGGGCGCATAAGAAAAAATGTGGCTAAATGCGTGTGCGGACCACGCACAATGAGGGGTGAATTTATCCCAAAACAAACTTAACATTGTAGTCGAAAAACATGTTCTCCCATACATCGATATACGTCATTGTCAATTCTCCAACTGCAAACATAAGAATAGAAACGGAAAATACATTGTGTGGTATAACTACAAATTAACTATTTTAGGACTTTTTCCTATACATGTGCTGTGAGACCTTGCTTCCTGCCAAATTTCAGGATTCTAATTCAACGGGAAGTACCTTAAAGGCTTTGATTCATTTGTTGCATAAATGGCCGTTTTTTTATGTGGTTGGCTTAGAAGCTTGATGTTTTAAGAGCTCCAAAGGACCGTAGACCTAACGATATTAATTTCAACTTGATACCTCCACGCGTTCATGAGAAAAAGGGTCTTGACAGACTGACAGACGGACGGACAACGAAGTGATCCTATAAGGGTTCCGTTTTTTCCTTTCAAGGTTAACCCTAAAAAGTTATGGATAGGTGAAAAAGTGCTTGAAATAAGAAATTTCTGCAAAATTAACCCTTAGTGCGAGTCAAATGCTACCAAGGTCTTGGTTTCCATCAAGTTATTTTTCAAGCTTTGGCCAAACTGAAGCAAGCGAGCGAACGGGATGCCAGACGACATTCGCTTGCGCCCATTGTGTAAACTAACTTATATAGAGATATTCAAACTGGCGAGAATATTGTCTCTTTAGAACGTCAGACGCTGCCGACAGCGTGCGGTGACATCACGACGGACGACCGACACGCCGTGGGCCATCACAATTTGCAGTCACGGACGGCGTGTGAGCGAGACCGTGCCTTTGTATTTACGAACATAGTAGTTGGCCGTCGTCGGTGACGGATGGCTACACGTCGTGAGTAGCAGTCGGCGTGTAGTCAGATAGACCATAGCCCTAGTCGTGAAAACAATCGACGCGAGAAATCACGTCCCACATCTCACTCGCTCGCTGCACTTTACCCAGAGCTTAAACAACCAGTTCTCTATCTCACCCTTCAGAATCCTGGCCCATCTCTAAATTACAGCAGCTGTACACTTTGGGTAAGAATTTTCTAGGAATAGACTTATCCCGTCTCCTACATCGCGGCACTACATCGAAGCAGCTCTGTCTTCCGCATCTCGTGATCCGAATCGGCTTATATTATTGATGTAGATGTCTTTGTGAAGGCCGCAAGAATCCGCTAAATTCAAGAAACCACCCGTATCGCCACTTCGACCGGTTCGGTCGAAGTGGCGATACGGGAGAAAAGCCTATGTCCAGCAGTGGACGTCTTTCGGCTGAAATGGTGATGTTGATGATGATGTCTTATATACCTTCCTAATTCAAACTAATGAGAGACATCAACTTGCTGCAGAACTAAGTACTGATGGAAGTACGTGCGCCAATCACGGTAATTGATACACAAATTAGTTAATACGCTCTCGGCATTTAGTATGAATTAGTGAACAAGATTGTTTACATAATGTAGCACTAATTATTGTTAGGAGCTCATTGATATGAGGCTGCCATGAATACGCGATAATGCCGAATAATGTTATACTGGGATTACTGGGCTCAGAAAAAGCGGGCATTGACCAACTTGCTTGCTCTTGATTAGAGCATTTTGACGATTTAAAATCAATCTATACTAATAATGAAGCTGAAGAGATCTCTGGAACTACTAGTCGAATTTGAAAAAAATATTTATTTATTTAATTTAATGCACAATGTACACAACCAATTTTACACGCTAAGCTTAAACTAGTGAGTACATGACCCTGTTAGGGCGCAGCAAGATAACTTAAAACTAATATTGCAGAAGAGGTATCTAGATTTATCCAATATCACATAAATATCATTAGGAATTAAATATTAAATTAATTAAATTTATATCTAACATTTCACTTCATTTATTTAGCAGCTTTTCGGCTTAAGAGCCGAGCAAACAGAAAAGTCAGAAAGAACGCTACGCGAAAACGAAGTAATAACGCGGGCAGGCGATGGGATGCGACCCGGTCAGTCGGGGGAATAAGAAATTTCACGCGAACCAAGTCGCGGGCTGAACCTAGTACCTAAATAAAATCTAATGTTATCTCTATTCTTCTCGATGTTTTTGTTACCTCCTAACGGTAACGACAATTATTTCTTTAACAACACAACCTTGACTTTGTAACAAGAAAAGTAAATCAATATGTAAGTCCTTTATTGATTCTCTAAACAGTTCTATTCCATTTTCATTTATGAGTTCTGAAAGTTACGTAAGAACTTTACTGACTATGAAGTCTGCTACGTAATAAAGAATAATAGATTTCTTGCTGGCAAAAGGTATGTTCTCTAAAGTTAGCTTATTTGTTTGTCCACTCTGATGCTTTTTTAGAGTTAGAAAAGGAGTTGTCTAAATAAGGCTATTTTAATATTGGCCTCGATTTTAACCAATTACCTACTTTTGGAAATATTTGGGTTTGAAGAGTTCGCGACCAGTGCGATAAATTATTATTTTGGAAATTGAGTCTAAAACTCTTAGATAAACATAAGCATTTTAGGCGATATGATATGATATGAGGAGCTCGTGGCTAAGTAATAACAGTTGCACGGATCGATCCATCAGGATAGATGGGTGACCATCTTTACATACCGAGAATCCTTCGTGCCTCGGAAAGCACGTTAAGCTGTTGGTCCTAGCTATCATTCGTCACACGTCAGTCGTCATAAATCAGACGTCATACGTCAGACGTCACACGTCACACATCAGTCGTCACACGTCAGATGTGATACGTCAGACGTCATACGTCACGTCATACGTCAGTCGTCACACGTCAGACGTAAGTCGTCACACGTCACGCATTGCGTAACACATTTTTAATCACAATCCGAGGGTTTTGAAGGAAATTTATAATCCATTGCTTTATAGGCTTGAATAATTGGTCCGCTCAACAATGTAAATAACGCCATTAATGTGGCTGAACTGTCACAATGAAAGGCATCGATGAATTACCATTTTATGCGTGTTACGCAATTTATTTATTTTTTGGTTGGGAAATGATCAAATAACTTCTCTTGCTCTGGGCGGAGCGGTACGGCGTGTCAGAATCTTTCTGATTAAAACCCACCCGTGTTCCTTCAGTTGCCTGTACATTGCCAGGGGTCACGGTATCCCTTTCGGACTTTCCCGCGACCCCGGCAGGCATAGGTCCTAGCGGGCCCCGTCAGTTGTGCCGACATATCTTTGAGGCGCGCGTGGAACACAACGCACCGTCGAACCCTAGTCCTTATCGGACGGCGAGCTACCTATTGCTCAACGTCCACAAGCCCGGGTATACGGTGGCCGGGAATCGGCCTGTGATTCCCGACGCCCAGGGCGTCTCCTGCGGCGGCTAGGGGCATGAGGGCGCGAAATTTGCCGTCACGCGTTCCGCCTCCTCCTTCGCGAGCATTACTGCTTCGCAGAAGGAGGTGGCCTCCCATGTGTTACGCAATTAACCCGAAGATTTTTTAGAACCCGGAGATTATTGTTACTATACCAACAACTTCATAATTAGGTTACAGCTTTTTCATGTTCAGGCCACCATTTTAAATCGGCAGCTAACTTACTCAATCAAAATTCGAAGCTCATAATATTCATCTATGGAAAAAATGTGGCATATTTTTAAATTGTTACACTTTATATTCGCGTCACGCCAACTGACTTGCCTTAGAATTTAGATGAGGTTGTCACCAAAACGTTTTTCATTTGATCAGAAATAAATTACCGAAATGTATTGATTATCTTTAGAGTAGATACAGAATGAACAGTCTACTTAACAAGAAGCAAAGTATATCTTGCATGTCGAACTGAGATAAAAACACAACAATAAAAACAAAACAACTATTAGCCAGGAGCAAAAATGCTCTTATATGTCAAACCTTGATGAAAACACAACTATCAAACATATTTTTTTTTAGCTCCGAGCAATAATCAAACCGAGAAAATCCTTTATATCGAAGCAAAAAGGCTCTTGGATGTCAAACCTAGACAAAAACACAAGTATAAAATCAATGTTTTTTAGCTTGTAGCAAAGAGGTTCTTGCTCGTCGAACCTAGATCAACAAAAAACAAAAAAAAATAGCAAGGAGCAAAACGGCTCTTGTATGTCAAACTTAAATAAAAACACAACTTTAAAAACAATTATTTTTAGCTTGAAGCAAAAGGGCTCTTTCTCGCATGTCGAACCTAGATAAAAAAAAACAATAAAAACAAATACGCATTGATAAAAAATATATATAGGAACATTCATTGAGCAAATTACATATATTAAAAAAAAAACAGTTGAAACACTAGTTATCGCGTCGTTAAGGAAAAATATGTTTTGTTGAACTGCAATTAAGCGCAATTGCAAGCGTTTCCCTGAGCTCCAATAGCTTTACACTTTGTGTTTATGTAGGTACCTATTAACATGTGGGGCTGACAAATTATACTGGAACCAGGCTTTAAACATTACAGTCATGGCTTTATCGTACGAACAACTCTATAGATTCTAGATAAAGGTTAATCAATCTGCCTAGCCTTTTCTTAACTATGTTGGGGTCAGCTTCCAGCCTAACCGGATGCAGCTGAATACCAGGATTTTACATGGAGCGACTACCTATCTGACCTCCACAACCCGGTAACTGGGTAATACGATACCCTTGGTAAGACTGGTTGCCAGACTTTCGGGCTTTTGACGACTCATAACGACTGTCAAAGATCTACAAATGACAGCCAGGACCAACGGCTTAACGTGCTTTCCGAGGCGACACCTAAATGTAATGAATACATAAAGATGGTCACCCATCCACGAACCAACTTCGGCAGGCGTAGCTTAACCTGATGGTTCGACCCGTGCGGCTGTTATTACTTAGCTACGAGCTCCTCCTTGATTCTAGATAAAGGTCTAAGTTTTATCTAGCTTCGATAATCAGGTGACCGCAATCGCTATTGCTGAGTATGAGGTCCTGGATTCGATTGTGTTTTTGGATTTTTCCATCTGGAATTTTCAGTAGCAGCCCGGAGACTAGATGTATGCCCGGTTGATGTGCAATAGGTTCACCCCATGTTACATGGGACTTTAACATAACTAGCGAAATGTGGCTGTACTATAGGCTCACCCCTGCCTAACCCTTACGGAATACAGTCGTGACTTGTAAAACAGTGATGATGAGAAAAACGTGTGATTAAAAACAGTTATTTCTCCCCTAACATTCGAACGTCATTTTATACCCTGGACAATGCATTGTCTGCTTCGTTATACATCAAGTAATTTAGCTCAACGTCAGTTATACAAAATTATGGCGCCCATTTAACGGCGCCACCTGCAGATGGCATAGCGGCCTGACGTTGCCTACTCATTCGCCTAGAATTAATTCCACCAGAATTAATTCCGAGTACCTCAACCACTTTATAGGTAACAGTTTGTTCTTATTACGTACCCACAACGGTTATAACAGCGTCTGAGACGGAATTAAACCGGCCCTATTGTTGTGAATTACTATTTGGTCTGGACGTCTAAGGCGAAAAGTTGAGCTTATTTTTTTTGTGGAAATGAGGCTGGTGTTCCTTGCGATTAGAATTAGAATCGGCAATTTATGATTTAATCCCCACAGAAAACGATGATAAAGTCCAAAATGTCTGCGTTCGGTTTATGGTATCCCGTATGATATGATGTTGGATATAATGTGTAAAAGCGAGCAAAGGGATCAATAAAATATTATTATCATATACAGTTTTTTTAACGGGAATTGAAACATAAAATGTTGTGGGCACTTAAGGGCCCGGAGGTAGCATTACGACCAAGATGTTTTTCGGTGGAAGTCTTTATTTTCAAAGGTTGGTTAGACACCATCACTTTACTTTACAACAAAACCTAGCTATACACGTACTGGTTTCAGTACACGTACTGGTACACGTAGCCAATACGTGTACCTGAAAACCTTATTCAAAGTTAAATAAAAGAAAAACATAATAAAATGAGACTACTGTTGTCAGTTGAGGGAAATTATTCGATAGTCATTGTTGTAGTGCTTTTCAATACTAAAATTACATTAGTATGTAGTTAGTCTGTTGTGATCGTTCTCGTTTATTGATCACTTGTTACTTATGAAACTAAAACATTGTTAGTGCGTCCCTCATATAGTTTTGGAGAAGAAGTGACGTAAAAATCCATGTGAATAAACATCTATTCTTTGCAAACTGCTTGACATCTCATTATGGTTTTATTGTAAGTGCGATTTATGCTCGAATAAAATAAATAATTTAATTTATATGGTGTCAAACTACTTTGGTGCGCAGATTTGTCTACTGTATAGCCCCAATTTTTTATCTACGTAAATTTTTGAAGGATAAGACGTACCTACCATCGAAGAAGTTCATATCTAACCACCGTAAGCAAGAATAGTTTCTTGCTTGCAGCACTCGGCGACTATAGAACCGGGCCGGTAACAGATATGGTCATCGTGTTCACGGGATTTTGTTTTAAAATTGGTTAGATATGAACTTCTTTGATGATACTACAGTGTGACTGCGTCTTTATAAGAGATTTTTTTTGCTTAAATATTGCTCCCTTAAGTTAAAAGATCCCATACGATATTCTTTATTAACATTTTTATTTAACTTATTATTGTATACTTGATTCTGACTAAATATCTATTTATTTATGTGCCGTCTTATTTTATTGACATTTTATTATTATTATCAACTATAAGTGTTTGGCATGAAATATTATGACATGTACTTAGCTTGAATTTATATTTTATTTTCATTTTGTATGACATTTGATTATCTACCTGATCAATGTTTTATACCTTCTGCCGAGACGAAGTATGGATCGACATTTATTTATAGTTCACAAAATTAATAAATTAATTGAATTAAATTGAAATTATTTGGGGCTTAAAAGATTTGTAAACAATGCAGTATCGTGTGCAAAGGCGTCACATCATGGTGGCCACGACAGTAATGGACATTTGAACTGTAGGAAGTAGAAAATTATATGATATTTTTTGAACAACAAGCAGTTGCTGGTTGAACTTGATTTTTAATATTTTTCTTGGGTTTAAATAACAGTATTTTAATGATTAACTGTACAAAAAAAATACGTGTTAATTATAATAAACTAAACTAGTACAAAAATATATGTATGTTACCAGCTGAATAAATTAAAATTATAACAGTTAATAAGTAAGTTCAGTTGGTAAGTTAGTTAATTACAAAATTACAAAACAAAATTAATTCATAAAAAAATACAGATTTATAACGGTTTGGTAATATTTGACAAAAGCGTTTTAACATGAAATATTTAGTTCAAATTGATTCCGACTGTGCTATTATTGTGCACATTTTAATAAACTGAAAGTTGACATCAAATCCGGCAGTCGGCGTCGAAGATTCAATAATTAAATTGAGCCTGAGTCAGGGGGACGATCAATCGTGTCTCCCGAGATTATGAAACCGGGAAGAAGCCAATTAATTATGTGAAGACGCCTTTTCTGCGAAAACTATTTAACGCTTTACAGGAAAAGCTTTTACAGAGAAAATTAAAAGTAAGCTGTTATTAATTTTTAAAAGTTATACTAAACGATAATCGTTATAATAACTCACAAATACGGATTAGAACCAGTGCTTATGTTAAAAATAGGTACCTACGTAAGGGATTTTTGCTACATGATCTTTAAAAAAATATGCTTTTAGCATTGTTTTTATTTCTCAAGCATACAGGAATATTAGCAATAAAAGTACTTAAAAGTTTTCTTTTCGAAGAAGTGAAACCAAATTAATCACAACAGAACGGGGGCTCATAAAAGAGTAGTACATGACGCCTTTTCAATCTCATCAGCGTGCCGTAGATTACAAGTGCGGGAACTGCAATCGAGTAGCGAGTCGAGTAATTAGGGGTGCTAATTGATCGTCCCACAAATTCGATGGTGTTTGAATTCAGAATGCCCGTACTGTTAATGTATTTTGTGATTATAAACACAATCTTCGTATGTTATCATTTTCATTAGCGCTAAAACTAATATTCTAGCTGAAACACGTAAGACCCTTACCTATTTCTGAAGGTAAATAAGGGGTTAAATCAAGATTCCTAAGCAAACAATTAAAGGTTACATACGCTGCTTACGTACATAAACTAAATGCAATAACAATCCCCTGTGGATTTTGAAGGCAACTATTATATACAGGAAGATTCTTGGGTTCATGAGATTAGGTAAACTAATTATAATAACGGGAACAAAAACATACTTCGATGGATAAGGAAGTTACCGTGGCGGCATCTACGTCGCCACATGCGAACTACGCATCAAAGACCCGACTTCACCTAAAATCCTGACGTCACACAAATCCTGTATCGTGCAGTATTACCGCGCGAACGACAAATATATGACCATCCGACATCAATCGTTGGGACTTTGCCCGCCAGACATGACACCCCAATTAGAATATTATGTTAAAATCGTAATACATAGAAGGTTTTTTTTTCCATTAAGTATAAAAGATTGTTTATTTATTAAATCAGTTATACTGATTGTGGGAGAAAATTGTGGTCACATTACAAATCTACGCACGCACACAGTTGCATAAGTCTAGCGTAGTATGTATCGTCCACTTTGGTTTGTTTTGACTGTACAGCGGAAGTTTTACTGTATTTTACGTGGTTTTAATTATATTTGGGATAAAAATATTTCTATAATAAAAATGACAAATCGATTCAGTAAACGACGAACTACTTTCATAATGTGCAGTAATTCAGATACGCATTGTATATCAAAATTAAGGGTGAACAACTTTCTTCATAGGACCAACATCGATATCGCAAAAAAAAATACAGTCGCCCTATACAAAACTTCAACAAGAACCTACTCGATTCAAATGTATGGAACTACTGATTATTATTTGATAACGATGTTGGTTCCATGGAGAAAGTTCTTCAGTTTGATGATCTGTACCAACCCTTCATTAAATTCTGATCGCGCCTTTCTGATACATGCTGTATATATGTCGCAGTTAGATGGTTATAGTCGTGATATAGTTGTGTCACTAGGGATATGAAAGAAAGAAAGAACAATATTATATTTGGGACACGCACAGGAAATACAAACAGTTAGTAATAACAAATAAATAAAAAACAAAACATTTAAAAACTAACAGAATATTATCGACCTGTGCGAGGCCAAAAAGGTTCCTGTCTTAGCATAATGCGGCGATATAAAAAAAAAATACCGCAGTGCTGGTATTCTGATAGGGCCATATACCGTAATATAGTTATATGATGTAGCTATATACCGTAATATAATTATATGAAAACGGTTCATACCTAACTGTCTTACTAGAAATATAACTATAATACGAGCACGGTCTAGTAATATAACTATTAGGGTACTCCTACCAAATAGGTTAGGTTAGAACTGTGACCAACGAGGCGCGAGCCGAGCGAGCGAAGCGAGCGGTCCCGCGGCAGCAGCCAGCGAGCGCTACGTCGAAATTGGTCGCAGTATAAAATGAGGGCACCCCGACATTTATGAACCGCTTTCATATAACTATATTACGGTATAAAGCTATACCGCATGAATTTTTTTACCGTCTCGAGAATAATATGGTGTGTTGAGTACATGGAACAGAAGCCATACCCGGGAATATTTGCTCAGTACCATTGAGATACAAAAGTTCCAAATATCCTTAAAAAAACATGAAAACTATCCATCTTATATCATGATAAATTCCGCGCATCTAGTAGGGTGCGTATGAGGGTAGGGTTCTTTTTTATTTTCTATTTTTAATGTTCTGGAATGAAAAGTTCACTTTATATGCTTGGTATTTATCGATAAATCAATTTCATTCTAGGTTATTGAAAAAAATTAAAACATTAAAATTTCTATGCCATAGGCTTCTACTCCGTTCACCTATTATACCCTATTTTTTTCGAGACGGTAAAAAAAGTCATGCGGTATACCCATTACCAAACCACCATCCAACCATCTAGCTGCGACATATACCCATGTTTTATAGAAATCGTATTACTGGTTTCCAAGAAATTCTTGTTATTCTTTGACATAACAAACGTTACACCTAAGAAAAGTCCATTACCCTGCCATCAATATTGACCCCATATCTTGCCCAAACAAGCAGCTTATAATGCAGTATCAACATACATGTTTTCCTTTCATTGTCACCCCTTAAAAAGTCTAAAAAATAACCATTTTCCTTTATCTTGCAGTAAACATTGTTTCAATATCGTAACGTAACCACAGCTCTAACCGGAGATAGGCGGTTCAAACTTTAGCATTACATACGTGATACGAACCCATACATTGTGAGAGTTATCATAACGTTGTACAAACTCGAACACTGAAAGCAATTTGTCTGTTACATGAATGTTTCTCGTGTTGACAAGGACTCCCATTCCATATTCAAACTGGAATGGGCTTCTTGTTTGTTGGGCGCCAATTTGTGAGTGGAGATTTTGGAACGAAGGTTTAGTTTGTTGGTTTGTTCGTGATGACCAATGGTCATGGAATAATGCAGGCTTTTTTTCTTCTTTTGTTTTAGTAATAAGTTTTAGGTCATGGCGTGGTATAAATATAAGCCAGCCAGCTACAATCAGGGCTTGGAACCGGTACCAAAAGTACAGATTCTGTTTCGGTACTTAGCGGTTCTTAACATTTCGGTGCCTGGGTTCTAGATAGGTATCGTTACTCCACCTAACAAGTACCGGTACCAAATTCAAATACCCGGCGCTACTTCGGCGCGTACCAAAATCTCATATTTTTACGAGGTATAGGTTGTCTAAATGACGGGCTCCGTTACCGCATTGTTAATGCGCCGTGCGCGTAAAATACTGTTGTGGGGCGCGTCATTTCAGAGTGGACAAATTCTACTCGTACGGTTGGAAACTAGTTTTTTTTTTCTAATGGTTATTAGCTATCCCTTTTACGTAGGTATAGTGCAGGTACTACGTCTGGTACCGGTATTATACCAAGGTCAACGGTAACAGTTCCCAAAAATACCGGTATTTCAAGCGATGGCTATACAATACACAACTACTCGTGGGGACAACATTAATGCACCCTTTCGTTTTTATTTATGTTTTCGTCAAACACAGTGCCTTTACACACACTCTGGCTGCCGAATAGTCAGTTTCGGGAACTTGGAATCGAATGTATGGGTAAGCCCAAGAAATTTGCTTGTGGTGATTAACAATGCGTGTGTTGCGTGTCGAGGCAAAAGGAATATGTAAGGATCATAGCAGATGGCGTTCTGTTGTTTCTGCCTACCCCAATAGGAAGAAGGCTTGAATGTATGTGTGTGTGTATGTGTTTACAGGTCGACATAAAATAGTCTGACGCGGTGATATTTGGAACGAAATATTTTTCTTAAGGGGGATACGGTAAGGTAGCCCGCGAAATTCAAATTTTCTTACGTTTTTTGCAATTTGCAGATCAGTGTCAGGTTGTATGTTGATTAAAATATGATTCGCGACCGTAACAAATATGGTTTTACAGAATTATAATAATTTTAATCAGCAATACAACTCCGTAAGTGAGAATTGGCGTCATCTATGAAATAGTCATTCAAAAGAGTAATATGAACTTAGAGAGTTAGTTGTATTGATGATTTTTATGATTATAATTCTATAAATAAATATTTGTTACGGCCGCGAATCATATTTAGATCAACATACAACCTGATACTGACCTGAAAATTGCAAAAAACTTAAGAAAATTTGATTCGCGGGCTATCCTGACGCTTTCACTTTAAGTAATGCAGACCTATAATTATGGCACTACTTTGCCGACAAGTGCTAGTAGGGTTAGAGTCACCACAAGCCGTGTTTCAAAAAATTATTTTACTCATTTCCCATTGAAAGTGACCTAAGTATGATAGTGGCGCCCTCATTTTGATTTTACTTTTTTACCTTAGTAGTATGTTTTTGCATTTTCAGTGTATGTATTATTAAACATGGCGATCCTTAGCCAGAGCAACCAATAACGAGTATGAAAAAAAAAACAATAACAACATTATACATCGCCACATGCGAACTACGCATCTAAGACTTGACGTCACACAAAAATCCTGACGTCACACAAATCCTGCATCATGCAATTGGAGTTTACCACGCGAAAGACATATATATGACTATCCGACATTTATCATTGGGCAGTTGCCTGCCAGAAACGACACCCATCTGGTCGGAGGATCCTCCCATTTCTATAGAGGATGAGTGAACTTTACACCCTGTTCCTCATACCTCTAAAAACCTAACTAAATATTTTGCTGGAGGAAAGGATACTAAATTACATTTCTTTTTCTATCTAGATAATAAATTACTTCGCTCGCCTTTGTAGGCCTTTCAAGATAACCGTTGATACATGTGTTTTATCTCGATATTGACAGCTTGTAATAATATTGGCTAGGAGAACAAAGCTTTTGCGGTATCGGTTAAGTAATACGATATTCTTATCCCTACAATCTTCTATAAATATACATATGTACATACATATACTATACAATACAAATCAATAAAATCGAAATGTCTGTTTGTAATGTGAAAATAACATCCTTTTACTAAATGCGTATGAAAGTATATAAGTTACTTATAACAAAAAACAATGTTTACATTTTTTGTCTGTGTGTTAGTTCCGCCTAATCTCCGAAACGGCTGGACCGATTTTGAAGGAACTTTCACTGGCAGATAGCTGATGTTATAAGGAGTAACTGAAGCTAGGCGAGTACTTTTATTTAGAAACCGATAAAAGAATTAGTCGCGGGCAGCAGCTTATATAATAATATAGCAGCAGCTAGTATTATATAATAATATATACTAGTGGTCGTTCAGATTCATTTAAATGTCATGATTCTAAGGTAGCCATCTTGTGTCAAACGCTGTCAAACGCATGGTAGTTTGTGTAATGTTTTTTTATTAATTTAATTTATTTCTAATGTATATTGTATAAACATATTAAACATATAAGCTTGCTGCAATCCTTCTCCATGTAAACTTTAACTGTGCCAAATTTCATACTCCTCCGTCCGCGTAATTTTCGTAAAAAGGTGTACAAAGTGTTTGCTTCACGTATGAATATGATAATAATATTGTGTATACGTAAGTACCTAGTTGGTCTAGTGGTTGCAAGCGCTACTGCAGAGCATGAGGTCCTGAGTCGATTCCCAGGTCAGGCAAAATGTTATTGGGTTTTTCCATCAAAAATTTCTTAGTAGCAGCCCGGAGTCTGGATATGTGCATGGTTTATGGAAGCAGGCTCGCCCCCTATTACATAGGACTTAAACATAACTGGCTAAATGTGGGTGTACTCACTATAGATACATCTCAGCCTATCCCTTCGGGGTTTACAGGCGTGATTTGTGGTATTTATACTTAAGAGTATAATCAGTATGTTTGTTAAACTTTAGGCCGCGCGCGCTTTGGACACGAATTTGTATCGTACGTAAACCTATGATCGTGGTCGTACGAATTGAGTGCGCACCCTGAATACGTTGTTCTCCGTCAAATAGGTAGTGTTCCGGTGATATCGCATTGAACGCACGAAAAATCCCAACAAGTTCGGATTATTTTCGGACGTCTGAACTAACGCACGTATACGTACGACCAATTCGCACTCAGTCTGCGCGCTTCCTTAGTACTTTGAAGATCGGGATCGTTCGTTCGTGTTCGTATGTGGTCGCAAGAGTTAAATTCTTACGAAAACGCGTCCTAAGTGCGCGCGGCCTAACTCTTTTGCAACATTCAGACGCTACTTCAAAATATTACGAGTAATAACCCAACATCAAAAGAGTAGTCAAATTTTAAATAATTCAGCAGCTGTGAAAAGCGAGTCTTCGTTTGCGAGCCAAGAAATAATGAAGCGCATTCCAGCGCCGTCTCCCGTAATGAGTTGTCAAACGTCTGTGCCCCGAGTTCGCAGTAAAAACGTAATTTGTATCTTATGTTTAATTGAAATTATGAACTGCTAGGCCAATTGAAATTGTCGACGAGATCCTTTTTTGTTTTTGCTGCAGTTTAATAATGAAGTGAAGATGTTAGTTTGACGCTTTTTAAAGCATATTGTCAGATATTTCAAACGTGCAGCCTCCGGACAAGTTGTACGCAGAAAGTTGATGATGTTCTTCTGAGTCCAATACAACAATGAATTCAGCTGTTGGGGCTGCCACGCTTCTACAGTGCGTCGGGAATGTTTTCTGATGCGCACACTGATGGCTTTGCAGCAATCAGACGTAAGCGTTCCGCGTCGCTGCTGAGAGGGTTCGGGGCAGTTCGAACAGTCTCCTGAATGTCATTGTGGAGATTTTATGCCCACTCGTCCATTATTTGTCCAACCTGCATGTTTACTAACATACTGATTAAGGTTAATGTTTACTAACAAATTACCCAGGCGATTTTTTCGTGCACTTGATTTTCAACGCTGTGCTTAGCGCCGAGAGTTAAAATCCAACTGTGCGTTTTTTCAACGCGTTTGGACGAGATTGCGTCCCAGCGCGTTGGATTCTCAACGCTTGGCTTAACACCGATAGTTGAAAATCCAGTGCGCGATAAAATCTCGCCGCGATATTTTTACGTCGGTGCGAACGTGGTTGTTTGCATCCATAATTTGTTAGTAAACATTAACCTGCTCTTATTATTACTAGTGGTCCCAGAGGTCGAAATTCAACCATAATTCATTTAAATGTCATGATTCTAAGGAAGCCATCTTGTGTCAAACGCTGTCAAACGCGTGTGTAGTTTGTGTAATGTTTTTTTATTAATTTAATTTATTCCTAATGTATATTATATAAACATATTAGCTTGCTGCACTCCTTCTCCATATAAACTTTAACTGTGCCAAATTTCATACTCCTCCGTCCGCGTAATTTTCGTAAAAAGGTGTATGTTGGGTGCAACCAAACATTAAAGTCAATGCAAATGCAAATGCAAGTATGCAGAAAATGTCAATAAAATGCAAGGAATGTCAATGAATGCTCAACGGGAATGAATCTAAATAAAATGCAAGTTGTCCGACTCAAATCACGTCTAATTGAACACTAATTAAATTATGTACAAAAATGCATCATCTAGGCTCCGCCGTGTGTCAATGCACTTCAAAATGTAGGTCGCGATCAAAGTGCACATACGCGAACCTACTAACTAACTTATTGCATCAAAAATACATATTTCAAAACCATGTACTTACACCGTACAGTGTACAAAGTGTTTGCTTCACGTACTAATATAATAATAATTAAAAGCCAGTCCTTTTATGCAGTTTTACTGAAGTAAACTTTTTATCCTCGTTTTGAAGAATCAATGAAGGGAATACACTTGTTGATGTGGGTCACAACTTTGAAGACTAGATTTACACTAGATACCTAAACCTAATGCTTTTATTCAAAATAAAGTACAGTGCGAAGGCAAAGTTCACAATGAGACAGAAATGAATTTTTCTATTCAATTCGTACAAAAAGGATTTACTAAGGGAAAACGCTGCCAAATTGTGTGCCAACAATTTTCATCCGGACCCTTCCGCCAAATCCACGATATTTTAAACAAAAAAGCAAAACATCATAAAAGATTTGAATAAATTCGTATTTGTGTGTATAGAATTATTGTATGATGAAAATTTGCAAGCGGGCGCTAACGTAATAAATTTCATGCTCTCATAATTTTGTGGCATGATTTACAGGGTGATTTCAGCGACACAGCCCCAACGTTTTTGTACAATATGCCAATTAAACCTCAGCCTGTATATTATTTAACTGAAAGTCTATATGGAGACAATTATGACGATGTTTATATTGATTAAAATGCTTATGGGAGTTGTAAAATTTTAAACTGATGTTCCTTAATTAACTTCGACATTTTTGATGGAGTTGAATTTAATTGAGTATTGTTTTCGTTGCAGTTATACTCCGTCATATTTGACGGTTTATGGACTTGTAAAATATGACACGAAGGCTTTTGTGTCGCCAAGAAAAATACCTACCTAGTAACGAGTGCTAATATGTATCGACTTAGCAAAATTCTAAAGCGATTTTCTCATGGAATAACGACTACAACTTTGAGATAAGACTTATTTCATATTAGTGTGGGTTCCAAAATAGTATGATCGTAATGACATAAAATTACTATCAACACAGTAAGAACATAATTACTTTTAAAAGTGTTGTTCATTTTAGTGCTCGCGACTGTACATCGTGTTCTAGTTACATGTATTTTTCTTGGCATACGACACGTAAATAAAAAAGAAACTTTCTTGGCTGTCTCTAAGAACCCCACGCATGCCCGGGGCGCACGAGTAAATAAATATGTATACAAACACTGCAAAGTCATCAAATGGAACGAGCCGAAAGTTCAAAAAGCTTTGCAAATGAAGTCTCAACGAAGAATAGTTTTCAAAAGAATATTTCGCTTTGTCCCGTTTCCTATTTCCGATATTTTCTATCGTACGCTTAAAGTTTAATGGTTTGCGTGGAAGATCGATTGCAGCGTCAATATATTTTTATTTCTGCACACAATTTTCAGTTCGTTTGCTCGTACTGCGGTCTAAAGAAAGCAAACAAGTTGGGTAAAGTTTGAATCGCTGATATGTACCATTGTTACTTTACACACGGTGCGCGCTCGATCGAGTGTGAAAGTCAATCTTACGTTTCATGTGTTACGGTAACCTTTTTAAGTAAATTGTGTAAAAGTGAATATTGGTGCTGATAAAATCGGGTTTTTCCGATAGGGTTGAAAATGTGTGTGGATTTTTGTAGAAAATATTTTCACTGAATACAAGTAAATGTTGCGCGTTTGTTGGGCTTTTTTACCGCTTGATATTTTTATAAAATATAGGCGTCTACAGAGTTGCTTGATTGCGACGATTTATAATGTCAAACGATTGAACTCGATTGATTGATAGGTCGACGAGCGGCATTTTCGATCAATAAAATCTTGATTGTGATTGATTTTATGCACTAATCTTTTCCAATATATTTACAAATTTAGTTGATTTCCGGTAACAAAATCAACAGTCAAGTAAAAGTAATCCTTAAAAAAAAAAAAATATTCTACATCATTTTCAAATCAAACCGTACACAGTTATGAATTAAAACTCACAAACAGAAAATATTTGTATACTTATTTATAACGTACAAAGTTTGTTTTAAATACAACAATGATCGTGACAAAAACAATAATAATTATGGAAGCTTTGGAGTGAATTCTAGAACTATTTTCTAAGAACTAAACTAGATAAGGTTAACTTTAGTCAGGACACAAATAAACTAGAGAACGGATTTGATCAATTTTTTCGATGTTATCCTTAAAAACTATGTGGCATAGTTAATTGATTAATCTGGCGGCAATATTGTTTCCCTTTTTATTAAACGTCACTTAGCTAAATTAATTGTCATACATATTTATTTTTCCACCTAATAACGTAATTCCGAGTATGAGTACAACACATTCTCTCACGTGAATTATACAATTGTGCTCACTGCAATCTTTTTCCCAGTTACCTAAGTAAAAAAGTAATGATACAAATAAATCTCAACCAAAACAGACATTTATTGCAGGTTCAGATAAAAAATATAAATTCTTCTGAGTACTCATATTATTTGTGTTTCAACTTCCTAAGAAAAAGTATCCCTCGGGAAATTACAATAACTGAACCGCGTTGGGCAATTTATTAATAAAAAGTTATGGTTTAGTACAACCAGTGATTTGCAGAAAACATATAACACAGCTAAAATTGCTTTCGGATCACTTCCAGGTCCGACAACAACAGTGTCTTTGCGTCGAATGCAACGACGCGTCGTTGCATTTGACGCCAAACATTTGTAAATATTTTGTAACACATTTGATAGGCTTATAAATAATAGAGAAAATTGGTAGTAGGTACGAAAGCGACACTAGTTTGAATGCAGCAAAACCGGTCCTACTATAAAAATTTCACGCTAAAATCTTAGGTGAAGTGACAGTTTTGACAGCTAACCAGAATGACAGCTCACTTCACATAAGTACCCGTTTTTTTTTTTTTCAAATAATATTCAATTTGTTTATTTCATATGTTACATTGAATTCAATTGACTATTTCTAACACTAAAATATATATAATAAGTACAAGCATATGGAAAAAATGAAAATAACGGGAAGAGCTCATTGGGAATCAAAACAAAATTCACACTGCATTATTTACGGAATAGATCGGCTGGGCAAGAGTTTATCTAATACTTGGGGAGTATGAAAGTGAGTATAAACTTCTTTTTACCTTTTGAAAAGGCTTATCTGATGAACAGTCCAACCCACACCATGTTACAAAGTATACCTAATACCTTAGAGATTGGTGGTGGGCTGCTGTTTGTTGGAGACTAGATCCCAGCTCCTAGCTGCAATAGGCTGATTCAGTGATCGTCTGCTAGTTGTACATACACCCTTAAGCCTGATTTACATGGTGCAATTTTATTGCCCGTGGCATACCATAAGTTAAAGCAAGAATGAAAGTTGTACCGTCTAAACAGTATTTAGGCGATGCAAGGTATTTGTTGCTTCAATTTTATTTATTGTCACAGGTAAGAAAATTGTTTTGTATAAATGGGGCTTTACGAAATACAACCTTACTAGTACATTTTGGTTGAATGCATGAATTAGTGTTGAAGAATTTACTAACTATGTTAGTATATAGGTGGTGGGTAGGTACTCGTAAGTAAATCTTGTTCTTAGTCGTCCTTTCGGTCATCATTGTGCAGGAGTATGATGCTCTCACTTGGGGTGGGGGTGTCGAATATCGGCAGGTTTTCTACCTCACCTGGAATTTAGATAAAATTTAAAATGATTATAGCTTAGTTTTTATAATTTCACGTGAGCATGTTCTTGTAGATTTCATAATTATGGTTAAAGTATTGTATTTTTGGCATGTGGCTGCTTTTAAATGGAATCGTTTGTCTTGTCATCAGTGAGTTGAAAGATATCCATAGAAATTCGATAGCTATAGGTACGTAGTTTTAAAATACTTAAAAATATTTCTGTGTTTTAAAATATGTACTTAAATAGATGTACCAATAAATTATTCCACTAAGAAAATAAAGGCTCATACTCACATTACTCACTGAGTAAAGCGGTGTAAATAATTTTGAATTTTGCCTTATGTTTCGTTCTGTGTAAGCCACCATTTTTCTACAAAACGCATACCTAAATCTGGATTAGTTGTTCTAGACTATGTATGGTTAGTTACGTCATAATGTCACCCATTCAATGGCGCCGGATTTGTTTAATATCCTTTGAATCAAACAGACAGAATCAAAGAATCTCTAACTTCTAAAGCGCTTGCTCTCCAGTAATTCTCCAGAAATATCCTAGACTCATTTTGAGCCACGCAAATTACGCCAGATTATGTTAGCCTACCTAGGAACTCAATTCCTCCTTCTTTCCTGTTTTTGAAATATACTCAGCTTCAATTGCATTTAGTAAAAGCCACCCATTATAGATAACAAACAATCGGAATATGGTACTGAACAGCTGATCCTGAAGCATTGATTGGGTGACATCAATTCTTATTTATTTCTTACCAATTCTGACGATGAAGTTGACGGATTCATCCTCGTCTAACATAGAGAACACGTTTTCCACAGGAATGTACACGTTTTGGGTGTGCTCCAAGAAGTCTGCGTCCTTTTCACACTTGCAGGGCCGTCTGGAAATTAAATAATTAAGAATTTAATAGTAAAATAAATTAATTTAATTCCGATATCGACCTTAAAAAAAACGGATCATTGATAACTTTATCTTGTGCATCTGTGACAGAGGATTTTTTTAGCTAGCTTCAAGATATTTTATGTTAATAAATATTGTTAAAATTGTTTGTCCTACAAGAAGAATTTTGTAAGATTTCCCTGCCGCCTGTGATTACGTGATCAGAAGGTTGCGTGTTCAGATCACGTCGGGGTCACCAATTTAGAGGTATGAAGAACAGGGCGTAAAGTTCACTCATCCTCTTTAGAAAAGGGAGGATCCTCGCACCAGACGGGTATTATGTCTGCTGGGCAACTGTCCAACGATTGATGTCTGATAGTCTTATATACATATGACGTTCGCGCGGTAAACTCTAATTGCGCGATGCAGGATTTGTGTGACATGCCGGTTTCCTCGTGATGTTTTCCTTCACCGCTTTGAGAGCAGTGGTGATAAAATTTCCTGCCTGGATTCAAATCCACGACCTACAACTCGTAAGTCGGAGTTGGTAGCACTGGGCCATCAGTGCTCTGCAAAAATTTCTTACAAAACAGACACCTTCCAAATTGCATTATCTTTCAGTCAGTCAATCAGTTATGGTACAGTTTTATATGTATGGAACACGAATCGATAGTTTAATAGCCCGATAATTTATAGTGTTTTGATGTCAATGACGTACCTATCTCAATATTAGTAAACGAAATAGCGGATGTTCGAGCGGTTATTGTGAGTATAACACTTGAAATAGTGCCCAATATAAATGTTTACGATTGTAATAGCATTTGTACAGAAACACATAGATCCGGAATAATTATTTGTATGCCAAATACCTACTTGTTACGAACCTCGATAGGTATCAAAATGTAAACTTAACGTCCTCCCCCCTAGTGGGATTTATCTAAGTCCGTAGGTGTGTCTGTGGCATCACAGTCGGCCCTATAAGAATACCAAAACTGAGGTATTTTTATTTAATATCAGGTCATCATGCTGAGATGGCCTCGCACAGGTCGTTATTATTTTGTTAGTTTTTAAATACTCCTTCATTTTCTGTTTGTATTTCCTGTGCATGACCCACAAAACATATTTTTCTTTCTTTCCCATAAGGTGTCACAACCGAAGGGATAACCTTAAGTTGCATATGCATAATCAGTCTATAATGTTCCCACTGCGACAGAGGCTTCTTCTCTGTGAGAGGGAGTGGGCAGTATCCACCACGCGGGCCCAGTGCGCGTTGGTAGATGTCATGTCTTCGAATTTTTGGTAGAACCACATGCCGGTTTCCTCACGATCCTTCACCGTTTTTTTGCATATGCATAATCAGTCTATAATGTTCCCACTGCTGGGACAGAGGCTTCTACTCTGTGAGAGGGAATGGGTCGTAATCCACCACGCTAGTCCATTGCGGGTTGGCGGATGTCAAATGTCTTCGAATTGTTGGTTCTTGGACATGCCGGTTTCCTCACAATGTTTTCTTTCATCGGTTTGAGCGCAATGGTGATGAAATAATAATGCTTAGGACCCAACCCAGAAGTTACAACTCGTAGTCGCGGCTGTTACCACTGGACCATCACTGCTCTACCTTTAGTCAAGGAGCCTAAAAAGCTATCAACCCAAAATGACCCTTATGACCAAGCCTACAAAGTCTGCATATGCCATTATGGGCTCTATTCATAATGGTAAGAGATGAGATTTAAATAAGGTATAACAAAGTGTATAATGTATATGTATGCGCGCAAGAACCGTATTTATTATTTACTCTTTCGCCTAAATGTTGCTTAAAAATATTAGGTACGATTTTATGAAAATCTCATAAGACGTAACATAGTACAAGCAAAATTATTTATATTCAACCTACGCCGTCAGGATGAAAAATCTCTGAATGTTTTATAACCAGACAAAACAATTTATAACGCTTGTAAGAAACATTTTTTGTACAATAGAATTTTATTTATGCTGCTTGTATGGTAATCTAACAAATTATGCTGAAATGTAGACAATTTAGAGATCGAGCTTAGATTTATTTTTAGGATATAATGTATGAAACTTTCAGATGGATCATCATAGATCATCTCATAATATGAACAAGCGGTTTGAGAAAATCGTAGACACTACAATTAGCAAACAGAATAAAGTCCCATTTACACGATGCAAGTTTCTTGGCTGTTGAAATTTAAACAACAAATAATTGCATCATTTAAATTTAAACAACAACTTTTATTGTTGTTTCAACTTATGTTATGTCACAGGCAATTAAATTGCGCCGTGTAAATCAGGCTTAAAAGATAAGTTAGAGTTTGGCCAGCGGGTGGAACAAGGAAATGGTAGCAAATTTAAAAATATAATCTTTACCTGGCAATATAAAATGAAGTCTAAAAATAATTGATTTGATACTTTTGTATTTTTATGTTAATTAGTTTGTTGATACGAGTAGGAATGTAAGATTTTGATAACGTTTTGACTATATTAATTCATTTTGCCAGATTTATATTTTTTAAATTTAACGTAGAAATTACTAGCCCAAAGTATTTTACTCTGTCTCTTAAAGACTTAATGAAATGGTCACGCCCATTCATGGTAAAAATACAGGGGTGTTCAATTATTTTTAATAATAATAATATTCCTCAATACGGCTCGCATTGTGAGGAGGTTCCTGTCTCTGCAGCCCTAACCACCGGTAGCTTGGACCCTGCTCCCGACACCGGTGGACCTCTATTTTTTATATTTTAAAATGTTTTTTTAAATTCTTTTTATTTTTTTATTCTAATATTTAATAATATTATATATTATATGTTACGGCTAATACCCGAAGTGCGGCTACACCTAGTTTTAGCCGGTTAGAACTAGGTGTAGCCACTTACTCTTGGTTAAACCTAGTACGAGCCGATTGTTTTCGGGTAAAACTAGGTCTAGCCTTCATCATGCCGGCTACAACTAGGTCCAGCCATTCCCTGTTGGATAAAACTAGGTCTATCCGATATCATTCCGGCTAGAACTAGGTCCAGACAATCCCTGTTGGATAAAACTAAGATGCGTGTCCCGCCTTCAGTCCCGCGTCACACTCATGACTCACAGCATCTGCAGCAGCGGCGCGGGGTGGAGGGCATAGCGAGGCACGCGCCTCTGCAGGTTGTGAGCGCCAGGTGCTGCTGATCTACTGCAGGTCTACTAGCGAGTGTGACTCACAGCGCCTGCAGCAGCAGCGCGTGTCTTAGTTTTATCTAACAGGGATTGGCTGTACATAGTTGTAGCCGGCATGCTATCAGCAGAGCTTTTTTAGATATTAAAAAAACATCCAATAAAAATAAACGTAGAGAGTTTTTTTATTCTTATAAATCACATTGTAATAATAAACACAAATTATTAGGAGTACAATTTTTAATATAATAGGAACAATCAAGAACATTTTTTTAACAACAGACAATAAGTAGTTGCATATTATAATTTAAAGAATGTTATTATAATTATAAATCACACTTTTATAAAGTAACATAAACTATTTATTAGAACAACTTAAACTTGAGTGACATTTTGAGTTGCACAAAATACCAGCAGCTTTGCAGAGACACTTTTTGTTGCCACATTTGGTTTTGCAGTGGCATCTTTTATAGCCTTGCCCACCAGAGGTCGATTGTGCATATTTTGGCAGCTTTAACGTCTTCTATAAACTTGGAATACTGCACATCATTCATATAGCTTTGATTTTCACCATGTTTTGTGGCTAATAAACACTGAAACTGTTCCAAAAAACTTGACTTCATAGTCTGTAGGTCTTCATTCATAGCCATTCTGAATTCGAACGTATGAGTGCGCAAAAACAAGAAAGTACGTCTGTTTTGTACAACGGCACAACGCGTACTAAACTCAAAGCGCAAGGGCAAACGCGGGTGTACGGGAGGCGGGGCGGCAGGGGCGCGCGAGCGTGACGCGTCTCGCGTGAGCCAGGCGCCTGTTACTTGTTTCAACTTGTTTGCATCTAGTTTTATCCAACAGGGAATGGCTGGACCTAGTTGTAGCCGGCATGATGAAGGCTAGACCTAGTTTTACCCGAAAACAATCGGCTCGTACTAGGTTTAACCAAGAGTAAGTGGCTACACCTAATTCTAACCGGCTAAAACTAGGTGTAGCCGCACTTCGGGTATTAGCCGTAATATGTAAATAATGAAATAAAGGAAATCATAAAATAATGCTTTATTAACTTGTAAAAGGTGTTACATTTTAATTTGAACACCAGGATTCAGGAGTCAGTACGATTCCTAAGCTCGGTGGTACCTGTGTTGCAGGAGTCAGTGTCTTCATCGGTTTTTGGAAAATTAATAATATAAGCAATAAAATTAAAATAACGTAAAATTAAAGGAATTTAGTGCATGCATGCTCTTGAGTAGTGTGTGCGTGTGTGCGTTGTATTTTGTGTTTATGCGTGAGTGTGTTGTACCTATTTTGTGTGTATGTATGTAAAAATACTTGCCTGTAAACGATCCTTTTGCTCGGTAAGTTTGGCAGGAATATGTCGACTTCAAAGTAATACTTCTCAGCAGTGTCATCGTTTACGAGCACAGTCCACATCATTCTTCCTGAAAGTAAATGAAAACTTTAAGAGTCTTGAAATTATTGTACAGATAAAAAGTAGTGAATGACTATAAATAAGGAGAAGTTTTCTGAGGTGACATTTTGATTAAAATTGACACCGTTATCTTTTCTTATCCTGAGATTATTCTCACAATTAAACAGATACTGTTTTAATGCGTATTTAATATTCAAAATTAAAATAAAATGATATTTTTACTAAGGACTTAATTATTGTATAATTGTCTGACGTTTTCGTTTTTTTAAGATGACTGAAATTGAGATAACTGCAGTCTATCTCCACCTCTAGGTCAGAGAGTCTAGGTAAAGTGGCATTCGATCACCGAAACAATTATGGAAAAAAAAATGGATTGACATAATGCTACCGAAAACCTTGTCAATCCTGTTGAAAGTCGTAGAAAAACGAAACGCTTTGAAAGCGATTGTCATTTGTTTTGTACCTTTTCGAGTTTCAACGTATAAATAGGTACCTAAAAGGTACAAAGAAGGTACTGCATATTCAAGGCAATGAAGAAGCCAATACCATGAAACGTCTGGCTTCTTGCACAAGGGTCGCAGTCGCAGAAAAAACAGCTTAGTATAATTGTGTCTGGAATTACAGACAGTGCTCTGTCTGAGCTTCTGGGGTACTTTACCAGCAGGCATAAAAACAAAGAACGTTGTTCGTCAAGTTATTGTCTACTTTTACTTGATTTTACGTTTCTTATTTGTTTGTTTTTCCATCAGGAATATCTCGGTAGCAGCCAGTAGTCTGGATATGTGCCTTGTTGAAGGCAATAGGCTCGCACCCTATTACATGGGACTTATACATAACTGACAAAACGTAGATAGGGTGTAGGTAGAACATAGGTACACATCTGTCTAACCCCTCAATGAAAACAGGCGTAATGTTATGTTATGTTTGTTACGGTTTTAAACTATCGTTGTGTGAAGTATTTCTCACGTAAGATGAGCCAAACTTGTTGTCTAACTTTTATTGGTTGAATACGAGGCTTTTGGCTACTTTGTATGTGTGTTAAAGTACACACATACAAAGTAGCTAAAAGCCTCGTATTCTCGGTCTTTTTTTTGTTATGTGCTTTTTATTTGTGCAGAATAAACAAATTTTCTTTCTCTTTGTTTCCAATATATGATTGTATTTGCTGTTGTTAAAAGTATCCTTTTGTATTCTATTTTATTCTAGTTGTAAGGTATAATAATTAAAGCAACAAGACGAACCAATATGAATAAACTTGAAAAGCTTATTTTTATGTTTTATTAACAATATATCAGAAATAAATGGCAAAGCATTAGAAAAAACGGACGATATACTGATAGGCATTTTTTTTCGATTTCCTAACAACAAGTTGAATTTTGAATTGTATATTATGGAGTCATATAACATTCTTAGGAAAGTGCCCATTAATTATATGTTAAAGAAAAATTGTTTTTGATAATAGTTTAAAAATTGTTTGATGATTAGTCAGTTTTTAATTAAGATTACAGTTGGGCCTTGTCATTATTAAAATTATAAGAAGGAAAACCAACACAGCAGATATGACTAACACCATTCAAAACTAAATAGGAAGTGAGCAGATCATATCGTCAGCAGTAAAGGCGAAAGATGGCCCGGCGACGTAACAGACTGATATCCCAGAGAATGAAAGAGGTCTTCCTCTTTCCTTCTCTGAGTTATGATTCTGTTGCGTCTGTTATCATGGAGGATAAAAATTCATGACCGTGATAAAAGCCTAGGGGAGACATACGGCAATGGGCCGGCCATATTAACTGTAGAACCGATGACCGTTGTGGTAAACGTCTTCTCGAGCGGAGACCGCTAATCGGCAAACGTAAGGTAGGACGCCCTCAGGCTAGATGGAGCGACGATCTTTGCAGAGGCTGGAAGCAGCGGGATAAAAGTTGCCGAGAGCCGAGCTTAATGGCGTGCAATTGTAGAGGCTTAAGTCCAGCAGTGGACTGCTGTAGGCTGATGATGATGTAAAACTAGCTTTTAAAATAGCTTTTAAAATCTAATTGAATCTTATTGAATTTTTGAGCACTGTTCTAGAAAATCTATAAGTGATCCAGTGTAAAACAAGGTCCGTGTATACTCAGTTACATGTGCATATATCCTTGTCTAGATCAGTAATGCTAGCTAACGGATGGATGTGATTTGCGCTGACCCACTTCGATTGTTCGAGATAACACAATTTCAACAGAGTTATCTAGACAACAGATTTGTTGGTCAAGTGCTTATCAAATCAATTATGCACTTGAAATGGTGACTAATTTAATTTGCGTATTATAAATTATATTATCACGCTTGTAATTCCCAAAAAGGCAGCCAGAGGTGTAGGCTTAGCAAAATTTAATTTCGCCAGTTATGTTTTGACTTGCGTGTGGTGAGCCTTTGGCTATTAACTGGGCCCAAAATCTACTGATTGCGTAACACACGATCAATCATAACCTGAGTCATTTCGAAGGATATTGCTAATCCATTGCTTCATATGTTGGAAAAATTTGTCTGCTCAACAACGTAAATAACGCAATGAATGTTGTTGGACTGTCAAAACGAAACATTGTGATTGATCATGTGACATATCGCCTTTGCACCCGTGCGAAGCAGGCGCGGGTATCCTAAGTAAATATAATATTTTAAATGCAAAAATGAGTTTGTTTGTTATGAAACACAGATAGTTTATAACCTGGATTAACACATAGGATACTTTTTATCTCGGAAGTACGTTCCCGTGGTATAATTTCCGACCTCCACGCGGGCGCAGCCGCGGACGAAAGTAAGTATTATATAAATCTCTTCGACTTAATTGAGTTATTAGGTAACAGCTCATTTAAACAGGTCAGCGATTAACACCGTCGGAGGAAGCCCTACACTGGTCGGTTTAAAATGGCCACTTAAAATAAAAAAATGTATTCACTTTACAGTCTAAGAAAGTAAAGTCAATAATATTTTCGTAACACGTAAATCGTATGTTTGTTAATCTTATTCATAGCAAACACATTCAGGGCCTGTTTCACCACCTATGATTAAGTTCCTATTCAGTTACTTGGCAGATAATTTCATACAAATTCTGTTCCATTTTCTAATTTATTCGGTAAGTATTGGCTACTCGAACAGCGTGAAATAGCCCTTATAAGGTCAGGGAAATTAACTGTTTAGCAAATTCGCTGTCAACCTATATTGCCAGTATATTCGCATTACAATTGTGATTCTTTCACAGTTGTATGAAATCGCTATCACACGGGATATTGACGTGGTGTGTCAATTTGATAACCAATTATTTTCTTTGACTGCACATATTATGTTTTTTTATCTTGAAGAAGTTCTGAGTTGGTAGCTAATTTATAAGTATTGTGTTATTTAGTGGCCATACTTATAGATCATGCCGAGATGAACGTATCCAACCTTATATTTGTCATCTCACAATAAGCACGTCCCCCTCTAAAATCTCAAAGAAAATCGTGGTTCATCCCTTATTTTATTAAAATAAAATCCTTACCTCCTCTTTTATCATAAATCTGATACACATTGAATATTCGGTCGTAGCACCGCAGTAGAAAGTAGTTGAGTACCGGCTCCGTTCTCTTCGCGTCCCATCGGTTTTTCACCGTGATGAATGGTAGCTCTGTGACCTTCTCACCATGTTCCATGAAACAATGGTCCATCCAGTCACCAGCCCGCCCTTTCCATTTACAGTCCCCTGGAATTACGAGTTTTTTAGGAAAGGAAAAAGAAAAAATTTCATTGTATTCTTGGGGATAGATCGGGCTGTCGGGTTTGGTGGACGTTAAAAGAGGTGGATTTAGTGTCAAGCTTTGTTTAGAAACACTCTATTGTGGTGTGGATCTAGAATCTTGAGAGATTTTTTTGCGCATAATTTTACAGGACCGACAACATTTAAGGCGGTGTTCTACCCATCCAATGTAACCAGCTTTTACTTTGGGACCAATCGAATTCGCAAGAAAATTTCGACCTTCTTTTACAAAGTGGTCCTATCGGTATGTACATTTGTATGGGAACGCTGAATTTTTTTTTGCGAATTGTTTTGGTCCCATGGTAAAAGTTATATTATTTAAACCATAAAATTTTATGGGTAGAACACTCCTTATATTTCGTTGATTGTTTACAAAGTTAACCTGTATAAGTCCTTTCTTTTTCAGCGACATTAATTAACCCAATACTAAGTAGGTATGCTTAAAGGTTATTAAAAGGTTGAACTAGGTATCTTATTCGGTCTGCCATATAATTCGAAAATGAAATTATAATCGCTTATAAAAAGTAAAGCCGCTACAGTAAACGATGTACCATTTATTTACGTTACATCACGCACAATGACTAATGTGGTGACGTATTTCGCTTCACATCCAAGACACGAACCATTTGGACCTCGTCACTAATTTGTAGGGACGTTTTCCCATGACAGTTTTCCTTAAAGAAAAACTGTATTATACTTTCAGAGGAAGAGAGGTAAATAAAATGGTTTTGTTTATGTCACGGGGTTAGCAACCCTAAGGATATTGAGCGTTCCAATGAGAGAATTTTTTGCGTCGTAGGAGAAATTCTTTATCGATCTCTGTGTGCCTTAACACATTTCTTTTTTCTCGGAATTAATTATGTTTTACAATTTAGCGAACGACTGTTTAGATAGCTGTGTAACCCCGCGTTAACACAAGGTATAAAAACAAAATGTATTCTACATGTTGCGTCGTCAGTTTTCGTTTATGGTTTACACCTAAAAACGTTGTTTAAGTTAACAAATTTTATTTAAAAAAAATAAAAACTTTGAACAAAATTGTAAGGTAACAAAACATTTCTGTCACAAAGTCAATACATATACAATACATGTTTTAAACACGGCATGTTTTTATCAAGTTTTTTAGTACAAGACTTTGTTGAAAACAAATAAGTATTACAACTTGTATTTATAGGTGTAAACGCAGGGTTTCGTCTGTAGCGGTTCTCAGCTACCGTTTTTATAATACCTTCAAGAAGGTATTGAACCTTAGCTTAGAGTACATGACAACGGTTATTACTGTAGTTAGTTACTCAAGGGTCATGTTTTAGTTTGTACAGACAACAAAAGAAGTAAATAAACAGACAACTAACAGCTTATTCATTATGCTTGAGTTATTTGTGTGCACTGAGAGTATAAAATATCTGTTAACACGAGTGATAAAGTGTCTTGTCTTGTTTATGAAAAGTGAAAGACGTCATAAAATTTTCTGCACAATGCATAAATAATAATCACAAATTGCTACTATTTATCATCGTATAATATTACAAAATAATTTAAATTGTTACAAAAAATCCTATACTCGTCTTTTTTTTCAAAGCAAAATCACCTAAGTAACGGATTGCTACAGCGAATTGCCCTAAAAATGTCCAGACCGTACAGTGACAAATTATGTCATATTCGATTATCTGCTCATTTACTTACCATAAACTCTAGCCATGAAGCAGTTGATGATGCGGAACTGGCAGTGAGCGTAGTGCTTGTCGAGCTGCGTGAGTACTGCATGTTTCGGGCAGCCGGCGTTTGTGCACGGGAATAGCACCTTGTGGGCCAACGACTCTAGGGCTGTTGATTTAGTAAGGGAGAACTCTTTCTGGAAAAAGAAGAAATTGTTTTAAGAATCCCGCGGTATTGCTATACAAGGATCTATTGGCACGTGGCCAAAATTAGAACTAACGCCGCCATCTTGATTTTTCAATACATTTTGCAAAACAATTGCACAAATGTTTACCAACAGCGCCACCCAGTTAATGTCATTCGAGCGCAAAAACAACCCTGTAGCACTTTCACATCTTTCATTGTGAATAGTGGTGAGAATAGAAAAAATAATTTTCCGAACGAGCTATTTATTCCATTTGCTTTCTACGCCTCTTCCATAAGGTGGATCTGCAAGGGTAGCCCGCGAATTCAAATTTTCTTACGTTTTTTGCAATTTGCGGGTCAGTGTCAGGTTGTATCTTAATCAAAATATGATTCGCGACCATAACAAATATGTACTTACAGAATTAGAATTATTCATACATTTCTCTAAGTCAAATTTGTTCTCAAATGTCATGATTTCATGAAAAAGTCATTCAATGGAACAAATCTGCCACTGACCTGCAAATTGCAAAAAAACGTAAGAAAATTTAAATTTCGCAGGTTATCTTTGCGGATCTGCCCTAAAACAAGGAGCTGTAAAGGCACTTTTAGTTTTTAAATATCTTTCAATTAGCTTGTATTGAAAGCTAGAAGGGCTATTGTGTAGTCATGTAAACTTGTACGAAAAACTAAAAATAACTGAAACTTGTTTGGGTAAAAGAAAAATTTAAAACATTTAAATAAAAATCGGTCTGAAAACCGGTAAACTATGGCTCTTTTTCTCGTTGCCCTACATGTTTCGCCTATTCGGCGGTATTCGGTCGAATTCACGTTCGCCAAAAACGTAGGCCATCTATAATTTGCCGGCTTCAGTAGCCATCCGGTTTGATGTCGGTTTGTGCAGCATGTAGATCAGTTGAAATGCAAAGGGTTTGGTTAGACCTATGTTCTACCAACATGAATTTCGCATGTTGATGAAAGACTTTGCTGTTGCAAAACCCTTCTGTTTTTACCGAATTCTTGTTGGTACCGAAACTCCTATCTACGTGATGCTGGGTATTTTGGATTTTCAGCTAGCTTGTATAGAAGAGGATTTTAATACTTAGCATCGCGTTGGAAGAAAACTATTACTACAAAAACAAAAACGAAAAGAATATTTAATTCAAAAAACTTCAGCGTAAGTAAGGTAAGGTAAGAAAGTCTACCAATTCAATCCATTTTTTGTTCTAATTTTACCTTCAAAACCTTTCAGACTACCTACTCACTTTAAATACCTAATATAAATTGATTCAAGAGGCAATCAAAATAATCTGCTATAAATAAGTAACTTGAACCATAAATAAATAAATATAGTTCATTCTTTTCAAATGCTGAACATTTATGAAAATAATGCCATGAATGTATTTTATATTATAGAAAGTTGAGTTGCACTTACGTGAAAGAATTCCTTAGACATTCATTAATCAGCCTTTCAAAGGGTTTAGAGTATTTTAATTTTCTTCAGTATGTATAATGCTGGCTAGTAAAACTTTACAGATGCCATGGGAATCAATATCGATAGAAAACTAGACATTTTTCCAACTTTTTATTTTACAGATAGAAATGGATTTTCAAGCACTCTACTACTCTCATGGGTGACGTGCATGACGACGAAATACTCACATTACTCACTGATGTAATAAGATAATTAGACCTGCGCAAATTCTCATTTGCCGCTAACATTGACAAAAAGTACATGTGGCTGTCAGTAATACTAGTTGATGTTAACACAACTGAATTATAAAATAAATATTTTATTTACAGAGTTAGATAATATTTACATAACATCTAAGCTAACAGTCATACAATAATAATATCAAAGCTGAGAAAGAGAAACAAATTAGATATCTCGACTTAGCACACGAGGTTGTTGACATGTGGGATGTGAGATGGGCTATCCTTCCTGTCTCTTAACTACTGGTAGCTTGGACTCTGCTCGCAATACCGGCGGACCACAATTTTTTTATATTTTAAAATTATTCTTATAAAAATATATTTATTTGAAGATAAATAAACGAGATAATAATAATAATATGCTCATGTATATCAAAAGGGACGGGAAATAATCATAAGACATCAAAAATTTTGTCCGCATCGCTGTCAACAGAAAAAGTGCCCAAAAGGCAGCTGGCAGCATTGCCGCTTTGTATGACCAAAAATTGGTCAACCTCTGGTCACGTGAAGAGTCGACCAAACGTTTGGAGATGTCTCTTACGTAGAAAAGAACTTACTTTATTTATTATTCAATGTGCTTCAACACTTAAATCTACGAAACTGAAAAATAAATCAGGATCACGCATAAATCCTTGTGTGGCTGTTTTTTAGATTTTATCACATGATTATTTTGATGAAGACATTCAGTAGTCAGTTTCTAATAAAATGAGATTTTGCTTAGCAACCACTTTTTCCTCTATTACAAGAGCTTTTTACATTATATTATTGTTGCGTTATCCTCATTTCTCAAAGATTTCTATGTTATGGGAATATTACACAGAAAAACGTATTGGATTCATAAATAACGCCATACTTTCACTTTTTTCCTTGCCTATTTGGACTAACGCGTGGTTTTGGGAGATTTCTTTTTGAAACCATTTAACGATCAAAACATCAAGTGAATACTTAATATTTATAGTAAAATATACCTTAGGAATTGCAGTACATACTGTATAATTTTTCTTTAATACAGTTCAGAAGCTGTCACGTAGCAGTCTACGGCTAAAGCCTTGATATATTTGATGCTTCAGACATGTGAACGTAGAAAGATATTTATGCTTCGAGTAAACTGGTAAAAATCAGCTATTCCTACAAATACGGCAGGCTGTTTCATATTTGACTATTGTTACATGAAATGAAATGAAATGAAATGAAATGAAATGAAATTGTTTATTCTGTAAATAGGATATCGGAATCACTTTTACACGTCATATAAAAAAATATTAAAAATAAGCTAGATGAGGTCGGTGTTTCCTATCTGACTACTCTGAGAAGAAAGGCCGAAACAAACTCAGAGGTCGTAGTCTCTTTTAAAGTCCAGACATAAGCTTGGTCAAGTCATATGAGGACCATGTGGATCAGTGTCTGAAATGGTCTTTTGAGGAAAGAACCACACAGATTTGAGTGGACCTGTCCAGTCAGTGCATGCATTTGTCAGTAATCGTGGAGCTCAACTCAAAACTGAAGGAGCTCAACTCGACGAACAATACCAAAGAAAGGACATTTGTCTAGGCCGCATCAACTACTCAAAAACTGCCAGACCATCATTAAAACTAAATGAGAAAGAAAAAATTAATGAAAGAGAAAAAATAAAAATAAAATATCCACATAGTCCTCACATTCACAATAATTAAAATAATATAATACTTTACAAAGTAATCGTGTGCAGTTTGAATATAATTTTCAACAATCTCAATATGTATATAAAACTGGTTTATTGTGATGAATAAGCAAAATGTCAAGTTTTATGGTTTTCACAAGGCTTAGCAGAGCGAGCAGCTCAATCCCAAGCTTTTTTATCTTCTAAATAATCTGAAATTTTATAGTACCCTTTTTTACAAAGTTTGGTTTTAATACAGTTTTTAAATCGTTTAATGGGTAAGTTTCTAATGTCAATGGGAAGTTTGTTGTAAAAGCGTATACATTGACCCATGAACGAGTTGCCTACTCTGTGGAGACGTGTGCGATGTACAGCAAGGTTGTCTTTATTCCTGGTATTTAAACTATGAATATCGGACATTTTCTTAAAATTTGATATATTTTTGTGTACATACAATAGGTTTTCAAAAATATATTGTGAGGCTACAGTCAGAATATTTATTTCTCTGAATTTCTCCCGAAGGGAATCTCTTGGACCGAGGTTGTAAATGGCTCGAACAGCCCTTTTCTGTAGAACAAAGATAGTATTAATGTCCGCACAGGTTCCCCAGAGAAGAATCCCATAAGACATAAGACTATGAAAATAACTAAAATAAACAATTCTAGCTGTATCTACGTCAGTTATCTGTCTAATTTTTTTAACAGCATAGGCGGCGGAACTGAGCCTACCTGACAATTTTTCTATGTGTGGGCCCCATTGTAATCTACCGTCAATAGTTATTCCAAGAAAAACTGTTGACTCAACAGGGTCCAACTCTATTCCATTAACTTGAACATTGGTAGTTAGCTGCCTGACATTTGGCGTTGAAAATTTAATGAGTTTAGTCTTTTTTTCGTTCAGGAGAAGATTATTTACATTAAACCAATGCACAACTTTAGAGAGTGCATCGTTGACTTGTTCAAAATTGACTAACTGACGTTTGATTTTAAAAATGAGGGAAGTGTCATCCGCGAATAATACGATCTTGTGATTATCCCTTATGTGGTAAGGTAAGTCATTTATATAAATTAGAAATAAGAAAGGACCTAGAATTGAACCCTGCGGAACGCCCATGGTGACCGCAGATCCTGCAGATCTCTTGCCATTTACATCGACCCTCTGAATTCTATTATTCAGATAAGAAGTCAGAAGGTCAAGAGCCTTGTCCCTCATACCATAGTGGTACAGTTTCCTGATGAGAGTATCATGATGTACGCAATCGAAGGCTTTGGACAAGTCGCAGAAAATGCCAAGAGCATCTTGCGACTCCTCCCAGGCCTCGAATATGCTTTTCAGTAATTCCACGCCCGCGTCTGTAGTTGAACGACCCTTAGTAAAACCAAACTGTTTCAGATGGAGTAAATTATGTACATTGAAATGTCCTTTTTTTTTTTTTTTTTTTTGGATGGGAAATTATCAAATAACTTCTCCCGCTCTGGGTGGAGCGGGAGGGCGTGTCAGACTTTTACTGACTAAAACCCACCCGTGTTCCTTCCGTTGCCTGTGTGCCGAGGTCGCGATATCACATTGAAATGTCCTAACATTTGTTTTAAAATTAATTTTTCAAAGATTTTGCTCAATGTAGGTAATATCGAAATAGGCCGAAAATTTGTGGGATCAGTTGTGCTGCCAGATTTGAACAGTGGAATCACTTTGCTAAGTTTCATCAAATCAGGAAATACACCAGATGCAATACAAGAGTTAAAAACTATTGCTAAAAAGGGTGAAATAACATCAATTATTGAAGACATGGTATGTACTGATAATCCCCAAAGGTCAGCAGTTTTTTTTACATCAAGCTTTTTAAAAGATTCTATAATGTCTTTAGCATTAATAATTGTGAATTCAAAAAGTTTGTGACATTCTGGTACACATTCTTTAAGTATTGAGTAAGCAGAATCAAGCATGTACATCATGTATTCGGAATTGTATTGTATTTTAAGTTCGACACTGTAAAAATCTATTTAAAAAAATGTACATAATATATGTAATTGTTGCCAACCTGTCATGGCCACTTATTACAAACAAAAATTCAAGAAAACTTAAATCAAGATCCTATGTAAATTAATATAAGGTATCTGTTATCATTAAGCCATATTAAAAAGTATCTTTGCAACAATAATAATAATATTGATAATTATTATCTATGAATATGATAACAATGTCGCAGTGTGATAACTAGGGCCGAGATTTTTCTTTACATTGACACCTTCGATAACATTGCTAAAGATTAAGTGGAAATAAATATGTGATGAGACATCGGACTATCGGAGCGTCCATTTTTTTGCTCAAGGGCACAAGTTTGATAGCCTGATTAAGACAACGATTATCGAGATACATTATTGAAGTCGCTTTTCGTGTCTGTCTGTGTGACCGCGTTGTTCTTTTAAACTTAGCAACGTGTCAAGTCGTAAAAACCTTGCAAAGCAAGGGCGGGTCGCTATAGTTATAGATATTTTCCTTTTGTTCCAGGCAGTGTTAGATCAGATAAATTCAGCCTTAAAGTGTGAGCCTGACTAAATTCAGAGGGTGATACAAACTAACTAGTCTCAAACAAAAATTTACATACCTACATACTTATCGGCCAAAATCATAACCATTCTTTTTGCTTCGCCGTAGTCGTTAGTGTGTCAGATTGAAACGTTAGTGTCTAGTTCTCCTAAAAAAGGTTGGTGTAGTGGCCGCAAGCGCTACTGCTGAGCATGAGGTACTCGGTTCGATTACCAGGTCGGGCAAAGTGTTATTGGGGTTTTACACCAGAAATTTCTTAGTAGCAGCCCAGAGACTCGTTTTGTACCCAGTTGATGGCAATAGGCTCGACCCCTATTACATTGGACTTAAACATAACTGGCGAAATGTGACTGTACTATTTAGGTAGGTACACCTCTGCCTAACCTTTAAGGGACTACAGGCGTGATGTTATTTTATGTTATATAGATACTTAATAGCCCACGTCCGCACGGACGTAAAAATATCGCGGCGGGATTTTATCGCGCAATAGATTATCAACTCTCGGTGTTGAGCCGAGCGCTGAGAATCCAACGCGTTGGGACGCACTCTCGTCCCAGCGCGTTGAAAAAACACAATGTTGGATTTTCAACTCTCACCGCTAAGCAGAGCGTTGAAAATCCAGTGCACGAAAAAAAATCGTCGCGATATTTTGTCGTCCACGCGAACGTGGGCATAGAAAGACAAAAACTTATTGCTGTTAAGCATGCTACCTTATTAGTCAAATACATAATTTTGCCAATCCTACGTCATATTTTATGTGCCGACCTTGAATTTCGACACACCTAGACACACATAGGCAGGGCAGTGGTGGGACTTAATTGAATTAATACGTACTACAGTATGTAGAACACATTATTTTAGCTGAAAATATTAATTTAATTCCATTAAAGTAGTTACGTCAATGGCAACATGGCAGACTAACGGGTGTATGAAGAGCAATGATGTAGATATTTCTACACTTTATTAATTCCAACTCTTTACTAGTGGCTTTTGTCGACATGATAATTAAATTTCAGATTTGTTACAGTTATAAGCAACCATGTCATTTCGTTTAAAATAGGTTTTTATTTTTATTAATTTATTTATCTATATATAGATTTTTTTGGTCTATTTTGTGAACGTGAGAACGCTGTAGGCTTAGTGGACTGTAGATTTGTTGACCATCTTCTGTTTTGTTAAAGACCTGGTACTTGTTGAAAGACCTACACTGTCCTCCCATACCTATTCCTAGTCCGTGCGTAGAGGTGTACGTAAATAGTACACTCACATTTCGCCAGTTATGTTTAAATTCAATGTAATAGGGGTCGAGCCTATTGCCGTCAACTGGGTACAAAACGAGTCTCTGGGTTGCTACTAAGAAATTTCTGGTGGAAAACGCCAATAACACTTTGCCCGACCTGGGAATCGAACCGAGTACCTGATAGATAGATAGATAAATCGTTTATTTGGTGCACACAAAAGACAGCATAAAATACGAAAACACGATTAAATAATAACTAAATACATGAAAATAGCTATAAGGTGCCAATATACAAAAAAATAAAATAAGGAAAATATAAATACATTGTGATGACTTGGCTAACACACTTTAAAATAGTGAAACATACAAAGTGCGGTGTGCGTCTCAAGGTTGCACCAAATGGGAGTCCAACTCAGCATGTGTCAGGCAAATATAGGTACCTGACGCTGATATTCTGTTGGATCCCTCATGCTCAGCAGTAGCGCTTGCGGCCACTACACCAACGAGCCAGTATATTAAAATACGAATTCTAAGGTTTTATGTAGAACTAGGCACTAACGTTTTAATCGGACACACTTGCTTTTTCCACGACTACGGCGAAGCAAAAAGAATGGTTATGATTTTGGCCGGTAAGTATGTATGTAATTTTTTTGTTTGAGACTAGTTAGTTTGTATCACCCTCTGAATTTAGTCAGGCTCATATTTTAAGGCTGAATTTATCTGATTTAACACTGCCTGGAACAAAAGGAAAATATCTATAACTATAGCGACCCGCCCTTGCTTTGCAAGGTTTTTACGACTCGCTAGGGGGGAGGGGCATTAGGTGTAACAGTGGACCAAAACTGCTGTCATAGGAAAGAACATTATAATGCTAGGCTGTTTCACTAGGCTAGTTTTTCAGGCTAGGATAACAAGAAATTGCTAGTAAGCTAGCAAGCTAGACATTCAGGCCTCGTGTATACTGTATAAAGAACTATCCTCATTTTTAGGCTAGTAAACCAATAAGAAATATAGTAAGCTATAGTGATAGTATAATAGGATGGAGTTTAATTTTTGAGCTAGCGCCCCCCACCACTGATGTTACTACCCTGGCTTGTGTACTAGCCTCGTCTGACTGGCGAGGCAATCACGTCATCTAACTCCACGGCCTCATCATTTCAGCCGAAAGACGTCCACTGTTGGATATAGACCTCCTCCAAGCACTGCCACTTCGACTTCCGCATTCTGGCCTTCACAAGGTCATCGGTCCACCTTTTGGGAGGCTTCCAACGCTACGTCTTCCGGTACGCGGTCGCCACTACAGAACCTTTCGGCCCCAACGGCCGTCTGTTCTGCGAATAATGGGCCCTGCCCATTGCCACTAAAGGTTGACAATTCTTCGGGCTATTTCGGTTATCTTGGTTTCTCGTGCGGATATCTTCATTTCTCATTCGATCACGTAGGGAAACTCCAAGCATAGCCCTCTTCATTGCCCTTTGGGTGAATTTTAGACTTCTAATAAGGTGCATAGTGAGCGACCACGTTTCAGTGCCGTAGGTTATAGTGATGACCTACGGCACTGAAACGAAAGACCAGCACTGGTCAAAGACTTTTGTCTTGAGACACTTCACGGCCTATGCCACTCCAAAGCTATTGGCTTATAATATCCAAGCATCTTGTAAACAGCCCTAGCATGTGCCAAGCCGGATATTACTTGTTTGCTATCCTAGCTTGAAAAACTAGCCTCGTGTAACCCATAAGAGAGTAAAATTTTCTATGTGCCTGTGAAACGCGGAGTTTAAGTGCGTAGAACGATATCGCATAACACCATTACATGTTATGTTTAAGTCTGCTGGTAATTCAAAAGACACAGATTACTATAAGGATCTCAAAGAGTCTTACCTGACAAATATGACACTGAAAGCTCTTCTCGAAGCAGCGGCCGCAAAGACTGTGACCATCCACACAGAGGTGGATGGGCGGCCTCATGTAAGTGTTACATTTGGTACACGTCAGCTCCTTGATCAGGCCCTCGTAGTGATCCGTCTCGAGCAACGTGTTTAGGACTACTGGAAATAAAAGAAACAATCGTAAAGTATAATAGTAACTGTATTTGGTTGTTGAGGTCAGATAGAGTCACTCCATGTCAAGTAGGCTAGACTGGCAGCCGACTCCAACATAGATAGAAGAAGGCTTATAAGCACAAAAGTGTCTGAATTTTCTACTATGAGTTTACGATCAATCCATGTGATTGATCGTAAACTCATAGTAGAAAATTCAGACACTTTTGTGAAAATATTCAGCGCTCCTGTTCAAATGACAACGAAAATACGAGTATTTAAGTTTATTTCAAATCTCTGGAAGGTTAAAATTTGATGAGGATATGAAATACATGGTCGATATTTAAGAGGTTCATACTCCTGAATAATTAGGTATATACCTACACATAAATTAACTCTACAAAAATGTCTCTCAAATTCATAACATTGCTTAGAGAACTAATTAGATAGTCAATAATAACAGTATCGAAGCCATACATTTTATAATGCTCATGGCTAGCCACTCGGGTACGAGTTAATTAGCTTTAAGAAATTATTGGCTTTCGAGAAATTAACAAAGGAGCACATTGTATTGTATTCGTAGACTACTGCAATCTATAAACTCTGCTAATATTGCATGTGGTATAAACCAGGTACACTATACAGTTTAGTATACACTGAGCAATGCATACACATATTATCAAGTGTGTGTTTGTTGAAGACTATTAAAATCTGAATGTTATACCAGAGAGAGATTGAGAGAGAGAGAGAGAGAGAGAGACCCAGAGAGTTGTTCTGTTGTTGTCTGTGTGTTGTTCCTCGTTGTTGTTGTTGTGTTGTCGTTGTGTGTTGTCTGGTTGTTGTTTGTTGTTGTGTGTGTTATGTTGTGTTGTCTGTGTGTTGTTGTTGTCTGTTGTTGTTGTGTTGTTCTGTGTGTTGTCTGTTGTTGTTGTGTGTTTATTCTAAGTATATCACTCTGCTTCTAATTTTAAACTTGAATTTGTTTATTTATTTATTTTATTATTTATGTACACACAGTAAAATACATAGAGTTACGACATAATTATAAAAATATATATAATATATATTTTTATATATTATTATTGTTTGTTCATAGAATTGGCCTTCAATTTTGCTGTCAACCTGTGTGCGTCTGGATTGAGGAGCCATGTCTCATATTTGAACGAGGGTACTACCAATATTTAGTAGTAAATTAGCCGATTTTGTAAGCTGGATCCTGGAATTTGTAGTAAAACCCTTAAAAAGTTATACGACGTTAAAGGTGGCTCCTCAATTCAGACGTCAGGATTGAGGAGCCACCTTTAACGTCGTTTAACTTTGCGTAGCCTGTACAATCCAGACGCACACGTCAACCTTACTATTGGTTCGAAAGTGTTGCTGATGATGTTGAGATAATTCTACAAATAAAGACTGAATTAATTGTTCTATCGTAGAATAAACAATGATCTTAGAAATGTACATAATTGAAACGCAAGAAAACACTGTTAGCCGTAAAATAATAATATGTTAGTCATATTCCCATCCGTACCTAAAGATACGCAAAATTATTGACTATCCTAACAACCAACGCACGGCAATTTAAACAGATTTACTAGAATCCGAAATGATACATTACCGATTTCCACTGGAAATCTCAAAATAAACATAAGTGGATATCTGTCGATTCCAATAAGCGTAATCGAGCAGAAAATTACGATCATTTATTAGAAAGACATTCCGCTCACAATGATTTATTTAGGCTCGCGATCGCATTATATGTATCATCATAAAAATATATCGAGAAAAATTGGAATACCTACTAATCGGGCTGATGATCATTATAATGATGACTTAGCACACGAGGTTATCGACGTGTGGAATACGAGCTCGGCTGTCATTGTGCCGATTGTCGTAACGGCCAATGGCCTGATCGCCGAAACTTTCGACCAACATCTCTCGGGGCTCTCGTTAGGCGGTTGGATCAAGGGCCTGATTCGGAAGGCAGTACTCCTAGATACGGCTCGCATTGTGAGGAGGTTCCTGTCTCTGCAGCGCTAACCACCCGGTAGTTTGGACCCTGCTCCCGATACCGGCGGACTTCTATTTTTTTTATTTTTTTATTTGAGAAATATATTTAAATATTGAAAAATGTAAATTAATAAGAATCAGAATATATAAATTAAATTATACGTTTCATAGAAGTAGAAGAATATGTAACATTCTGGTATGAAAATTAAATACCGTCAGACGTAAAAATCACTAATTATATGCCTCACAAACAAAGAATTCATCGTTATTGATCGAAATATGAACAAAACAGACGGGATACGTACATTCAGTAGGATTCGAGCTATTTAATACGGTATAATAGCATTCACCAGGAGAACGGAAACGAATAAAAATATGGATGGAAAAATGTGCATTTACATTTTCATGTTTACTTTCGTTCGCTGAAATCCAATTGATATTTTAATGCACATATCGACTTATACGCTTATTGGCCTTTGTTGACTGTTATAAAAATATGAAAAAATAAAATCCCAAGTAAAAGTAAGTTGGACACCATTTATATCCTTCATTGAAATGGTAATAACTGGAGCAAGAAATGACTTAAGAACTATTAATAAATCGCTGTCAAGAAGTTAAAATGAGTAGTAGTTTAAATTAACTTCTGAGTATTGAAGTTAATTTAAACTTAATTAACGTAATTAAACGACAACTCGCAGACATTTACAGGAATATTTGAATCAGTAGTTGGTATTAATTGTATCCGAGCGTAATAATTAGAAGAACAGATGCGAGAGTTAGGGAGTTTATTGTTAGAAGTTCAAGGTTTTGAGAGCAGACGAAGAGAATTAGCTATAACACTATAAAAAAAAAACTGACGTGCGCTTAACCTTAGTTTGTTGTATAAATGAATGAGGAAGAGGATCTTAATAGGAATGTATTGGTAATGATGATAATAGAATGAAAAGAGTCTATGCAATATCCGTCAAAACTTTACAAAAATCACCACTTCAATTAACACGCCTCAGACTTACAAAATCACTTCACAAATCGAACCCTACAGAAATCACAGTAACGTAACTATCAAAGCACTTATAACAGCATAAATAACTACGCTACTAATAATAAACACTAACTTTTTCTTCCAGCCGGCGACGTTGTGGATGACATTCTGAAAATAACGCTGAACGGCACAACAAACGTAACTAGTCCGCGTCCAATACAGTTTTATACTTCGTAAACACTTTTTGATTCACGCGGTCTCGTTTAAACCGATTAGAACGCAATCGTTTAGCCATTTTCTTTGATAAGACAAGTAGTATCTGAAGCGTGATTGTGGTAACTCGGTTTATTGTTGGCGACACTGAACAAGTCTATATTTATGCGGCAAGGTCGCTACTAAGGGCCGCAGTGGCGAGTACGACTGACCAACTGCGCTTCGGATAGTCGCACATCCATAGCGATATTATGTTGACGTGCTTGTGGCTAAGTCATAACAGCTGCACAGTTCGATCCATCAGGTTAAGCTACGCTTGCCGAGGTTGGTCTGTGGATGGGTGACCATCTTAACATACGAGATTCCTCCGTGCCTCGGAAAGCATATTAAGGCGTTGGTCTCGGTTGTCATTCGTGGATATTTAACAGTCGTTACAGGGTCGTCAGAAGCCCGAAAGTCTGACAACCAGTCTTAGCAAGGGGTATCGTATTACCCGGTTACTGTGTTCTGGAGGTCAGATAGGCAGGTGCTCTATGTAAAATACAGTATTTAACTGCATCTGGTCAGACTGGAAGCTGACCCTAACATAGTTCGGAAAAGGCTAGGCAGATTGATTGAAGTGCTACTTTTGTAGTATGGTGCAATGTTATGAAATTAATTTTTAATCATGATTGTCGGTTGGTTAATAGATTGTTGTCGAGAGATCTTTTATTAATTTCATGTTATCGACTTTTTACGACTGAACGTAATTTTCTGGCTTGCCAGTTTCACAGACACTCGAACATCGACCATCTACCAAAACTAAGCTAGTTCCCTTCCAAATGAAATTCTAGCTCATTGCATGTCACAGTACCTGGTCGACCGAGTTCTGCTCGCGTACAAATAGATAAACAAATCATCCAGCCGGTCGATTCTGTAAAAATCTCACCGTGAAAACTTAGGCGAAGTGAGCTTAAAGTGAGCTGTCATTTCACCTGAAGCTAGAGATTGACACTATTGACAGCCACTATAACCAGGGTCGTGCTCCAATCAATTTTCTTCAGTTAAACTAGCATGGATGGGCGACTACTTTTAAATTAACTAAATGGACACGTCAGTTCTGTTCCAAAACACTTCATTTCCACAGTGAGTCCGTGACGCATATAATGCTTCAAATTGTGTAGTGTTGGTATTACGCAGGTATCGATAAAACACGGGTACTTATGGCCTGATCCCCCTTATCGATAAAATACTGCATTGAATGTACGTAAATGTATTATCTAATTACCTGATTATGTATTTTAATTTGTTTGTTACTATGACTTTTATATTTTAAACACTTTACAGAATTCACACACTTTGTCTTCACTATTATTCACTGAGATCGATATCTTTTATAACTGATCATAGGCAGCTGTGTTGTTGGACTGATCGCGTAACAAAACTGACTGCCAAAAACAATTTTACAATCGTATTTACTACTTCAACTACCTATCTTTTTATACAGTTGTCAATCTTATAATGGAAATTAAAATCATTTAAAAATGTCTTTAGTATGAAAAGAAAATTAATCTTTAATATGTAAATCGCAGTTGACGCTTTTTTATCCATAAATTAAAATCTTAAAATAAAAAATAAAGCGTTCTAATTACTGTGATATGAATAAATTAACGACGTGTGCGTACTCACCTCTCTGTCTACCCCTTTTGGGGAATATTAAGAGCGTTTATTCTAAAAGTTGGCAACGTCACAAAAAGCTGTCAAAAAGTTACCTGTTTTGATTAATTTGCCAATATTTCTGTATAGAAATAAGAAATATGGCTGACTAACGAACTAGAATATTAATGAATTGCAATTATAACATTGAATTTGATGTTGTACCCGTTTTAGGTGTACAAAGGTATTTGGAAAGTTCCCAAATACTTATTTACATCTAAAACTAAGCATTCGGTGTAACGATATTAATTATTGCATTTCTTAATCAATATTCTACTTCGCTAGTTAGCCAGATTTCTTATTACCATACAGTAATATTACCAAATTAATCAAAACAGCGAAATATTTGACATCTATTTGCGACGTTGCCCACTTTCAGAATAAACGCTCTTAAGAGGCGTTTTTAAGTTATAAGAATTAAAGAAGGATTTTTTATTTACCTGTAGGATCCAAGGTCTCTCCCATAGTTTTGTGTCACTTCCGATGGTTAAATCAGTTGCCTACTTTGACTTCTTTGTACAAATATAAATGGAAATAATTTAATCTTTCGAATAATCGGGTGACAGGTAACCGCCTGGTCAGTGTTGCCAGCCTACTCAGTAGTATTGTGATAGATAAACGTTATACTTTTGTTATATGTCCTCGATTTAAGTAATTAGATGACGTGATTACCGCATTGTTATATAGAACAATTTTTAGATAACGTAAAAATATATTAATCTACATATGAAATCTTATCTGAAAATATTGAAACAGTCATACGCATTCTAAGATTTGGTGTTCATTATTTTGTACTAGCTGCTCCCCGCAGTATCACCTACATAGGTCTCGATCCCGTAGGAATATTGGGATAAAAAGTATCCTATGTCATAAAATAGGTCATGGTTTACCCATATGCCAAATTTCGTCCAAATCAGTTCAGCCGTTTTAGCGTGAAAGCGTAACATACAAACAAACTCACTTTCTTTAAAGAAAAACTGTATTATACTTTCAGAGGAAGAGAGGTAAATAAAATACTTGTGTTTATGTCATGGGGTTAGCATCCCTAAGGATATTGAACGTTCCAATGAGAGCATATTTTTGCGTCGTAGGAGAAATTCTTTATCGATCTGTTTGTGCCTTGACGCATTTCTTTTTTCTCGGAATTAATTATGTTTCTACAATTTTATATTCGGATAGTAAGGATTAACTGCGTTATCAAAACTTTGTGAATGTAGTTAAAAATATTGGTTACAGATTCATAATCATGATTATTGATATGTGATACATCTATTAAGCCCTGCTAAGCCGAAATGCGCTATCTCAATTGGAGTAAGTTTTGAGAAATATGACTTTTTGTAAATTGTAATTTAAGGAAACATAAGGATATAAAAAACTTCTGAGTGGTTTTTTTTTAAGTTTTAAGTTAGATATCCGTATTTGGTTTATACCATTAGATGCGTAATTGTTATAGCTATAGAATGGTATTACAAAAAAACCTAAAAGGGCGTATCTCAGAGATAGCGCCTTTCGGCTTAGCAGGGCAGTATTGTTGAGTATAAGGTTTTCTACCTTTTGTTCCATAATTCCTTGGTCAGAAACAAGAGTTCCGTAGATAAATTCATAGGATATAAAATACAAATACTTGAACCTAGCTAAAATATCGGGATAATCCTATCTACGGATCTTTGGGAAAACAAACGTCTTCCTTAAATAGTACAATCTATAAAGTATGACATCGTTCTACATGAAGTCAAGAGAAAAATAGATAGGCACGTAGAAAAGCGATCTTATCTTCTAACTTATGAGACAGCGGATCAGCCTAGGCTTTCTATAATAGTCCAGCCCCAGATATCTTGGGTTGGGTTGAATGGATGTTGTAAATGTGAATGAATGAAGATCGTGATGGAGAAAGGTTAAAAAGGATCTGCTTCTTGAGACTTTTGTGCCTATTTATCTTGGCGAATACCAAAGTGACTTTAAAAACCGGCCAAGTGTGTGTCGACCACGCACAATGTAGGGTTTCGTAGTTGGGATGAATTATTTATCCCAAGAACAAACTTAACATTCTAGTTGAAAATGTTCTGCCATAAATTCCAACTGCAAATGTAAGTTTGTACGCATAATATTGAGAGATTTGCTATGTTATTTTAAAACCATAGTCTTCAAATAGGTTTTCCTGTAATCTATAAGTATAAAACTATTTTCTGAACGTTTTTTTAAATTTTAGGCTCTGTATTTTCGGAGATAAGGGGAAATGGTCTGTGGTTGGTGTTAAAGGTATGGTATTTTTTAAAAAATAACTATACACCTATTAATTTTCAAAATTACATTTAAAAAAAAATTAACCTTCACAGTAAGTCCTATCATTTGATATGTCACACGGTACAGTTTGCAAAACTTTTTGTTTTAGTTTTCTTATCTGCCCCCCAAAAGTGACCTCCATATTCAAAATTCATTTATTTACACGTCCGTGTTTGGGTCATTGAAATACATATATGTACCTAAAAACTTAATCGGTCCATTAGGTTCGGAGTAAATTGGCTGTGACAGACGGATAGACGGCCGGCCAGCCAGTCAGACAGACAACACGAGTGATCCTATAAGGGTTCCGTTTACCCATTCGGACTTACGGAACCCTAAAAATAACTACCTACCTATGTAATGTAGAAATTTATCTTTAAAGGAGAAGTCTTATCTCCCATAGAAAATTACCCCACGTCTGACAGCAAAGAGAAGTATCTCAAAAAATTGCTAAGAATGAATTTAAAAAAATACATACTTCCGGTTTTAATCCTTAATGGCTAACATACGAAAAAAAGTACTCTGAATATTCGTTCAGGGGTACTATGTAATTTAGAAAAATCTGCAGATATTAGTTTTAGAACGACTTACTTAATATAACCCATAACTCCATTCTAGATAATTAATATTGTACAATTTAATTTAATTTTTGAACTCTAATTTTAATCTATTCTATTCTTTTAATTTTAATTGTAATTAATGTAATGCGTCCTAATTTATTTGTTATTTTTATTGTTTTAATTTATAATTGTTTTTCTAATTTAATTGATGTTTTTTCTTTAATTATTCTGAATTTTAATTTAACTACATTTTAAACTCAATGCAAATTTTGTAAATTTAATTTTGTTATTATCATAATTCGATTTTAGTTTTATTATTGATTATACAAGTGCTGTGCACACCTACAAGTGACGAATTCACCGCAAAACTGTTAAAATAGAATATATTTAATGTAATTATTTAGTGAATAAGTCGTTGGTGTGTCAATAAATAAATAAATAACGCTCGTATTCCCAGAAGGGTTAGGCAGAGGTGTACCTATAGTACAACATTATGCCAGTTATGTTTAAGTCCCATGAAATAGGGGGCGAGCCTATTGCCATCAACCGGGCACAAATCCAGACTCCGGGCTGCTACTGCGAAATTCCTGATGGAAACAGGACCTGGGAATCAAACCCAGGACCTTATGCTTGCTTGTGACCACAAGACACACGAGGCAGTCGTTCTAAAACTAAAATCTCCAGATTTTACCAAACTCAAACTCAAAGCATATAATTCAATTAAACCATTTACAGGCACTTTTGAATTGTCAAGGAATCGGTCAATCAGAAAAATGAAGCTAGTTCCCCAGTCCAAAGCGTAGTAGGGTACCTACGCTTTGGACTGGGGAACTAGCTTCATTTATGGAGAAGAACGGGCAAGAAACTCCACGGACACTCTAATATATAAAAATGAAAAATTGTTACAAAATATTGGTTACATCATTCATGTTGAAATAAAACATGTGAAAACAATGTAGAAAGACGTGCACGTTAGAAGCATCCGTAATAAAAAGATAAAATAAAGAACAATTCAAAAATTAAAATCAGCCATGGCAGCCATGGCAGCGAAAATGTGTTACGTAATTAGATAGCTGGTAATCAAAAATAAATACAGGTTTTACCTACAACAGACACCAGTCTCTATTAAGTGTTACTTTGACTTTTTACTGTGTTTGTGATTATGAGTGTAAAAGAGCAATAAAAATATTATATTTTTTTTTTTTTTTTTTTGTACTGGCCTGTACCTGGGAATCCGGAACCTTCTTTCCGTTACAGAGATATTGAAGGTCAAAATTCGATCTTTATAAGATGTTTTTTCACTATAACCAGTTTTAAATATTATAACTTAACTAAACCCTTACAAACTCATGTACAGTGGCATTCACAATGTTTTACTTGCCTTACATTCCATTCTGCCGTAAACAGTCATTTTTCACACCTGAAATAAAAGTCGTGTCCCAGGATGCACAGAATGTGTAGATAACGGCTATGTGATGGACCTTGTTGAACCCTGTATTTTTACGAGATCGAATCTTGTCTTTCAAAATCTTAATAATGTTTTCCAAATTAGTCTTCTTCTATTCGTGTGGTTAATGACTAACCTGGTGTCAGAGTTGTAAAGCCACCCATGGGCCTCTGACTTGGCTTCACATGCCGTCGAGAAATATCTCTCAGGCATGCGGCCTTCATGATGTTTTCCTTCACCATTTTTGAAGCAAGTGATAATTATAAATACAATACGCACATTAATCCTAAAAGTCAGAGGTGCATGCCTTGGGTTCGAACTCGAGACGTATGACTTGGCAGTCTGGCGGTCACAGCACTACTGCTTTTACAAAGTAGTAACTAAATAAATATAGCTGCATCAACCAGTATTTCATAAACCAAAAGATAAAATACCTAGATATTACATATTTAATGTAATTGCTGTGAGCTTAGGTACGAGTGTATACCTAATCGACATATACCAATATTTATTAACCAAGGCAATTACAGTTATCTGATTACCTACTCTCTATTAGAATTGAACATTTACAGTTAGAGTAACGATCATACGATACGAATCTTAATTAACTGAAAGCTTTCAAATTAACAAGTTTATTCAAGTGTTTTCTTTTAACGATATAACTAGGGCTCAGCTTGGTAGTTAGTGTAACTGAATTAATGCACATTATGAAAATAGTTTAGAAACATTTACTGAATCGATTTCTGTCATTTTGAATAAAGGTAATTTTTTATCCCAAAAATATTTAAAACTACGTCAATTACGTTCACACTTCCACAGTACAGTCAAAACAAATCAAAATGGACAAAGTACCTACTACGCTAGACCCTTATATGTCATAACCATGTGCGACTGTGTGTGTGCGTATATCCTATACTATAAATGAGCAATATTTGTGAATATATAGATATTTATAATCATGTTTTCGAAAACGACTCAAACGATCTCGATGAAAGTTGCAATATAGGGCTTTACGGGGTCGAAAAATCGATCTAGCTAGGTCTCATATCTGGGAAAATTAGTTTTCTCGATTTTCACAGCCTCGGGAATGTGATACAACGTTGGTATACCTGGACGATATGTTTATCTATTTTCACCAGAGCAGAGCTCGGTCGACCAGGTACTAGATTTGTAATGTGACCACAATTTTCTCCTACAATCAGTATAACTAATTTAATAAATAAACAATGTTTTATACATAATAATAAATATTCAGTGTATGTATTATGATTTTAACGTAATATTCTAATTAGGGTGTTTGGTGGTATGCGTTTATTCCGGGACATGTTGTATGTAGTTTCAGAGGCGTATGTCTAGCAGTGTCCTGCTTCATTTCTTGACATCATCATCACCATCATCTGCTTAGCCTTTTTCCAACTCTGTTAGGGTCGGCTTCGAGTCTTACCGGATGCTGCTGAATACTTTACATGGAGTGACTGTTTCTTCCCTCGTCATCATCATCATCTGCCCTAGTCTTTTTCTTTTTATTTTTTTATTAATATGATAAAGCAAAAAATACGTGTCTAATATTTTTTTATTAGCTGACTGACGGACTAATTAGAATTTCATTTTTTTTTACCAGGCATCATCCCTATTGCGCGATGCAGGATTTGTGTGACGTCAGGATGTTGTGTGACGTCAGGTCTTTGATGATTAGTTCGCATGTGGCGATGTAGATGCCGCCACAACTCTCTTATGACCTATGATTGTATTCAATGAACATACAAGCTGTACATAATAAAACACTATTCCAAATGAGTAAAAAGTGAAATTATCACATTGAAGAGAAGAACAAGCAAATATTTCCTTCGTTCAGTGTCTTTTTACACACTTTATAGTCAGACTCTTTTAACAGACATTATTGATTCAACTCCCAAGTAGTAATGGAAGAGAACACATACCCCATTTCACTACCAATAAATAAATAGGATTAACCCTATTAAAAAAAAACGTTAATTCTGCCACTCAATAGGCACCAACAGTGTTACATTTCACATTTAGTCCCGTTCTATTCAGAGACGGTCCTTAATTGGACGGTTTCAGCTCCATCAGACCCAAACAGCGTAAATGTACCTACATTGTAAATTGCTAATTTTGCTGCAGTACGTACATAGGTACGTGTATTGAAAATGGGTCGTGTATAGGTTGTTTTAGTATGGATGATGTCAGACTGGCAGATTGTAATAGAATTCATGGTCGTGTTGTTGTGCGGTGACCGCATGCGGTTTTGTTAGTAAGACTCACGACCGATGATACTTAAAAAAATCAGCAAATTTTTATTGAACTCGTACTAACGTAGCAGTTTCCCACTGTCCCAGAATGCCAGCAAATATTGAACCGAGAGATATTTTAATCGAGTATATAAGGAGCGTAGGTGGCGTTCTATAATTTCTGCTTACCCACATGGGAAGCTGGCGTGAGTTTATGTATGTATGTCTAAGTATTTCTATTTTAATCTTTGGATTGACAAAAATAGGAACGTATTGACTGACATTCATAAATAGGGATGTTGACAAAATTTATTTTTTATTAAAAAATATTGGACACGTATTTTTTCTTTTTTTACGTCATCAAAAGATTACAGCAATACATTGAGTTAAAATGTGGCATGACACACTCCCCGGTAGATTTTATACCGACTTGTGACGTAGCGAAACCCCACTCCCCAACTTTAATGCGTTTTATCTAAACCATTTTTATTCATATGATAAAGCAAAAAATATATGTTAAATATTTTTTATTATCTGTCTGATGGACCCCTATTATTGTGCTCCGTGTCAAAAACTTAACTAGGTATGGAGGTACAGTCACATAAAGCGAGCAGTATATTAAATTTCAAATCTTTACGAAAAACCACGTAATTCAGTAAAAACCGCGCTGCAATTTGACCTTCTAGCTCTCATCCCTAATTTAAATACCAAATTGAGCCATACCCAACTGAATTACAGTTTAACCCTACAATGAATTATTACTCGTAATTCGTGCCTGTCCGTATCAATCAGACAAAGGCCGGTCAGTTCTAATTGGGGTACAAATGTCCAGTCATTCCTCTTATTGGATGCCCTTACTAATTTCACGGGTATAGTCGAAGACGCTCCAAATAGCTTTATCAAATGCTTTCTGGTATTTGGGTCATTTGTCAATCAATCAATGTATTATTTGCAATAGATAATGGATGTTATTTTCTAATTGTTATTTATTATGATTGGAGTCAGTATTTAAGTACTATGTTTCTGTTAATTGTCCATAATACCTCCAATTCACTCCTTATCTGACTGAGTGAGAGCAGGAGAAGGCTCCAAGGCGCCAATAGTTTAGGTAAATTCTTAATAATAAAAAAATAAAACACATTGTATCTGCTTTGTAGTTCAGTTATTAAACAAAGTGTCATAATCTAATTTGATTTTTTTTTTTAATACCCGTGGTTTGGAGGTAATTTTGGTTTTTTTTTCTATAGAGAAAATTTGATAGAATCGTGTTTTGCCACACGTATTACTTAACATTAATCCTCAACTCAACCATATATTTATTTCAAAAATAATGCTCCAGTGCTTTCGATATAACGGAGGGTGATGCTAAGGCTGAGCAATGTGAGGTATTACATAGACTCTTAACTTCATTTATTCTACTTGAAGTTTCATTAATGTATTCTTTGTTTTTTTTTGGGTATAGTAAGTTTGTTTTTGGGTGGGACTAGTACTTAGCTGCCTTTACGTCTAACTTTTGGAAGGGGCGACTAGAATCAATTCTATGTTTTTGTACATTTTGACGTTCAAAAGTGCCTAATTGAAATAAATTATTTGACTTTGACAGCAATTTATTACTTAGGTTGATATCAGATATGTCTCAGAATCAACAAATCTACAAATTCTTCTAATATTATAAATGCGTATTTGGTTGTTTGTCCTTCTCTCACGCAGTTCACCCAACACGTCGATCCATTGCTCTGTTGCAACGGATCGACGTGATTTTGTGCATACCGAGATGTACCTATGTGTGGTAGGATGATTTGATGATTCGAATTTTTGCGAAAACACTAGGGATATTGCGAAAACACGGATAATTAGAAAATAGTGAACTTCCGCCGAAAATGGGTACCGCTCGCTTCGCTCGCTCGGCTCGCGCGCGGTTGATCACAATTCTAACTTAAACTATTTCAACCAAGTTGCTCGCAGTAATGATTTTCCCATTTTCTAATTATCCGTGTTTTCGCAATATCCCTAGGGTTTTCGCGGAAATTCGAATTAACAAAATACATCCTACGATATATGCACAAAATCTCGTTGATCCGTTTATGGTCTGGAGAGTGACATAGGTGACCTTTGTTTTCCCGAAAAGAATATCCGTGCGTGGAATATCGCGTGGTGCAGCTAGTGAACTTATTAAATGAATTTTGCTTTGAATACAACAAAATGAGTTGTTCACTTTGAAATCAGTCCTGTTAGCTAACTTTTGATGGCTACCATTTACATAGAAATGCAAAGCTTGTGCAGCTCGGAATTTTTTAAATTTTTATAGCGAAAAGAACTAATTATTTTCTCTACAGCCAAAGGCTTGTCAAAGACCGGAAAGGAATAGGATTTAAAAACCTTCGTCGTTGCACTTATTTAATGGCCCGATTGGAAAAGAAAATACAAATCCGTGCATATAAAAATAAATTTCTCTTTTAGAAAATTGAACACGTTTTTAATTTATGCAATAAAGTTAAGAAAAAAGTACAAAAGACTCAAAATGTGCCAATTCCTAATATGTATTCCCGGAGGTGTAGATTCACCCACAAATAAATTAATTTCGTGCGAATTGCCTCAAGAAAAAATTATATTATTAAAAAGTGTCGACTCGCCCGTTTCGGTCTTGTAAATTCGTGCGAATCAACCAATATAGTGGGGTAATATGATTGGGCCGGAATGCGGCCCACTCACTCAAACCGAGAAGAGGCCTGTGTCTTAGCAGTGGGAACATTATGGGCTGATTGTGTTTATGCTTATGATATCTGTTGGTTTGACATGTGATAATTCAATCAACCAATTACAGCAGCTGACATGCGTGAAAGTTTGTACATTTTTGTTCCAGAAACCGGGTGTATCTCTCTGGTTTCCCACTTCATGAATGCTTTAATTTAGTAATCCTGAATACACGTACTCTGTAAAAAGGTGGACGTCAGTTTAAGTAGCGGTTTTTCACGTTTAACTTTATAATGCTCAAAGGCTATAAGGCATTTTCACACCAAGGTTAATAAAAAATGAAATTTTAAAGTTAATTGACGACAAAGAACCTTTTGTGAGAGTTTCCGTCGTCAAATTTACTTTTATTCCCTTTTATTTTGTGACTTCTTAAAGTTATTTTGTAACAAAAATATTTTATTAACACATCTTTATGTAGATATTTTCAGCATTGTAAGAATGTATTGTAAAACTTTGACTCCTTTATACAAAGGTATTATTTAGACGAATTGAAAAATTTACTGATATTAATACCTGTTTGTCAACATCAACTAACAATCTATACTAAATAAGTACTATGAATATGATAAAGAGGTAACATTTGTGAGTTTGTATGTAGGGGTTATCTTTGAAACTACTGATCCCATTTCTAAAATTCTTTCACTAATGGGAAGATACAGTAATATACTAGCTTTTACTTGCTGCTTCGCCCGCGTTTCTGTCGGAAAATTTCCCACGAGAACGTACTACCGGGCATAAAAGTACCCTGTATGTTAATACAGGATATAAACTATCTCAGTGTAAAATTTTATCTTAATCCGTTCAGCCGTTTTTGCGCCAATCCGAAACATACATCCAGACAAACAGGCAATTTTCAGGTACGGGGATACCGCACGGTCTCCCGTGAGGCGGCGAGCCTCCTTGCCGGACTACCGCCATGGGATCTGGAGGCGAAAGTCTTCGCGCACATGTGGGAGTTGCGCGAGGAGGCGAAACGCCGGGGCGTAACTCCGCTGCCGCGAGAAATCGCGGCACAGCGGACAGAGCTCAGGCGGGATCTCATGGCGGCATGGAGAGTACGATTGTCGCAACCCAGCGCTGGGCACGCCACAATTGTGGCGATAAGTCCCCTCTTTGAGGAGTGGCTAGAGAGGCGCCACGGCGTCCTCACCATCCGCCTGACGCAGGTCCTCACCGGACATGGTTGTTTTGGGAGGTTCCTGTTCAGGATAAAGCGGGAGGAAACGCCCGGGTGTCACCACTGTGTGGATCACCCGGAGGACACGGTGGAGCATACGGTGGAGGTCTGCCCAGCTTGGGCGGAGCACCGCCGTGTCCTCACGGAGGCGATCGGCGGCGGCGATCTCTCGCGTCCGGCCCTGGTTCAGGCCATTGTCCGGAGCGAGAGTGCATGGGAGGCCGTCACCTCCTTCTGCGAAGTAGTAATGCTCGCGAAGGAGAAGGCGGAGCGCGCGAGGGAGAGGCAAAATGCGCGCCCTCGCCCCTAGTCACCGCAGGAGACGCCCCGGGCGTCGGGAGTCGCGAGCCGACTTCCGGCCACCGTAGGCGCGGGCTTGCGGATGGTGAGCAATGGGTAGCTCGCCGTCCGATAGGGACCAGGCCCGGGTCGACGGCGCGTTGTGTTCCACGCGCGCCTCAAAGAGATGTCAGCACGAACTGACGGGGTCCGGAAGGGCAATGCCTGCCGGGGTTGCGGGTTTGTCCGAAAGGGATATCGCGACCCCGGCACACAGGCAACGAAAGGAACACGGGTGGGTTTTAGTCAATAAAAGTCTGACACGCCCTCCCGCTCCGCCCAGAGCGGGAGAAGTTATTTGATAATATGCCACAATAAAAAATAAAAAAATAAATGGTTCGAACCTACGACCTGCAACTCGTAAGTCGCGGCCGTTACCACTGGGCCACCACTGCATAGGTATTAAATAGTGACAGGATTTACAAATTCAAGTACGGTTAAACAAACAAACAGTCCCCAAAAACGATATAACCATAGATTTATCATTCCCCTAAAGAATAAAAATGCAAGTTATAAAATAGCAGTAAAATTATGCAGCGGTAAATGTTAGTGGTAGTCGTCTATGGCGGGACAATGACCGCGGTGGGAATCAATGATGAAAAAAAAAAGAAAAAAAAAAGACAAACAGGCTATTGGACAAATAAATATGGTGGCCAATTCGAGTTTAATCAACTTTTTTTTAGTAAGAGTAGTTTTTAGTTGGAGTAATTCAACATTCTTCCTTCCATGTATTCTTCCTTGCGATTGCTTCTTTGTTACTGCGACTGGCAATAACAGGTTGTGTTAAGTTATAAAAAAAAGGTTTTCAACAAGTCAATCAGTAAGTTCTATAAAACATACAGCATGAAATATTATTGAAACTTTGAGAAGAATGTTTCTGAAACAATAAATTCCAAGAAATATTGACATTCGTTGACCCCCAAATTCACAGGATTCGTCAGGTCCTGACTATTTCTTTTAGTGTTATCTAAAGGGACGTGTTGTGGTCAATTTCGAACACTAAAAGCAGAATATTTGAGACCTTAATAGTGGAACACCTAATAAATTATGCGAAATTTGTTGAAACGTGTTTTTCAACAAATTTCGCATGAAAAGCGATCGCATTTTAAAGCATTAAAAAGGTGAAGATTTGGCGGATGTTATTTTTCATACAAAATTGTCAAGCCATTATTATATAATTATGGGAAAATCATTGGTAATGTTCTTTTGTAATAAAAATTTCTTAATTTAATGTTGTAAAAGTTGTATAAGTTCGAAGTGGCCACCGTATAGATTTTGGGTTAAAAACAACAAGAAATTTTACGCGGACGAAGTCGCGGGCAGACGCTGGTAATTTATGTTATATTATTTTCCGTTTCCTTCTAACATTATTTATTGATTTTTTTTGGTAACTTACTAAAATAAATTCAATCCGGCTCGAAGGACCACCAGATGAGAACTATGACTTCTGAATATTTATAATTTAATTTACATTTAAATTTCAGTGGACTTTAAATTCCCAAACTGAATATCTTAACATTATCGCAGAACATAAAGCCAAACTGAGTGTAGGCTAAGGAATGCTATCGGCCTGGCTGTTAACATCTACATGGGAAGGCAATATGTTGTATATTGGAAATTCTTCCCCTCCGTTAATACCAGTCGATGGTGTAAGCCTCATAAGCCTTGGGCAGAATGTTGTGATAAAGTGGCGTCGATGTTACAAGCTGAAAGTCGATGGCGAGAGAAGTTTGGAGGAAAATCAAAGTACTGTAGAGGATTTACTCCATATGGTTTTAGAATAAAATCTCAGTGTGTTCAAGTAGATGGCATGAATGCAAGACGGACATAATATAAATATATTAAGAATAGGAGAAAAGTTTAGAAGGTCGGCCCACGGCTTTTCAGAGCGAGCGATTAGAATATAAAAATGTATGATTCAATTCTTAAAAACAATAATTATAATTATCAGTTTTACTGCAAGAAGCCTTTTGTTTGACATAGAACTGGTACCGTATGCTCCCAAAGAGTCTACAGTACCATAAGTTGGAAGGATTACAATTTTGCTATAAATAAATAAAATAATTAGATAAGCGATGCCCGCAGCTCCGTCTATCTATGTGATTGTCAGGTTTAAGCTTCGTGCAGACCAGCGCGACGCGACATCGGTTATTGTTATACCGTCAAGTTTTCTTAGAAATTTTATTGTTCGAGTCGCGTCGCGGCGTCGCGTCGCGCTGATCTGCACGAAGCTTTAAGAAGGGAGAAGAAAACGTGTTGCAAAAACCCCAAACCCCAAGCCATGGGCAGGAAGATGATGATAATTGTCGGGTTTAGTACCTAAACCCTGTTAAGGCGAAAGCGTCAAGGTAGCCCGCGAAATTAAAATTTTCTTACGTTTTTTGGAATTTGCAGGTCATTATCATGTTCCATGTTGATCTAAATATAATTCGCGGCCGTATCAAATGTTTAATTATAGAATTATAATCATAAAAATTATCAATACAACTCTCTAAGTTCATGTAATCCCATTGAATGACAATTTCTTGCAATCATGACATTTGACAATTATGCTAACTTATGGAGTTGTATCGCTGATTTTAATGATTACAATTATGTGAAGCCATATTTGTTACGGTCGCGAATCATATTTTAATCAAAATACAACCTGACACTGACCTGCAAAATGGAAAAAACTCAATCAAATTTTAATCTCATGGGCTACCTTAGCGCATCCCCCTTAAAGGCACCGCAAAATACAATGTTAGTTTTCTGTTGAGTTACTTAGTAAACATGCTGTAATACATGCCACGGTGTGAACATATAAAAGATGACCGATAAACCCGTAACAGCTATTTTAGCTATGCACTATGTATAGTACAGTCAGACGAATCAATAGCATTCCATTAGATCAGCACATACCGGATGCAGTAACGTGTTCGAAACGAACGAACGTGTTAAAATTTCTTTTAAAAAAAATATTCGCATCCCACTACGGTTTGACCGTTAAAATACGTTGCATTCAGATTGGATGCCAATCACGATGTTGCGTTAAAAAAAATGTAAATAGTCATGCGTAAAAAAATTGTCATGCTAGAATGAACGTTAAAGTAAAATAATTGTAAAAATAGGTAAAGAAAAAAATTGTACATATTAAACTTAAGATAAATTAACCTACATTTTAGTAGGATTTTTGTATACCTAGTGCCAGAAACAGAATGTCTAATGAGTAACTTAATTTCTGTTTCTAAACAAAGCTAAGACTCTTGTTCAAGTTCTCGAAATGTTTGTTTAGGTCTACCACTGAAATAGTTTGAAGAATAAATTAGAAATAATAATTCTAAGCTCTTAGATCAATGTTCGAAATATGTTCTGGAAAGAAAAAAAAATTGAACATAATAAGGTCGGCACAGAAGTCGTTCGGGGGATTTGGGAGATCACCATAAATCATCCGAGAAGACCTTTTTAAAACCCTCATTAAAATGCCAAGTATAAGGGCTGAATCATAAAAACGACTTGAAAATAAATTTTGTCTTGTAAAAGCCTGAATATAATGGGCGACTGTCTGTCATATCTTGTTGTAGGTACAACCGAAGTAAGAAAATTAGCTTTTAGATTTTATTATCTTGGGAGAACATATTTTTATGCCTGGGATCATATTAGGTTGAATTGACATTCTAACTAATTTTATTTTACTATTTTAAAAACCGGGGATGGATTTAAAATACTATTAAAACAAATTGTAGGTTAGGGTTAGTGTTAAGGTTAGCAGCAGTTAGTAGTTATAGGGTTGTCTATTAACAAAACGGCATACATTGACGATATAATGAGTAGTTTGTTTTGTTTTAATATCTGAAGAATGTCTATTTCATTGTCGAAACAAAGAGCCGTACCTACCTAATACCAGCATCAAGTACCGGTAAAATTATTCTGGTTTTGACAAGTTAAAATTCCTGAGTAGAAGTTTCAGGCACATTTTGTTTGAATTTCAACTTTGTTTAAGAAATTTGCAAAATGTAGGTGAAACAACGTGACAACTGTATCATCAAATTCTGTAACTATGTTTGAGACAGAAGTTTTAAAATGTCAGGCAGGTTATATTTGATTAGATATTGCAAAATAGATGTTGTTAATCTTATATAGCGGCTCGAAATTAAATTTGGTGTATAGAATCTTTTAATATAACTATTATGATTTCGGCACTATTAATATTTTATGACGAGGGTTGAGTTATATTCGTTGTAGGGTTGGGCGTTGCGACGACGAACCGTTTACAAAAACTGTTTTGTGTTCTGCGACGATGAAACCGTTTTACGTTCTAGGTTCAAACAGTCTTCGTTGCACAAACCAGTCTTCGAATTACTACGACTACACTCGAGAACGCAATGATTCAACTATCTATCACACTCGTCACGTCGTCGTCCAACGTTCCGCGTTCGTTTACAAAACAGTCCATACAATAAAAAGTGAACTTTTTATCAATGAAAGAGAGTCGATAATGTATTACCAGTCGGCAATGCTGACGTTCTTGATGCGACGAAACCATTTCCTAAATTTCAAATCGTTGATAGTTATAAGAAACTGCAACAATTTCACTCGACGATAAGTTTCGTCCTATAAGCCGTCTTTAAACCAGTTGCAACGACGACCGTTTTCTGCAACCGTTTTCGTCGTCGGTAAAACGGTTGCGTTTCGTCCGTCAAAAATTCGACAATGATCCACCACTAATTCGTTATAACTTGTGTCCAAAGATGACGATAAAATACCAAACAAAAAGATTATTGGATATTGTTTGTCTCGTCAAGATAATTGCTTAAGCTTAATTAATATTGCACGTCAACAACTTTGTCACTCCTATCTTATCTCTTAATATTTTAATAATATTTGTAAAAATAAAAATATTTCTTTCATGTTTCATACCTTGCGTTCAAAAATAAAGTTATATTTAGTATAATATTATAATAATATTATATTAGACACTAATATTAAAACTAACACAGTAGGTAACAAGATAGTAGGTAATTACAATTTGGTAGGTATTTAATGCTAATGGGCCTAGTACATATAATTATCCATTTAGTTTAGTCCTAGATAATTTAAATTGCATTACCAGGCGTATTTTTTCTAACAGCTTGTAAATTAAATTTACTCCAGTTTGTGACTCTCTATTAGTCCCCTGAGATCTTTGGAATATAGTCAATCTAAGCTTGCAAACTTGAAAAGGTCATCGATTCTTTCATGCACTATGTAAAAAAATAGTAACTTCTTTCAAGGTTGGCGTTTCATAAGTGCCCATGTAGGTTTACTTGAAATGATTTAAATACGAATTTGGTCGTATTGAATGGTTTTATATTCAATGTTTTGTTTATCAAGCTTTGCCTTAAGTCCATCAATTCCAAACCATCACTTAGTAGATTAATGGGTACATTTAATTCGTGAATTACTTTTTTAGTCCTAACTAACGAAGGTTATCTCGGTGCAATGGCCACGATATTCCCTAATTACATTATGGTTACTATATACATAAATAAAAATTATGTTTAATTAAATCAATAAGCTAGCAAGCTGTCTGAATAAAGTTTACGTTGTTTTCAAAATTAAATTAAACTGTTTCATTGTAAAGTAATAAAATGCAAAGAAATAAACACCGTATTGCATTTAATTAAACTTTCGTTAATAATGGTTTGAAAACGGTGTCTTAAAGTTCAATTACTCAGCTTATAACTAAAGATAAAATTTTACGAGGCCTATCGTAAACAAACAATTACGAAGTTTAATTTACTTTTAACAGTTTTTACAGTCTCATTATTTACTTATTAAAAAATTTAAGTCTACTTTACTTTACCTTACTTGTAGCTAAGTAATAACAGCCGCACGGGTCGATCCATCAGGTTAAGCTATGCGTGCCGGGGTTGCTCCGTGGATGGGTGACCATCTTATCTTTACATACCGAGACTCCTCCGTGCCTCGGAAAGTACGTTAAGCTGTTGGTCCCAGCTGTCATTCGTGGATCTTTGATAGTCGTTACGGGTTGTCAGAAGCCCGAAAGTCTGACAACCAGTCTTAACAAGGGGTATCATATTACCTAATTCCTGGGTTGTGGAGGTCAGATAGGCAGTCGCTCCATGTACAGTACTGATATTTAGCTGCATTCGGATAACTGGAAGCCGACCCCAACATAGTTGGGAAAAGGCTGGGCAGATTTATTGACTTGTAGGTAGGTATTTTTTTTTTTCATTATGCAGATATTTTTATAGGTTGGAAAACAAGATGTAGCCTGTTCTCCAATCACCACCGTCAATACTCACCCGTCAGCAATACTATAGAAGCATCGTGGTGACTTGTCATCCTAGCGAAAACGCTGAAATGTACCTGAATAATTATATATATAAAACCTTATAGAACCGATTATGAAAGGGTTATATTAAGTTTAGATGGCTTTTAACATTAAATCGTGATCACTGAAATATTGTGAAATGAGTTACTAACTCCAAGTTTGCCCGAAAAAAATAATTACCTATTTACACGTATTTTACCGAGTCAATAGGGTCAGAAATAATCGCGGATACCTTCCCTTCTTCAGTGGTGGCAAATACGATGCATGCGAGTTCAATATAAAATATTCTTATGTTGGAAGTCAAAGTATTCGTTAATTTTAGTGACGAAGTAAATATACACGTTTGTAGCACTCCGTTTCTTCATACTCCATGGTCAAAATGAAAGACAGACGGCAAGCATTGCTGTTTTGCTCGTAGTGTTGTGAATAAGCATTTTATTCGCTTGAATCCTAATTTCGTAGACTGTTTAAAAACCGTTTCAAAAAGCTTAATGTTGGTAAGCGTTATATAAAATTTTTGCACTTGCTTTTATTAATTTTGGTCTGCTGCATAATTTCATTGGGTACTTTGTTACTCTTGAATTATATTATATTACAAATTTTGTGAGTATAATATGAAGCTATAAAATACATTTTGTTTTTGGAATAACGTACATTCAACTTGTCCATTTATCTTTTTCAGATTATCTCGAAAACACATCAATAGTATAAAATGTAATATGGAAAAAAGCTCTTAATACATAGTTATTTTACAAACGAATGGTCTTATACCCTAGTCTAAAAAAACCATTAGTCTGAAAAGGATTTTAAGGGTCAGCCTGGAGTAAACCCTACTTATCTGTCTGGACAAGAAGTTTATCGATAAGTATTAAGCTGTGTTCACACTAGCGCGACGCGACAGCGCGACGCGACACAGGTTATTGTTATACCGTGAAGTTTTCTTAGAAATTGTATTGTTCGAGTCGCGTCGCGCCGTCGCGTCGCGCTGGTCTGCACAAGCCTTTAAGGTGTAGGTCTCGCTGTAAAAGTATTATGAATAAATCCTTACTATGCCCTCCCTATATTTATACGAAATAGCATAAGTATCGAGTCAGCGTCGATGTGACAATCACTGTCCATTCCAAGGTTGCCTGGAAGAGATCGCAGTAGGTAAGCGCTAAGGCCGCCCATTGTATATTTTATAGTGTATTACTTTTTCTTTATGTTAATTTATAATCTGGTGTACCATAAATTATATATAAATAAATAAATAATATACCAAAATGCATAAGAAGTGTAGAAAATGATGACCAATTTAGAAGTAAATTATTATTATTTCTAGTAGAGAAGACCTCCATGGAAGATTTTTAAATGATAATTTATGACATTGACATTTTTTTAATATTATAGGCTTTTGACATTATTGACACTATTATAATGTAAGTAACTGACTTAGACTTTAAAAATCATTTCTTTAATCTTATTAAATTCTTTTGATTATTATTATTGCATGTTTACGAATCATTATTAGTACTTATTAAAATTATATAACATATATTTGTATACCAATTGCATTGGTAGAACATAGAGATCACGCTAAAATGTATATTTTAAGACCTTTTATGTATCTATGTTCACAAATAAAGTTTGATTTGATAAAATATTGATGAAATCGCTATATATATTTTTTCTGTGATGAAGGCTGTGACTTAGCTTACTATCACATTTATCACCCTTACTGAAAAGGTAAATCTTTACAAAGTGTAAAGTCTTTTCTTGTCTCTATAATATGGCACGCAGCGTGGATCATAATATTATGATTATTTTAGTCGCTGACTCAAGACAGCAAGTTTGTAGTGAGGCTGATTGCAAGCCCATAAATGCATCATGTAGGTACATAGGGTCATTTAAAAATTAATTTATGGATAGCATTCGTGATTGATAACGAACGTAAACAATAATAAAAACCGGCCAAGTGCGAGTCGGACCCGCAGACGAAGGAAATGAAATGAAATGAAATGAAATGAAATGAAATGAAATGAAATGAAATTGTTTATTCTGTAAATAGGATATCGGAATCACTTTTACACGTCATATAAAGAAATATTAAAAATAAGCTAGATGAGGTCGGTGTTTCCTATCTGACTACTCTGAGAAGAAAGGCCGAAACAAACTCAGAGGTCATAGTCTCTTTTAAAGTCCAGACATAATCTTGGTCAAGTCATATGAAGACCATGTGGATTAGTGTCTGAAATGGTCTTTTGAGGAAAGAACCACACAGATTTGAGTGGACCTATCCAGTCAGTGCAAGCATTTGTCAGTAATCGTGGAGCTCAACTCAAAACTGAAGGAGCTCAACTCGACGAACAATACCAAAGAAAGGATATTTGTCTAGGCCGCATCAACTACTCAAACTGCCAGACCATCATTAAAACTAACTGAGAAAGAAAAAATAAATGAAAGAGAAAAAATAAAAATAAAATATCCACATAGTCCTCACATTCACAATAATTAAAAAATATAATACTTAACAAAGTAATCATGTGCAGTTTGAATATAATTTTCAACAATGTCAATATGTATATAAAACTGGTTTATTGTGATGAATAATCAAAATGTCAAGTTTTATGGTTTTCACAAGGCTTAGCAGAGCGAGCAGCTCAATCCCAAGCTTTTTTATCTTCTAAATAATCTGAAATTTTATAGTACCCTTTTTTACAAAGTTTGGTTTTAATACAGTTTTTAAATCGTTTAATCGGTAAGTTTCGAACGTCAATGGGAAGTTTGTTGTAAAAGCGTATACATTGACCCATGAACGAGTTGCCTACTCTGTGGAGACGTGTGCGATGTACAGCAAGGTTGTGTTTATTCCTGGTATTTAAACTATGAATATCGGACATTTTCTTAAAATTTGATATATTTTTGTGTACATACAAAAGGTTTTCAAAAATATATTGTGAGGCTACAGTCAGAATATTTATTTCTCTGAATTTCTCCCGAAGGGAATCTCTTGGACCGAGGTTGTAAATGGCTCGAACAGCCCTTTTCTGTAGAACAAAGATAGTATTAATGTCCGCACAGGTTCCCCAGAGAAGAATCCCATAAGACATAAGACTATGAAAATAACTAAAATAAACAATTCTAGCTGTATCTACGTCAGTTATCTGTCTAATTTTTTTAACAGCATAGGCGGCGGAACTGAGCCTACCTGACAATTTTTCTATGTGTGGGCCCCATTGTAATTTACCGTCAATTGTTATTCCAAGAAAAACTGTTGACTCAACAGGGTCCAACTCTATTCCATTAACTTGAACATTGGTAGTTAGCTGCCTGACATTTGGCGTTGAAAATTTTATGAGTTTAGTCTTTTTCTCGTTCAGGAGAAGATTATTTACATTAAACCAATGCACAACTTTAGAGAGTGCATCGTTGACTTGTTCAAAATTGACTAACTGACGTTTGATTTTAAAAATGAGGGAAGTGTCATCCGCGAATAATACGATCTTGTGATTATCCCTTATGTGGTAAGGTAAGTCATTTATATAAATTAGAAATAAGAAAGGACCTAGAATTGAACCCTGCGGAACGCCCATGGTGACCGCAGATCCTGCAGATCTCTTGCCATTTACATCGACCCTCTGAATTCTATTATTCAGATAAGAAGTCAGAAGGTCAAGAGCCTTGTCCCTCATACCATAGTGGTACAGTTTCCTGATGAGAGTATCATGATGTACGCAATCGAAGGCTTTGGACAAGTCGCAGAAAATGCCAAGAGCATCTTGCGACTCCTCCCAGGCCTCGAATATGCTTTTCAGTAATTCCACGCCCGCGTCTGTAGTTGAACGACCCTTAGTAAAACCAAACTGTTTCAGATGGAGTAAATTATGTACATTGAAATGTCCTAACATTTGTTTTAAAATTAATTTTTCAAAGATTTTGCTCAATGTAGGTAATATCGAAATAGGCCGAAAATTTGTGGGATCAGTTGTGCTGCCAGATTTGAACAGTGGAATCACTTTGCTAAGTTTCATCAAATCAGGAAATACACCAGATGCAATACAAGAGTTAAAAACTATTGCTAAAAAGGGTGAAATAACATCAATTATTGAAGACATGGTATGTACTGATAATCCCCAAAGGTCAGCAGTTTTTTTTACATCAAGCTTTTTAAAAGATTCTATAATGTCTTTAGCATTAATAATTGTGAATTCAAAAAGTTTGTCACATTCTGGTACACATTCTTTAAGTATTGAATAAGCAGAAGTGGAGGACGACAATGACAGAGTTTTGGTTGTTAAAATGGGAACATTAGTGAAGAAAGTTTCAAACTCAGTTGCCACCTCCATGTCTGCCTTAATATCTACATTATTGATTTTTAGATGGAAGTCACGATTCCGTACTGTCGTTCTTCCCGTTTCCGAATTAATAATATTCCAAGTTGTTTTAATTTTATTTCCAGAAGATTTTATTTTATTTTTAATGTGTATGGCTTTTGCTGAGGAACAGGCTCTTTTAAAAGTTTTTGAATATTTCTTAACAAATTCTTTAAAAGTTTCATCATGGTTATATGTTTTTTCATGATACAACTCAAATAACCTCTGCCTACTTTTGTAAATACCTGGTGTTGCCCAATCACTAAATATAACGCGGTCAAAAACAGGTAATGTTTTTGAGGTAAAAACCTTCCTAAACTCACAATTGATGAGGTTAAATAATGAAGCATATGCTTGATCCGGGTCGTTATGATAAGGCAAACCCGGTAGCTTTTCCATTAAATTATTTTTAAATTGTCCTAAGCGACTGTTATTTACAGGAACAAAAGTCACAAGTTTTCTTTGAGCTCTGACTGTTTTCTGAGGGAAAGTGACTAACTGGCCACAGTGATCAGAGTCCAACTCATTTATAATTAAATGGCTAGAAGGTCTTAAGTTTGTAAAAATATTGTCAATACAGGTAGCACTGGTGGCAGTTATTCTAGTCGGCTCAAAGAATGTATTATACAAGTTATATGACTTTAATAAAGTTACAAATTTATTTACCACAGCACATTTTTCCAGTATGTTAATGTTGAAATCTCCACAGACTACAACCGTTTTATTACTGTTAGAAGTCTTTATTAATACTTCTTCCATATATTTCTCAAATACATCATATGAAGCACATGGGGGCCTGTACACACTCATTACAATGAACTGCTCAAGCTCAATGCAAGCTATTTCAATAACTCGCTCAACAGAGAGGCTCACAATATCTTTACGTTCTTTAAATTTCATATTATTACGAACAATTATTAGAGAGCCACCACGTATCATATTAACTCTGCTGAATGAGCTGGCAACCTGATGGTTGTTAAAGCTGAACATGAACTGGTGGACTTTCAACCAATGTTCAGTTACACATAGGATATCAATATAACTACAGTTCATGAACAGCTCCAATTCTAATTCCTTACCTATCACACCCTGTATATTTTGATGAACAATTTTTAGAGTATTATTATTACATTTATTTAAATTACAACAATTTGATGGGTGAGATATCAAAGAAGAACTTTTTGTAACATTTTGATGATTTAAACCAGTATTTAAATTTTCTTCATTGATTAAGCAAGAGGTTTCCTCTATTGTCCTAATTTCTAATTTAAATTATAATTAATGTCAATACTTGTTGCCAAATTATTGGCAGAATTATTTAAAAAGTCATTGCATTGCTCAAAAGAAGCAAGTTGTTTAGCCAAATTTTTGGCTGTAATAGAAAAAAAATATGATAGCGACACAGCTATCTGTCTTTTGTAATGGCTAGAAAGATAGTACATAACAACATTATGTCTATCTCTTGTCAAATGCAAATTATTCTCAACATAATTGTTAATATCAACTAAATGGAACAGATTATTATTGAATGTCCAATTATGCAATGCCATATTTATTTCAAATCTTAAGTTATTTTCTTCCTGTGGCAAACTGTTACTATATGGGAATGTAAACAACACAATTTTTCTTAAAGTAAGATTACACAAGGTCCTATAATATTGGAGCAATTCTCCTTTGTTTACATTTCCCCTATTACCCATAAAAATTAATAATGTAGTATTGTGATTAAAATTACATTTAATAATTTCTTTCATAATGTTAAATAAAGTACAACCAGGCATACAGTAATTTATTATGGAGTGTCCTGGATATTCATTGGTTAACAAGTGGCCTAAGTCCTTTCCAATCTCATCGCAAAATAATACTACATCATCCTTTACAATTTGTTTAGATTTTTTATTTAAACTATTGATAGCAGGAAATATCAAATCAACACATGACTGCGGTAAGGTGGTATTGCATGTTGACAATGAATGATCTGGCGTAAGTACATTGGATCTTGTTTGGCACTGCTCACAGTTGTTTGTTTGTGTGTTTACCAGCTCATTCATTGCCAACACATATTCCCTCATTAGATGTTCAGAGGTATTATATTTGTTAGTCATTGAACTAAGTTTCTCCTGTAAATGGTTAAGTTCAGATTGCAAGTACTCTGTGTCAATGTTGTATTTCCTAGTACTTTGTTCCAAATTAAAAGAATACATATCTAATTGTTTAAGTAAATTTAGCCTTTCTCTATTAAGTTTAACATTTTTAATAAAGAACTTTTGTCTTTTTACCATCTTTTGTGTTTTAACAATGTATTTATTAATTTTAATGTATTTTTTAAGTTTGTTTTTACTGGTGACTACCCTCACTGAATGACATGACTTTGAGTCCTCATCACCTGTTAAATTTATAGTGGAAGAGGGAATTATGGCAGAAACCATTGACGGGGCAATAGGCATCAACTCATTGAACAGACTCTGATTCAGCGAGGTGGTGATGTTATGGTTTGTGGTCTGAAGTTCTGTTATTTGACTTTGAGCCTCAAGTAGCTGCTGTTGTAATAAGTATTTGTGACTAAGAGCTTGTTCATACTCTGTGCTACACTGGCTGAACCCGTCCACAACAAGTTGAAGTCTGTCCCGTTCTTCTATGGCATCAGTGTATTGAGTATATATCTGAGCCATTTCAATTTTCAACTTCCTATTCTTTTCATGGGCATCAAATAGCACCCTTTCATTGTCATCTATTTCCTTATTCAGTTGGTCACAGGACTCCTTTGAAGCCTTTAATTCGCTCAAAGCCTGATTGAGTTTGGACTCTTCTAGGCGAGCACGGGCGCTGCGAGTCATAATCATGATTATAACTTTAGAAGTATAATAAGGAAGCGACAAGAAATTGAAAGAGAGAATATAGTTGTGGCAGTAGTTTTAGAGATTATTAGTTTAATAAAAGGGAAAATAAATAAATTAAATTTAGATGTAAAAAAGAAAAAAAAAAAAGAAGTTCTGTCACCAAACCAAACTAAGGTTATGTTTACGTTGAAAGGTCATTGGCATCAATAAGTAGCCTTATTAAAAGTAAACTATGTAATTGCTGGTGAAATTAAAGTACGCAAACAAACGAATAGCAAGTAAAATATATAGAATTGTACCTGATATCAAGATGACAATGCAAAATTCACTTGTGCCGGTAACTGTCACCGATTAAATTGAAAAATGTACACTTATTTTGCACTTGGTATGTGACCTAATATAAAAAACACATTATTATCCTATTTACTAGATGAGTAATTGGTAATAGGCTTTAAAAACAAAGAAATTTAATATTTAACATTAAAATTACAAGAACAAATTCAAATCAGCTGTTAGCTGTAGTGTTGCCACAGGAAAAAAGTGAAGGGTCCCGTACTACCGTACATTATTTAGCAAATAAATAAAAATACTAAACGACGAATATTATTATTTATCAACATACATTTTTTAAATCGCAAACATTAATTTGTGTTTCATAATGATACTATGAATTATAAAGTTATTTTTGCAGTTGCAGAAAATCACCCATATTTAAATAAAATACCTTATGAATCAGCGTTTTTAGTATTTGCTGATTATATACAGTATATTATGGTACATGATATACAGAAGTTTGAAATTCCTATCTTGTTTAGTTGTTAAGATAGAGCTCGTACCAAAATGGTCTAACACTGACAAGTTTTGCGGCCCTCTATTTCATCGTTAGAGGAGATAAAAAAAAAAAAAAAAAATTGTTCTCTACTCGATGAGCTCTAGACAATCAAATGACACCGCACATGGCAGGGTTAGATTAAAAAAAAAAATATTGTATGGAGACCACACTTTAATTTTAATCATTGGTTGTTATAGCGGGTATATAAATGCATAATCTGTGAAATTTTCAACTGTCCACCTATTACGGTTAATTAGATACAGTTTGCTGACAGACAGACAGACAGACGGACAGCGGAGGCTTAGCAATAGGGTTCCGTTTCGCACCCTTCGGGTAGGGAACCCTAAAAATTACAAAGTCTATGAAATGTCACAAATTATTAGTCTCCACAAGTCTGTACAGATTGGACAACAAGGCACATACCCTCAGCTAAATCTGCACAATGCAATCTCATTTATAGGTACGAACAAATATTTAGTATCCGTCCGTGATATAACCCTGTTTGCCAGTATTTATTGGACCAATAGTCGCTACTTAGCAACATACGAGTAGATAACTTAACTAAATATTATTCCCAAGTTATGCCAATGACATTTAAATTTAGTTGTCACGTAACAGAAGCGTGTGTAATCCGCTTATCACTTGTTTTTGTACTCAGCTGACGGGTTAAGGCGTGTTTCCAACACGCGAGACAAAGTCCGAATGCGTTTTATTCCGGTCTGATGTTCATTAAATGTGTGTGAACTTTGACTTTTTCTTAGAATGATAATCTCTTTGAAGTAAAATGGGTAAGTATTGTTTTGTTATCTCATAGATTGTATAAGATTTACACGTGTTGTCAATAAAGTTTTATGTTATGTCTCATTTAAGTTCTATCATTTATTATCATGTTGATTTTCTCGCCATGACGACTCGGAAGTGTACCTATAGCAACATAGTAGAATAGGTTTGTTTAAGTGTAGGAAACGGAAAACTTTAAGCGAATATAGTTAATATTTCAGACGGTGCAGGCTCAGCTAGCGCAGACTATATTTTGTCGACAAAAGGTATCAATGATATCCCGTTTGATGAATAAAAAAACCTTAGAACTCTTTCAGCTCAGGATCGTAACCACGCCAACAGAACTAAGCCCATATTGTAACATTTCATGTCTACATTTGGCTGGCGTTAATCCCGGCTTTTAGAAGGGTCTGTCTTTTCATCATATTTGTACATTTTCATAACAAAAGGTGCCTAACAGCTTAAAGATGTCACTAGGTGCTGCAGCTTAAACATGTGTGTTAGTTTGTTACATTACTAATTTAAGCCCGTACCTATCCATTATTGATTTCTTTATCTACACAACTTATTCTATAATATTTAAATTTACATATTCAAAATGTTTGGTTTCTGGGAGAGACATTAGCTCAGTAAGTAAAGCAATATTTAGCTTCAAATAAAATATTAAAACTATTATTATTATATCTAAAGATTGTGCAGTGAAACATCACTTTAATGTAACTGAAGCCGGATTTGCCGGTGACAATGAACTATGACACAGGTTGAGATATCTTCTACATAATATTAATTGAATGACTATTTAAAAACTAGCATTTTTAAAATAGCTGCCAAAAAGTATTACGGTAATTTATAATAACAAACTTATTAATAAATATCTCACTTATAACTGATGAGCTACTGTTTAGCTTAGTCATTAGTTAGCTCTTAATCAATGGAAAACTTATCTATATTTATAAACGTTAGTTAGCAGGTGACTTGTATGGAAACGAAATTGAGGCGAAATTATGCCTTCGACACAGGTTATAATTAAAATAATCGACAAAAAAACAGAATTTTAAGAATAAACTAGCCAAAATCACGATTTTTACCTGTCGAGACTTTGACAAACAAAAGTCAAAAATAGTCCCGAATAGTGTTGGACTAGTGTCACACTAGATTTTGACGAATCACGACTAGACTAGTAGTGCAAAACTAGTTCGACACTAGTCCAACAATAGTTCAACACCAACCCGGTACTAGTCGTGGCTAATAAATAACTAGTTCGAGACCGACCGGCACTAGTCTTGGCTGGTTTAAAACAAGTCCGACATTAGTCGTCACTAGTCCGATACTAATCCGACAATAGCCCTTTTAAGATATTTTTTTGGCACTTCTGATTCATAATTGCGTGTTCCTTTCAAAATTTCAGATGATTATCTTGACTAATAGAGCAAAAGTCAGCCATAATACTATGATTCAAAATTGTAAACATGTGGAATCCCGCTCGTGTATAAAAAATATCTTCGTATAGCTACGAAGTATCATATCGTATTATTATGAAGTCTGTTAGTCCGTCTACTAGAACAGGGGTAAGTAAATGAAATACCTAAAAACCTCTTAATGGGTAATTTTACTCATTAGAACAACTTTAACTAACATAGAAAAGTCTACTAACATGTAAAACGATGTTCATAATGATGAGTAAAATGACCCCTTCTCCGGTTTTCAGTTATTTCACTTGTATGCAAAATGGATTTTTGACACTCTGACCGCCAAAATTCAGCTGGGACAGACCAAATGCCACCGCATGTGAGGGCTTGCGGACGGTGAGCAATGGGTAGCTCGCTGTCTGATAGGGACCAGGCCCGGGTCGACGGCGCGTTGTGTTCCACGCGCGCCTCAAAGAGATGTCAGCACCAAATACCGGATGCCGGGGTTGCGAGTTTGTCCGAAAGGGATATCGCGACCCCGGCACACAGGCAGCGGAAGGAACACGGGTGGGTTTTAGTCAGTAAAAGTTAGACACGCCCTCCTGCTCCGCCCAGAGCCATGGTGAAAAACTGGATGTCATGACGCAGACTGTTATAGGCAAAAAGTGAAACCGCGAACAAAAGTTGTCAACAAAAGTACAAACGTGACTGTTTTTCTGTTTTGCTTCATTGGTATTTTCCCCAGAACTAATTAATTAATTAATAATGATAATGTATGGCTAATTCGAGAGAAGGTTTCCACAAGATAATTGTTGAGCTTTCCTTATAAAATGTGAAATTTAATTCGTTTGCATCCTCTTAAGGGGTCATTGTACTCATCATTATGCACAACTTTCACTATGGGACCAACACCGAATTCGCGAAAAAATAATCAGCTTTTCCATACATTTATGTTGGCATAGCTCGTTATAATGAAGGGAACAGCAGATTTTTTTCTCTCGCTCAGGCTTCGCACGGGTGCAGTACAATGTGATATTTTGCTCACGACACGTTGTGCACAAGTTCTGAGCAGTAACCTAACAAAAGTACTAGGCTTGCATGAATTCAAGACAGTATTTAATTAGTATTATTATTTACTTATTTTTGTATATAATAGGTCTTTACCTATGAAATTGCCGTTTTGTATGAAAAAAATTAAACGAATTTTTTTCATGTATTTTTTATTTGTATTAATCGAAGTCACTCATGCAATCAATGCATCTTTGCCAACGCAGTGGCAGTTTATTGATGCCCTTCTTAAAGAAATCAGCTGGACGGAAGGCAACAAATTCTTCAAAGGCATTTTGTACTGCCTCTCGGGTATTGAATTTTTTTCCCGCCAAGAAGTTATCCAAATTTTGGAAAAAGTAGTAGTCTGTAGGCGCAAGGTCTGGTGAGTAGGGCGGATGACGGAGAGCTTCCAACCCCAGTTCTTGCAACTTGGAGACCGTCTGCTGTGCAGTATGAGGTCGCGCGTTGTCGTGCAGTAGCAGCGGAGACGAGCGATTGACCAATGCTGGTTGGAGATGTGCCAGCTTCTCCATCATTGTGTTCAGTTCTTCACAGTACACATCTGCAGTAATGCTCACCCCGTTTGTTAAGAAGCTGTGATGAATCACACCGCCGCTAGACCACCAAACAGTGACCATCACTTTTCTAGGGGTAAGTTTTCGTTTAGGGCATTGTTTAGGAGCTGAACCAGGATCCAACCAACTTGCTGAGCGCTTGCGGTTATCAAACAGAATCCATTTTTCATCGCAGGTAACAATGCGGTTCAAAATTCCTTCATTTGTGTGTCTGTTGAGCAGTGCAAAACACGTCTCGACGCGTACTTTGCGCTGGCAATCATTGAGTTCGTGGGGCACCCATTTGTCAAGCTTTTTTACCTTGCCAATTTGACGCAAATGGACCAATATTGTTTTGACGCTAACGGCGAAAGCTGCTGCTAATTCAGCCGTAGATTGTGTATCATGAGCTTCCACAGTCGCCTTTAATTCGTCATTGTCGACCAAAGTCTTCGGACGACCGCGAGGTTCATTTTTCAGGTCGAAATTTCCAGAACGGAAGCGAGCAAACCAATAACAGGTGGTGCGTTGGTTTGTAGTGTTTGTTCCGTAAACGTCGTTGATGTTGCGTGCCGCTTGTGCCGCGTTGCTGCCACGACGGTACTCATATTCCATAATTACTCGAATTTTTAACGTATCCATGATGACGAAAAAGATTGAAATGCGATGAAAGTGTAACACGAATCAATAAACAAATGACTACTTTTGGAAAAAAAAATCCATGTTTTTATTAAAATAAAATTAATTTGAAATTATAATTCTTAGCCAAACAAAAATTATTTTGATTTGAAATGGCCAGTACTGCAGAACGGCAATTTCATAGGTAAAGACCTAATATTTACATAACATAGAGCCCATGTCCATCTGGAATAATGTAGGTACCTTTCAAATGGTGAAAGAATTTTTCAAATATGTGGTTCCGGAGATTACCCTCCACATATACACAAACTCACAAAATTCGCTCTCTTTATAATATTAATTTGTATAGATAATAAATAGGTTTGTTCGAAAATTTGACTTTTCCCGTCGTTATTATGCCGAAAATCATCGTAGAAATAAATTACAAAATAGCAGAAGTTCATATAAAAAATGTAACCTAAACATCAGTTACTACATTCTTCAACATTTCCAGTAAAAGTGTGTTATCCAACATCACTGTTTTACAGCACTACAATTTACATGTTTAATAGCTCTGTAACTTGTTTAATGTCATATTTATTTTCCTTCATTCATTCATCTTAAATACATATATTATACGTCTAACACTGAAATAAATAAATTATGTACAAGTATAAAAGGAACAAAAAAATATAAAGGAAGAGTTCATTGGGCTCTGTAACATAAATTAGACTAAATTAATAAGTTGTCTGTACCTTCACTGTACCTCATTTTGGAAATGTACAGTATTCCATTTTTAGCTTTTAATATTTTATTGTTATATGAACTGTTAAAATTTTTGTTTTTCCGAATTAAATTACATACTTTTTACTTGCACCGTCACTACAAAAACACCAACAGCACTATATTTAATCAAAACGACACCACATCTCCTTGGTTACCGCCACGCAATTCATACGACCCACTACCTGTACCTTACAACAGCTAGCAATTCCTCATCCCGTCATACATATAGTATAGCGTTTATCTAAGAGATGTGTGTCGGGGTGAATATATTGCCGCTCTACATCAACGGATGCCGACATACGTGACACTTGCAACACTGGATGGTGATATTATGTGTTTCGTGTCGTTATTGTTTTGCTAATGCAACATCTGTGTTGCGATGTTTTGATATTCTTTTTCTACTTAAATCGCCTTTGCTTGGTGTATTGTTACTAGGGATGTAACGATACATAGTTTTCCCGATACGATACCGATACCGATTATTGTAGTAAATAATCGGCGATACCGATACCGATTCCGATATCAATAGCTTAGTAGATAATAAGTAAATTAAATAATGAAGTATGTAGTAGTACGTAATTTGTATTTCAGGTACCACTGTGGTGAATAAACAGAACCACGATAAGCGATGACGTGAAACAGGTACGAAGCAATACATCGCTCAGCAAACTGCAAACACTGCCGTTTGCCGTGGTGCCATGTCGCTAAGCATGCGCTGAGCGGGTCTCCCGACAGTCCTGCTTGCGATGGAGCGACAATGTTGCGCGTGCGTAGTTATTTCACGTGTTTTCGAACTGTTTGATGTCGGTTGTATATAATCGGCATCGGTATCGGAATCGTTACAGCCCAAAAATTTTGATTACCAACTTTAATTCGTAACAATAAGTTGCGAATTAAATTTGGTAATCCCAATTTTGATCACACCTATTCCATAACCAAGTTATTAATAGCATTATAATAATACCAGCTTATTACTATCCCACTGCTGGGCAATGGCTTATTCTCATACAGACTTATATTGACTTTAAGTCCAGATTTCCTCACGATTTTTTCCAACATCGATGTCACTAATATCCAAGATGAACTCAGAAAGTACATATATAATGAAAAATTCACATTGCTGCTTTACCGGGATTTGAACCCAACCGTGCATCAGAGGCTGCGCCAAATGTAATTTTCGGGTTTTTTTAAAACGCAATCATGGCCAAGTGGACATTCTCTTTTTGGTAATTAGAGACTACACTTTTCTTTGAAGATTAATCGCCAAGAGATAAAACCTGCAAGAAAGGCTAAGAGTCTTTGATTCCTATTTCATTGTATGTAAATCACTGTACATATTCTACGGTACATAAAAGAGATAATGATTTCATCTAATATACCTAAGTACACTAAAGCAACCATATATTTGTGGTTCATACATTGATGTGACGCAAAATTTTCTTGTTGAGTGTTCAAAAATCTTTAGGGTACCAGAGATTTATTGGTAACTCATATTACATTAGGGGTGAAGGGAGACATGACATGTGTCAAGCTCCCTGTTCATATGAACGTCGATGCATTACAAACATTACTACAGCATTGCTATTCTGTAACCATCTCACCGTGAAAACTTAGGTGAAGTGAGCGTGGAGTGAGCTGTCATTCCACAGGGATTGACACTATTGACAGCTAACTTCACCCAAGTTGTCACGGTGAGATGTTTACAGAATAGCATGGCAGGTATATGAAACTTAAGTAAAGTGAGCGTGAAGTGAGCTGTCAATAGTGTTAATCCCTAGCATCCTGCCGGTCGATTTGTGACAGTGACGGCTCACTTCACCAAAGTTTCACGTTGATATTTTTACAGAATTGACCGACTGTAGTAATGTTTGTAATGCATCGACATTCGATATACGGTGATTGGTGAGAACGCTGCGTAGTGGGTCCTCGGTGTAAAGAATAAGTACATACTATCTAACAGAAAATGTCAGTACACACAACATGAAAGGCGTGTTTTAGGCACGAACAATCCCGCTACTAATGCGTATTGTTTTTGCACTACATAGAATTAAGAGCAAGTTTCATGTTCGATATTAATAAATCCTAACTAATGTTATAAATGCGAAAGTGAGTTTGTTTGTTTGTTTGCAGCGTTGTTATTGATACGGCAATCGCCGTATTAAGCTTCGTGCAGACCAGCGCGACGCGACGCCGCGACGCGACTCGAACAATACAATTTCTAAGAAAACTTGACGGTATAACAATAACCGGTGTCGCGTCGCGCGACAAGTCGCGCTGGTCTGCACAAAGCTTTATACGCAAACAACGATTTTTTTTCAGAAAATACGGCATACGGCAGGACTCTCATTGCCGTATCACAAAATACCGCAATTGATTATAGGTGAAACGAAACGTTTTTTCAATAGCTTAATAAATAAAACCAAAATATAACTCAAATACACTCGAGAGCAATGAATCCGGGTCACTTAAAGAATGTTAAAAATCTCGGAAACTAAAAATGATAGGTTAATGCAATAAATTGTATTTAATAGACAATGTAATACTCCTTAAATGAAAGTAAAAAAAATATGAGTCACCATACATTTTATTAACACAAAATTACATAAAGAAAAAAACTGCTGATCTCTCCTTAAAACAAAAATAGGAAACATGAAATTTTTGAACTTTATTACGATTTTCTTGAATTTTAATACTTCGTATTGCCTCCTCGTGCTTCCATTACTGCGTTTACGCGGTTTGGCATGCTGTACACCAAGTTCCTTATACGATTTTGGGGAATATTCTCCCATTCCTCTGTGAGAGCAATTTTGAGCTCACGAAGCGTGATTGGGGGAGGGTTTCGTTGTTTTACGCATCTGCCTAGCTCGTCCCAAGCATGCTCGATCGGGTTGATATCCGGGCTGCGCACTGGCCACTCCATACGAGTAATGTTCATCTCTTGAAGGTAGTCATTCACAATCCTACCTGGTCATCCAGGTAGGATTGTGAATGACTACCTAATGGTCGGGCATTGTCATGCATAAATATAGCATCCTCACCTAAATTGACCATAAATGGACCATCGTGATCATTGAGGATTTCTTCCACATATCTTACGCTAGTTAAAGAGCCGTTTTCTATGATCACCAGCTCTGTGCGACTTTCAGAAGAAATTCCGGCCCACACAAGTACAGACCCACCACCGTAGGCTACTTTTTCTTCGATGCATGCTTGCTTGAATCTTTCCCCTGGTCTTCGATACACTCTGTGTCTTCCATCGTGCTTGTAGAGCGTAAATTTTGATTCGTCGGAGAACATAACTTTTGACCAATCTTCAATACTCCAATTTACGTGGCTCTGGGCATATCTTAGTCTTGAAATACGATGCCCACGCTCCAGTTTAGGGCCGTTTGCAGATCTAAGGGGTTTTAAGTTAGATTCAGCAAGCCGACGTCTTACTGTCCATGCACTTGGGTTACTTCCTCCGAGGCGTCGAAACTGATTTGTGAGTTCAGTTCCTGTGAGAAAGCGATTTCGAAGCATGGTGTTCACCAAGTATCGGTCTTCTCGTGCTGTGGTACACCTGGTTCTGCCCGTTCCTGGTCTGCGTAGGTTAGAACCAGTTTCTTCGTAACGTCGGAGAACTCTTTGTACTGTTGACAGCGACACACCGACAGTCCTGGCTGTATCGCGCTGACTCCGGCCGGTTTCCAGCATTGTAAGTATTCTGGTGCATTCTTCAGGCGTAAGCGACATAATTTCAGCTTGAATAATGAATATAGAGCACTATCAACATGGTTTATGTACCCACATAAATGACAGATTACAAACAAAAGCAAAACCAAATGCTGTAATTTCGTAGTTCCATCTTCGAAAGTGGCCCTTTTTCAAATTTGTTTTTTTTATGATATAACTTTACAATAACTAAGAAGTTTTAATACCTTCATTTAAGGAGTATTACATTGTCTATTAAATACAATTTATTGCATTAACCTAGCATTTTTAGTTTCCGAGATTTTTAGGATTCTTTAAGTGACCCGGATTCATTGCTCTCGAGTGTATCTGTCACCTGAAGAGGCTGTGCACCACAAAAATTTTTCGTTAATGTTGCCATTAACCCAGAAAATGGCAGGAATTGTCAAAATTGAAAATTACCTTAAATAATCGATGACATCTGATTCAAAATCAAGGACAAAAATCAAGTATACTGTACCAAGTATTGTATAAGGTGTCGCCGGACATGTACGACAAAATGGGAAGCAAGGACAAGTACACGTAGCGTTTATAAATAAAGGGGATACGTAACATAACATCACGCCTGCAATCCCCGAAAAGTTGGGCAGAGGTGTGTGTACCTGTAGTACTTTAGGGGTATGAGGAACAGGGTGTTCACTCATCCGCCATAGAAAAGGGAGGATCCTCCGACCAGATGGGTGTCATGTCTGGCGGGCAACTGCCCAGAGGTTGAAGTCGGGAGCTTGTATATATGTCCATCGCGCGGTAAACTCTAATTGCGCGATGCAGGATTTGTGTGACGTCAGGACGTCGAGTGACGTCAGGTCTTTGATGCGTAGTTCGTATGTGGCGATGTAGTGTCCGCCACAGTACACTCACATTTCGCCATTTATAATTATGTCCCATGTAATAGGGGGGAGCCTACTATCCACCGGGCACAAATCCAAACTTCGGGATGCTACGAAGAAATTCCAGATTGAAGGGGATCATTTTCCTATATTAATAGTAGTTTATGAAACTATTGCATAAAGAGGGGTATTAAAATACGAGTGTGTGTTTAACCGTATCATACGAGTGTTTTAATACCTAGTTATGTGCAGTTTTATACACTACTTTATCTACTCTCATACATTGGGATTGAACCTACTAAATAAAAGATCAAAGTTAAAGATCAAGAATTAAAAAATCCCACGAAATTCAGTACAACAAAACGTATGAATGGTTGCCTGCACTCAGCACATCACCGCGCATGCGCTAGAGCGGTGCTGCTGTCCCCCGCTAACGTTCCAATTACAAAAATAGATGCAAACTCCTTGGTGATATTAACTTCTTGGATTTGCCCTGTAGGTATCGTAATATTTATTTTGAGGTGTTATAATATGATTCTATTTTTAAATTTCGGTATTGTTTTTATAATGTACGTCAATATAAACTCGTTTTGAAGTTTATAATTCGAATATTACGATATGAGAGTAGATAAACTCTTTTATATGTTTACGCTACAATTTTGCCCATAGAAAACAACAACAATTACATTATATCACGCCTGTATTCCCTGAAGGGTCGGGCAGAACTGTAGGTACCTATGGTACACCCACACCATCCCATAGACGTCTAAATAGAAACACCTTTATCTATTAAAACGATATCCCATTAATGCCGGAGTAAGTAAATGAACTCAACACGTCTGCTGCAGTCGTCATTTCAAAATAGATACCGTTACTAGTACTGTTCACGACGCCATCGGCTAGGAATTCCATAATAATCCCTTTTTTAAGGCCTGTCCCACCGCCCGACGGGAAGCGACTTAACGATCAACAACTTTCTCGCTCAAGAAACGTACAAAACGTCCCGTGTAAGTAAAAGAGATACATTAGTTAATTGATTCAGGCGTGACTTTGCCGAAATCCATTATAAAATACAATAGACGACGTATATTTAGTAACCTAATCCGCGTAACTGTTCTTAAAGAGTCATAAAGAACCCTGTAGGTTACTAAATACAGGGTGTCCAGTAAATAGCACGACATACTGCAGGGGGTGATAGCTTGGGTCACTACCTATCAATACAACACAATATATGTTCAGTAAAATCTTACGGATTTACAGTTTTACAAAATTTTCCGAAATACCGAAAAATCTCTACCTTGAAACAGATTTTTATTTTCTTCATAACTTTCTTGTTTTTGATAAAAAAAAAACTTATAATGAGTAGAGTAACCTATTCACGAATAATTTGATGTAAAAAAAGTTCTAGAAAAGGATTTTTTCATTACGAGATACTTAAAAATCTGTTTCAAGGTAGAGATTTTTCGATATTTCGGAAAATTTTGTAAAACTGTAAATCCGTAAGATTTTGCTGAACATATATGCTGAATGATGAGTAAAATTACTCCTTCTCCGGTTTTCAGTTATTTCACTTGTATGCAAAATAGATTTTTGACACTCCGACCGCCAAAAACCAGCTGGGACAGACCGAATGCCACCGCATGTGAGGGCTTGCGGACGGTGAGCAATGGGTAGCTCGCCGTCTGATAGGGACCAGGCCCGGGTCGACGGCGCGTTGTGTTCCACGCGCGCCTCAAAGAGATGTCAGCACCAACTGACGGGGTCCGGAAGGGCCAATGCCTGCCGGGGTTGCGGGTTTGTCTGTCAGTAAAAGTGTGTGTGTCAGTTTTAGCCAGTAAAAGTCTGACACGCCCTCCCGCTCCACCCAGAGCGGGAGAAGTTATTTGACAATTTCCCACCCTCAAAAAAAAAAAAAAAAGGTATCCCCTTTATTTATAAACGCTACGTGTACTTGTCCTTGCTTCCCATTTTGTCGTACATGTCCGGCGACACCTTATACAATACTTGGTACAGTATACTTGATTTTTGTCCTTGATTTTGAATCAGATGTCATCGATTATTTAAGGTAATTTTCAATTTTGACAATTCTTGCCATTTTCTGGGTTAATGGAAACATTAACGAAAAAATTTTGTGGTGCACAGCCTCTTCAGGTGACAGATATTTGAGTTATATTTTGGTTTTATTTATTAAGCTATTGAAAAAACGTTTCGTTTCACCTATAATCAATTGCGGTATTTTGTGATACGGCAATGAGAGGCCTGCCGTATGCCGTATTTTCTGAAAAAAATTCGTTGATTGCCGTATAATACGGCGATTGCCGTATCAATAACAACGCTGCAAACAAACAAACAAACTCACTTTCGCATTTATAACATTAGTTAGGATTTATTAATATCGAACATGAAACTTGCTCTTAATTCGATGTAGTGCAAAAACAATACGCATTAGTAGCGGGATTGTTCGTGCCTAAAACACGCCTTTCATGTTGTGTGTACTGACATTTTCTGTTAGGTAGTATGTACTTATTCTTTACACCGAGGACCCACTACGCAGCGTTCCCACCACGTTATCACCGTATATCGAATGTCGATGCATTACAAACATTACTACAGTCGGTCAATTCTGTAAAAATATCAACGTGAAACTTTGGTGAAGTGAGCTGTCACTGTCACAAATCGACCGGCAGGATGCTAGGGATTAACACTATTGACAGCTCACTTCACGCTCACTTTACTTAAGTTTCATATACCTGCCATGCTATTCTGTAAACATCTCACCGTGACAACTTGGGTGAAGTTAGCTGTCAATAGTGTCAATCCCTGTGGAAAGACAGCTCACTCCACGCTCACTTCACCTAAGTTTTCACGGTGAGATGGTTACAGAATAGCACTGCTGTACTAATGTTTGTAATGCATCGACGTTCATATGAGCAGGGAGCTTTACACATGTCATGTCTCCCTTCACCCCTAATGTAATATGAGTTACCAATAAATCTCTGGTACCCTAAAGATTTTTGATCACTCAACAAGAAAATTTTGCGTCACATCAATGTATGAAGCACAAATATATGGTTGCTTTAGTGTACTTATGTTAGATGAAATCATTATCTCTTTTATGTACCTACCGTAGAATATGTACAGTAATTTACATACAATGAAATAGGAATCAAAGACTCTTAGCCTTTCTTGCAGGTTTTATCTCTTGGCGATTAATCTTCAAAGAAAAGTGTAGTCTCTAATTACCAAAAAGAGAATGTCCACTTGGCCATGATTGCGTTTTAAAAAAACCTGAAAAACCAAAATTACATTTGGCGCAGCCTCTGATGCACGGTTGGGTTCAAATCCCGGTAAAGCAGCAATGTGAATTTTTCATTATATATATGTACTTTCTGAGTTCATCTTGGATATTAGTGACATCGATGTTGGAAAAAATCGTGAGGAAATCTGGACTTAAAGTCAATATAAGTCTGTATGAGAATAAGCCATTGCCCAGCAGTGGGACAGTAATAAGCTGGTATTATTATAATGCTATTAATAACTTGGTTATGGAATAGGTGTGATAAAAATTGAGATTACCAACTTTAATTCGCAACTTATTGTTACGAATTAAAGTTGGTAATCTCAATTTTTGGGCTGTAACGATTCCGATACCGATGCCGATTATATACAACTGACATCAAACAGTTCGAAAACACGTGAAATAACTACGCACGCGCAACATTGTCGCTCCATCGTAGGCAGGACTGTCGGGAGAGCCGCTCAGCGCATGCTTAGCGACATGGCACCACGGCAAACAGCAGTGTTTGCAGTTTGCTGAGCGATGTATTGCTTCGTACCTGTTTCACGTCATCGCTTATCGTGGTGCTGTTTATTCACCACAGTGGTACCCGAAATACAAATTACGTACTACTACATACTTCATTATTTAATTTACTTATTATCTACTAAGCTATTGATATCGGAATCGGTATCGGTATCGCCGATTATTTACTACAATAATCGGTATCGGTATCGTATCGGGAAAACTATGTATCGTTACATCCCTAGTAACAATACACCAAGCAAAGGCGATTTAAGTAGAAAAAGAATATCAAAACATCGCAACACAGCTGTTGCATTAGCAAAACAATAACGACACGAAACACATAATATCACCATCCAGTGTTGCAAGTGTCACGTATGTCGGCATCCGTTGATGTAGAGCGGCAATATATTCACCGCGACACACATCTCTTAGATAAACGCTATACTATATGTATGACGGGATGAGGAATTGCTAGCTGTTGTAAGGTACAGGTAGTGGGTCGTATGAATTGCGTGGCGGTAACCAAGGAGATGTGGTGTCGTTTTGATTAAATATAGTGCTGTTGGTGTTTTTATAGTGACGGTGCAAGTGAAAGATATGTAAATTAATTTGGAAAAACAAAAATTTGAACCGCTCATATAACAATAAAATATTAATAGCTAAAAAAGGAATACTGTACATTCCACTCAGTTTCCACAGATAGCAAAAATGAAGTACAGTGAAGGTACAGACCACTTATTAATTTAGTTTAATTTAAGTTACAGAGCCCAATGAACTCTTCCTATATATATGTTTTTTCCTTTTATACTTGTACATAATTTATTTATTTCAGTGTTAGACGTATAATATATGTATTTAAGATGAATGAATGAAGGAAAATAAATATGACATTAAACAAGTTACAGAGCTATTAAATAAGTAAATTGTAAAACAGTTGCTGTAAAACAGTGCTGTTGGATAACAAACTTTTACTGGAAATGTTGAAGAATGTAGTAACTGATGTTTATGTTATACTTTTTATATGAACTTCTGATATTTTGTCATTTAAAATTACGATGATTTTTGGCATAATAACGACAGGAAAAGTCAAATTTTCGAACAAACCTATTTATTATCTGTACAAACTAATATTATAAAGAGAGCGAATTTTGTGAGTTTGTGTATATGTGGAGGGTAATCTCCGGAACCACATATTTGAAAAATTCTTTCACCATTTGAAAGGTACCTACATTATTCCAGATGGACATGGGGTCTATGTTATGTAAATATTAGGTCTTTACCTATGAAATTGCCGTTCTGCAGTACTGGCCATTTCAAATCAAAATAATTTTTGTTTGGCTAAGAATTATAATTTCAAATTAATTTTATTTTAATAAAAACATGGATTTTTTTTTCCAAAAGTAGTCATTTGTTTATTGATTCGTGTTACATTTTCATCGCATTTCAATCTTTTTCGTCATCATGGATACGTTAAAAATTCGAGTAATTATGGAATATGAGTACCGTCGTGGCAGCAACGCGGCACAAGCGGCACGCAACATCAACGACGTTTACGGAGCTAACACTACAAACCAACGCACCACCTGTTATTGGTTTGCTCGCTTCCGTTCTGGAAATTTCGACCTGAAAAATGAACCTCGCGGTCGTCCGAAGACTTTGGTCGACAATGACGAATTGAAGGCGATTGTGGAAGCTGATGATACACAATCTAAGGCTGAATTAGCAGCAGCTTTCGACGTTAGCGTCAAAACAATATTGGTCCATTTGCGTCAAATTGGCAAGGTAAAAAAGCTTGACAAATGGGTGCCCCACGAACTCAATGATTGCCAGCGCAAAGTACGCGTCGAGACGTGCCTTGCACTGCTCAACAGACACACAAATGAAGGAATTTTGAACCGCATTGTTACCTGCGATGAAAAATGGATTCTGTTTGATAACCGCAAGCGCTCAGCAAGTTGGTTGGATCCTGGTTCAGCACCTAAACAATGCCCTAAACGAAAACTTACCCCTAGAAAAGTGATGGTCACTGTTTGGTGGTCTAGCGCCGGTGTGATTCATCACAGTTTCTTAACAAACGGGGTGAGCATTACTGCAGATGTGTACTGTGAAGAACTGAACACAATGATGGAGAAGCTGGCACATCTCCAACCAGCATTGGTCAATCGCTCGTCTCCGCTGCTACTGCACGACAACGCGCGACCTCATACTGCACAGCAGACGGTCTCCAAGTTGCAAGAACTGGGGTTGGAAGCTCTCCGTCATCCGCCCTACTTACCAGACCTTGCGCCTACCGACTACTACTTTTTCCAAAATTTGGATAACTTCTTGGCGGGAAAAAAATTCAATACCCGAGAGGCAGTACAAAATGCCTTTGAAGAATTTGTTGCCTTCCGTCCAGCTGATTTCTTTAAGAAGGGCATCAATAAACTGCCACTGCGTTGGCAAAGATGCATTGATTGCATGGGTGACTTCGATTAATACAAATAAAAAATACATGAGCAAAATCTTACGGATTTACAGTTTTACAAAATTTTCCGAAATATCGAAAAATCTCTACCTTGAAACAGATTTTTAAGTATCTCGTAATGAAAAAATCCTTTTCTAGAACTTTTTTTACATCAAATTATTCGTGAATAGGTTACTCTACTCATTATAAGTTTTTTTTTAATCAAAAACAAGAAAGTTTTGAAGAAAATAAAAATCTGTTTCAAGGTAGAGATTTTTCGGTATTTCGGAAAATTTTGTAAAACTGTAAATCCGTAAGATTTTGCTGAACATATATTGTGTTGTATTGATAGGTAGTGACCCAAGCTATCACCCCCTGCAGTATGTCGTGCTATTTACTGGACACCCTGTATTATACGTCGTCTATTGTATTTTTTAAGAGATACATTATTAATAGTTGATTGCTCACTGTTGCACACCACCGGCGAGTACTCGTTTGTCGCTAAGCGACACTCACTTGGCGGGCAGAACACTCGCTGAGATACTCACGCTTGGTTGTACTTACGCATACTAGCGAGTAATCGCTTGTCACCGTCGCTCACTCGTTGCTCATTCCTCGTCAACTCATTTTTAGTTGCTATCTCTACTCCCTTCTCCTTAATCGGTGGGACGGGTACCATAAGGTATTTACTACTTCCGTGAGAAAGCAAACAACTGTCCCTGTCTGCCATTTTTTCCAGGAGTGGAAAAAATATTAATATTCTTGTTTGTAAACAGTAAGTAAAGATAAAAATATTTTTTATTCTGCTGTAAATATTACTACGACAGTTTATTTATAGTAAACAAGGAAAAGTTTCCAAAGTAAACAGGGGTAGAAAGTTGGTTTTTCCATAGTTAATATAACTCTCCATCATATTTTCTAAATATGCGTAAATTTTTTCACCAGACATTTTGACAATTGGTAAAATCTCTGCGGTTTATGTACCTCCCAATATCGTTAGGACATTTGCCCACTTATCCGTATCGGGTTCGTATTCGATTTGTGTTCGTTTCTGAAGCTTCGTGCAGACTAGCGCGACGCGACACCGGTTATTGTTATACCGTGAAGTTTTCTTAGAAATTGTATTGTGCGACTCACGTCGCGCCGTCACGTCGCGCTAGTCTGCACGAGGCTTGATCCGGTTTGGCCATCCTAATAATTGTATGGACGTTTGTGCACTCATGCGTATACGGTTCGTATTCGGTACGTCTTCGATTCGTAAATTCTCACTTTGAGTCGTTTTTGACGGATCAGAACTGAGTATAACAAACAAAACGAATCAAATACGTGAATTTCCCATCCATCTTTTTCATGTATCGAACACGAATCGAACCGAATACGGTTAAGTGGGCAAACGCCCTTAAAATGCTAATTAGGGGTAACAATAATATTACAATGTAGAGCAATCGGGTTTGTAAACAAAATAAAACGATCTTATCGGTAGGTATATAACATTTCAAATGTGCATTCATTTTTCCTGTTATCAAAAGTCAGAGGAAAAACCTTTTCTTTAATTTTCTTTTACTTGTGAAAAGAAGTTTCCGCACTGAATATCGAAAAACTATAGGTTCTCCATAGTAAAGTAATAAAAAATATATTATACTAGCAGCCCGCTCCTGCTTCACACGGTTTTTACGACTTGACAAAACATCGAGATTTCTTAGGCAAACGTAACTTTAATACTAACGTATTATACACATAAACCTTTCGGAATAAATTCTCTAAACGATGGTGAAAACTTCATCAAAATCTGTTGCGTGGTTTAGAAGAACAACGCGGACATACAGACAAACGCGAAAAGCGACTTTGTTTTATAATAAGTAAAGATATAGATGTTCTGTGTTGACAGAATAGTATCATCCCATTTCTTCCCGTGGGTGTCGTACAAGGCGACTAATGCCCGTTTTCACCGACAACTAAGTGACACTTAAATAAATCCCTAAATAAAAGTGCACTGTTGGATTTTCAACTCTAAGCGCTGAGCCTAGCTTTAAAACAATGCACTTTTATTTAAGTGTCACTTAGTGTTTGTGAAAACGGGCATAAGGGACTCACTAGGGAATGGGCAGCAGCGTTCTCTACGCGTTTTAATGCCATACTGCGATCGCCAACCCGCCTGTTAAGCGTGGTGATTATGGCAACCTCCCCCCATTTGGGGGAGGCCTATGTCCAGCAGTGGACGTCTTTCGGCTGAAATGATGATAATAGATATATATACGTTTAGAACAATGGAAAGTTACATACAGTTCAGGATATATTCCACAATTGCTTGTCAACTTGCGAACTATTCCTGTATGCCCTTCATTTCTAATAATTACGTCTGCTAATTATAACGGTTCTCGATTGCGCCCAGTATTGGATAATAATACATTGTTATCTCAACAAGTCTAGACAGGGGATGAATGTATATTTATGACGCGGCTCCGTCTATTTCGATTCCATATCGATTATTTTAAGATTTCAAAGACTGCCAAATATAATGTTAAAAAATAAAGATTTTAATTTTAACCCAAATAAAAAGGTATTTCTCATCAAATTTCATTTTGCATGTCATAAAAAAAAAATATACATACATCTTTTTTTTTGCATAAATACAAAGTTTTACGTAATAAGTTTAAAAAAAATGAAGATCCTCCATATTTTTGTGTAATAAAAATTATTAGTTAATTTGTGAATTTATATATTCGATCGGAAAGAAAGAAAGAGAGAGAAAGATGGAGAGAAAGAGAGAGAGAGAGATAGAAAGAGAAAGAGAGAGAGAGATAGAAAGAGAAAGAGAGAGAGAAAGATAAAGAGAAATAGAGAGAAAGAGAGAGAGAAAGATAAAGAGAAATAAAGAGAAAGAGAGATAGAAAGAGCTAAAGAAAACAATGGAAAAATAATAGTAAAGTACTATATAGGGAAAAGCGAGTTACATTACAAAAAAAAAATACAAAGAACCACCAAGTCCTGCACTATCTTTGCAGCGCAGAGCAGACAATTTATCTGCTCTCAATAGACATAGAATAAGCAAGCGGCGAGCTATTCTATATGCAAAGATTAAAAGTTTGGAAAATGAAGTAAGGAATGCAGTCAAGTTTAGCCAAAAACACAAGAAGAGGTAATTTCAATTAAAATCTAAAAAAAAAACTGTCCCAGACTCTTCAGTAACTAAAGTGTCTTCGCTTTTAAAGAATATACGAGTTCCTGACGTTGTAAGAACAAGACTCATTTTCGGAGAAGCACTGTCAAGGGACATCTGAACCTAACCATTCAACATATTAAAGACAATTTAACAGTGAATGACGCTTTGATACATGTTGATTACAGTGAAAATTATTGCTGCCAGTATAATAAGGAAATGCAAGCTGTCCACTTTGTTGGAGCCAGACAGCAAATAACTATGCATACTGGAGTACTATATTTGCGCAATGATACTGTAGTTCAACCTCAATCTTTTTGTACTGTCCACTTTGTTGGAGCCAGACAGCAAATAACTATGCATACTGGAGTACTATATTTGCGCAATGATACTGTAGTTCAACCTCAATCTTTTTGTACTGTCCACTTTGTTGGAGCCAGACAGCAAATAACTATGCATACAGGAGTACTATATTTGCGCAATGATACTGTAGTCCAACCTCAATCTTTTTGTAAATTGTCTAGTAACAGTAGACATTGGCTGTTTGGGCACATTCGAAACCTATATTTGACTGGGTTAAAGCTAGAAAATTACCTGTTAAGAGATTGCATATTATGTTGAGTGATGGGCCTGTTACTCAATATAAGAATACATGTTGGAAATGGTCTGTCGTCATCTAAAATAAATTTATCCAGAAATTACTCACTTCATGCTGCATGGCAAAGGAGCACCCGATGGCTTCGGTGGAACTCTGAAAAGAACAGCTGACAGAGCTGTAGCAAAGTCTACGAGAAACGAGAGAGGGGAGAGGGAGGGAGAGAGAACGAGAGAGGGAGAAAGAGGGAGAGGAGGAGAGAGAAAGAGATAGAGTTAGGGAGAGAGAGGGAGAGAGAGATGGAAAGAGAGAGAAAGAGATAGAGTTAGGGAGAGAGAGGGAGAGAGAGAGGGAGAGAGAGGGAGAGAGAGAGAGGGAGAGAGAGGCGAATTTGTCAGTGTTTTATAACACGGTTGACCGTAAGAGAAAGAGAGAGAGAGTTCGAGAGAAAGAGAGACAGTAACAGAGAGAAATAGGGAGAGTAGGAGAGAGATAGAAATAGGGAGAGTAGGAGAGAGATAGAAACAGGGAGAGTAGGAGAGAGCTAGAAACAGGGAGAGTAGGAGAGAGATAGAAACAGTGAGAGTAGGAGAGAGATAGAAAGAGAGTGAGAGTAGGAGAGAAAGAGAGAGAAAGAGGGAGAAAGAAAGAGAAAAAGATAGAAAGAGGGAGAAAGAAAGAGACAGAGATAGAAAGAGGGAGAGTAAGAGAGAACGAGGGAGTAAGAGAGAGATAAATTAAGAGAGAGAAAGAGGGAGAGTAGGAGAGAGAAAGAGGGAGAGTAGGAGAGAGAGGGAGAGTAGAAGAGAGAAAGAGGGAGAGTAGGAGAGAGAGAGGGAGAGTATGAGAGAGAAAGAGAGAGTAAGAGAGAGAAATAGAGATAGAGAAAGAGATAGAGAAAGAGGTAGAGAAAGAGATAGAGAAAGAGATCGAGAAAGAGAAAGAGAAAGAGATAGAGAAAGAGATAGAGAAAGAGATAGAGAAAGTGATAGAGAACGAGATAGGGAGAGGGAGGGAGAGTATTTCTATTTTGCACTGATTGCAGCTTCAATATTTTGTAATATTTTTTCTTTTCTCCATGTTTATTTCCAAGATATTCATAGCTATTCTTGAGGTCCCTTGACAGTGCTTCTCCGAAAATGAGTCTTTTTCTTACAAGGAACTCGTAAAGTCTTTAAAAGTGAAGACACTTTACACAACTATTGACGAGGAAGAAGAAAGCTGTAGTCGAGCTAACATTAATATTACCATTCGATTTTATTGACAGTCCTTCTCTAGGTCAGGTACAATATAGTCATATTATTACATAACGAATCCTTTGACAATTAGCTCAGCTTAATATCGTAGTTTTAAAATTTGATTAGGATGTCAAAGGCACTAACGAGTCTTCACCTCTAGTCTCCAGTTAAAATAGTCAGGTAGCTGAAAATTTAAAATCTCGGGCATCAGACGGTCATTTTACTAATGAACTAACAGTTTGTCAAATCAAGAGAAGTAAATATCCCACCACCTACCTACCTGTTACCTATGCTTTGTTTATTCCTTTATACTCGACATAATTTCAAATTAAGTATACACACAAATGTACTCGCAAACAACTAGGGTCCGTTGTACCAACCACGAATTTCTAAAAACAACTCGTTATCTAAATTCTATAAATATCACATCGTTACAGACTTGTCTTGACACCGAGGGCCCTCCGACTTGTTGTTTTGAACTTTTGTATGTTCTGTTGTCACCGTTGACACAGGTTATCGAATCTATTTATTCAGAGACATCGCCTGTATCGTACTCTAGACGGAAGCGCCAGTTTCTCCCCCGCCAGTCAGCAGATACGACCTAAGCTCCGCTCAAAATGATCCCTCCGAACGTGAAACTCTGTATGGTGATTTACGTTGTATTTTTGTTCACGGAAATTGTTGTCGGAAATGAAAGCAAAATAGGAAAATCTCTTCCTATGGATACGCCGTGCAGCAGATCATTGTTAAAACTGATAGTCGAACTCTGTGCGGGAAATGTGCCGATTAGTGATTTACCGTCTGCTAGACTCACGAATGTGAGGGGGAAGAGAGCAGCTCTGTTATTCAAAGAGAGACTGAAGAGGCAGGTTGCGGATGAGTGTTGCCAAAATTCGTGTTCTGTGTCGCAACTAATGCAATATTGCCCGGATACTTGGTGAGCACGCGAATAGACTTAAGACTTATCAGTGAAACGAAAGTGTAAATGATTGTTAAGCGTCCACGTGGAGCGACGTAAACAGCAAAAGCGATAATTTGTCATGCGTACATTATCGATGCCCTATGTAGTGCAAATTTTCCTCTGTGCACAATCAGTGGGGTCATCAGAAAAATGTGACTGTAAAGTGCTATGCTCGTGTACGAGGGGTCCTAACCCTTTGAACGTGGAGTTGGAAAGCTTATGTAAAGAAGCGATAATTCTTCGAAAATTCACGTGAAGAGCTTTTAGAGAGCTACATTGGAATCGCGCTAGTCGGAACACGTGAATCGTGCGGATTTAGTCCGGAGAGGATTTTTGGTACATACGCTTTGAGTCTAAGTGGAAAAGTATACGACTTGTGTTTTTAATCCTGTGGGAGGCTTAGCTGTATTTTTATTACTCTGTTACCTAACTCCGTCCAAAATAAGCCTCAAAATGGTTTGTTACATTATTTAACCTTTTATTAATAATCTCTATTTACTCTGTAAATTCATAAAGTTAGTGTACCTACTTGTTTTATATCGCTGTTTATACATATTCTATAGAGCAATTTCTAGAAAAGTTCAACAAACTTGTTTTCAAAATGCTTGCAATTTATTAGCTTTTAAAATACTTTTTGAGAGAAAGTCAAATGTTGAATACTTCTTTCGAAACATGAACTACACTTCGAAGTGAAAAGAGAAAACTTTAAAATTTTCGTTATTTACATTTCCTGTTTTAAAAGCTAATGAATGAAAAAAAATATTGAAAGTGTTTGTTATTTCTGATTACGTTTGTGTTATATTTTCAATCAAAGAACTGACTTATTTATTGTTAAACAGATTTGTAAGTAAAATGTAAACAAGCCTTTTCATAATTGTTTACCAGTTATGATATCTATTTAGGTACTTAAAGTCAATTACCGATTTTATTAAAACGTCCGTTAATGAGGGTAAGATCTCAAAAAGATTCCACGACAGTATCTTGGAGCTATTAATTTACTACATAAACTTGTATAATTACAACAACAATATTATGACTGAACAAATGAGTAATTTGTTATGATATAAATCCTTGTACGGACAGGATAATGAGTCAGTTACACTTGGTTGTACATTAATGTACATTCGCCCTACATTTTACATAATAATAAGTCTTGTTTACAACGTTTATTTATAATTGACCGAATTTAATCAGAGTGTTCTATTAAGAATGGAGATACACATAATAATAGTAATGAAAAGATAACCCTGTGTTAAAAACAAAATTGTGGAGTAGCGAAGGTCAATAAAAAAATAAGATATCGATGTTTTAATAGTCATAGCCAAGTGTAACAAAATTATGGAAGTTGTGATGGTTTTCTTTTACTGAAAGGTGGAGATCCCTAATTGGTCTTAAAACTCATTGACTAGAGAGGCTGTTCAATGAGTTTTAAGACCAATTAGGGATCTCACCTTTTCAGTAAAGGAATTACTGAAAGGTGGAGATCCCTCATTGGTTTTAAAACTTATTGAATAGAGAGGCTGTTCAATGAGTTTTAAGGCCAATTAGGGATCTCCACAACGATACATCATTCCTCCATTAAAAAAATAACTGTGTGTATGTAATTATTTTCTTCTTAAAACAGCCAACTTAAATCATATTATTTATTTATTAAAAAATACTTTGTAACTGATTGTATTTTTCTTTTTTACTCAACCTTTATCCTACTAAACTACAACGAAACAAAAGGATATGAAATATTAAGATTAATTGTATAGTTGGCAACAGTGTACGGACCTGTCAATTCCACGCACGCTACTTTGACCTTTATATCCAGTACGACATTAAATCGAAAATGGAATACCTAAATCGTCATAGATAACACACCGTGTGTCTTCGTGTACAGATTTTTATCACGTCCTATATATTGAAGTCTTGTCCCTATTATTCCGTATCTAGGTCATGCATCGTAGTATAGAGTCGTCTAATCGGCCTTTAATTTGATTTGCGTGCAGAATGGCCGTCCGATAAAGCGCTTAGCTGAGGCAAAATGGGATTTATGGTATGGATAACTCCAGCAAAAAGGGCCCGAATAAATCTTCGCCCTAACTTAATAAAGTCTCCGTTGACGGCTTTATCTGAAGCTGTGACCACGAACAGAGTTTTTTGAATAAAGTAGTATCGTATTTTTACCGAGAAAAGCGGGATCTTCTGATATCAGCTATTTGGACAGTTTTACTTTCACTTCACTTATTTTTCGACACAATGGAAATTTGGAACGGTATTGTGGATTTTTATTTTATACTTTGTTTAAATTTAACAGTAACGTAGATAGTCCCTTTTTCGTTAGCTTATTATATTTGGAAAGGGGTTTATACAAAGACGGATATCACAATTTCAGGTGTAATTTTTGCATCTTTCACTACCACTATATACCGTATTCATACTTGCATTACGTGGTGTAGAAAGTCTTACACTGTTGGCATCAGCGTTTGCAGAACTCAACAATAAAATACGTGGACAATAACTTTAACTTGGTTGACTGCACTTATCAGGACATAATGACTTGCAACTTATTTATTTATTTATTTAGGTTAGCCAACAATGAATCAATGTTGTCAATGTTACTTGATTAGGAATAGAATTTACTTGGCACAATTTAGTATTAACAGCCCAAAAATTATACATATAATTGACTCGATTCAATACATATTTTTCAACAAACGAAAACTTTTTATAGAAAATCAAATATATTAAAAAATTTATGACCAGCTAGAACCAAAAAAAATTGCAATCGCAGAGGTCACGCTGCAGAAAGTGGTCAGGCGCCAGTGTCCGCGATAGTACATACATTAACAAGCTACTCAAACTGAACAAAGGCATAAATTGAAACATTCCCACAAAATAATAAAAACCAAGCTCGTTCTTATTTGAGATCTAACGTTTGCTTTACCGCATCGGTGTCTACGACGTTTCCTATGCGATTTTTTGCTACGGAATCAAATTCAAATGCAATCATAGTATCCACGTATTCGCTTCCGTTGCGTCTGTGACTGCGATTGGATATTTCCAATATATGCCTTGAGGCGAGACCGCGAGACATAGGAATCTCATATCCTATACGTCAGGTGATAAAATCTTTTGAAAACAACATTTTTAACTTTTACAGTTTCTTCTTGCTTGTAAAACGTATTGCGCTTATCTTAAACAATTGTGGAAAATAGGAATACCTTCGATGTAAATCGATGGAATACCTAAAAAGTAAAAAAAAAAATCTGCATACATTTTGACCGCGTAGGTATTGCACTTTTCTATAAAACAGGAGGTTTTTTTTTTTTAACCCGACAAAAATTTCTGCTCTGGGGGGTTCAGAATCATGTACTGAATCCATGATATCAGTTTCGCGTCGAAGTCCCTGCACCTTGTATAGGAAAGTTTAAGGAGTATCTACCTACTTTAGAAGAATTTATTATGAAAAACTACCTCCTAATTTTTTTTATAGCAATCGTGGCCCATTCGTAATGGCCCTGACTTACGAGTTGTTGGTCGGGGTTCGAACCCAAGCGGGCGCTTTACCTTGTGTAAATAAGTTCATCACCACTGCTCTCAAAACGGTGAAGGAAAACATCGTGACAAAACTGGCATGTCCAGGAATAAAAAATTCGAACACATGACACATATCTACGAAGCCGCACTGGGCCCGCGTGGTAGATTACAGCCCACTCCCTCTTGAAATCAGGAGGCTTATGTCCGCAGCAGTGGGAACGTTATAGGCTGATTATGTTATTAGCTACAATCGAGCTTTCATTTTAATACATTTATTGATATATTTTCTGGTCTGAACCACTGAATAGGATAATTGGCATCGTGTAAAGGTAAGGGTAGGTAATTAAATCAGGCTATTGTTAAAAGTAATGCTATATTTTGTTAGCCGTCAATCCATGTCTTCTGTGATTGACAGATGAAACATCCACATAAAACTATAATACTAATTGACGTGAATGATTTCTGATATGTGAACATGAATCCATATTGTTTTAAATCCAAAATATTCTTCATATTTAAAGTCGATTTTGTAACGTAAGTATTTTTATTTTCTCAAAATTCAGTTAATGATTCCTTTTACACACAGTGTCATCTCAAAACCTCATTCTGTACCTTGATACAGTATGAATATTACTTTCTAGACCAAAAATTTAATGAGCATACTCACAGAAAACATAAAGCTGTACATTCGCCAAGAGACAAAATTGCGCAGAGACAAAAATAGAAGCTGGAATTAAAATTTGCCTCGTTAAAGGGGACTTGGTAAATTAGTCCCATTCATCCGCATAGTGATAATCTGCGGGCGACGCATAGTTGATGAAGCGATGTACCAAGAACTCATCTCGGTGGATATGGAACTAATATCGGTCGGTCGGGTTGAAATTTACATGTATGAAATTCTTTGAGAAGATATGAGTCGGATGTTGAGCTAATTTGGGACTTTTTCAAGTGAAAATGTAAGGTTGGATTACTCAAAGTAGGTTAATAGAGGGCCACAATAAGGTATTCTTATAATGGAAAATGTTTTTAGTTCGACTGAATTCTGTAAAAGTTTACCTATTTCTTATACTTTTATTAATTTATATGCTAAGCGTGGCTTCGATTTTTAGGCCGCTATGTTACAATAGGAAAAATAAAGATAATTGGTTTTGAACCTTATTTCTAAATTGTGTTGTAAACAGCACTCCCAGGTTTGAATAAGCCGGCAAATTACTATAAGCGTATCCATCAAATATTCGATATTTGCCTGCCAATTAACATCTTACGCGTTAATTTGTAGTTACTGCCAAAGCAAATGATGAGCAAAGTAATCCATATCGTGCTAAGGATTGGAATTTCTTGTATGTAGGAGGCAGTCGAATTATTGCTAACTTCAGTATTGATTTAGTAAAATCCTTTGTTCTTGATATTCAAGAATCTTAAGTTAACTAAAGATAACTCAAACATTACTAAAATTTGAACCAAACGTTAAAATTTTAGTAATGTTTGAGTTTGAGATATCTTCAGTTAACTTAAGGTTCTTAAGAAGGTAAGACTCAAACAAAAATAGTTTTGAAACATACACACATACTTCTATGTAAACCTAAGGGTTAGGCCGGAGTGTTTACACATAATACGAAATAGAAAAAAAAAACAATTATATAAATAAACCTACCCGTCTTTTATTATTATAAATACTACTATTTACAATTATAAATAAAGGCAAAATACAACTCATTAACTTGACTGACTGACTGACTCACCACGAAATCTGTATCGGAACTAATATTATAAAAAGAGAAAAGATTTGATTTTTTGTATGTTTGTTTGTAATGAATAAACTCAAAAACTACTGGACCGATTTAAAAAATTCTTTCTTCAGTTGAATTCTATATTATCACTGAATAACATAGGCTATAATTTATAAAGATATCGCGCGGGCGAAGCCGCTGGTGGAATGGCGGAGTGGGCTAGTAATGCATAAGATTGCATGCGAATGAATTCGCGCCAACTAGTGAAGTATTACATGTATATCGGCTTATTTATTGGTAAGGCACCTCAAAACATACACATACAGTTTTACGTATTGTGAGTTCGTCACTTACAGAAGTGCATAGCACTAGCAGAGAACTTAATGATTGTAGGACGTTTTAGTTAACGTTAGTTGATTTAGTTACAAAACAAAAAGACAAATTTTAAAGAAATATTTCTGCTTCATTGCTTTCAGGGTATTTTAAATAATATTGTTATCATAATAAATTGGCCATACTATATTGAGTGTTCCTTGTTGGTCTATACTGAACAATGGGTATAGAGCTCGGTTAATGGAAAACCATTAATTTAAGCGTACGTGGTCTGGGCGGCTAGCTATCAGGAATTCAAAGTTTTCCCAATGAATTTTATTTAACCAAAAATAATGTATAATATAATTATTGGTTATCCTAAAAATTTTGAATTTTGTAAAAGGGAAGAGGTCGTTAATACTTTTTTGAAATGTTTCCGAGGGCGTAAATGGTTCAAATTGTAGCGTAATCGGAAAATATATGGAGAATAAAACTAGCTAGGTCGGTTTTGTAGTACTTACGAAGCGAGAAACCTTTATGTCTAGGCCTATACATGCCAAAAAAGATAATAATTTAGCGAAAGAATTGAGTGATTGCGTGTCAAACACACATTACAGACTGAACGTTTTTTTTATAAACCTAAGAAAATCCTAGGCCGTCATCATTATGTTAGTCCCTAAATATAGGTAGACCCGACAGCTGAAGATAGATCGATGAAACTAGGCTAAAAAAAAACCACGAAATAAAACGGACGGAAAATCGGCACAGGGACCGAATAAATGAAAGCTGAACGGAAGGAAGCAAAGCTGGGGCAAAATGGTGAAATGCAACAGCCGCGCAGAGCTATCCAAGGCGAGGCCGGATATGACAAAATATGGGTAGCGGGTAGCTGTATATTGTTTTTGAGGACAATTTCATAGAACACGATGCTTTTAAAAAGTAGAGACAAAGGAAGATTGTGATTCAAAAAAAGTTCGATTTGGTTAAAAGTAAAGCATTGGAATGTAGGCTTTATATCTTTTCAGGCACGCAGTAGAATACAAAAAAAAAATAGAATTGATTACGTTTACAATGCGTTGCCTACATATCGCACACGTCAGATCTGGGATGTTGCGGAAGCAGATTTTTTACATCCGTGGACGTGGATGCAAATGCGGATTTCTGGTGGCTCATATCCACGGCTGCGGATGCAGATAAGGATCCCTTAATAAAACTTGAGATCTGAATCAAGGCAGCACGACGAAGTTCAATATTCAAAATTAAAAAAAAAAAAAAAAAAAAAATCTTACGTTTTTCTCATATTACAGCGCTGTTTCATTGTATGTTGATTATAATTCAATTCACAGCAATTAAATTATAATATCCCTCGAAATTATATGAGTTTAATGGATATATGACTATTTTGTGAAAATATGACGTTATAGAGTTATATATATATTGATGATTTAAATGATTATAATTTCCATTTAGTTGATTATGATTTTACTAATAATGTGGATGCGGAGATGTAAATAAATGCGGAAGCTCCGCAATTGCGGTTGCGCATGCAAATATCCGCAACATCTCTGGGGACCTAATTCCTAAGCGAAATCCGTAGTTTCGGCCGCCGTTACGGGTGCTTCGCTCTCCTTCTCGCTTACGGTAAGTCTATAAGTGAGACCGAGAGCTTCAGATCAACAGCTACGGCCCGCATGCCATTCGTTTATTCTGCGTTGATGACTGGCAACCGCGTTGTCACGTAGATGTGATAACAAGATATGGTAGGTCCGATAGTGGACGACGCATGATCGCCTGGTAAATGCCAACTCGACTATCTCGCTGAACTGACGTTTACCCGAAAGTTGTACTTGAGACGGTGTAACGTGGTATCGAGTTGATATTATACTGGCGTGCAAAGGCATTAACCGGTGCGGATAATCAGTTAAAAGCAAGGTGTGTCTGGTTCAAGGCTCTGAATAATCGGGGCAGGTGGGAAGTGCTTTGAGCTATGAAGGCTTTTAGCTCAGAGATTGAACTGGGGTTAGAGCTGTACAGTTACGAACATAAATACCTTACAGTTACGCAAGTTTCATCGATTTTCTCGTAGAGTCAGTAGGTTTAATATCTTTGTGAAATAATGGTACTTTTTTATTAAAAGGTAATTATTGTAAACTTATAGTCTTCATTAAGAACAAGAATAAGAATATTATTTATTTGCATGAATACGAGTAAAATAAGTTGAGAAATATAAGTATATGGTCATATTCTACCAGATAACTGGTGTGCAATGTGCAAATCTTAATTAAATGTTATATAGCATCTTAATTAAACGTTATATTATAGTTGTAGAGCACATAAAAACACAAAAATTTACAAAGGCACAAAAATTATACAATACAACAATATTTCTTTAAAAAAAAATCCAATACATATCATTATAAATGAATCTAAAAATTTAATAAAAGTTGAATTTTTTTTTTTTTTTTAGTCAAACTTTATGTGTTAAAAACTCGGAAATATTAAAATAGTTTTTTTTTAAATTAATTATTTAATCTTTTTTAAATAAGTTTACATTTAATTCTTTATTACGTGGCGGAATGTGATTGAATATAATTGGCGCCATGCAGAACACTTATACGCATCAGTGCTGTATTGTATTCATTGCGCTATCAATTAAGATATTTACAAAGTTAGAAAAGTTTCACAATTATTATTGTTGATATTTTTAATCAAAACTACGTGATTATGCGAACACATTGTTAAATTAAAACTCAATTATAAAATAAGCTTTTAATAATAAATAATAAAAGTAAACAAATTTAAACCTTTTGCTTGCAACAATATGATATACTCTTAATTATGATACATATTTTAACACAAACAGATTTTTATTCAAGTATATTTTTAGGAGAATATTTTTGCAAACATATTTTGAGAAATGATCAGGTTTAAATTAACTGAGTGGAATACCTCATTCGCCTGAGCCAATATTGTACTTATATAAGTCAATCAATCTGCCAAGCCTTTTCCCAACTATGTTGGGGTCAGCTTCCAGTCTAACGAATACAGATGAATACCAGTGTTTTACATGGAGCAACTGCCTATCTGACCTCCACAACCCAGTTACTGGGTAACAAGATATCCCTTGGTAAGACTGGTGGTCAGACATTTGGGCTTCAGACTCCCCGTAACGGCTGACTAAGATCTACGAATGACATCCAGGACAAACAGCTTAACGTCTATCCGAAGCACGGAGGGTCTCGAATGGATGGTCACCCATCTAAGAACCGACCGTGGCAAGCGTAGCTTATACTACGATCGATCCTTGTGGCTGTTATAATTTAGCCACGAGCCCCTCCTTACTGTATATCGAAAAAATAATGTATAGGTACTCCATAACATTATTTTTACGACACTGAGATACTTATCATTGAAAATACGCATTTCAAAACACAAAACAAAAAAAAAAAATACGTTATACGAGGCTCTTGACTAATTTGTAATTTAGTATTTTATTTGTAAAGCTTTGTGCAGACCAGCGCGACTTGTCGCGCGACGCGACACCGGTTATTGTTATACCGTCAAGTTTTCTTAGAAATTGTATTGTTCGAGTCGCGTCACGGCGTCGCGTCGCGCTGGTCTGCACGAAGCTTTATGAACAATTTTTATTTATTCTCTTTTCCTCTTTCATTTATCTTCTTGTTAACATTCCTGAAAAAGCTTTAATAGTCCAGAATACCTAAGCTCATATTCAGTCTTTATCTCGCTCGCACACTACTGCTCGCGTACTGAGTGAGAGTGAGACTGAGCGACGGGGAGAAGACTCCAAGGCGCCGATAGTTTAGGTAACTTTTACGGTAAAAATAATGATAATAGAAAATAAAATAAAAAACATAGCATCTGCTTTATATGCTGCGTTCAGTTATTATGCAAAGTTTCATAATCTAATTTGAAGTATATTTTTTAATACTAGCGGTTTATTGTTCGGTTTGGAGGTTATAAACCTATTTTGCTTTTCTTTCTTTATTTGTATCTTCAAAAACTGTGTTTACTCGTAGATTTTTTTTTAGGTACTACCGCTTATTTACTTTAAAATCTAGTTTGACTATCTGCTGCTTATCGCCCCCTGTAAATTGTAACGTAATTGAGGAAAATTGACAACAAAATGGTTGGGTGTCGGGTTATCAATACATACCAAACCCAGTGATCTATTGTTATGATGAGTATATTTGAGGAGGAAAATCAACAACTTTAATTAAAAATTAATAGATACTGGGCTCATATTTTTTTCCGGATTTACGTGGGTTAAGAGCGTTACGAAATACTTCTTAAAACTCTTAATGGACGGCGTAAATTCACGGGAATGAGCCCTAATAACCTACTTAGGTACTTATAAGTGATTATTTATTTCTTCGATTTATATTAATTTGATTTTCTTTGTTTATGTTCTGTTTTTTAATTGCATACTTTTATTGTCGTGATATGTGGAAGAGCGGATTTCACCTAACACAAGCATCTTTTTGCTTAAAAGGTGATCTCCAACTCATGTGTGTTTTTTTTTCCGATTTGCTATTAATTTGCGAGGGTCTGTTACAGACAAACCAAATAATTTACTGATCAAACGTCAGGATAAGATACCTATATCACTCAAAATACCTATTATATGTACGTACAGACATATATGTTTGGAGTTTCCCTACGTAATCGAATCAGAAATGAAGAGATCCGTAGGAGAACCAAGGTAACCGACATAGCCCGAAGAATTGCCAAACTTAAGTGGCAGTGGGCAGGGTTCATTGCAGAACATATGGCCGATGGGGCTGAAAGATTCTGGAGTGGCGACCGCGTACCAGAATAAGTAGCGTTGGAAGGCCTCCCACAAGGTGGACCGATAACCTGGTGAAGGCAGTAGAAATCCGTTGGATGCGAGAAGTACTGAACCGATTGAAGTGGCGGTGCTTAGGGGAGGCCTATGTCCAGCAGTGGATGTTTCGGCTGAAATGATGATGATGATGATGACATAGATCTACAAGAATATCATCAGTACCTACTCACGAGTTCAAACTAACTTATAGGCATAAATAAAAAATAGGCAGTCATAGGGACTGCCGACGGAATTGAATACTTACAACTGATATAAGCGCCATCTATATTCTAAAGTGCAGGACTATGGAGCGAGCATGTCGGTGACGCGCATCCATAAGTTTATCCCTTACCAAAAATAGGTCAACACGCCTAAAGAAGTTTTCACTTCAATAATTCCTCACAATAACAAAAACTGCCCTCATTCATAACACACGAAAGGCTACGAAGCATCACCTCATACCCGATACATATTTTATTTACGTGGACGATCAACATTATCATAACCGTTCCTTTCCCAGTAATAGTGAGAAAATGAAATTCTATTTACACAATAAAGTCCCCATATAAATGTTATGTATATTTATCGCAAGAACAGTCGACGATGTCGGTTAATGTAAAGTTATGGCGCCCATAGGAACTCCCGTTGTAAACATGTGCTGCAAAACACCGTTATTTATGTATGTACGTTTTTTTGTTACGGTACGGTTTTTGGCGCTGTTGCAGTTTTGTTTTGTTTAAACAAAATACTTTAGTTGGAAATAAACGGAGGCCGTTGCCTGAAAGTGGAAAGTATTGCGTATTGTAGGCTAGAATAGAACAGGTGCACAATCAGCCAATAATGTTCCCACTGCTGGGACACAGTCCTCCTCTCTGTAAGAGGGAGTGGGCCCTAACCTAGATGCAGGTTGATAGATGTCACATGTTTTCGAATTTTTTATTCTAGGGCTCGCCGATTTTCTCTCGATGTTTTCCTTCACCGTTTTGAGAGCAATGGTGATGAAATAATTTACATACAGTACGAGTAAAGCACCTGCCTAGGTTCGAACTGACGACCTGCAACTCGTATGTCGTGGTCATTAGCACTGGGCCACCACTGCTCTTGAATAGGTTAAGACAATAATTACTATTAAGATGTTACAATCAATCTGCCTAGCCTTTTCCCAACTATGTTGGGGTCGGCCGGTTAGACTGGAGTCTAACCGGATGCAGCTGAATACCAGTATTTTACATGGAGTGACTGCCTATCTGACCCCAGTAACCCAGTAACTGGGTAATACGATACCCCTTGGTAAGACTGGTTATCAGACTTTCGGGCTTCTGACGACCCGTAACGACTGTCAAAGATCCACGAATGACAGCTGGGACCAACGGCTTAACGTGCTGTCCGAGGCATGGAGGAGTCTCGGTAGGTATGTAAAGATGGTCACCCATCAACGAACCAACCCCGGCAAGCGTAGCTTAACCTGATGGATCGACCCATGCGGCTGGTAATACTTAGCCACGAGCTCCTCTCTACTATTAGGAAGTTACAAAGATTTTAAATAATGCTAGTGATTTGTATTTTTTTCGCGGTCGTAGGTTGTTCGAACAGGCGCTTTACTTTGTGTTAATTATTTCATCACCAACTGCTCTCAAAACGGTGAAGGAAAACATCGTGAGGAAACCGGCAAGACCTAGAACTAAAAATTCGAAGACATGTGACATCTACCAACCCGCACTGGGCCCGCGTGGTGGATTACGGCAGACGCCCTCTCACAAAGAGGCCTGTGTCCCAGCAGTGGGAACATTATAGGCTGATTATGAAACCGTTTTTATTAGTTCTGGCCATCAATCAATTAAGTTATAACTTGATATATGTTTGAATTTTTTAACATATGACAGAGAACGATAAAAACGGCCTTCAAGTTTTTCAGCCTTGTTTTGGCTTTTGTCGAAGTCACTGTTTTTCTGACCCTTGAGTCTATTTTTTAATACAGTTAACTACTCGAATGTTAGTTACATATGTAACTAGCGTGCGCGCGTGTATAAATCGTAATTATACGTGTATCTAATCATGCTAAGTGTGTAATCTAAAGTGTCGCTACTAAGTGGTCTTTGACAATAAACATTGAGTGCGTTTAATACTGTGTATCATTCGTCCGACCCTCTTGCCTACCCCTGTAGGAGGTGTCTACTCCGATTCCAAATGAACTTTAATCACGTGGCGTAAAACGCCACTAATACACGCACACAAAAGAGAACTCCGATGCCAAGCGGGGTAACGCTAGACGACGTTACTCTCCGAGAGAGGCCTCCACTGTGACATGTGACGCAAAGAGTGCTTATGAAAATATTAATTGATAAATGTTACTACTCGCTAAAGGAATATTTGGACGACAGTTCTATAATGCCTCCTATAGATAATAAGTGTTAGAACATTTATTTTGACATTACTGTATTTATTTTAACTAATCGACATTGCAATCCATTGACATTATTCTAATACATTTTATTGACATTTAACATTTATGTGCTACCTTAGATTTAATTGTTGACATTGAAGGAATAGTTTAATAATTGCTTTGACATTTCTGTATTAATTTTAAATTTTATGACTGACATTATTTTCAATATTTTTTTTTTCCTGACATTTTTATTTTTGTTACTCGTATTTCTTAAATTTTATTGTTGACAATTTGAAAATATTTATGCATCGCTTACACTTTAGCATTCTTGTTTTTTATAATTTAAATTGACAAAAGTATGTATTTGTTGCACGTAGATAATTAATAATTAAATGTAAAATTGATCATCATATTTGTACGCCAAATGGCAAAACATAGAGCACATATGAGAATGTAACACCTGTTTGTAACTACCTATGTTAACAAATAAAGAATCTGAATCTGAATCTGACGCGATCCTCCCGCTATAGTGAGGCCACAAAGCGCCTCCGCTATCTACAAACTCTCACAGCCTCCTCTTCGTTCGACAGTGTGGATAGATCTGCTCCATGTGGCGCCGCAGCCCAGCTCCTCCGCGCTGCCTGCTGCCTGCTTGTCTGATCTTGCCTCCCACCTACCCCGAGCATCCCATGTCCTGTGAAGCCGTCTTTTAACGTCCTAAGCTTAACCTTTAATCTTAATATATTTTTTATTGTGCTAACGTTTAACTCCTTCACGGAGCTAAACGTAACGTTACACCTGATGCAGTTGAATACCAGTATTTTACATGGAGCGACTGTCTATCTAACCTCCACAACCCAGTCACTGAGTAACATGAAGACTTGGTACGTTGGTACGACTGGTTGTCAAAGTTTCGGGCGTCGACACGTAACGACTGTCAAAGATCCACGAATGAAAGCCGGGACCAACAGCTTAACGAGGCACCGAGCGGTCTCAGTATGTTAAGATGGTCACCCATCCACGGACTGACCGCGGTAAGCGTAACTTAACCTGATCGATCGACCCGTGTGGCTGTTATTACTTAGCCACGAACCTCTCAGCATCAGTACACCTAATTTATTTTTGCTTGCACAAGCAAGATGCTTGCATGAAATCATCATTAAAAAATCGCTCTAGCATGTTATTGCATGCAAGCTTCCCTTAAGTTGACCTCTAAGGATTTTATTATTCTTCCGCAATCAATCCACAGCTGCATGGAATTACCAAGCGTCGTTTTGTTCGGATAAGATAGTTTTAAATACAATTAATTATAACACTGCAACCTTTGACCTAATGTTCTCTACAAAGTGATTTATCTAAATTCTTGTTTTGTAAAATTATATTCATAAATTTTCCGCCCGAGTCTAGTAGTGAACTGCTGAGCATGGCTTTGTGTTCGATTCCTAGACAGGGTAAAGTGTTATTGGGCTTTTCAATTGGAATTTAAATTTTCAGTATCAGCCTAGGATATTGATTCGTGCCCGGTTGATGCCAATGAGAGACTAACGTAACTGGTGAAATATGGACACTGTAAGATGTACATTGTACTGTCAACGCTCGGCGGAGCTCTGACGGTAATAAGATAAATCCTATACTATTAAATTAGCAATATTCGCACCTATACAAATACATATAAATTTTTAATCACGTTCTCGAAAACGGCTCTAACGATTTCGATGAAAGGGGCGAAAAATCGATCGAGCTAGGTCTCATATCTGGGCAAATTAGTTTTCTCCGTATTTTCACCCGAGCTGAGCTCGGTCGCCCAAAGTTTAGAACAAGATGGCTACCTTAGAATAATGACATGGCAGCATGGAATTAGTATGTACTTTCCTATAGGTACTATTAAATGTGCATTCTCTATTTTCACCAGAGCAGATCTCGATCGCCCAGGTACTAAGACACTTATTTGTGATATAACTCGAATATATATTTAGAATCTATTAGTTTTTAGATCGTTTATTCGTTTTTATACTTATTAAATAAATTTTTAAATATTTTTATAAAAATGATTAAAAAATAGTAGACCACCGGTATCGGGAACTGGGTCCAAGCTACCGGCGGTCAGGGCTCGAGAGGAATCTCCTGACAATGCGAGCCATGTTCAGAAGTACTGCTTTCTGAATTAAGCCCTTGATCAAGTGCGGTATCATCCAACATGATTACCTTGGATGATCCGCACGTGATTCGACAGTCGGTGTGCCGAACCGTTGACAGATGGCTCAAGCACCCAAAAAAGAGAGAGCAACCGAACACGGTACGCTGTCAGATTGTTTCCCCCCTCTGTAGCCCCATAGTATGAGCGCATGAAATTTTCGTTGATGGATCGTGACCATCTCATGCGCTGCCTACTTCCGCCGGGAGCTGCGACCCTATCAGAGGCCGGTGTGCCGCGAGGTCCTAAGCCATCTTCCGCCACCTTCCGCCATCTTCGACCGGCGTCCCGCCCGGCGACGAGCAAGTGGTGGCGTCGTTGGCGTGGTAAAATACCCGTCACTCGAGCTCGACGTGACTGCCGCGGCCGGTGTCGTCACAGCGCTCACAGTGGGGCTGGGTAGTTTTTAAATTATTATATTTTATATTATCATGACATGGGCTTGTCAGCTCAGGGAGCCGACTGTCTAAACATTTCTTATTCTTATGAGAATTAGAAAAGTTTCGTTCGTAATTATGATAGACTAGGTTCTGTCCGCGACTTCGTCAATGTGACGAAGTTTTGCTCGGCTCCTAAAGGTCGTAGCGTGATATTACATAGCCTATAACCTTCCTCAAGAATTGAGCTATCCAATCCAAAAAGATTTTTTGAAAATCCGACCGGTAGTTCCGGAGATTACCCCCTACAAACAAACAAATTTTACATCTTTATAATATTATTATAAGTATTATGAGTAATAAGTATAAGTTAATAAGTATAAGTAAATAAGTAATAAGTATAAGTAATAAGTATAAGTAATAAGTATAAGTAATAAGTATAAGTAAACAAGTAATAAGTATAAGTATAAGTAAATAAGTTGATTAAATAAGTGAAATGAAATTGAAATTAATAAGTGATAGCCTAGCGGTGTGACCATCTGACTGCGGACTGCGTTCGAAACCCAAGGCCAACCCAACCTCGGACTTTTCGGATTCATGTGCGTATTGTATAATTATCACTTGCTTCAAAAGTGGTGAAGGAAAAGTCAGAGGCCCATGGGCGGCTTTAAAACTCTGACACCAGTTTAGTCACTAACCACACGAAAAGAAGAAGAAGAAGTATATAAGTAATAAATAAGATTCGCGGAGGTTACATAAAAATACCATGTCAGGTCTAAAGCCTAGTACACATCTGTCTATCACTTTGAAGAATACGTGGGCGTGATCGATGTTATCAAAGTTTATTCCAGTCACATTATTCACAAAGTAGCCTAGTATTTTTTTCTAGATATTACCAGTAATGCGTATAGTTTTGCTATCGGTTCGGATTCACGGCCTTTCAATAGCGATTCAGAACTAAACGATCAAATAAAACAACGATCATAGTCTCATCACGTCGCGAGGGATTGAAACTTAGAGCAATAACCTCCTAGAGCACGTTTACACTGTTTCTTGATATTTGCAACACTTGTGTGGAAAGAAAAGTTTACACCGCGAATATTGCGGGCGTGAAATTGTATGATTTATGTATTACATGTGAAAATAAGGTGATTTCAGTGCTATGTTTTTGTTAATATAATTATTATATATATATACAAAATATAAGGTATAAATAAATTAAATTTTCGGTTTATTGGTGACTCGCCCGAATCCGGGCAAAACGAACTTTTTAATAAATATTAGTTTTTCTTGAGGTGATTCGCGCCAAATTGAAATTTCAATAAAATCTATGTTAAGTTACCTTGGTTGCTATTGTGTTCAAGTAAAAAGTTCGTTCCATTTTTAAATAACACGACAGATATGAGTTGTCATAATTTATTTGGCTGCTAAACACGACTGATACATTTGTTCATACAAACATTGCCGGCCGGGCGCTCGCATGTATTCGACCAGTACCGCAATTTCGATTAATCTCGAAGAAGCTTGTTAAAATAAAGCTCGAACTTCCAAGAATGTTTGTGAAAAAGCTATTGAGCACGATTGGCGCAAACGACTGCTGCATCCGTTTAGACTGGAAGCTGACCCGACATAGTTGGGAAAAGGCTAGGATGATTGATTTTTGGCGTAGGTACGAAAAAATCTGTATTTAAAACTTTAAACTTTAGGTCATACCTATACCTAGTTAAAATTAAAAATTGTCGCCCAGCCTACTGACTTTAAAGCACTTTAGAGACTAAGGGCTCATTTTCATTGGTCGCCCTCGTATGCGAGTTGCGGAAGATTTCTGTAAGTCATGGTATAGGGCCAACGCCATGGCTTACAGAAATCTTCCGCAACTGTTGTGCAAATTCCGAAACGGTTGGTCCCCGAATGCACGAATACCCTATGCCATAGGGTATTCTTGCATACGGGGACCAACCGTTTCCATTAGTCGATGTGGAACGATTGCGGTACCTATACAATGAACCTGCACCGCACGTTAGAAAGTTGCTTTGAAGGCTCATTTTCATTGGTCATTTTCATTGGGTGTGAGTCTCCGCACGCTTTTTACGGACCGATGAATTTCGTTAGTCTCTACGTCCGATACGGGGCTTCCCTGCAGACGGTGTACCGACCGCGTTATCGACTTATGACTTTCATTAGTCTTTACCTCGCCTGCGGGGAGTTCCGGCATGCTGTATATCGACCGAATTATCGACTAATAAAAATGAACCATAGAGTAGGTATACAATTTTACATATCCATAGCCGTCATCTTCGAATTAATTTTCTTTTACAGTGTTTATTTTGAACCTATGACGAATCAATCAATCCTCCTAACCTTTTCCCAACTATGTTGCAGTCGGCGTCCAGTCTAAACGGATGCAGCTGAATGCCAGTATTTTACATGGAGCGACTGCCTATCTGACCTCCACAACCCAGTAACTGGGTAATACGATACCCCTTGGTAAGACTGGTTTGACTCAGACTTTCGGATTTCTGACGACTCGTAACGACTGTCAAAGATCCAAGAATGACAGCCGGGACCAACGGCTTAACGTGGTTTCCGAGGCACTGAGGAGTCTCGGTATGTAAAGATGGTCTCCCATCAAAGGACCAACCCCGGCAAGCGTAGATTACGCGACCCATGCGGCTGGTAATACTTAGCCACGAGCTATAAATACTACAAACTACTTACATTATAACATAGACTTTTTTTTTTTGAATATCATATTCTGTCCTACTGCTGGGACTACTAAATGCATAATACATAACATCACGCCTGTATACCCGAAGGGTTAGGCAGAGGTGTACCTATACATACACCCACATTTCGCCAGTTATGTTTAAGTCCCATGTAACAGGGAGCGAGCCTATTGCCATCAATAAACAACATCAATACACCAGTTTTATATACACATTGACATTGCTGAAAATTATATACAAAATGACACGATTACTTTGCTAAGTATTATATTATTTTAATTATTGTGAATGTGAGGACTATGTGGATATTTTTTTATATTTTTTTACTATTTAGTTTATTTTTTTCTTTCTGAGTTAGTTTTAATGATGGTCTGGCAGTTTGAGTAGTTGATGCGGCCTGCCCAAATATCCTTTCTTTGGTATTGTTCGTCGAGTTGAGCTCCTTAAGTTCTGAGTTGAGCTCCACGATTACTGACAAGTGCTTGCACTGACTGGACAGGTCCACTCAAATCTGTGTGGTTCTTTCCTCAAAAGACCATTTCAGACACTAATCTACATAGTCCTCATATGGCCTGACCAAGATTCTGCGACCTCTGAGCTTGTTCCGGCCGTTCTTCTCAGAGTAGTCAGATAGAAAACGCCGATCTCATCTAGCTTGTTTTGAATCTTTTTATAAATGCCGTGTAAAAGTGATTCCGATATCCTATTTACAGAATAAACAATTTAATTTCATCAACCGGTTACAAATCCAGACTCCGGGCTGCTACTGAGCAATTCCAAACAGAAAACCCATAACACTTTACCCGACCCGGGAATCGAACCCTCATGCTCAGCAGTTAAGACTACTAATACATCGTTATTTATTTATTGTTTGTCAAGACCCAGAAAATCATTACCAACTTTTCCCCGCATTTACAAGGCATGTAAGCTGTTTTGCTTCAAGTTTACCTCACAAAGTCGTAGGCAAAAGTTGGCTACAAATAAATAAAAAAGGAGATGTCCAGTGCAAATAAGCCGAGGTTTTAACACACCAGACATGTCCTTTAATTCTAAAGTTTGTGTTTGTTTTGGGAGCCCGCAGAGGATTGAGTCTCTGGAACTTTTTACGGGACTTTAAAACTTTTTTTTGCGACGTGATCACTCGCCCAGTGGTGAAAACTTATATGGGTGGTCCAAAAAGAGAATTATTTTAGTTTGAAAAGAACGCGAATTTATAGTGGTTGGAAATATTTCAACCTACCTACTCGTGAGTTCGTGCAAATGGAATCGAGATAAGTTTTTTATATGGCACTATTTTATTCTGTTGCCTGAATGTAGTATTGTATTCTTGATTGAAGATTCCATAGTTGAAATTCTTTACTTTTATAGCACATAAAGACCAATCAAACTGCCTTTTCCCCCAACATAGTTAGGGTCGGCTTCCAGTTTAACCAGATGCAACTGAATATCAGTAGTTTACATGAAGCGACTGCCTATCTGACCTCCACAACCCAATTACTGGGTAACACGATACCCCTGGGTAACTCTGGTTGTCAGACTTTCGGGGTTCTGACGAACCGTAACAACTGTTAATGATACAAGAATCCGGGACCAACGGTTTCACGTGTTTTTCAAGACACGGGCACACACAGAAGCATATAGACAAAAATAAAACATCAAATACCTCTAAATAACATATTATGCACGAAATATTATAAATCTCTTATAATTGACGTGCTGACTCAATTTTTTTCCAGAAAACCCAACTTGTGTTATTACTCCATTCGCCTCTTTATATTCATTCGCCGGTCCCGCTTAGGGGGCTACATTATTGGCATCGATATAACACGAAGCATCCCGCATGTCATTTCGTTGCCTCCAGGCGCAAGAAATTGCATGAAATACATCTATGATACTCCACCAGGAACGGTAGACCTGCCGCGGCCCCCTAAAGCGAAGTAAACCATCTATTCAGCGGTGCAATGAGGTGTGAAATAAGAGTTCTTTTGGTTTTGGTCGTGTTGTGTTATTCGTGTGTGCTTCGTGCACCCCTACAGGGCATATTGGACGCAATCTGTGATACCTGACGTGGCTGGGAATTTCATTATAGTCTATTGACTGCTCATGACGAGAGCCTAGATTGAAGTGTGACATTATTGTTTACTGCAAATAGGAGATGCGTGTCACAGTGTACGCTTTCAGAGATTATGTGCTATGGTACTAGTGCTAAGTTATAAATATCCAAGCTTTGTCGATGTCGAGAAGGCGAGAGAGCACGTTCTGTTACTAAATAAACTGTTTTATTAAAGAATCGTAGTTCATGTTATTCCTTCTAGTCGTAATACGGTCGTTTTCTCGCAAGTAATGCCATCTATCGGCTCAATGAAAAAGTACAATGATGAAGAATTGTTCTATTATGTAATTTATTATAACACCAACATTTTATTGAAGTTTTATGTGAATGGTAAATCATATTGTAATGGAAGGTGGAATACGTAGTAGGTAACGACATACCATGAAGCATTTTGTTTCGATTTTAAATGATTTATTGATTTTGTCTATGTTACCATAGAGTCCCAAAAACAGAAGCACACAACATTTTCGGTATTTTTAACCAACATGAAACATCCATTCGATGAGACATAGCAAACAGTACTATTTTTGACAAGCATACCCCCATACGGGCACACTAAAACACAAACGAACCTGAATTGAATAAAGCGAGGTTCCCAAATACATACTCAGATTGCAACGAAATCCCCCAACAATATCCGAGGAGACATGTCAACAAACCTACAGAACTATACAGGCTGAATTGTCCAAGTCGGCGTGGATGGCCAAGTCCGAAACTATAAAAAAATTGCGAAAAACACTAAAAGGAAGAGAGGAGGAGAAGGAAAGGAGAAAAGGAGGAGTTCTAGGTAAAAGGGCATCACATTGATTTTGAAAAAAGAACACTCCCTGTCTTATTACACCATCCAATAGTGTGTCACCTTTAACAATCAAATTCTGTGAAGTATTGTCAAATGGCAAACTAAAAATCCACCCTGTATACCTACGAACATCCGTAGGTAGGACACTGCACCCTTAGGGGACATGAAACAGCATTTTCATTGATTCCCACCGCGGTCATTGTCCCGCCATAGACGACTACCACTAACATTTACCGCTGCATAATTTTACTGCTATTTTATAACTTGCATTTTTATTCTTTAGGGGAATGATAAATCTATGGTTATATGGTTTTTGGGGACTGTTTGTTTGTTTAACCGTACTTGAATTCGTAAATCCTGTCACTATTTTGTACCTATGCAGTGGTGGCCCAGTGGTAACGGCCGCGACTTACGAGTTGTAGGTCGTAGGTTCGAACCCTGACAGGCGTTTTTGTTAGGGACCTAATTAAGGACTGAAGTTAAACGCAGTGGACTGTAATTTTAAATGAATTTAATTCAGACTATATAACTTTGTCGATGTTGGTAAACGTATGGAGTGCGCGCGCGTGCCGTCGTCGGAGATCGGTAGCGAAGTAGTCGATGGCCCGCGCGCCGCACGCCGCACCTCTCGCCGCCGCCCGCGCCGCCTTCCGCTATCTCACGACAGCAGCCGAAGATTGCCGAGTGGTCGGAGGCGCCCGAACATCCTCCCCGGGTTGAAGCATTCAAGTTAGAGGAAGGGGGCAGACGTTGTTGTAAGCCCGCACCACCGTTCCTCTCTTCGTCTTCAGCTCCACTACCCGTGTGGTCCCGTCGCTGCCAGGGAAGACCTTGATGACACGCCCCAGTGGCCACACCAAGGGCGGTTGGCTTTTTTCTTTGATGAGAACTAGTGCTCCCACTGAAAGTTGGCCTGTTGACGCTGTCCATTTAGTTTTTTGCTGGAGCAGAGAAACATATTCTAATTGAAAACGATTCCAAAAATGTTGCTTTATATGCTCCACTCTTTGGTAGCGCTCCAGTCGCCCGATGTTGAGATCAGTAACCTGTGGATGCGGAACAGATATGAGTGGTCGCCCAATTATGAAATGTCCAGGAGTGAGGACGGAAAAATCTAGAGGATCAGTGGAAAGAGGGGTAAGAGGACGGGAATTTAAGACGGCCTCTATTTGAGTCAAGCACGTGGCCATCTCCTCGTATGTGAAGTGTGTTAAGCCTAAAAGTCTCTTTAGGTGATGTTTAGTGGATTTGACGGCGGCTTCAGCAATGCCGTTGAAGTGGGGGGAGTACGGAGGCGCAAAAGAAAACTTGATGCCTTGTTGAGCAACTTCAGACACGAGATTCGAGTCTTGTAAAAACTTACGTAGCTCATTGCAAGTACCTATAAAGTTTGTCCCATTATCGGACAAGATGCCTTCGGGTTTACCACGACGAGCCACGAAACGGTTCAAAGCAGCCATGTAGGCTTCTTTCGTAAGGTCTGTAACAAGCTCGATGTGAACAGCCTTAACAGCAAGGCAAACAAAAATACACAGGTACGCCTTTATAAGCCTGCACCCTCGCCCTTTGCGATCAGCAATCAGCACTGGCCCAGCATAATCCACACTACAATTTAAAAATGGATGTTCTAAATGTGTCCTTGAAGAGGGCAACTGACCCATTGTAGGTTGCACAGTTTGACACTTGTATTTAAAACATTTGATGCATTTTTTAACAATACATTTGGATAGATTTCTACCACCAAGAGGCCAGTACATTTGGCGTATATTTGCCAAGAGCAGCTGAGGGCCAGCGTGTAAGCAGTCGAGATGATATTTATGAAATATTATTTTAGTTATATGGTGCTTACCACATAATAATACGGGGTGCTTGACATTATAATCATAAGGTGAGTTGTCAAGTCTCCCTCCTACGCGTATGAGACCATTCGAATCTATAAAGGGGCTCAAGGAAATAAGCCTATTTTTGTTTTGTAAGGACTTTCCTGATTGCAATAATTTACACTCATCAGGAAACATATCCATTTGAGCGTGACGTAAAATGAAATTTGTAGAATTTTTAAGTTCTTCACAGGAAAGGGGACCAAGGGATTTGTTATGTTTATGTTTTATATTGTAAATAAATCTTAGTATATAAGCGACGACTCTCTGTAAGTGATTATAATTGGAATATTTGTGAATAAGTGATTTAATGGGTAAATGATTATTATGATGTGACAGATGATTTGAAGTTGAATTATGGTATGATTGATGATGGGATGAGTGATCAGTGAAGTGTGATGATACAACTTCAGGTAGATCTTGTTTCAAGTTCTCATTGGGCATTTTTGGCCAAAATATTTCATCATTTAACAAAAACTGAGGACCTGACCACCATAAGGAACACTCGCTGATAAGGTCAGCCTTCTGCCCGCGAGAAACAAGATCCGCCGGATTTTCCTTCGACGGCACGTAGCTCCACGTGTGCCCTATAGTGCATTCTTGTATTTCATTAATGCGATTACGGACAAAAGGTTTTAATAAATTAGGTGTCATGGAGAGCCAACTTAACACTATTGTCGAATCGCACCAAAAGTAACATTTACTAACGGGTTTGGTGAAGGAATTCCGTACATTAACACACAGTCTTGCTCCTAATAAAGCCCCACATAACTCAAGTCTAGGGATGGTTGTTGGCTTGATTGGTGCAACACGATTTTTAGAGACCAACAGCTGTACTCTTACCAACCCATCCTTAGTACTAGACTTTATATAAATACATGCACCGTAGGCCTTTTCGGATGCATCTGTAAACACATGAATCTCATTTATAGTTGAATTGTCACATGATACCCACCGGGGTATTTTTAGGGTATTTAAACATGGTAGACTATTCACGAACATTAACCAGGAGGTATGTATATTATCTGGGACTTGCTCGTCCCAGTCACACTTAGCCGTCCATAGACTTTGGATGATAATTTTTGCCTCGATAATGCAAGGACCTACCAGACCTAATGGATCAAATATTTGACTAATCACAGATAAAATGTGACGCTTCGTGATTGGTTTGCTAGTATCGACCGATATTGAAAACTCAAGAGAATCCGATTCACATAGCCAATATAGGCCTAATGTTTTAGATGATACGTTTCTATCCTCAGACAAGTCCAACCTACCAGAATGCCCTGACACACCGGCTATTTCTTTTAAAATATCTAAACTATTAGATTGCCACTTTCTCAAATGAAAGTTAGCTGACGCTAAAATGGACGCAACTTCTTTACCCATCTGGACCACCTTGGAAACCGAGTCATCACCACTCAGATAATCGTCGACGTAAAAATCGCGTTCAATGGACGATTTTACAATGTTATTAGAGGCGGTTTTTGCTAGACTGACTAAGCTCTTAGTAGCTAAATAAGGGGCGGAAGCTGTACCATAAGTAACAGTATTAAGACTGTACGTTTGAAGAGGTAGCTTAGGGTCAGCACGAAATATTATTTGTTGTAAGCTACGTTGTGATGGTGTTACCTGAATGGCCCTATACATCTTTTCTATGTCACCAGAAATAACAAACTTGTGCTGACGGAAGCGCAGCAATATAGAAAAGAGATCATCTTGGACAGTGGGCCCCACCATCTGGATGTCATTATACGACACTCCAGAAGTAGTCGCTGCTGATGCATCGAAGACTACCCTGAGCTTAGTTGTGGAACTGGATTCTCGAATGACTCCATGATGTGGCAAAAAATACTCATTATTTTTACCTGAATGAGGGTTCCTTGTTCTGTTATTCACAGTCATATGCCCCAAGCTCACGTACTCCTCGATGAATGCAACATATCTTTCCTTGAAGGCAGGATCACGTTGGAAACGACGTTCCAAAGATAAAAATCGACGTTTAGCCATTTCATAAGACTCGCCCAACTCACTGGGATCATTTTTAAGAGGCATTGTAACTATGAAATGCCCGTTTTGATCACGCACAGTGTCAACACGAAAACTTTCCTCGCAAGCACGTTCTTCCTGTGACAAGGAATGCTCAGAAGAAACAGAATCGAGCTCCCAAAACTTATTGAGGCTATTATTTAAATCGTTCATGGAGATATTACAAAAATGTGAATACATGTTTTTGGATGGATGTTTTGGAAGAGCCACAGAGCCTGACACTATCCATCCGAGTTTTGTCTCATGTAACTTGGGTTGATTTTTTCCTAAATTAATCGATGCAGTGCCTAGAATATTCCAAAATATTTCAGCACCAACTAGTATGTCAATCTCTGATGGAACGTTGAATGACGGATCAGCCAGATTTAAATCTAACGGTATGGGGATGCTACTTATGTCGACTAAAGTAGACGGCAGTAATTTCGTAATGGTAGGTAACATGAAACAATTTATGTCTGTCTTATAGCTGCCGCTGCACGATTCAATGGTAAGGTTGCAAGACCGTGTACTCAATGTAGTATGACTGTTTATACCTGTCACCGTGGAGCTCGTGCTACGTCGAGGAAGTCCTAGCTTATCACATAGTTTCTGCGTAATAAAATTAGCCGTGCTACCATTATCGAGGAGGATCCTCGCGTCAGTCTTGATGCCTCGGTGGTTCACCACTCTCACCAACGCTGTGGACAGTAAAATATGAGAGGTAGTATTTTGCGACCGAGCGTCACTCGACATGGATATATTCTCTGAGGTGTCATTATGTGGACCGGCACCACCAGAAACATCAGTGGGCAATGCTACACTATTAGGCATAGGGTCTTGGACATGAGTAGAATGTTCTACATGTAAAAGGGTATTATGTCTACCTTTACAATATTTACAACGAGCTAATAATCTACATCGTTTCGTTACATGCCCACTACATAAACAGTTAAAACAAACTTTAAATTCTTTAACCTTTATCGTACGTTGTTCTACGTTTAATTTTCGGAACTCTTCACAAGTGTATAATAGATGAGTTTGATTACATAAGGGACATTTTGTTTTATATTTTTGATATGAATTATCGGTTTGATTAGTTGCTATTATTAAAGCTTTATGTTTACTTTCTACTTGAGTGTTATTAGTGTTAGGATAATTTTCTGTATTAAGTGTGATTCTATTATGTTCTAATGTCTCCAATAAATTAGCTTTTTTAGTAATGAAAGAACAAAATTGAGAAACTGTTGGTTTTGTTGGTATGATATTACGATGAGCTTCCCATTCCCTGCTAGTAATAGGATCTAGTTTAATTGCCATCATATAAATAATCAACGTATCCCAACTGTCCGTGGGCTCGTTCATTGTATTAAGGGCTCTAATATTTTTATTAATTAGATCAATTAAACGACGCAAAGAAGAGGATGACTCTTGTGTAATACAATCTACATTGAACAAAGCTTTAACATGGGTATCTACTAAAAGTCTACTATTATCAAAGCGGTCGCATAGTAACTTCCACGCCATTTGATAATTATCACCTTTAAAATCAATATTTTTTATTATTTCCAAAGCATCGCCTTCAAGCGACGCACGGAGGTAGTGGAACTTACTAATGGCATCTATGCAACTACTATTATGGATTAGTGACAAATATGTATCTCTATACTCAAGCCAGTACTGATAACCACCATCAAAATTAGGCAAATCAATTTTAGGTAAGCGTATAAAGTTACGTTGTTGGAACGATTCACCTGAATGTTTGTTCACCGAGCCTGTTACAGACCCGCCATCACCGCTCTCGTTACTAGCAAGCAGGCCGTGCGCCTGTGCTGCGAGTGCGTGGTAACGGTCCTCGAACTTTGCTCTCTCTGCATACGCCTCGTCAGGGTCATCCGAAAGCACCTCGATGTCCACCTGTAAATTGTCGAAGTCGTCGTATACAGCATCAAATTTTTTTAAACGGCTCTGCAATTCTAAGCGTTGAATGTCGGAAATGATTTTGCAACTAAGAAGCACATTTATGTAATTTGTGAAATTTGTAAGCTTCGCCTTAATTGCACTTCGCTTTCTCAACAATACGTCTAAAGAGGCCATAGCGTTATCAAGCAAGAAAAGAAATAGGTAATATTAACACTAATGATTATGCGTAGCAGTTTCGTAATGAAATTGGCAGTTAAATATGAAGAAAACAAAAAAAAAATGTCAATGAATAGCCGCGTGACCTTGATGAATGTCACGGGAGCCGGCGAACTACACCGGTCAATGACCGCTCAGCTGTTACAATTATATAGGCACACAGCTGATCATGCACACAAGTAACGCCTGGCGATTTAGCAGTGCACAAGCGTAAGCCGTGCATAGGAGTGAAAGAGACTATAATAATGTGAACACGTATTGACTCAAATATGAACGTGAATACGGGAAATACACTAAATTTAACAGAATAAAAACACTTATTTGTTTGAAAAGGTTATAGAAGGAAAAATTGGAACGAACTCACCCAATACCGAACCTTTATCCACAAGAAACCTGTTCAAAAATCCTTCCAAGCGATGACTCGGCGTAAATCGTATAATCCAGTCGACGTAATAAGCGCCGGCGTCGTTATCAAGACTTGGTGGAATTTAGTATAGTTCAGTTCTTGATCTTCTTGTGTCCAATCGACTTCGGTAGAAAAAACCGTTGCTCCAATGACGCAGCGAATTGAATTTGTTAGGAGTCCAAAGTTCACCAACGACAAGTAGTAATGCCAGTAGCCGACCAAAACGCGACTATAAGGAGGCTCGAAGGACCATTTGTTAGGGACCTAATTAAGGACTGAAGTTAAACGCAGTGGACTGTAATTTTAAATGAATTTAATTCAGACTATATAACTTTGTCGATGTTGGTAAACGTATGGAGTGCGCGCGCGTGCCGTCGTCGGAGATCGGTAGCGAAGTAGTCGATGGCCCGCGCGCCGCACGCCGCACCTCTCGCCGCCGCCCGCGCCGCCTTCCGCTATCTCACGACAGCAGCCGAAGATTGCCGAGTGGTCGGAGGCGCCCGAACAGTTTTACTTTGTGTAAATTATATCATCACTACTGCTCTCAAAACAGTGAAGAAAAACATCGTGTGGAAACCGGTATGTCCTAGAACCAAACATTCAAAAACATGTGACATTAAAGAAAAGAAAGAAAGAAAATATGTTTTTTTGCGGTAAACATGACGCAAAGAAAGAACACAAAACAAAAAAAGAATAGGTTGGGGGAAAATATGCGTCACATCAACGCAAAACTAATGACATCTACCAACCCACACACGGGGCACGCGTGGTAGATTACGGCCTCTCACAGAGAGGAGGCCTGTATCCCAGCAGTGGGAACATTATAGGCTGATTATGCGTACCTATTGGAGCAACCATGACACCGACTCATACATACTGGTACAGGTCACACTCAAGCCAAAGAAAATGCAAATGGAATTTATCTTTGTCAACAGCATCCCATCGCATTGAAAGTCGCTAGACACCATAATTATTTTGTGAAGAAACATTATTTTCTGAATCTATATTGTGATGGGTGTCAAATGCAAAACAATAAATTATGCCAGTATTTTCTAATGGGCAATAATTTCTCGGAAAAACCCAAGGAATACCGGGTGCTTCGCTAGTGGTAGATAAATATTTTATGGACAATTTGTGGCTATAAAACTTTATAACAGAAGTTGGAGTTTGTCGTTGAAAGATAGTTGATTTTACAAACGTTTTTATACGTCTTCTTTCAAGCTATTATTGTTTTAAAATGGTTGAGTTTTGTTATTATGATTTACATTTTAGACGATGCAAACATAAATTCAAAGGAGTCTTAAATGGTTTAATTAAAATAAATGCTTTGAGTGGTAGTAGGTATACGATATAAAGGAAATAGTACATAAATGTCGAGGCCAGCAACAGGGGCATTGATGAACGATCGTGAAAATAGGGGCCGAGGCACAGATACGTGAGTCCTTCAATGCAGTCATTGAAGGACTCACGTATCTGTGCCTCGGCCAAACACTTACAGCCAAAGCTTATTTAGTAGGTACTTTTCACAAATAATGCACGAAATTTCAAAATAATTTAATTAATAATAAATTTGAGAATCAATGACGAAAAACGATAATTTTTCACGCGCCAATATGTTCATTTGTTTCTTCTTTATTTAATACAACTCAATTTGCAAGCCGAAATTTTAATAAAATGTTTTATAATAATAATAATAATAATTTATTTTATTTCAGACAATGCTAGTCCATATTGCATACAATCAAATAAATAAAATCAAAAATTAAAATTAAAAAACCAAGTAAATAAAAATTGCGAATTAAAATAAACATTCAAATTTGTGATAATATGTCAGACTCATATATTATTATTTACTATTTATATTATTATGTTACCTCCTTGGTTGCCATGTGTTGAAAGTAACAAGTTCGTTCCGAATAACACGACAGATATGAATTTTCATAGTAATTTATTCGGCCGCTAAACACAAAAGACATGGATTTTCGTACAAACATTACCGGCCGGGCGCTCGCATGTTTTCGACCAGTACAGCGTTTTCGATTTATCTCGAAGAAGGTTGTCAAAACAATGCTCGAATTTCCAACCATGTTTGAGAAAAACAAACTACTAGTAAAAATAAATTTATTGCTGATTCCAATTATTTCAATAAACCGAAATCATATTACGTACTTCGCAGAAAAGCTGTTGTATCTTGCGACCGACCCAATGTCAAAAAGAGTTTTTTTCCTAAAATGTTACCGTATGTCCTCGAATCTCCTGTAGATGCTTTGAAAGGTGATCGTCCAGTAAAACGATAGATCAGACACAGCATCAACCCTTGCACTGAGCGTATTATATTGTGATCATCAATCTGCTCGCCGGTCGTAATTACCCCTGGGAAGGCGATATAGTGATCTATGGGATCGAAGCCGTCTCCAACAATACCTGTCCATGCTTTGATAATGTACTTCTATAAGTCCTTTTTAGGGTTCCGTTGTAAACAAGGAACCCTTATATGTTTGCCATGTCCGTCTGTCTGTCCGTGGCTTAGCTCAGAGATGGTTAGTACTAGAAAGCTGTAATTTAGCATGGGTATACATATTAATCACGCCGACAAAGTGGTAAAATAAAATCAAGAAAAATATATTTTTTTAGGTTACCTCCCCTACGCGTAAAGTAGGGATTTTGTTCTCGTCTATCTCAGGGTGTGGGGTATCGTTGAAAAGGTTTTTAAAAAATATTGCGGGTGTGAACATTATTTTTCAATTCAGTGATCCGTTTGCGAAATATTAAGCGTTAAAGTGCTAATTTTTGTTAGAGTCAAGTGTCCTCCCCCCCGGCCAACTAAATGGTTGGTTTTGGAAATCTGAAAAAATTCACGATAGTAGTATATATAACGAAATTAAAAGAAAAACTATCACAGCTAAGTAGGCTTTACAGGTTTACGAGTAATTATCGACCAACTTATTCAACTACAATGTTAAGTTTGTTATTGGGATAAATTCATCCCAACTACGGAACCCTACATTGTGCGTGGTCTGACATGCACTTGGCCGGTTTTTATTTATATAGTACATTATCCTGTTGATTAGTTGAAGCCGGGAAACAAGGAACTCGTGTGTATGTATTATTACTATTAAAGAAAACCTAAAACCTACAGACATAGATAAAACAAATGAACAAAGCCGGCCATTTTATAAAAAAAAAACACATTTTACCAATGTTCGTTCAATAAACCCTAAGTTATTTTTACTGCCTCATTGAAACTAATTTTCAACTCAAAAAACTAGGATAGGCAGACAAACGAACTAAAAATAAAGTTCATAAACGATTTTTCATTATCAAACAAGATCTTCATTTAATACAAGTAAGTATTCTTCTAAAACACTCTCGATAAAGTGTTGAACAACTGCTTTCAACTTACTCAATTTATCCTCTCGGCTCAAACTCCCCGAGCTGTTATTACAACTATCAAGTACAAAAGAAACTATTGAAACCGTACCTCACTGAAGGAAAGTTCCATTCAACATGATTGCTTCCGGCCAAACCGTTGATTGTAAAAATTAATAGTTTGAAACTTCGCCGGTTAAGCGGCCGGTAACTTTGGGATTTAATTTCAGGTAATTTTGTTATAACTGTCTGCTGATTTTCCAAATGAGGGTGTACTTAGGGTACGTTTATAGGCATTTACTTCACCGGGTGTTTGTAACTTTGTGTCTTAAGGGGACTACAGGACCTAAACGTGCCTAAACGCAAGTTTTATAATGCGTAAAAGTATATGATCCACTGCAGTAAACAAAATCAGAAAAATATATGATATTCTTCAGGATATATGCTAGTATGATAGTGTGTTGAAAACATAATACAACTAATTTGATACGATAGAAAAAAATCATGAAGATACCTCTAAAAATTTATTTTAACGATTAAAAATCATATTAATTTACATGCAATCATTCTGATTTTTTGTCAGATTATTCTACAAGCTACATATTAGCATAATAGTGTTTTAATTTTCCAGTCCAATCAATAGATTTTTTGTAAATCGCTAACTGCTTCATATTTTGCAATAAAATACCTGCGTCGTGTCATCGCGCTTCTCTTTCATTTCTATGCAGTCCGACAGTGACCGCGCTTTAGCTGTTGTAAGCCTCTTAAGAGCGTGTATTCTGAAACTGGGCAACGTCGCAAATAGATGTCAAATATTTCGCTGTTTTGATTAATTTGGCAATATTACTGTATGGAAATATGAAATGTGGCTAACTAGCGAACTAGAATATTAATAATGAATTGCTTTAACTCTGTATTTGTTTGTGTTTGTTTGTTTGTTTTCGTTTTAGGTGTAAAAAGGCATACCAAATACTTTTTTTACATCTAAAACTAAATATTCGGTGTTACGGTATTAATTATTGCATTTCATGATCGATATTTCATATTTCCATGCAGTAATATTGCCAAATTATTCAAAACAGCGAAATATTTGACTGCTATTTGCGATGTTGTCAACTTTTAGGATAATCGCTCTTAAAGTAGACGTATTATTAAGTCCAGCAGTAGTGGAAGGAATTAACAAATCTTCAGTACTGGACAAGTGGACACAGGTTTTTTAAGGCATCAAGCTAACCTGATGCCTCCGAAAATTGAGTACGTTGACGAGCTGATAGAATCTCTGACTCTGCCGTCAGAACACCCATAGCCCGAGATTATTGAGGACCGGCCAGTTCATTATGCAGTGATTTAATACAGAGATTTTGTCTCTTCTTTTTATACCACCTTGCCTCCTTCTGGGCAGAACCACGGTCACAAACGAGGTCATTCTACCTGCTTTAAAATAAATTACTTTTATTTCTCATCAATAAATCAACCTGATTGGTGAAAGTCCTCTCCCAGTTCAAGAACCCTCGGCGTACTTATTTACGAGCATTGTAAACAAACCATTACTGTATCAGTAAATTACCTCCCCGTTAGTAGTAAGACTCAATTGGAAATAGTTTTATTGCACTCGTCTGAGGGGTGCTTTGCAATCTTGGAATTCCAAAACATTTAATCAAGTGGGGAATCGAATGGTTTAACATTACCTACATAGTATGTAGTTTTCGAAATAAGACTACCTATAGCATATAGAATCGATCTCTCTGTTCTGTTGCAAATTATGAAGAATCCATAAAAAGCATAAAGCCAACGTCTCGCGGTGATTGGACGAGAACTGTCGGTCGATTCTGTAAAAAGATCCACGTGAAACTTAGGTGAAGTGAGCTGTCACTGTCACAAATCGACCGGCAGGATGCTAGGGATTAACACTATTGACAGCTCACATCACGCTCACTTCACCTACGTTTCGCGGTGATATTTTTACAGAATCGATTGGCTGGTGTATTCAACGTAGTATGGACGTCGGCGATAGCAAAAACGAAATTATCAACCAAAATATTAATCAGACAACAAAAAAAAAAAAAAAAATGTTGAATTCACAGAAAATTCTTATAAATATTTAGGTAGGTACTTATATTTTGCCAAGAGATTGCCGAAAGATCTAAAACACTTTAACATGCCAATCAAAAGAAAACAAACTCACCCACACTTCTTAGAACCAGATGTTTTGAAAACAAAACGTTGAAAGATAATCTTCGACCCTCGTATGAGCTCCAAGCCAGGCCTAGATTAAAAGCCTTTGTTTCCAAGAACGCCGAGCTAAACAAGAAAATGTTTACTTTCCACTCACTGCAGTCTCAAAGAAGTCGCTAATAACTCTATTACTAAGTTTCTAACACCACTCTGCAGTGTTCGTGCCTCGTATTGCTGGACAAAGGAGATTTACAGCTGTAGTGGCTTTACTAGGCAATGTGTTAACGTGATAAATTCTCGAAAATGTGCGAAGTGGCCAATAAAGTACACTTGAGGAGAAAATAACAGAAATGAGTTTGGGGCGAAATTGACCCTTATTTATATGGTACTACATGGTTGTATTGTATGTTATCTTACGTTAAATAATATGTACTACAACCTATTCTACGATTTTATTAGAGAACTAGGTATGGCTGAAAAAAAAACACGAAATCTGATAAGAGTTTCTCGAGTTAAAAACGCAAAAGTAGAAACATAGAAGGCATTACTTTTATAATAGTATTGTGTAGTTAAAGTTAAAACGCTGCCGAATTTTTAACCCATTATTAGCCATTATTCACCTTGGTTATTTGACTCAGGCGTGACATAGCGGAAATCCAGTATAAAATACAATAGAAAACGTATATTTAGTAACCTAATCCTCTTAACACTGCGTTCGGCGCTTGACGTGTCCACACGTCGGGTCCAAGCTCGCAACAAGTCAATCGCCTTCCTGAGGATGCCTCGTTGAGAGGTGAAACACGCGTCGATTTCTTACAGGGTTCTTTATGACTCATTAAGAACAGTTACGCGGATTAAGTTACTAAATATACGTCATCTATTGTATTTTATTATTTACCTTGAAAATAAGTGGTAGCTTGATAGGCATGGCTTATTTCTCCCGCACGCGGGGAGTGGCGGTTTCATCGTGGTCAGCCGCTACGTCGCCGCCATAAACTTATCTGAACCAGTGGCCAAATGTCGAACTAACGAAATCACCGACCGAAATTTAAAAACGTTACCTATTTAGCATGAACTTTGGCTAAGCAGTATTCTTGTCACTGTCGCACTACTGTCAGACTAAAAGTGCAAGATAAAGACCGAAACATATCTAAAAAAAAAAAAGTGCGTGCTAGGTAACGTTAATTTATCTCGGTCTATGAAAATTTTGCACATAGCGAACTATGGAGTAGAGTAGACAGATAATACAAAATATTTTATAAAAAAATTAAAATATTTATTAATTATAATACATACTCTATTAAATTAAAAATTACAATTTAATCTTATATGTATATTTAAAAAAGTCGGCCATGTGCGTGTGGGACAACACACAATGTAGGGTTCCGTGTTCCGTAGTAGGGATGAATTTATCCCAAGAACAAACTTAACTTTGTAATTGAAAACATGTTCTCCCATTTAACGACATACGTCACGAACAATTCTCAAACTGCAAATGTAAGTTTAGGGGTGTGAGGAATACCGCCATGGGATCTGGAGGCAAAAGTCCTCGCGCACATGTGGGAGTTGCGCGAGGAGGCGAAACGCCGGGGCGTAACTCCGCTGCCGCGAGAAATCGCGGCACAGCGGACAGAGCTCCGGCGGGATCTCATGAAGGCATGGAGAGTGCGATTGTCGCAACCCAGCGCTGGGCACGCCACAATTGTGGCGATAAGTCCCCTCTTTGAGGAGTGGCTAGAGAGGCGCCACGGCGTCCTCACCTTCCGCCTGACACAGGTCCTCACCGGACATGGTTGTTTCGGGAGGTTCCTGTTCAGGATAAAGCGGGAGGAAACGCCCGGGTGTCACCACTGTGTGGATCGCCCGGAGGACACGGTGGAGCATACGGTGGAGGTCTGCCCAGCTTGGGAGGAGCACCGCCGTGTCCTCACGGAGGCGATCGGCGGCGGCGATCTCTCGCGTCCGGCCCTGGTTCAGGCCATGGTCCGGAGCGAGAGTGCATGGGAGGCCGTCACCTCCTTCTGCGAAGCAGTAATGCTCGCGAAGGAGGAGGCGGAGCGCGAGAGGGAGAGGCAAAATGCGCGCCCTCGCGCCCCTAGTCGCCGCAGGAGACGCCCCGGGGGTCGGGAGTCGCGAGCCGACTTCCGGCCACCGTAGGCGCGGGCTTGCGGACGGTGAGCAATGGGTAGCTCGCCGTCCGATAGGGACCAGGCCCGGGTCGACGGCGCGTTGTGTTCCACGCGCGCCTCAAAGAGATGTCAGCACCAACTGACGGGGTCCGGAAGGGCCAATGCCTGCCGGGGTTGCGGGTTTGTCTGAAAGGGATATCGCGACCTCGGCACACAGGCAACGGAAGGAACACGGGTGGGTTTTAGTCAGTAAAAGTCTGACACGCCCTCCCGCTCCACCCAGAGCGGGAGAAGTTATTTGATTATTTCCCATCCTCAAAAAAAAAAAAAAAAAAGGGGTGTGAGGAACAGGGTGTAAACTTCACTCATCCACCATAGAAAAGGGAGGATCCTCCGACCAGACGGGTGTCATGTCTGGCGGGCAATTGCCCAGAGGTTGAAGTCGGAAGCTAGTATATATGTCCACCGCGCGGTAAACTCTAATTGCGCGATGCAGGATTTGAGTGACGTCAGGTCTTTGATGCGTAGTTCGCATGTGGCGATGTAGATGCCGCCACAGTAATCGCATCTTTTTTTGTGTGGTTGTTAGTGGCTGACCATAGCTAGCTTCGTTTTCGTTATCGGACATTTTCGGCCAAAAAATCATGATTCGGCCATAAACCAGCCTACGCTTCGACCAAGCCGAAAATCAGGTTAGAGTGTAGCCTTAGGGGCGCTACAAAGCGATTTTTTTTTTAAATATGGCAGTAAACCACTTCCTAAAATTCAGTCCACTGTTTTATTGCTCTTCGAGCTAACATTTACTACTAGGATACTTATTGTAAATGTGCCCCTTTTTATAAATAAACGATTTTATTATTTAAATGTCTTTGATATATCTCGGGACCCTGGGGTCCTTTCCTTCTTCCTGGACCTTTGGAAGGCGTACGAGGAGCCGAAGCCAACTCGCAGAGGCGCGTTAGGCATTTTTAATGAAATGAGGCACCAACCGACGATTATCCCTGTATGTACTATGCAAGTGCACCCAAGGACAACCCCCCACGGTTGGTGCAGGACTATTGCAGAGTATGGAAACAAAGATATTGGACTATGGGTTTGGGTGGCTAAAGTTGACTGGTGACCTGGAACTATGGAAGGACTATGGCCCCTGCCTGATCAATGTTTTATATGTACACGTATAAAATGGCAGGGGGTGACTTGCACACTCAATAATGGGCCCCCGAAAACTGTCACTAGCACATAGTGACGTAGCGACAAGGGGGCAACATGTCCTGAGGTGCTTGAGGAGTGGAGAGGTTTATTATTATTATTTCTTAATCACAAAGTTCCCTGAATAAAATAAATCATGAAAATCTATAGGAAAAACACCTAATATTGTGATGAGTCAGTGTAATAATTGAAAATGCCTAAAGCTGTAAGTAATAATGATCGGTTGTACGAGTAATATTATAAATACATCATTTTGGTCCTAAAAGTATTCAGATCGAGTTTTACGACATAACACATAAAAGTGGCCATTATCATTATCATTATTTCTCGCCCCAAATGTCACGGTGGCGGAGTTTTCTCGGCTAGTTCACTATGTCAAGGTCGCCATTTTAAATTCTCTTGAGCAGATATTTGGAAGACGAAGGCGAGAGATGAATAAAGTGACAAGAGCAAGTGAGTCTGTGCAATATTCGCAAATTATTAATGAGATGATACAGAGATCAGGAAGACTTGGAAAGCTATTTTTAACCGACTTCCAAAAGAAGGAGGTTTTCAATACGGATGTTTATATTTTTGTGATGAGCAGTTGACATTAGGCTATTATAACTTAGATACATTACAAAGTGACTCACTAAAGAGAGAGAAATAAAAACATTTAAAAAAAACAACCGACTTCCAAAAAAACACTACAAAGGAAAAAAAAATATTTCAGAAGTCGGTGGCAAATAACGAAAATACCAAACCAAAGACACCGACTTCCGAAATTGAAATGTTTGTTGGAAGTCGGTTGTTATTTTTTGGAAAAAATAGTATTATTAGCCAAGGTTGCTGTTCCACAAAAGTTGACATCAACACTAATTTTGAAATTTCCTTTGCATAGCACAAAAGATAAAATCGTTTTTCTTTCAAATTGATGATTTTATTTATATTAATAACCTGCAGGTTAGTAATATGGATATTTATTTTGACAGTTCAACAACATTCATTGCGTTATTTACGTTGTTGAGCAGACAATTTTTTCGAACATATATAGCAATGGATTAGCAATATCCTTCAAAATGATTCAGATTATGATTGACCGTGTGTTACGCAATAAAAGTGCTGCTTAATTTTTCGTTGGTAGCAACAACAAATATTTCACAACAAGACAAAATAAAATCTGTTATTATGTCAAATAAGTACCTATTATGAAGGTACTCCCATACCTAAGTCCAGTCATAAGTTTTAAAAGTTGAAACTTCAAGTTACGGTCATCATTTTAACAGTGACTAAGTCCACCACTTAGTAAGAGGATCCACAAAGTTGACTTCGAAAGAGAGGGTTGGCTATGACCAAGTTTAACGAAAAACTAACTTTTCTTTGTAAGTCAAATGCGTCCAGAAAATTGAGGCGGCTCCACACAACTAAATTTAGCGGTACGAAAAAGTTTCAAACAAGAATTTAACATTATGTACATAAAATCAAATTTTAACGAGTCCTATTAAAGTTTCGACGTTTGGTATAATTTTATCACTTTGAAAAGGTCAAAAATTTAATATGCATTAATGTGGAGAAGCAAGGCAGGCTTAGATATTTTTACTTAAGACATGTATGCAATATCATGCATGTTTGCGTAACATTACCGATATAATTTAATAATAACGAGCATAATAATAAAATATATTTTAGCAAAGCAAATACTCAAGCGTTACTTACTATGGATACAGATCTATGGATCGATTTTATTCATCATCTTCATTCATCATTCATTCATTCATTCAATCAAATCATTAATTCATTCATTCATTCATTCATTCATGGATAACAACTTATTGCGATGGTTTTTGTTGGATCTCAAGATCTAAACCAATTGGGTATATTGCTGTTTTTAGGCTTCATTAATGCAAGATTGGTTCCGTCAAAACTGGCAGGAGGACGCGCGGGCTCGCGAAATATGGAAGGCGTGGAGGGAGACCTTTGCCCAGGGGTGGGACAGAGTAGGATAGTAAATAAAAATACAAGATAGATTCATAGATTTTTATGAGATCCTGGGTTCGATTCCCGAGTTGGGCAAAGTGTAATAGGGTTTTTTTCAGACGGAATTTGGATTTGTGCCCGATTCATGGCAATAGGCTCGCCCCCTCCTACATGACTAATGAAATGCGTCTATTATAGGTACATCTCTGCCTGACGTTTCGAGAAATAACAGGTGTGATGATTGTAATGTTAGATGTGTTTAACAAAGCAAAGACAATAGAGCTGATGAAAAAAAAAAATTAAGTCCGTCTAGATTATTAAAAAATATTGGACACGTATTTTTTCTTTTTTTACGTAATCTAAAGATTACGGCGATACATTGAATTAAAATGTGCCATGACGTCACGAGTATGTAGATTTTATACTTAATTGTGACGTAGCGACCTCCTCTCCCCAAATTAAAATGCGTTTTATCTAAGTAATATTTGATTAATATGATAAAGCAAAAAATACGTGTCTAATATTTTTTATTATCTGATTGACGAACGTATTCAAATCTTATTTTTTTTACCCAGGCGTCATCCCTATTCAGTTACTTACTATGGAATACAATTAATAAGGTGTTTATTTTTGGATTTCAATATCTAAACCAATGTACCAGCACTCGAAAAATTGCTGTTTTTATTCTTCACTAGCTGTCGTCGGCGGCTTCACCCGCGTTAAGGTCGGAAATTGTCCCACGGGAACGTACAACCAGAATAAAAAGTATCCTATGTGTTAATACAGGTTATAAGCTATCTGTCTGCCAAATTTCAACCAAATCCGTTTTGAGTAACAAACATCCAAATATACAAACTTTCACATTTATAATATTAGTAGGATTAGTTTAATAGTATTAGTAGGATAGGATTAATACAATATAGATTTATAGACTTTCCTCTGTAAAATAACGTGCGAAATCACAATTTTTTTTCGTAAAACAAAAAGCCTGACACACTCAAATAGTTTTAATGGTAGTCCTAACAATGTACAAAAAGATTTCTCAAGATGTTAACACTTTCGATTCAGTTAGTCAAGGGAGGGTACAATTCACTCCCAGATGGAAACGAAACTTTGCACTCTCGACTTCCCTCTCTGGCCGTAATGACTGAAGTTTTGTGTTTTTCTTGTCGTTGCCGGTGTACGACGATTTACTAGCACCCTGGGTTTTTTTTTTAACCGAAAACTTTAGTCATTGTAAAAAATAATCATGGCAGGGTGGAGAAGGCTAGGAGTTAATGAGGTCGTTTGATTAGTGACGGAATAAATAATGTCAACGTGAATTTAGTCCCGAAAGAAATATTTTCTTTTTACCGAAGAAAGGAGATTGAAAATCGAGAAGGCCGAGTTTTTATTTTGTTTTTCTTGCACCTCGATGACTTTGAAACTATTTTTCTTTGAAAGATGTAAACAATAAACAGTTTATGTTTTGTTTTACCTGCACATCGAAAACTTGGATTCTTAAAACCGTGGCAGTCATATACTTTATCCCAAAAAAATATATTCTGAAAACATTCCTCAACTTGAATAAACTGCATTTTAAATCTCAATGATAAAGTAAAGAACCATTATGTGAATATTGGTTCTTTGGATTTTCATTCGGCAAAGTTGATTTTCTTTTTTTGTATATGAAACTAGTGATGCGAAACCCACAATAAAAATGTTGGCATACTCAATTTGAGGGTTAGCCGACGCATTTCCAGTTGGATGAACCCGTGGGCCAACCCTAGTAGTAAATAACTAAACGCAGGGTTCTAAGGCAAAAAAATCATGCCCCAAACTTTGAACCTTACGCTGTGTTTCCAGTGTAAGCTAAGCTTACTAGCTAGAAACTTTACCTTAACTTTAATTTATCAATAAATTAAAATAAGATCAATGCTTTAGAGGTATGAGGAACAGGCTGTAAACTTCATTCATCCTCTATTGAAAAGGGAGGATCATCCAACCAGATGGGTGTCTTGTCTGGCGGGCAACTGCCCAACAATTGATGTCGGATAGTCATATATATATCGTTCGCGCGGTAAACACAAATTGCGCAATATAGAACTTGAGTGCCGTCAGGATTTTGTGAGACGTCAGATCTTTGATGCGTAGTTCGCACGAGGCGACGTAGATGCCGCCACAATGCCATCCAAATTCCTAAAACATCTTATCATGCATTTTTTAAGTGTATTGAAGTGCAAACTAATGTTCTATTAGACATTCCTCCTTACAGAAGCTTTTATATTTAATTTTACACTTGTTTAATTTGCCTTAAGTTTCAACAAATCATGAACACCATAACAGCGTGAACACGACGCTCACAGACATTCCGTTATCTAAAACTCAGTAGCACCCCTATCCTCAGTCGCGTCACTTCGCCCGTATCACTCGCCGAAAGTGGAAACTACCCGTTGCCGAGTCAAGTGGAATGGAACTACGCCAAAATGGCTTGCTCTCGTTGGAGGCCCGGCCTTAGTGTGGCCTCCCACCGTAGCTAGTGCGTTGTGGGATTTGATTTATTCCTATTCAGGCCTCAAGTGGGACTTTTGAACTCTACCGCTTGACCATTGGTTGTGGGAAAGGGTACCGTAAATTATGTTCGGCACTTTGTTGTGCAAGTTGATTATTCAAGGCCCACAGGCTGTGCTGGGACAAGTATTTTATTTTTTATTCGTAAATATTTTTGCATACCATTTTTGTGGATGATTAACGAGCCTTCCGGGGTATTGAGTTTTTTTGGGGTAGCGTATGTTATGGACAAGAAGTTTGCCAAGCTTTTTTCAATGTTTATGCAGGAGCGGAATTTTGTTTGTAAAAAAATAAACAATACTGCAGGCCATCGTTTAGTCGCTAAAGCTCCAGTGGCCGATTCACAAAATGTATGCTACTGAGGGTGTATGTACATAAGCACATCTCTGCTTCATCTATTGGTACGAATATGAAATGAAATACCAACCTTCAACAAATTAACGTCACAACTGAAATTAACATACTACCAACTGTACAATCAAGCACTTAACAGGTTATATGTGATCCTTAAATCTAATTTTTCATACAGCCAACGATAATGGTCGCTCGGTGGAAGTAGACAGTTATATATAGTTACTTCGACCCCTAATGGACTTAACCAGAGAACTATAAATTCCAACCGCCCCTTTCTAAAAGGATAATCACACAGACAACTCAGAAACAAATGGGAATTTAGGGCTCCCTGGTCGGAGGCCTAATTGACAAAACATACTCGATTACAGCGCGTCCCTTCAAGTTGGTAGTGAAAATAAATTGGTGTGCCAATGACTTTTGTAACAAAATTAATTAGGGACCACGTGATTCGAAATGTTTTTTGTGACGGTTCGTCGCTGGTACTCGGGCAGGCGTGACTTTGGTATTCGAGAAGTGATTTTACGGTTGGGAAAATAAGTTTTCGTTTTTATAAGTAGATTCGGTTATCGTGTTACCCAGTAACTGGGTTGTGGAGGTCAGATAGGCAGTCGCTCCATGTAAAATACTGGTATTCAGCTGCACCTGGTTAGACTGGAAGCCGACCCCAACATAGTTGGGACAAGGCTAGGTAGATGATGATGAGAAGGTTTGGTTAACGAAATGGTAGACATTTGAAAAAATGTGCTGCTTTTTTTAAGATGGTTATTTTGAAATTTTGATGTCGAAAAAATTTATACTGATGCTGCTCACGGTCTTATAAATGGCCGAGTACTCAAAAAGTCAGATGAACTTTAAACAAACTTTTATTTTCAGTTTACCTATATTTTATCTATCTTCCTGGTTTTGGAAATAATAATGCTAAGTTATGCATAGCAGGATATGGAGACTGGAAAAATGTGGGTCATTGTGGGTGTACTATATAGGTAAGTACATCTCTGCTTATCCCTTTGGGGAAACAAGGCGTTATGTTATGTTATAAGGTGACCGAAAAGAAGGGTGAGGCAAAATGCACCCGTTACGGAAAATGTATGAAAACAAGGGTGAACCTTGTTTTCATACATTTTCCGTAACGAAAATGTTCCATCTTTTATCAACACAACACTTCCAATTTGTACAGTCGAGTATAATAAAAGCACAACACACTTTGTTGTTAACTTACTAAAGTTTAACTTTTATACCTAAATAATATTAGTCTATTTTTAGATCTTTCCTACTAAGTTTATGAGAATAACTCGGTTAGTGGGTGCCAAAAAGGTGTAAAAAAAAGTTTGCAGAAAGGCTTTTTACAGAAGCCGACACAAGCGCTTTGCGATCAATCATAAACATAAGCGGAAAGTTTCGACATTAACTTTTTCAGTGACATACATTAAATAACTAACTTGGTGAGGGGTAGAATTAACTTAGAATTTCACAAAAAAAAAAAATGCTTTTGTTAACCATGGTTCTATCTAACTAATCTACACTGGCCTTCAAAACTTAGTACCACACTTTTAAAATTGCAATTTCAAGTCAGTTTTAAAATAAAAAACGTCTTTGATCAACGTTTTTTTTTGTAATTTATAGTTTAATATAAATTAGTAACGTTTTTAACCTAAAAACCACAAAATAGCTCGAATGTATCGCGCACCAGGTCGCCTGTACACTCTTCGCCTTCCATCGGAAGTGAATAGTGAGAATCGAGACTCATCAGTGAAATTTAAATAACTTGTCTACTTTAAAAGTTATTGTAATTTCAAAAGTGTGGTACTAAGTTTTGAAGGCCAGTGTATTAACGTAAGTTTTAGGTACGATATTCAGCCATGCACGTTTTCTGACAGCAAATAAAGAGTTATGACATCTATACATAAACAATGTGTTATCTAGTCTTGGAAAGTGAGAAAAGGCGAGGCGCGAGATTAACCTTCTTAGCGAGAAGGTCACGTTGATACCAGCCAGATAGTTTACCTTATGCATTTCTGATTACTTAGAACCGTACTTTATGTATTTTAGAGGAAAAATGTTTCAAAATATTTTTTTTGGTAATTTTTAGTTTCCTTAACCCGTTGGGTGATGCTAGTGGATGTCTTTCCTACCTGCAACAATTTTGACCCGGTATCGGCAGTTTAAGTGTAAGGCCCTTTGTACACTTGACCAAGATTATGTCTGGACTTTAAAAGAGACTACGACCTCTGAGTTTGTTTCGGCCTTTCTTCTCAGAGTAGTCAGATAGGAAACACCGACCCCATCTAGCTTATTTTTAATATGACGTGTAAAAGTGATTCCGATATCCTATTTACAGAATAAACAATTTCATTTCACACGTGAAGGTACTAAGGTTTCTTAACGGAACGGCGTATAAAACGCGCCGTAGAAAAAACGGGTCTGTCTACCCTCTTCAGTACAAAAGGCCTTATCAATAGCAGTTGATCAGCAGTGATAGTCTGGTATGACCGTCGGACTGCCAAGTCATAGGCCTCGAGTTCGAACCCTAGGAACGCACCTCAGACTTTTCGGATTCATGTTCGTATTGCATAATTATCACTTGCTTCAAAAACGGTGAAGGAAAACACCGTGAGGAAACCAGCAAGCCTGAGAGATATTTCTCGACGGCATGTGAAGCCAAGTCAGAGGCCAAGGGCGGCTTTAAAACTCTGACACCAGTCACGAAAAGAAGAAGAATAGTAGTGTTGTGGTTTCTAATAAACCACAAAAAAAAACTTGAAAACTTGTCTTATACTTAAAGAAAGCAATAGGATTATAATAGAATTTTTTCTAAAGAATATCCCTTTCTTCCATATTTACAATGTCCTATTTCCAGCAAGTAAATAGGCTGAGTGCCAGACTGAGATATTTCTTAATTTGTCGAATGATATAAAAACCCTTATATCGAAGTAATATTTCATTGGAAAAGACGGTAAAAAAATGGTTGGCGGGTAGACTAAGTTTATCCATTAAACAACAAACCTTTTCCAATCGTCTGGATATTTATAATGTTTGAAATGTGGGCTTTAATTTATTAAAAATTACCTTTTTTTTAATTTGAGCTTAAACTTTGATGTGATGCTGAATTTAAAAATCATTAATAAATCAACGAAAATAGCTATTTACGTACATATCCACAAGAAAATGTATAGTTCTCTCAATATGTAGGTATAATCTCTGACATATTACCATCAAAAACTTGTCTTCAAAATAGAAGATTCCTTCCCTACCAAGTTTCAAACTAACTATTTAATAAACATCAATTTAAACACGAACAAATGTACCCACATCAAACTGAGTACCAGTACTTCAGGACTATCGTGGCTCCCACCGTAAACTTGTTTCATTTAATACGGAACTTGTTTAAGCTGCAAACTCATACACGCTAAACACTCAATACTGCAAAAGTTTATCAAGCTAATAATGCTGTTGGGTACAATGTAAATGAATCGATGCAATAAGTAGTTGTCGATAGTAATAATGGAGGGGTTGGAAAATGGAGTAATAATGAACAGTGGACGGAATAATAATTTGAGGAGCTTGTGGCTAAGTAATACCAGCAGCACGGGTCGATCCATCAGGTTAAGCTACGCTTGCCGGGGTTGGTCTGTGGATGGGTGACTATCTTTACATAACGAGACTCCTCCGTGCCTCGAATAGCACGTTAAGCCGCTGGTTCCGGCTGTCATTCTTGGATCTTTGACAGTCGTTACGGGTCGTCAGAAGCCCGAAAGTCTGACAACCAGTCTTACCAAGGGGTATCGTGTTACCCAGTAACTGGGTTGTGGAGGTCACATGAGCAGCCGCTCCATGTAAAATACTGGTATTCAGCTGCATCCGGTTAGACTGGAAGCCGACCCTAATATAGTTGGGAAAAGGCTAGGCAGATTGATTTTGGGCGGAACAATAATTACACCAGCCTATTAATGTCCCACTGAGCAGTGGTGAACTAGTGGTAACGGCCGCGACTTTCGAGTTGTAGGTCTTGGTTCGAACCCAGACAGGCGCTTTAGTTTGTGTAAATTATTTCATCACCACTGCTCTCAAAACGGTGAAGGAAAACGTCATGAGGAAACCGGCATGTCATAGAATAAAAAATTCAATGACATGTAATCATAATCATAATAATCATAAATCTTTATTTATCTCAAACTCAAACTCAAAGCATTTATTTCAATTAAACCATTTACAGGCACTTTTGAATTGTCAAATAGTCGGTGAGTTAGTCAGAAAGTTGAAGCTAGTTGCCCAGTTCCAAAACGTAGATCTCGACATCATACTCGTATTACAGGCACTGGTTAATATAATGCACAATCTTAAATAGAGAAAGGTGTCTGAGGTAGAAGGATCCTGAGTTACAGATCACCCGGCTCTCTTAGATAGGACATGTTAATTTACAAAACAGTAGAGTCAAGATATATGTGACATCTATCAAACCGCACTGGGCCCGCGTGGTGGATTACAACCCACTCTTTCTCACAGAGAGGCGGCATGTGTCAGCGTCCTACCTTACGTTTGCCGATTCCCGGTCTCCACACAAGAACACGTCTACCCCAACGGTCATCGGTTCTACGGCTAATATGGCCGGCCCACTGCCACTTCAGCTTGCTTATTTTGTGAGCTATGTCGACAATTTTAGTTCTCTGCCGGATCACCTCGTTCTGGATTCGATCCCTCAGAGAGACTCCAAGCATAGCCCGCTCCATAGCTCGCTGAGCGATATTGAAATCAGTTGATTTCTTCTGTTAGCCTCTCTCTCAAAGTTGTTCTTACCAAATCCAGGTTATAAACTATCTGTGTGCCAAATTTCATCTAAATCCATTCAACCGTTTTTGCGTGATTGAGTATACAAACATCCAAACATACAAACTTTCACATTTATAATATTAGTAGGAAGTAGGATAGGATAGTGGGATTTATGTTTATTTTTTACGCCACGCGTTAAAAATGTATACCTACTATGAAACCTCCATTTACGTACTGTTTTGCTATGGTAACCGATACGTTCTTAAACATAACTAGAAGTTGACGCTCCGGCGAACTTGTAAAGAGTTATATAGACAGCTTTTGCTACCGCCTTTACCCTCTGGTTTTATGGTGGAAATAAAAATGAAAGGACGTTTTACAGTTTTTCATTTAGAGACCGTACAATAGCTCGAAGTGCCAGTCATGTTAGATATTAACTGCCGGAGCATTATGAACTCCGAGGCGTTTACGGCGTTGCCACGATGACTGATAGTATTTTCAGTACCTGATAGGAGTTCCAGGTGTTAGTTATTATTATTATTCCTATCGGGGTCGCGGAAAAGTCCGAAAGGGATACCGTGGCCCCTGGCAATGTACAGGCAACTGAAGGAACACGACGGGTGGGTTTTAGTCAGTAAGAACGAACATCAAAGAAAAAAAAAAAAGATGATAGTTATTGCTTTAGTAATTTATTAAAGGTTGATATATTTATAAGGATTTATAGAATATTTAAACAAACCTCGATCCAATTTTAATGGTAATTTTTGCGTTGAGTATTGCAACATACATATTTTTTATTCCAAAACAGCAAGTCATCGTTTATTTTCGTATTATTCGATCAAAATCTGAAGAAATGGACAATATCAGGTTTTGAATATCGTCGAGATGATTTTAATTATATTAAAGTAACCATTTCTTGCTAAAAAGTTTATTTACTTCATTATTTCTGTACTAGCTTCTACCCGCGACTTTATCCGCGTGTCTATAGCTCCTCAAGAACTGGGCTATCAAATTCAAGATAGTTAATTGACTCGGGCATGATGCGGAGATCCATTATAAAATGCAATAGACGTCGTATATTTAGTAATCTAATCCGCCTAACACTGCGTTCGGCGCTTGACATGGCAACACGTCGTGTACGGGTTCGCAACAAGTCAATCGTCATCCTGAGAGGTGAAATACGTGTCGATTTCTTACAGGGTTTTTTATGAATCTTTAAGAACAGTTAATACAAGTAGTTCCAGAGATTAGCACGTTCGGATAAACAAATAAAAAGCAAACTCTTCAGCTTTATTATTAGTACGTATATATAGATATATATATATTATGATTTGACATCTGTAATTCGTATGGTGTAAAACTTCTCTTTACCTAGGTACTAGAAGGACTGCTGGGGAGTTTGTTGCGCCGCTTCTTCTTCCCAGCTAACGCACTAGGAAGTGGTGAAGGGTGGGCGTTTTGGGGGACTGTCTTATGTAATTTTGACGTTCGAAAAGTGCTGATTCTCAGCCCAGTTTTAATAAATGACTTTTGAATTTTGTGGTCGAACACCAAACTAATCCAACAAGTCCCAGTCTATAACATCGCAACACACAAACTTATCAACAGATTCTGTCGCTATAGCTGCTAAATATTTTATAGGCTTTGTTCGCCAAAAATCAATTTAAGACAAGGAACTTAAAAGAAGGGGTCGCTTACTCGCTTATCTTTCGTTGGCAGCTGTGTTGAACAACCCACTGGGCTGAGGGACCAATGTTTTTATTAATATCGAATTTTTGTCTCTCTTCTCCTTGTTTTTCTTGAGATCAGGGGATATTAAGTGGGGGAATATTTACGTTTTTATCAAGAGAAATAAATCTGTTAGCTGCTGTTGGTTTCCGCACCCGTAGTGCGATTTTTGCAGGTTATCTGTTGTCTGTGGGTATCTCGGTACCTAAAAAAAGTTAGAAAACCACGTATCACCTGTCGATCCATTCTGTAAACATCTCACCGTGAAGAGTGAGGTGAAGTGAGCATGAAGTGAGTTGTCCATAGTGTCAATCCCTAGCTTTAGGTGCAATGACAGCTCACATCAAGCTCACTTCACCCAAGTTATCATGGTGAAATGTTTACAGAATAGCACGGATGTCTTTTTTTTATAACGTTTGCTTTTTCTATCGACGCAAAAATAAAAAAAAACCAGCCAAGTGCGTTTCGGACCACGCACAATGTTCTGTTCCATAGTTGGGCTGAATTTATCCCAAGAACAAACGTAGTATTTTACATTGTACTTGAAAAACAAGTTTACCCGTAATCTTTAAGTAAAGAAATATTTTCTGTATTTTTTTCAAAATGTTATACTCATTCAATAACTCTATAACTATTGGCAATAAAATTTAAAAAAATCTATTTGAGACTCACAACAAGCTCTCATTTGATATGTCACACGGTACAGTTTGCAAAACGTTTTTCAAATCCTCTAATCTACCCCCCAAAAGTGAACCCATATTCAAAATTTATTTATTCACGTTACACAGCCGTGTTTGGGTTACAGAAATTCATATTATGTGTACCAAATTTAAAATTAATCGGTTGTGTAGATTCGGAGCAAATTGGCTGTGACAGATGGACACGCGTGATCCTTTACGGGTGCCGTTTTTTTCATTACGACGTACGGAACCTTAAAAAAGAGGATTTAAGATCTAACTCCTACGTAAAAACATCAGTCTGTGACTCATGATAACAAACTTGTTTTGTTTTTTTCTCATTACGATAACCTTTAAAAAATACATTGAAAGCTTTTGACGCACTTTGGCATTTTATTGTTATAACAAAAATATTGGAATCTATTAGAGAATACTGTTCTATTTAGGTAACCTAAACAAATTGAAGTTTATTTTTTGTGAATACTATGAAAAAGAAGTTGTTTTTATTCACCTACTGCTTTTAGAATGTTGTTGTTATTCAGCGGGACTATGATAGTTTCCAGAATTCTGTTTTAATCCAAACAGTTTACATTTTTAAGCGAAAGGTAGGTATTTTCAAATGATGCTAAAACCGGATTAAAATCCGACAGATTTCATCTCTAAAGTTGCTCATAGAGATTCATTCTTGAGCATTTAAAGCTTTGTGCAGACTAGCGCGACGCGACACCGGTATTGTTATACCGTCAAGTTTTCTTAGAATTTGTGTTGTTCGAGCCGCGTCGCGCTGTCGCCGCGCGCTGGTCTGAACGAGCCTTAACACCCTCCTAAAATGCAGTATTACTTAAAGAGAAAAAAAAAAAGAAAATACGTTTTTATCTATAATATGCTCCGTCCTACCTTCTGATTAACTTAAACTGACAAAAATGCAAAAAAAAAATCGTTCTAGTTCTAACCTAACCTAACATTGTCAGACTTGATTAACAATGGGACAGATTTTGATGCACCTTGGCCTGAGTATAGGGAGAAGTAATATCTTCAAAACTACAGTGGATTTAACTTTGACGGACCTGGGTGCATTTTGCCTAATCTAACCTAACTGGTTATAACTTTGCATCCAGGTGACGCATTTCGAAGCAATTTTCAGCAATTTTGATCTTTAATAATCGTTTATTTATAAAAAGGGGCACATTTATAATAAGTTACTTAATAACTAAAATGGACCACAGTTGTTTGCTTGTATTGCAGTAAGACATGACGCAAAGAACAAAACACAAACAGTAGAAAAAGCAATGCAATGTACAGCAATGTTCCAGTATAACAGAGTTTTGCAACACACTAAATTATATATCACAATAATGGTCAGCAATGCAGGCGACACGCGAATTTCCTCGCGTCGTATTTTCTCAAAATCGGATCACTGCTCACCGAATCAGAACTTCGTGATAACTCATTCGATATTTGATTCGATTCGATATATCAACAATAGTCGCACGAATTGTCTAACTAGTGGTAATGTTATTGATGTTGAATCGAATCATGGTTGTCACGTCCGTAGGCATAACATGGCATACGAGTATTTGACTATAACAATATCGTAAGCGATTCAATTCAAACGATTCGATTTTCAAACTTTTGGTTAAGTGAAACTAAATAGTCTGGCGATCGTCAATGTTTGAATTGAAAACTTGTTTAGGCGTGCTTTGAGGTCTTTCTGAACAGTGTATGAAACTGGACCGTCACGCTTGGGTCGGTGACGCTGAATCGGGTATACTCGGCGTTGAATCGCATATACTCGGCTGAAATCATAAGTTATCACTTCTATCGTGTGGTCATAAAGCACACACCCTCTTTTTAGGGTTCCGTAGTCAATAAGGAACCCTTATAGTTTCGCCATGTCCGTCTGTCTGGCTTTATTATTTATTCACTTTCATCACTTTAAGCACACAAATGTATAGAGGCGGAGTTAATGCTACAGGGATTTTCTACCAGTCAACCTTTGGGTGATGCAGAGACAAACAATGGTAGGTGCAATATCGAAAATTGTGGAATAAATATTTATTTAAATGTATGGATATACATAATTATACCTATTCCTGTTTGTCTGTCTGTCCGCGGCCTAGCTCAGAGACTCTTAGTACTAGAAAGCTGTAATTTAGCATGGGTATACATATTAATCCCGCCGACAAAGAGGTAAAATATAATTGAGACAATTTTTTTTTAGGGTACTTACCTTACTCGTAAAGTGGCGATGTTTTTTTTTTCTCGTCTATTCCATGGTCGTTGGAAAGGTCGTTCAAAAATATTGTGGGTGTGTTAAAACCATTTTTCAATTCAGGGATCCGTTTGTGAAATATTAAGCTTTGAAGTGCAAATTTTTGTTAGAGTCATGCGTTCCTTCCCCCTGCCAGCTAAATGGTTGTACTTGGATTCGCGAAAAAAATCACAGCAGTAGTATATATAAAAAAGTTAGAAGGAAAACTATCACAGCTAAGTAGGCTTCACAGGTTAACGAGTAATGATCGACCGAATTAAATTAGCAGATTGAAAAACATGTTTTTCAACTACAATGTTAAGTTTGTTCTTGGGATAAATTCATTCCAACTACGGAACCCTTCATTGTCCGTGGTCCGACACGCACTTGGCCGGTTTTTTTTTAAATATTTCTTCATTGAGTTTCATTTGTTTTACAGTACCTACCTACTTTTTAAACTGCCAATAAATCAAGTTTTTACGAGGCGTCAAAGACCATTCATTTGTAACCACTGCCAAGTAAATTACTGGTTCAAAATTCAATCGTATGTTAAAGGGTTAAGAGCGTAGTTTGCTTAAATAGCCAAGCAGCTAACGCCTGCAAACAATGTGATATTACAACTAGAGTAAAACAATGTTACAAAGATATCGACAGGAGCTTTAAACTTCGACCCCTCAGAACAATAAAACTAAAGATATTGCAAGAATGTTACCTTGGGGGAACATTTTTTTTGTGTAAGTCGTTGATTATTCAAATCAATAGTTACTTAGTATTTTTTATCTTTGTTTTACAAAGTTGCTTTGTAAAACAAGAAGGAGCTCGTGGCTAAGTAATAACAGCCGCACGGGTCGGTCCATCAGATTAAGCTACGCTTGCCGGGGTTGGTCTATGAATGGGTGATAATCTTTACATACCGAGACTCCTCCGTGGCTCGTAAAGCACGTTATGCCGTTGGTCCCGGCTGTCATTCGTGGATCTTTGACAGTCGTTATGGGTCGTCAGAAGCCCGAAAGCCTGTCAACCAGTCTTACCAAAGGGTATCGTATTACTCAGTTACTGCCATGGGTTGTGGAGGTCAGATAGGCAGTCGCTCCATGTAAAATACTGGTATTCAGCTGCATCCGGTTAGACTGGAAGCCGACCCCAATATAGTGGACAAGGCTTTACAAAGTTGCTTTATATTAACGTTTCCATATTTATTTTATTTGTAACATATCAGAAACTTGTAAATTGTGACTGTGTAGCGTTTTTGACGATGCAGATTTCAAAGAATCATCAAATCTTTATGGTATCATAAAACAAAATACAAAATTAAACAAGGACAAAATGTAAAACTTAACTTCGGTAACTATGATAGTATATGTAATATCTTTACTTATACATAATGTTAGGTAGGTACATGTTGGTATTAAGATAAAAAGTGTATTATCCTAAAGAAAAATACATAAAAGACCAGGTCATAAGTATATTACGTTCGGGGTCGACGTAAATCTTCCTCAATAGTGAGATAGTGGCGTGAAAATATGTCTGCTTCATTTTGTAGTAGGTGAACCTTCGTGGTTCCCCCTCCATTACTTACGCACCTTGAGCCTCGGAAACATTGAGTCCTGAAAGAATAAACTTCAAACTTTTACAATAAAAATGTCTAAGGCACTAATTTTCGCAAAAACTTTTTCATCCAACAATAATTCATGATAATAGTCCCCAATAAAGTTTGACGTTAAAACGTTAAAATAAAACTTAGACCAACAGTTCGCGTTTCAAACGAACACGAAATGATTCCATGTTTATTTATTTATTTAGTACATGGAGGACTTACAGCTAACAAATACACAACAAATGAGGAAGCAATATTCACCAGAAAGCCAATTACAAGTCCTCGCGCTTAGAATTAGACTAGAAATACAAGTAAGACGCAAGCACAGACAGCAGTACACGACTCAAATTGATAAAGACAAAAAAAAAAAAAAAAAAGTAAAGTAAAAATAGAACTGCTTAAAATAACTGCTGTCACTTAAAAAATTGTAGGCCTAGGCACCTTCTTGCAGAGTTCACACTAGTTTCCGAATAAACGTTCACGTTGTTGTCCCTAATAATAATAATGAATACCTAAAACAATTTAATTTTCACTCTCTCGGTTTTCAAACATCGAAAATGACAGTTTAATCGCTGTCATACAACATTGCGGTTTAATTACACGATCCGACCCGCGTCGCAAAGTGTTTAAGTATAGCTGTCACATCCAAATAAAACGCCCTTTCCCACATCCAAGAGGAAAAGTCATTGGGGAAATTCGTGGGGTGCGACGCACCGGCGTGTTTTCACTCCAGCCAGTGCCGTTTTCGCCGACGCCGCGAGAGGGCGCCGTCCGCGCTCCCGGTCCGACCACGTGACTTGTTGCTCGAAACACAATCCCGACGCTCGCACACAAACAAAACATGCATCCCGATGCAACGTGACGTGTTTATTATGATACCGACAACCTACAGCTCACTGACATGAATTTCATCGCCAAACCCCTCTACAACCATGCCAGACTCCTCATGCTATTAAGTTTCGTGCTCGCGATATTACTAACCGGCGTATTTCTTCGCACAAAAAATAAGCAATCACAAATCACAGGTTTGGACGAAATTCAAGAGCTCGAGGACAGCACTGAATACGAGTCTATGATAAATTCGAGCGCAACGGAGCCGAGGAAAACGCGAAGAAAAGAATACCTGTACCGCCTTTTGACAAATACGACCCGTTCCCTCATACAAATGGAAATAAAAGCTAGGAGACTGGAGGAAAATATGCGTAGGATTAAGGAGAAGACTGCAGATTTATTGTGGAAGAATAAGGACAAAGCTTTGTGGCATATTCTGTTCAAGAATATAAGCAGACATATTTCAATCCGACATGAATTCCACCAGCACGCGAGCCTGAGGCGAATTATGCAGGATAGTAATACCCATACACATAACAGAAAGGCGGGACGGAGAAAACTTTTATTGCGTAGACGAAGATAAATGCATCGATAGTTGCTAAGTTTATTGATAGACGTTTGTATACAAGTTACGTGGGAGACTTTTTAAATTCTGAACTGACAATAAGCGTATTTTAAGTCGAAATTTATTGTGTTTCGAAGTGCGATTGGTAGCGGAGTGCAAGGCGTTTGTATCACAGAGCACGTATGTACGATGTGTCTGTCTTATTGCTTCATGTAGCTTTTTATTTTGTGGAGCTATATCTTCGCCTTGCAGGTTCTTAACGATGTTACGCTCACAGAATGATATTATTGCTCACATTTTACTCGCAGGACCGTTCCGTTTTGTCTTATGGTTCGCTCAGGTATCTTGATTAATGGCGTTCTTGATGATTTCGTTGGAGATAAAAAAGGAAATTTGGATGTTTTCCGAGAAGCAGGCTGACGAAGCTAATTTTACTTTGACAAGATTAATTGGTGGAGTTTTATTTTGTTTTCACTTAATGCTTTTTTAGCAAAACGTGATTACAATATTAGCATTGAAAATTCAGTTCCTGTGTTTATTATTTTATCGCTAGTGTAGTTTATTGTTTAGGAGGACGCGTCGTAACTTTAAAGACTAGATTCAGATTTTCTGTAAAACAAAAATGCTCGGTCAATCACACTTTCAGAATTCTAGATATTTTATAAGCAGTATTGGACTGAGTAAAAGATAAAGGAGTAGATATTTTAAATATCTTTTTAAGCCTTGATAGTTTAGCTCAATTATATGATATCCATTAAAAATTATGAAATTCTTAATCCAAAAGTCATTATCACCAACACCAAATAAACTCCCATTAGAATAAATATCACAAAGAGATCTAAAGTAATTCACGAAACCATACTCGTAGCAAGCCTTTTTTATTTGAATCTCAAAACTTTTCTTATTAAAAACTTAATCTTATTTTAGAATTTATTTCACTCCATTACTGAAGCTTTACAACTCCATTATATTTGCTGTTTGATTTATTTCATTGGTATAACTTATCGTCTATTTTATTATATCTAAATTACTTTCAAGAATAACGCTAAAAGCTTTTATGTTCATGTTACTCGTATGAATAGGCATCAGTTCTACGCTTTCTCTCAATTTACTCGTATTTATATTTACTTAAATGGTTTTGTTATAATGAAAAGGGTTTTCAGTTTCATTGTTGTGGTTGGTTGAATATATTGGTATTAGACGATCTCATTCGAAAGTATTGAGTTTTCTATAGGTGTTTTGTTCTCGTTTCCATGGGGAACTACTTACTACATTTCGATTAACTGTCTCTATATTAATGCAATAGGCTCGCCCTTTTTTACATGGGGCTTAAACATAACTGGCAAAATGTGGGTGTACTATAGATAGGTCAACCTCTGCCTTACCCTTCGAAGATTACAGGCATGATGTTAAGTTTTGTAGTTTCTATGTTGTAAATGATCTATCTGTATTATGTGCTCATCCCAATCTGTTACTCTGTTTATGCGTAATTGAGCTACAACCGTTTGTACAAAACAACGAATTGTATTATTAAATTACGATTATATTTAGGACCGAAACAAACAATGAATCAGCTTCGCCATAGCAACACAATCTTGAAATCGTTATCAAACTCCAAAAGTCAAGTTCAATGTTAATAAAATGAATATTTTGAATCCATAAATACTTTAATGCTAAATTGAGTTGCTGTGCTAACCGGTACATCTTATTCACATTACTCAAGGAGATAGAAAGAGACACCGATATCTGCCAGTTATCAAGTTTTGTATGCATGCTTTATTTACATCGACTAGTTGTTCCACTATCTTCAGTGTGACCAGCTGTCAGTTTAGCGGTGTTAAAAATATGTCGTGTTGTAAGTACTATATTTTTCTCATATTTATTAAATCTTGTTTGTTTATTAATTCAATTTTAGCATCAAAATCTATTTCAAGTTCAACTTTATTCTCATCTTGTTCTGTATTCGTTTCCAAATGTTTTAATTGTTGTACGTCTGTTTCATTGCCAAGGTTAGGTTTGTTTAGATTCATAAATTGTGTTTATTTATAAATAGATGTTCAATGATACTCATACCATTTCGGATATCACTACATATCTCCATATAATTGTAGAACACTTTTTTCATTTGAATGAGATTGCAATTGTTTGGATTGGTGTAAACATTTCTAGGAAAAAATATCGCTTGTTCCCAACGAGTCACACCTCAACGGGTAACAGTGTGACTCGTTGGGAATGTTTTGGATAATAATTCCCAACGAGTCACAGTTACTGTTACACTGTTACTCGTTGGGATGATTTTTTCATTAGTTCCCAACGAGTCACACTTAACCTGTCACACTGTGACACGTTGGAAATAAATGTAAAAGATGTCCCAACGAGTAACAGTAGCTCCGACTCGTTATGCCGTCAACAGCGGCACAATGACTGGTTGACTTATGATGTGTTTATCGTTCGGTGCAATGTTCATGAAGATTTATAATTTATCTCACGTGTGAGATGTTTACATGGTTACAAACTAATGTATGTTTGTTCAAGAATGGACTGATAATTATCCTCTGTTAAACGATTGTGTTTATCTTTGAACGATAAAAGATGCATCTTCACTCAACCGGTTAACTAGGGTAAGAAAATATGGGGTTTCACGCTTGCACTCACAATCCTAATGGGAAATATTGATGCGGTTAATAACATTGTAGGTAGGTATTAGTAAGGTTATACAAACAGTTCTTATCTTGTTTTCGTATGGTTAGTGACTAACCTGGTGTCAGAGTTTTCATGCCGCCCATGAGCCTCTGACTTGGCTGCACATGCCGTCGAGAAATATCTCTCAGGCATGTCGTCATGTTTCTGCCGGGGTTGCGAGTTTGTCCGAAAGGGATATCGCGACCCCGGCACACAGGCAACGGAAGGAACACGGGTGGGTTTTAGTCAGTAAAAGTCTGACACGCCCTCCCGCTCCGCTCAGCGGGAGAAGTTATTTGATAATTTCCAAACCTTAAAAAAAAAAAAAAAGGCTTGCCGGTTTCCTCACGATGTTTTCCTTCATTGTTTTTGAAGCAAGTGATAAATAAAACAGTTCTTAAAGAAATACTATACAATATTCATCATTTAATTACATAGCAACTCATCATCTGTCTAGCCTTTTCCCAACTATGTTGGGGTGGGCTTCCAGTCTAACCGTGTGCAGCTGAATACCTGTATTTTATATAGAGCAAATGCCTATCTGACCTCCACAACCCATTTACTGGGTAATACGATACCCCATGTCAAGAAACAAATACAAAAATTTAATTATATAGCAACTTACATTTTAAGTAAAAAAGATTCAACAACCAAAAATTAAGAAAATATCACATTCACGAAACTTGCTTTAGAAGTCTCTCACAAACTCCAACAACTTCGAACCAATAGTTACGACAGTAACTGCAGTACCTATATTTAGTTCAAGTCTAGTACTTACACCACAAATAGAATACGATGATGTACGATTTTACCCGACTTCAAAACGGCGGTTTTAAATTCGTCTTTTATCGATCAATCTAATCAAACTGTTGTCTTTTAAAACCCAATACGCTCCCAAGTCGTGTTCCACACGGCTGCTCCTACATTGCTATTTGTCAGCTCTTTAACAAACTTATTCGTCCGTACCACATGATAAGCGGAATAAAATACCAGTAAAAGGTCATGGTATGAAAAAAAGTGTCACAAACATCAAGCGGGTTGCAATTTATCATTCCTGCCTCGCCCGAGGCGTGCCCTCAAAGCGCCTTAAACGAGCTCCCTCAAACGAACCCTAGTGATTTTAATCTCACTGTTTAGGTAAACCTTCTTTTCGTGGATAGAAAAAATTCAAGAAGTCCAGTCCTTTGAATATTAAACTCGGTATGGATTTAAGAAGCTCAAAGCTCCGGAAATAAGTGGAGATGGTGAAGTAGGTACTTGTTTTAATTTCTGAACGGTGTCGATATAATCTTAAATGAGTTCCTAATAGGATTGAGGAGCTGTTGTTTTAATATCCTTTGTTACCTTTCAGACGAAATTGATTTATTCATAAATCCACTGAACGATTCTTGTTCGTCACTTAATCCAATATTTGGGCTACAAGCTACAATATTGAAAAAACGTCCCTGAAATGAATTTAGAGGTTGAGTTCGAGACAAATAGGACATGCGCAGTAATCAATTTTAAAGTTATTTTATCATTTAGGTACGGCATTATTATTCTAGACATAACAGTATCGTGTAGGTTTTTAATTTGGAAAACAAACTTATACTGTCTGAATTTTTAGTGATTGGTATATTAAGTAAAAACGAAAATACTAGTCCATCCATACTGTAAACATCTCACCGTGAAGTGTGAGGTGAAGTGAGCATGAAGTGAGCTGTCAATAGTGTCAATTCCTAGCTTTAGGTGCAATGACAGCTCACATCAAGCTCACTCCACCAAAGTTTTCACGGTGAGATGTTTGCAGAATAGCACGGCTGATATGCCCAGCTAGAACCAAAGAGTACCTATTATTATATCTACATTGTCATACCATGTGACCATTGAGTGTTATGAACCCCAAGTTTAGAAGAGAACGTCTACTGCCTTAGACCGCGCGCACTTTGGACACGAATTTGTATCGTGCGTAAACGCATGATCATGGTCGTACAAAAAGTTCGGATTGCTTTCGGACGTCAGAACTATACGTACGACTAACTCGCACATGGTCTGCGCGCTCCCTTAGTACTTGGAATTTCGGGATCGTTCGTGCGTGTTCGTATTTGTACGCTCGAGTAAAATTCGTACGAAAACGCGTCCAAAGTGCGCACGGCCTTATACTTGTGACCATCATCATAGGCCAGTATCACATATTAGGTTCTAGAAGTTTGCAATACAATGACAAAAGTACATGGTCTATTAAATTATGTATTCCTAGTCCATCGTAGTTGCATTTAGAATACAATCAATGTACCAGACAGTCGTTAAATAGATTACATAAGCGGCTAAGCTGTTAATTTCAAGGTCATTTTGATATGAATTTATCTTTAGCCCACCAATGAAGACCGTGTTTTGTTTTTTGAGGTAGCAATGTGAACTTGGTCATGTAGGTAATTGATTTTTTATCAAATTTATTATTTGCACTTCACAACACTTATCACCTGATCGTTTTTAGTTGCTGTTTTTTTTTATTTGATTATCTGTATAAATTCAAGATTTTTTTGCAATTTTTATCGTGTTGATGGCATGTGTTTTTATCAGCCCAATATACCTATTGGGCGAAGTGTTTGTCCACACGTTTGTGGTCAAACAGTTTTTCGTTTAGAGCTTACATCCATAAACTCACGCCTTTTTCCATGGTGGTAAGCAGCAAGTACTCAATCAACTCAGCCTATAGCAGTCCACTGCTGGACATAGGCCTCTCCCAAGCTGCGCCACAACATCCTGTCCTCTGCCTTCCGCATCCAGTCTGTCCCAGTTTCTTAAGGTCGTGGGTCCATCTAGCTGGGGGGCGTCCCACGCTACGCTTGCCGATACGCGACCTCCACTCTAGGACTCGTCTGCTCCACCGGCTATCAGTCCTTCGACAAAACATGCCACTTCAGTTTGCTTACTCTGCAAGCTATGTCAGTCCATATTTCGATGGAGTCGAAGGCTTTCTCGTAGTAAACAAATGCCATATACAGCGGCTGGTTGTACTCCTCGGTCTTCTGTACAATTTGCCGAACAGTATGGATGTGGTCTACAGTAATGAAGCCTTTTCGAAAAACGGCTTGTTCTGGTGGCTGGAACTCGTCAAGGCTCCTGATTAGACACGACTCGAGCGTTGTAGCCTCCTCGATGACGGAGTTAAAAAGACTCGCTAGCTGTCTCAGGACTGGAGCACCGCCCGCTTTAAGGAGCTCTGTCGTTATTCCGTCATCCCCAGGTGCCTTGTTCTTTAGCTGCTCGAGAGCCGCCCTAATCTTGCACTGGTCGACATCTGGGATGTCCTCCGTGTAGTGGCGCGTTAATTCGGCTCGATGGTCATCTGGACTATGTCTCGCTGTTTTCAACGGCAGCAAGTACAGCCTTCCCATTTACTTCTCCCTATAATTATTATTATCTAGCTATTGCCCGCGACATAGCTTATATAGCTTTGTCTACAATCTGGGATGAAATGGTCATGGTCTACTCATGTGCCTAATTTCATTCAAATCCGTTGAACAATTTTAGAGTGAAAGCGTAACAAACAAACAAATAAATAAACTCGTTTTCGTATTTTAATATTAGTTAGTATTTCAGAATTTTTTATTACATTTTTCTTTTTAAAATGCATAACCGTTAGTTGCCACACATGCATGCAATGCATAACCATAAGCCCACAGAATCGCTGACAGTTCTGAATAATACCACCTACAAGACTTGTTTCCTTAACCCAATGAACTTTAATCTCGCTAATAGCCCTTCTTTTCAACCGTCTTCTTGACAGCTAAAATTATTCTGAGGCTGAGGGGTAAGGATGAGGTTCTATGTTCTTCTGTATGTCTTTTTCGTTTTTTTTTATGTACTCGTATGTTCTCGTTATATTCATAAATTAAAGGCTGATTTTGTAAACTATTGTTTCATTTCATAGAGGAGGCTTGCGCGGTGCCTTATGAATTTTATTAAGTTAGCTTTTGAGTTTGCTTCATTATTATATATTTAATACACTTTGTGTATGTTGATGATGTTATAAAAATCCCGTAACTGTTTTTGTAGCAAGGTAGTGGTATACGAATTTGTGGTGGGGTAGATACGACATCTAAAACGTGAAAAATAAAAGCTTTTTAAAAGACTTCCAATAATAAAGTATTTTTTTCATTTTGTACTGTTTTTTTGGAAATTGGTTGTTTTTTATGTAAACTTCTTTTACAACCCAGCAGCCTAATTACGTAATGCACGATCAATAATAAATTGAAATGAATTGAAACAGATTGCTAGTCCATTACTTCATAAGTTCGAAAAAAAAAATTGAGCAGATTTTTTTTTCGAACTTATGAAGCAATGGACTAGCAATCTGTTTCAATTCATTTCAATTTATTATTGATCGTGCATTACGTAATTAGGCTGCAGTACTTATATAAATTAAAAGAATACAGTAGGTTCTGTTTGCTCGCGTGACATAGATACCGTCAGACCAGAAAGAAAAATATCCTCATCTGATTAAGGGGAGATAACTTGTTTAAGTAACAGGCAATTAATGTTATAAATAAAAGGGGGTTTTGATAGAGACTAAACTAAAGATAGTGGTGTGGTGGCCCCGTGGTATCGGGCCCGACTTACGAGGTCGTGGTTTCGAACCCAAGCAGGCACTTTACTTTGTGTAATTTATTTCATCACCACTGCTCTCAAAACGATGAAGGAAATATCGTGAGGAAACTGGCATGTACTAGAACCGAAAATTCGAAGACATGTGACATCCACCAACCCGCACGGGGCTCATGTAGTGGATAACAGCCAGCTCCCAGAGACGAGGCCTGTGTCCCAGCAGTGGGAACATTATAGGCTGTTTATGCTATACTAAAGATTGTTAGACGTGGGTTTGTTGGATCAATTCAAATAAACGGACCACTGATTGTATCCGGAGTACAAACCTACTCTACATATTCCGTATGAAAAGATTTCATTTTGCGAATCTCAGATCGAAGGAAGGTGTACTAAATCAATGATAACCGTTAACTGGCAAATCAATAAACAAGTTACAAATTCATATTAGTTTTTTGTGAACCTGTCTAAATTAGCTTTTTCGTCACGTTTATAGAATAAACCTACAGTGTACATATTTGTTTCTAGACATATTTTGGAAGATTTAAAAATCATACCCGTATGTTTATCTATAACTAACAAGCTATGCAATTTGTACCCAAAACAATGGGTTATTGATGGGATTAAACCGAACAAAGGAGTAATTTATATGCAAGCATTACCTGACGTGATTACCAAAATGGCGAGGGGTGGCATCCCTCCATGTTTGTCCACTACCCCTCGTTTACGCAGGAAAATATAACGTTTTGATGCCTATCGACGATTTATACGATTTGACAGTTCTCTTTTGAAAGAAAATTGGGCTCCCCAAAATAAATATTTGGAGGGAAAAGTCGGGAAATTGATTTGGAAGATGCGTTTGTAATTTAGGGGATCGACTTATAATGTATTTCAGTTCCTTTGAATGATTTTATGCATTGAAAAATACTTGGATTTAAAGTTCGAGGTACGAGTATTGTATTGTAAGCAAAATTTGCAGTGGTGGACCAGTGGTAACGGTCGTGGCTTACGTGGGTTCGAACGGAAAAAGTATAGGGCCTGTCAGGCAGGCCCTTTACTTTGAGTGAATTATGTAATTACCACTGCTCTCAAAATAGTGAAGGAAAACATCGTGAGGAAACCGACATGTCCTAGAACCAAACATTCGAAGAAATGCGATATTTACAAACCCGGTGTATTACTGCCGACTCCCTCTCACAGAGAGGAGGCCTGTGTTCCAGCAATGGGAACATTATAGGTTGATTATGCTATGAAGCAAAATTAACCTTCAGTTGCTGAATGTAGTCTGGCCAATAACTCGAATAAATGCTCAAGTAGTCTGGCGACTTTACAGCCGCAAAACGTTTTGCATATAAAAAGGCAACGAGAGCCACAATTAGTCCTTGCTTTCTTGCTTATTTCTGACTACGATACTAAATCCTAAGATGAAATTTTTCTCTTTTTTGCAGTTTTCTAAATATCGTTTAATGATGAGATGTTGAACTTAAATATGAGTGCCTAGTAGATACTTAAATAAAAAATTATGTTTATTTTTAACTTTATGTACAAGTAAAAAAATTATGCAGAAAGGCGGACTTAATGCCTAAGGAATTTTCTACCAGTTAACCTTAGGGAGACGCAGAGACAACATAAAGGGTTGTCTTTTAAAGTGAAGGCACGTGAACATATACGTAAGAAGTTGTCAAAAACATCGCAGCGCTGTTTTGCTGGGGCGGCAGTCTCGACATAGATAGCGATTGCTATACGACCGAATTCGGTCGCAAAGTCCTAATGGCGTCACTAGACGCGCGCGACGTGCTTCACGAGCAAGTGATTTATTCGTGCTTGTCAAGCAATTTTGACCGAATTCGGTGGTATAGCGATCGCTATCTACGTTGAGACTCCCGTCGCTGCGCTGGATTCGTTTTCTCCTCTACCGATCGTTATTTTTCCTATACCGATCGTTATTTTTCCTGACAAAGTAGTAGTAGTAGTAGTATATTCTGTTTATTTACAGGGTTATTGGTTATATGTCGGCAATACTTTAAGGCGATGTAGCCGATGTAGGAGAAGTCATTTGCAACCAAATCACCCCTCATGAATGCTAATGTCAACCATTGTTGAGTAATTTGACATTATATAATGTAAAAAAATGAAGTAAAATTATAGAATGTCAAATGACTCGATTTTTTTTGTCATTTTCACAGTAGTCAAAAGGGGTCATTTGTTTGTAAATGACCTCTCCTACATCCCCATAATGGATTGCCAACATATAACTAATAACCTTGTATATATTATTATGTATGTATATATCTATGTATTTATTCTTATATTTTATAGTTATTTTCGTGTTATCAATCCCTATGTTGCACCTGCCATGTTTTGTCTCTGCATCACCCTAAGGTCGACTGGTAGAAAATGCCTCAGGCATTAAATCCGCCTTTGTTCGGTATTTTTTTTACTTGTGCATAAAGTTTAAAAAAATAAAGAAAGTTTTATGATTTACATTGTTAAAACCAATTAATTTATTTTAAAAAATCATTTAAAATAAAATTTAATAAATTATATTATTTATAAAGATTTTTTTTATATAATACAATTTTAAGACCTAAAGAAAATAAACTTTTATGATAGATATGATATGTTATGATTCGTTTATGTATGCGACGAGACTTTAATATTATGAATTTTGTACTGAATCTCTTCTGAGTTTGATTCCACTTTATAGATTATGTGTCGAAAAGTATTTTGTGAGTTAGCAGACTCACAAAACACTTTTCGACACCTACTTACACCTTACTTGAATGAGAAAAACTTTGTCTATTTGTTTTTCACCTATCTTATATGTTTCGAATGTTTAAAAACATACACTACAGCAAGCTGTTCATTTATTCCTAGGTAAACGTGGACCCGGCTACGCGTCTCCATTAGACGCCGTCAAGAATGGGCCCCGAGAGGAACTGCTTTACGTGGTCTGTGTCCAACCCGACCAAACTAAACAAGACTATTTAGCCACGGTTGACGTGGACCCTAAATCACCGACTTATAGTCAGGTTAGTATTATTAAGTTATGTTTCGATGTCTTCTAAGACAAGTAAGAAAGAAAGAAAGACAGAAAAATAAGTTTATTTGTCATAGACAGAGACAGAGTAATGACATAATTATGCAGGCACTGCAATTTATTTGTCAACGAGATGTGCTTTGAATAATTAAATCTTAAATCTTTAGTAAGTATCACATGATTGAGCGTGTCTTATGTTTAAAAATAACACAAATGAAAAACAATTACGTAAAATAGTTTACGTACTAGGAAGTGGTAAAAGGTGGGCGTTTTGGGGGACTGTCATCTGTAATTTTGACTTTCAAAAAGTGCTGATTCTTGGCCTAATTATGATAAATGGTTTTTGATTTTGAAATTAATGAACTTGATTTAATTTAAAAATTACCGTTTTTTCCATGTGTCTTTGCAGTTTAGATTATGATATTAGTACCTAAGCAGAGAGAAAATCCCCTTTTATTCCGTGGGTAGCATAAAAAGCTATAACTTTATTAATCTAAGTAGAAGATTTGTAGCAGTTATTTAACAGTATTATGTAAGTTAATAGCAAAACATCGTCATACCCTGGGCTTAGCTAATGGATTGGTCCATTAGCTAAGCCTAGGGCATGACGATGATAATTTCGAAGCCAAAACTTAAGCCATGACAGCTTAAGCCAAGAGCACGTTGCTACGTCTGTGAATATCGTACGTACAAGGTCCGTAATATCATCCGATATCCGAAAGGTATCGGAATGATTTAATTGATTACTTTAACCTCAATACCCGGCCTGTGATATTTAAGGGAGCAAATTATAATATAGGTAAACCCGGAAAGGGGTGAAATAGGGATGTGAAATTAAAGGGATCGAGGGAACTGCCAGTTGCATTTCATCGGTTTCTATAATTTGTGGGATGGCTTCAGACTATCTCGTTAGCGTAGTACTCGCAAGCAACTTCCAGGTGTAAGTTTAGCTACCCCGTTGGACAGATGCAAACGACTGCTGGGTGTAGGAGGAAATCCTCAGTAGCATTGCGGTGTCTGGATTTAACATAATATCACACCTATTGTCCCGGAAGGGTTAGGCAGAGGTGTACCCACATCTCGCCAGTTATGTTTAAGTCCCATGTAATAGGGGGCGACCCTATTGCCATCAACCGTGCACAAAATCCTTGCAAATCGGGCTGCTATATAGTGAGATATTCCAGATGGAAAAACCCAATAACACATTTCCCGATCTGAAAATCGAACCCAGGACCTCAAAATCAGCAGTAGCGCATGTGACCACTATACCAACCAGGAAGTCTCGAGGTGTCTGGATTTTTGTCCAGTTAATCGCAATATGGTCGCCCTCTTACATGGGACTCATAACGAAACTGGTGAAATGTAGGGACGCTGACTGCGGGAAAAAAAACTACTAAACTTTTTTGCTTCATCATATAGTATTTTTTTTTTTACATAAAACGAATTACGTTTGGGGAGTGGGGGCTCGCTAAGTCTCAATTCAATATACAATCTACCGGAGAGTGACGTCAAAGTATAGTCGTAAAAAAAAAAAAACGTGTCCATAATTTTTTAATAATCTAGACGAAGGCCAATTTTTTCTTTGTCAACATCCAGGTACGTCTCTGCCCAGCTTTTCGGGGAATACAGCTAATATTACATAATACCAGCCTGTAACTGTCCCACTGCAGGGCAAAGGCCTCTTCTGATATAGAGAAAGCACGATCATTTACCACCACGCTTGCTCAAGACGGGTTGGTGATTTCATACTTACATAAGTTTTTCATACTATATAAGTCCAGGTTCATGGTTCTATAGAGTGACGATTTTGTGACCAGCATCCGTCAAAGGGATTCTACATGTCATACTATACAACTTTCGCTATAAAACACATATTAAACGATTCGTTAAAAAAACGAGCCTTACAGTAGTCACGTACGAGTATGATGTGTAACATCTGACATCTTGGCTGACAGTACCAACCTCTCGGAAAATGGGTTGGTACACACGGCTACACATCAAGCCATTGTACGGAAATCCTATATAAAGCGAGATCAGCTTATACTGGAAATGTATAGCTTGATTTGAAGCCGTGTGTACCACCTAACGGCCAACTCTAGCACCGAGCGCGCTCTTTGGTCAAATCGAATAGCGTGTGTTTCCCCGGCTTCCTGTTACACACTTCCGTCCCTTTTCACAAAATCACTCCCACAGATTGCAGGTGAGCGAGAGGAAAAATGTTACATACGAATTGGATATGAGTTTTATGGTGAAAGTTGTTTAGTATGATGGATAGAATCACCCCCTTAACGGATGTAGGTGTCTAAATCGCCACCCTGTATAATTAGACTTTGATACTCATTGGTTGAAAGAAGCACTTTGTTAAGTTTATAAAGACAGAAAGAGAGGTTATAAATTCACTTGGAATATATTTCCTATTCGACACTAAGAATTTACGATCTAGGAACATAATGGAGAGTGGAAAGGTTCGGTTTATTGAGGCGTTAATCAGTTTTACTTGTGAATAACAGGTATTTTTCATGTTGACTGCACTACGCCTGGAGAAATAGTCATAGATTTTTTTCAAGTGTTACCTGGATAAGCGAGACTTCACGGGACTGCGATTTCTTTTTCGATTAAGGACTCACACTTATTCGAGTTTCTGGCTTATAGAGGTACAGGAGAGCTTTTCTCGCTTATAAAAAAATACATATTTGGCCATTCGACTAGAATACGACACAAAAGAAATGTTAATTAGTTCCTCGAAATTTAAGAAAACAAAAACACTGTTAATTACACGAAATTTTGAATGAGTCATAAATACCTAGCAGATGTTATATAATCACGCTCGACTGTCACTTATACAGGTAAGTACAGGCAAGTAGTAGTCTCAGTTATAGAGGTCCAGGACTGTAAAACGACTTTCTCTTAAAGAGATTTGTGTTTCCCACTTACAGAGGGTTCAAATGACGGGACCTGGTAATTACTCTGATTTATAGAGTTTTTTCGCTTACTCAGGTTTGACAGTAAATAGGTACAAGGTCGAATTACATTAATTGGCTAGTAAAACTCTGCAGACGTGATGGGTAAAAACAGAAAAACAATGATTTTGTTACATTTAAGTAACAAATTATTATTACTTACGCCATCTATTGTAACTATTGTTAAACTAATGTATCAAGGTTAATAAAGTCAGTCGTATATCAAAAGAGCACGTTTTAATGATTTTTGATGATTATTTTTGCGGTCTACGTCTCTAGGACCTCATGTACCTGTCGTAGTTACTTTAAGTATGTGTTTTGGAGAACAGTGTTTTTTGTTTATCAGTGTTTAAATCGATAGGTATTCATTACGTCTGTAAACTTTACAAAAGAAAGACGAAGAGAATGATGTGGTCTCCTATAATTGGAAACGCCAACTAAAATTTGTCCCTGTTCTTGTAAACTTGCATGATTTTGTGTAGCCTCTGTTGCAGATCCAATAAATAAATAATAAAAATAAAAAATACAGTTTTTAAGTTCGTATGATGCCTGCGGTCGTTGACCCCACAAAGAACATCATATCATTTATTTTTGTTTCAGTAACTACCTATGTTTATACATCGAAACCCATCACGCGAGCCGAGTTTAGCTAGCTATTTTAATTTGAAACTTTATATCTACTTTCACACGGTTTGTGGATTTAAAACATAATTTAAAATCGAACAAAAATACTCCCGTAATCTGGCTAAACCGCTGGATTTATAACAAAAAGTTTTAAATATTTCGCGTCCAATATTCAGCTTATTCTATAAGAGTTTCATATCAATCAAGGTAAAACGTTTTTCAAATAATTTTAAAGATGTCTTTATATAAATATACCCAAGCTTTTGGTTCGATCTAAACCGAAAAAGTATCCTAAATATCGTACAGGCAAAAGGACCTTCACTAAATGAATATAGTTGTTGAGAATTGAGAAAAAGGAAATCTACTGTAGAACTTGATGTGGAATGCTATCAATAATGCAATAATTTATTTTAGCATTATATACATATCACATTTGCACAGTTGATCTTAAGTCCTTCAATTGGAAGTAATTAAGAATTAAGATGTTACTTCACAGACTAACACTGAACAACGCATTAATTATAATTGTACGATTCAATTCCTCATCCAAGGAAAATATCTTATTATACAACATTTCCGAATACCAACGAAAATTATCCACACAAAAACGTTATTCGAACTCATCTCAACAAGCCGTTCAGAAAATAATTACCTCTCCGAAGACTGTCCGCACACGACACAATTTCCCGGGAAAATATACGAGATTCGAGCAATATTCCCGACAAGAAAATAGCAATTACGCACTACTTTTGTATTAGCGAATAAAACCTTACATCCAGCCATTTAGTCGGGCAATGTCGCAAGGCAATAACGTACAAGTAATCCCGGGATTTCAGGATTCAGTAGGAAGTATTATTGTGTACTTTGCCATTGCAATACCAGGCGAGACTAAATTAACAAGCGGAATGCAATATATTGCCCGGGATTTGTAGCCCGGATTATGGGATTTCTTTTAGATGTTCTAAAGTTTTTTTTAACTCTCTGATTAAAGAGAAGATCGATGTTGAGTACTTATAAGATATTTTCTTTTAGCTAGAGCGTAAGAAGGTCTTGGAATTTACAATAAATTCCTAGATGTTGTTCTGGTTTTCTTCCCAACGTATTTAAATATTGTTTTTGTTTCGTTGAAAAACTTTAGAAGATAAATAGTTTTCTGAAACGCTGTTTAGTGATTAAAACGATTCTGAGAACCGCGTTTTCTTTGAAAACTATCCTTTTTTTTTTTTTTTGAGGATGGGAAATTATCAAATAACTTCTCCCGCTCTGGGTGGAGCGGGAGGGCGTGTCAGACTTTTACTGACTAAAACCCACCCGTGTTCCTTCCGTTGCCTGTGTGCCGAGGTCGCGATATCCCTTTCAGACTTGACTATCCTAAGCCCACGTTCGCACAGTTTCACGGCGGGATTTTATCACGCACTGGATTTTCAACTTTCGGTGTTGAGCCGAGCGTTGCGAATCCAACGCGCTAGGACGCACTCTCGTCCCAACACGTTGTAAAAACACACTGTTAGATTTTCAACTCTCACCGCTAAGCAGAGCGTTGATAATCCAGTGCACGAAAAAAAATCGCCGAGATATTTTTACGTTCGTGCTAACGTGGGCTAAAAGACTTGTTTACAATTAGGTATCTACCTACTAATAGGTATAATACATTTCGTGCCTAGCTTTACAGCAGCGTGTCTCAAAATAATAGAAATATATATAGGTACCTACTATACTATATTCAAAAAAAAATATATATTATAGTTTAGTAGCTTTTACCCGCGGCTTTGCCCTTGTAGACATCGGAAATTATCCGACGGGAACATACTAACGGGATAAAAAGTAAGTCCTATGCTCTAACCCAAGTCATGGTCTACCCGTATGCCAAATTTCATTCAAATCCATTCAGCCGTTTTGCAGCGTGAAAGCGTAAAAAACAAACAATCATACGAACAAACTCACAGTCGCATTTATAATATGAATTAGGATTAATTTTTATTATTCTCTGTTGAAAAAATAGGCACTAATTTTTAAGGACAATAATTTGAACTCGTATTCCTTTGAATATACAGGGTGTTTGGCGCATGGACCGACACAATTTTTTCAGGAATTTGGGAGGTCATTAGCTAGGTTCTACCCATACACCCTTTGTCCCAAATGTCACGGTTGGTTACATATGATTATTTTTTTTAAATGAAAAAAATTCCCAAAATGTGTCCTTTAATTTGAAATAACTTTTTTGTTTGTGGGTGTAGTGGCACAAAACAAAATTTGTTGCATTCTCCAAAGTCTTTTAAATCTAAAAACATCTTTGTTTTATACAACTGGTTTCAAGAAAATTCCTTACAGGCTTCCAAAGTTAATTTATTTATTTAATGAATGAAATTTTACAACTTCTAAATTAATTATAAAAAAAACTAAAAGCCAGCCAGTGTATGGGTAGAACCTAGCTAATGACCTCCCAAATCCCTGAAAAAATTGTGTCGGTCCATGCGCCAAACACCCTGTATAGATATACGCCCACGACTTTTATCTGGTACCTTTTTACTTTGTGTGGTACCTACATAATTTTAAATAAAAAAGATATTTTTCTTTCACAATTTATTGATTACCTACTGACAATTCCTCTAAAAAACATTGTTATTCTAATATCATTTTCATCAGTTTTCATTAAAACCATATTGACACCCACACTAGAAATCTATCTGTATTCCAAATAACATATAACAGAAAGCCTAGCACGACCGTGCGAAGTAAACGTTAGAAATACTCGTTTCGAACATAATATTGATTTAGTTTGAAGCTTTATTCATATATCTATGGGTGATTTATTGATTGCATTAATTCCAACAAAAATTATATACAATAGTTGTATTTTCGATTCCAAAATCGTTCGAATTAAGGTTACGGTTACTCGGCGCGTTCGTGCTAACGGCTTTTGTATCCCAAATAACAGACTTCAAAATATTCTAACCCTCCGACTGGTTACAGGTGATTGCACGCACCCACACCGGCAGTGTCGGCGACGAGCTTCATCACAGTGGCTGGAACGTTTGCTCCAGTTGCTATGACGACCCCTCTCTAAAGAGGGACCTCCTTATTCTGCCTGCTTTGAAATCTGCGAAAGTTTTTGTCGTGGATGTCGGCTCGGACCCTCGGAAACCAAAGATGCATAAAGTAAGTGGGGAATGGGTACTTTGTTCTTTTGAGTGGCTACTGAAAGTACATTTTTGTCAAAATCTACTTTACACACATACAGATACAGTCACACACACAGATCTTATGTTAGGTGAACAGAGTGCTATTTTATGCTCCAGGCATAAAATAGCACTAAGTTCACCTTACAAATATTGTGTGCAAATCTAGCTGAGGACAAATTAAAATTTACAAAAAATAGTTGAAAATCATGCATAATTATGGTATTCAATTAGAAAATAAATTGAACAATTACATATTATTTAAAATACTCCAACTATGTCAGACATAATTGAGGAATTATGAAAATATCAAAAAATCTATGTCAAAGTAGGTAATTAGAATATCAAAATCATTTAATGTCAATATTAATAATTGTAATTCTAAATTAATTCGTCGTTTAAGTATTCCTCAATGGTATAATAACATTTATCAATTATGAACAATTTTATTTCTTTATTAAATTGTGTAAAATGTAATTATTTTATGGCGTCTTAAATTTTATTATAAATGCGTTACCCAGGACACTTTTTTTTACTAAGTCACAGATTAGCTCAGAATTATGTGAAATCTGGTACAGTATAAAACAATAAAAATACTGAAAAGTATCATCGATAGTTCGCACGATCAAGACTAGTATCTAATAGTGACAACTTTTTTTTAATTTTATAGTTCTTGGCTCCGGCAATACCATCGTACCAGCTGCCTGCCAGAGTTTATTTAAACAAAAAAAAATAACGATCTTGTTTGGTGAAATTTGCCAGTGATACTTTTAAGTTAGGTATTCTAGAGTACTAAAAAATATTTATAAAAAAACTTAGCTAAAGAACAGCTAAAACAATTAAATAGGCCAGTTTTATAGTATAAAATAAAAATATCACTTTTCTATCTCTTGTACAAAACTAAGTAGGTAAGTGCTAATTTAAAATAAAAAAAACATTTTCTAAATAAATCTAAATGAATAAGGCTAAATGGAGATAAAAGTACCTACTCGTCTATATTAATTAAGTGCTTACCGTCCTAATTCTGTAATCATTGATATAATTTAATTTAATTATTTTTCTAAGTTAGAAGGGTCTGTTATTATTTGAATGGTTGAAATTAGAGTTGCCGCGAATAGTGTTTATAGCGAATAGTCGAATACAGATTAATCGCCATTCACTTTGGCGAATAGTCGAATAACTCGACATTACTATTCGACATAAAAAAAAACATTATAAATATTTCTAATTTCTAATAAGGTTGTGAGAAAAGAAAACAATAAAGTTAAAGAAATCTGTTTCATGTTATACATACCTACTACTACTACTACTACTACTACTACTACCTACGAACTACATCGCATTAGCAAAGGCTGACAGAAAAATAAACCCATAAGAATGGTGGGCTTTGACTACCAATAAGAATAGATTTCCTATTTTAAGTAAGCTTGCTAAACGATACTTAATCACACCAGCAAGCTCTGTTTATTCAGAAAGACTATTTTCCGAGGCAGGTTTAATTTACGAGGAAAAACGAAACTGACTTGCTCCAGAACGTGCAGAAAAAATTGTTTTTTTGCACCACAATCTGCCTCTGTTGGATTTTAAATATTAATTAAAAAGCCTTACTTATTTAATTTCATGAATATGATAGGCACTGGCACATATTACAGATAATAATTGATATTGTGTATTGTTTTATTAAGGAAAATAATTATTTTTAACTCATTAGTTCTTTTGTTCGTTAAAAGTTTATTTTCGACGACTATTCGCTGAATGTCGAATAATACTAGCTATTATTCGGTATTCGACAAATATCAAAGAAATGACGAGTAATGCCGAATACCGAATAATAGCGAGTATTCGCGGCAACTCTAGTTGAAATTGAAATATCTTAATGTCGAATTTCATTAAGTCGAAAAAACATTACGATTTGTCAACCATCAATCAATATCATAATATTCTTTTACTTTCTTATTATGGGCTAGGACAAAAGCTTCAAAATGTATTCAAGCATTACTTATGTAGTACTAAACAAACCAATTCCACATTATTTATATTTTCTCCGTTGTATTATCATGAAAATACTTACAAATTAGGTACCGTTAACTGCCCTATCTTCGCCTGGCGTCCTATGTTTGCCTATAATGAAAAAAATAATATTTTATATTATATCTTTTTCATTTTACTTGTATGATAATGGAAACTTAAGCTCTTTATGAAAGCTCACAGTTCAGCTCACAGCAGACTCAAAGGAAAAGATATTATTTACAGATTTTACATTATAGGCAAAAATAGGACGCCAGGTGAAGTTAGGGCAGTTGACGGTATGTACAGTCACGAGCATACCTTACACTTACGCAAGATTCATAAGCTTTTTTCTTTTAAAGTCTTGATAGATATTATAAGGTGTTATCGAAACCAAATTATTATAAAATAGGTATTTTCTCAAAGTTGCAAGAATAACGCTTCTGAATTTTGCGTGTCTCGTGAGTACAGAAATTTCCTTCTCCACATTTATATTAATAACTCCAAAGACATTAAGACCTACCCAAAGTATTTAGGTCTAGTCAAACTTTAACAATAAAAGTAGTAAAAGTCGCAACCCACGTTCAGCTTAGCTTCGCCCTCATCTCCATACACCGTTATGACCCTAATTGCCTTGATTGATACTTGAACTATCACGGGAAGATTACCAACTGAGTGCTTTATATTATTTTTCGAGTGCTTTGCAAATATGCGCTTTAAGACCAAGTTTGCTGAGTATTATATTAGGTCGCTATTTGCAAACAGAACTTGATAATATGAACTTACACTTAAGTTGGTTAGTTGTTTTAAATCAGGAATGACTATCGACTAAGCAACTGATTGAAAAATATTTACAAACTATTGACTTTTGTTAATTACTACACAATCTAAATTTCATTCTGTAACTTTCAAAGTAGACAAAATTAAAAAAAAAAATAAAATGATCTTACTTCATGTCGAAAAACTTATCGATAAGTAGGTATTTACGGATAACTTAGACATTCCAATAGTTTTAAAACAGTCAGTTTAAAAGAGCAATATAGTGTTGGATATTAACATCACCTTTTATATAAATGCATCGTTTATTTATTGACAAAAAAAACTATTAAATCTGGTTTTATAATATTTAACTCGACCAAACTTAAAGAATTAGAAATTAAGTTCGCTATACACAAACAGGGCATTGAGTAAAGAATGGATGTCTTAGATCCGTAAAGAATCCATCTTCCTCGGAGCAGTAAATAAACTTCTTTGCCACCTTGAAAGTATACGTTTAACAATGGTTGCACAGGTATAGAAGAGTTTAGACTACATAAGTGTGGACAAACAACGATTTTGTGAAACGGGAACAGAGGTAGGGATACAGTCGATATAGTTCTACGTGGAATTGGTTTAATTTACTATCTGTTTTATATCTCATTTGAATTAGGTTTCTGTAAATTGTACTTCATCACTGGTTGATTTTGATCTAGGTACTATCTGCTACTAAGAGGTTTGACTATAGTGATAGCATTTTCAGGCTTCAAACTAGATCCTGCGGCATCTGTTTTTGTCATAAAAAAATATTTATCTAAATACATCATGGATTTCCACGAACAATTATACATATTAATTTGTGAAAAGGCTATGTGTTAGGGTGATTAAGGCGTCTATCGATAAATCAATATCGGACCCAATTTACGGTCTATTCAGGATTCCTGAACGTCGATCGTAATTTAAATTCTCACACGGAGCACTTATCCGTGTTTTTTCTAGATTGTTTGTTAGATTTATGGTCCAATTTTACGATCGGCTTGGCAACGAAGCGTCCGCGCCCAAGATTGAAGAGTAAACAATTTGTTTGGGTCCTTAAAAATGCAGTTGCGGTCGAACGTACTTCGGAAGTTTGTACGTGCTTTACTGAAATGGCTTCACCATTGGAGCGGCTGATCATAAAACAGAATTTTTATGTCAACAGATCTGGGAAAGTTTTTTAATTCTTAGCTTTTTATGTTTCGGATTTTCCGAGGCAACTACAACTTTATTGCGAGAGCGTAAAAACTGAAACAAACGGCTGTTCCCGAAGTAAATTGTTGTTTTACGCTGAATGTAGATTTACGAAACAATTTATTGGCAGAAATCGAATCAGCAAAAAGAGGCTGCTGTTCAATCCGGTTGATTGAATTTGTTTGATTTTCTTGAGTGATAATGAACAGAATCGCGTGAAAACGTAACTGCTGAAAGAGTTTTGATTCTCTTTTATGTCGATGAAGCAATTTGTTTTTTAAGATAGGCTTAACACATTTATCAACAAATTAAAAAGGCTATATACAGGGTGGCAGGGACATCGATGCACAACCTGTTAACATGGATTCAATACATGAATCTGGACAACGATGCGAGAAAAAAATCTGCTGTTTTCTACAGAAGTGTAATACCTACGTGGTCAAAATGTATAGAGAAGCAATATTGCACGACTTATAAAGCAAAGCATTAGTTTTTTGATATCGAAAATATTTCAACGCAGTGGGTCCAGAATTACGAATTGAATCCATAGTAACAGGTAATGAGTCGATGTCCCTGCCACCCTGTATATACACCACTTTCGTAAAAATCTAAGTTTTATTGAATACGACCTCAAACAATTATGAACTTACAAACGGAAATACTAAAGTTCTATTTGAAAACATAAATTGGATGATCCATTTTATTTGAATTTATTAACAAACCCAAGCTTGAATAAAACTAAGTAAAATAAACAACATCAAAATGTATCTTCCACTCGAGCGTCTATTTGACTTGCTACAGAATAAAATACTCCACTACAATATTAAAATGCAATTTTATTTAATACTATCCCGCGACTTCATCCGCGAAATTATCACCCACCCGCACTATTACTTCGTCTTTGCTTCGCTTAGCGTTCTTTCAGACTTTTTTTTTTTTGCTCAGCTCCTAAGGGTAACAGGGTAATGTTAAATATCCTATAATAATAATAACCTTCCTCGGGAACTGGGCTCTCAAATACAAAAAGAATTTTTCAAATTCAAGTTCTTTTTGCATTTGATATCATAATTATCATATTCCAGAGATTAGCTCGTTCAAACCAACAAACAAACTCTTCACGTGCTAGCTTCTGCACGTGGCTTCACCCGCGTGTATTTCTTTTTTATGCCCAACCAATTAACCTTCAATAAGTTAAAAGCAGCGCATAAAATACGAACATACAAACATTGTTTTTTATATTAGAATAGCCTCCGCAAGCGGCTTCGCCCGCGTGATATCCTTTTAAATTATAGCCTTTGTTACTCAGTGATAATAAAGCATTCTACAGGCGATTTTTTTTTTAAAATCAGTCCAGATGTTTTTGAGTATATTCATTATGAACTAACATACAAAAAATCTAATCTTTTCTCTTTGTAATATTAGTGTCTATAGATAACGCTCCAAGTAGGTAAGCGTTGCGTAAATAAAAACGCCAATTTCTTCATAAATTGCATATTACATCATCTTGCTTGCTTCAAAGGGATTCTTGGTTCCATCAAATACCCTGGTTAAAGTAGGTACATATTTTGTTTTTATAAAATATATGTGAAGTAAATATTTATTTTGTTGGAGTAGAGTAAATAAATTAATATAGCTATTTGAAACCAGTAAACCTTAGGATTTGGGTTATAAAAATGTAGGCCTCATTTTCAAGATTGGATCTCCGATCGAAAGGTCTTAAGCGTGATGCGCTGAGGAGCCTATTTTTTTGTTTTTCTGAAATTTTCAGGTCATTGTCAGATTGTATGTTGATTAAAATATGATTCACGACCGTAACAAATATGGCTTTACAATCAGCAATACAACTCCTTAAGTCAGCATAAACCTCAAATGTCATGATTTCATGAAATAGTCATTCAATAGAATTACATCAACTTAAAGACTTGTATTGATCATTTTTATGATTATAATTCTATAAATAAACATTTGATACGGCCGCGAATCATATTTATATTAACATACAACCTATCGATACTAGTTATATAAGTATGTGTTTACAAAAAAAACAGTTATTTTAAACATATATTTCAAGTAACTACACTAATCTGCGTTCGTAATTTATTTGCCAAACATGTAAACAACACGGCCGCGAATCATATTTATATTAACATACAACTTACATGATACTGACTGCAAATTGCAAAAAACGTAAGAATGACGCTACCTTGACGCTTTCGCCTTAAGTCCTAGCTCAACTGTTTAATATAGTGGGGACTCCTCTCAGTTACGCAAAGAGTTTTATGAAAATATGATCTCATTTTTTTTTATTCAGTGCTATGTTCTAAGTGCTTTCATACTTTTTTTTAAATTTATTTATGAAGCGTTATTCTTATTCTAACTTGCATTTTTAACTTCAAAACATTTTAAAGTTCATGTAATTGTGATTCATTAGTAGCATTAAACAAGATAACGTTAAATAAGCAGAAATAAAATAACACAATATAGATACAAAATCAGCCACAATCAAATTGACCACAAAATCAACTAAATAATAACCCCAATTTCGGAGGAAACTACTAGCCTATTTAACTCCATAGCCCAACAACTATTTCCTCCCACTAATAATCTCCCACCTCCATCGATCATTGCCCGTTGACCACCATAATTATTGCTTGGAGCGTCACATACAGAGTCAAATTAAACTAGCTAGCCAAACTCGACCGACGTAATGTGATTTGATGTTTTTTTGCGGCGTTAACGACCGTTAGTAGTTTAGTTACTAGAAGTATGAGTTTAGAAAATCAGTTGTTTTTGTTTTATAGTGTTTATATGATATCTATACTAGTCAATTATTATGTGTTTACAAAAAAAAAAACTGTTTTTTTATCATATATTTCAAGTAACTACACTAATCTGCGTTCGTAATTTATTTGCCAAACATGTAAACAAACTAAAGTTTCAAGGAAAACAACTGTAATGCCTACACATAAGGTTCAGTTTGCGCTACAATTTCATATTTTTTATGATTTTTTCAACAGTACTAGTCAGTCTAAAATCAACTTTATTTACACTCTTACAAAGTTGATGTTTGTTTAAGTGGAAATAACTTTTAGCTCGAAACAAGGATTTAAACAGACATTATATTGACACAAAAAAAAATATCAGCACAATTTTTTTTGTTTTGTCATTTTTAGGTATCGATATCACGTCTGTGGAGTTTCGCTAAGTAATTTAATTTGACCCTGTAGTTTGACGGCGAAATTTTCACAACTAGCAGACTAGCTCTCTCCAACTCATCCCGAATCTGTCGTTAAACTTGCAACATTCCAACTACAGCCAGACAGTTCGCGAACTCGTTATATTGGCTGTTAGACCTTTGCTTGTCCTTTTCACACTCCAGATAGTACTTAGAATTCAGGAACCATGTGTAGTAGAAACTTAACATTATGATATCCACGTAGATGTTGAAGTTTCATAACTATTTGCTGTGTTCTAGCAATCCACTCGGAATTGTAAAGCGATGCGTACTTGAAATATGACTTATTTACTTATTTAATACCTACTTTAAGCACACAAATATACAGAGGTGGACTTAACGCAATAGGCATTTTCTACCAGTCAATCTTTGGGTAATGCAGAGACAAAAAGTGGAAGGTGCAATAACGAAAATTGTGGAATAAATATTTATGTAAAAATAAGAGAAAAAAAACTTTAAATATAATATATATACCTAATTATATTCAAATATAATCACATTTAAATAAACACGAATATACTAAAACAAATAAGACAAACAATGGGAAAATATTACCTTTGTGATGATACTGCCAGCTTCTTACGAATGTGCAAACTTTAACTTTAAAGGAAATATGAATCTATTTTGATTTTTGAAACAAAATTTCAGACTGCTATCTATAATTAAGAATTTATTCCAAGAAATAGAGTCTAATATTTGTGCAAAAATTTGGAATATAAAAAGCAGATACAAGGCAAATACTAAAACGGTGCTTCGCCTAAAAGTTTACTCCGAAAAAGCCAACTTAAATGTAAATCCCTTACTATCGGGCAAACTGCTAAAGACCTCATTCTCTCAGCTCCCTTATATAGAGGGTTCATAGCGAAAATCTCATTACCAGGTAATCGACGGCTCCAAGATGAGGTCATTCAACTGCAGTTTCCCGCACACGACGCACTGCCTGGCAACTGGCGAAATCATGATTTCGACGATGGGAGATAAAGACGAAAACGGAAAAGGGGATTTTGTGCTCATCGATTCGAAGACTTTGGAAATGACAGGTGAATTGTGAACGCGCCTTTACACAGTTTCAGCAGAGGGGAGAGACTTAATAGGCGCCATATTGAAAACAAGAACCGTAAATCGTTCGCTTATTTTTTAGGAACGTGGACGAAGGGAAATAAATTTGCCAAGTTTGGATATGATTTCTGGTACCAGCCATATCACGATGTAATGTTTGCTTCTGAGTGGGGTACGCCTAAAAGGTTCAAAACGTGAGTATATTAAATTACATGGATTTAGTATTATTATCGAAATTCTGAAGGTGACTGATTGAATAACGGAGGTTAACAACTCCCAAAACACATAGCAACAGACACATTTAGTGAACATAATAGAATTTAATTATTTATCTACTCGTCAAGTATCTCTTCTAAAATAACAATCTACTTGAAACGTATTATATTCACGCACAACTAAGCCCTTATAGGCCGTTCCAACAAATACGTTGTTACGCAGAACACTACAGGAGTTTATTCATTTGAATATAATCTCGTCCTTTATGAAGAACAGACTTAAGGTACTGACGAGAGGTAAATGGTAAGGGTCTAAGTCGAGTAGTCTTAAAAAAAAACAAATCTATAGGTATAGTTTGTGGTAGCGGAAAAAGTATAATTATGTTAATCTTGAACATATTTCTTAGAACTTACAAAACACGTTGTGAAACAAACTCTATTTACAAATTAACGGTAAACTAACCTTTTACCTTGAGTTCTAATCCAAAATATCGGTATTAAATATCAGCATATGGTGGTATTTAGTTAATAACAAGAATGTCTTAATTGAATGCAGAACTTGGTTATATTTTATTTTCGAATCCTCAAGTACTCGTATTATTTTGAGTAAATAGATAATAGCTTAATATTTTGCAATAAATTTTGCAATCGTTGTGTTATCGCACTTCTCTTTCTTTCCACGGTTCCAGTTCGACAGTGACCATGCTTTAGCTCTTGTCAGCGTCTTAATAAAGTTAATATAGCTAAAGCTCAGCGGGCCTAGCACGAACGTACGGAAAGTAACGTAAATTAGAACGATTAGAAAACTGAAAATATTTGTTTCACTTATAATTATGTTTACTTGGCTTTAAGACTTTATTCATATATATGGGTGATAACTAGTTGTGCTTGTCGCAAAAATACAGGGTCAAATTATATTAGCTAGCGAAACTCCGCAGACGTTATGGGTGTCGACATGTAAATACGATAAAAAAGATTTAATTCATTTTGTTTGGGGTACTACTTGAAGTATGAGTAGAGAAAAATTCACAGATCTCGTGCATTATACGACCTCCGAGGTACGTTGAAAATGAACTCAACCAAATAAAAAACGCATTAGATTTATATATTTTTTATTATTTCTCAAAAACACAAACAGCATAAAATCTCTAAACAAAGATTAACGCTTTGTTACGGATACGATACTCAGGCCTCGGCATTTTGCGTGATACTGCCAGCGAGCGGTCCGCCTCTTACCACGAGCCGCACAACCTACTTTGACGCAAGAGTCTCACACAAAAGATAGATTAGATTAGACGTAGATACGCACTTTTGCTGGAAATGGGGTCCCTACTGAAACGATCGAAAAAACATTTTCAATGTTTAAAACCTTTTTTTTTTGTTTTATCATATTTTGATATCGATAGCCATCACGTCTGCGGAGTTTTGCTAGCTAATTTAATTTGACCCTGTATAAACCAAAATGCTATGGAATAATGGATTTTTCGATTTGAAAAACGAGCGAGCTTACGTTACGTGTACGTCGCACGTTCGTGCTAAGGTCTCTGGTAACGGCTTTGTGTGATATTTTATTAAGATCTCCTTTATTACTGATCTCATCTAAGGCTTTCGCTGTAGGTCTTTTTAGTGTTTGTTCTTTAGCTAAATATTTTTTAACTTCATCCGTCGCTAGCAGTTTACTAAAACAGATACCATCTTATTTTACGTCGTCAACCGTTTCTCCTAGTAAATGAGAAAGAACAAAGGTTTTATTTTCATTTTTCAAAATAGAAAAGCTGAGTTTTGTTCAGCGTTCAACCCACAGGCTTAGAATTCGTAAGACGTTGTCTTGGAAACAGGTAGAGGAGACTTTGTCCGCTATCAATACCGGTTTATTGAATGTATACAAAAAAAGTCTATGTAAAAAAAAAAACATATTTTTTGTTAATATTTACTGTTACGTACAAGAATCAAATTATTCGAAAGATAAGAAACAAGTGTGGAACGAAAATAAAGCTATTATTATTTCCTTTGTTTCTTTTAAATTCATTTTTAAATATATTCATAAAAAGCATAAAAAGCCATTTAAAAATATAAAAAATAGTAGCCCACCGGTATCGGGAACAGGGTCTATTATTATTATAATCCTTTATTTCATTTATAGACATATAATTTACATTTTTAAATATTTTTATATAAACATTTAAAAATATAAATTATATTTAAGTATTATATTATATTATTATTATATATTATATGAGTAATATATTGACGTTATTTTCTTTAAACAAGGCTTTGTCCAAAACTAAAGCAAACACTTACTTCCTCAGTGGTTTTCACGAAGAAGACTTATCGAACAAGGACCACTACGGAACCTCGTTGAATATTTATAAATGGTCAACGCACGAGCTGCAGCAAGTCATAGATTTGGGCCCCGAAGGCTGCGCACCCCTCGAGATCAGATTTCTCCATGATCCCAAATCCGCGCAGGGATTTGTCGGGTGTGCGGTGAACGCAAACGTTTTCAGGTACGAGATTTGCAGGGATTTTTGTTACTGCGACCTTGAGAAAGTTTTGAATGTTCGTTTTGTTTGATATTACCCGATTTTATTTGTGCTATTTCAATTTCCCTTAAGATTATTCTTATGTTGAACTTTTATTATATCAATTACAGTTTGTTAGACAACTTACATTAAGTACATCATTTTCATATACAAAAGAAAGGTACCTAAAACGTACTATTAAATGCTAGGCAGATATCTCACAAGAGTAAAGTAACGAAAGAAGTAGAGGAAAAGGAAACGGAAGACTGTGAATATTTCACAGCTACTAAAAGGAATAACTAAGTAAAAGCTTTCAATTAACTTTATTTAGGTTCTACAAAACATCAGACGGAACTTGGAAAGCCGATAAAGTCATCGACATACCAGCGAAAAAAGTTTCCAAGGATGGCGTTGAGTCCGAGATTAACGGTAAGTTTCTGCTTTTTTTTTATTTTTCTTTAGTTATCCAACATTTTCTTTCGGGTAACTGTTTTGTTTCGCTAAATAAAACTTTGAAAACACACAAGTTTTCGGGTACATTTACCTGCCTCAACCATTCATAAAATTCAAGCTGCTGAAAAATTGCGTTTTCCAGCGCTTCAAATCATAAATCTAAGTGATCTATCTACACGTACAAATTTTATGAAGTCAAACTTTTCTGACTGCAATTCAGTCTTGATATTCCAGTGGAATAAAACATTTTTATCATATTTCAGGTTTATTGGGAGATATCATAATATCTTTGGATGACAAATATTTGTATGGCTCATGCTGGTTACATGGTGAAGTGAGGCAATATGATATTTCGGATCCTAAACACCCAAAATTGACTGCAAAAGTTCATCTTGGAGGTGTTATCGCCTCAGACCCTGAAACAAAATTGATCGAGGACAGAGAGTCGAAGGTTAGAAATTCCTTTCTTCCAATTGTAATAGTTGAAATTAACGCCTCATGACTTCACACAATTACGTTTTCGCCTTGTCATTCTTTTCATTTAGAGTTTTACCCTCTGATGTTTGCTAAGTTACTTTTCAACGTTTATTCCATTTGTGTAATGTTACAGTGTCGTGGATGTTTCCATTTTATTAATATCATTTCACTCATTTGTGGTATTGCTATAAAGTGCTTCATCATTTTTGTTTACTCAGTTTTTTGATAAAATGCGCGTGATTTGTGCATACTCGTAATGTTATTGATAAAGTTATCTTTATTGTCGGTTACATTGACTATTAAGAGTAATGTTTCAAAACATTTTTTATTGGTAATTTGGTAATAATTACTACATAATTTGTCTTTACAGGTACTCGTACAACCTGAGCCGGTAACCGTGAAAGGCAAGATCCTACAAGGGTCTCCTCAAATGCTGCAGCTTTCCCTTGATGGAAAGCGTCTGTATGCCTCATCGTCCATGTTTTCACCGTGGGACAAAGAGTTTTACCCGAAAATGGCTAAAGAGGTATAGGCCTAAAAGGCAAGCGTTATGTGACACGATACATAGAAAAGCATAAGATGCTCGTGAGCATCTTATGCTTTTCTATGTATGTAAAGTTGAAACTATAAAAGGCAAGCATTATGTGACGTGTCACATAACGCTTGCCTTTTATATTTTATAAACTTGAGGTGTATTCTTTGCTTATCATGCACCAGTCTAGAAGAGATAAAACAAAATTCACATAACCCTAATATTTCGCATGTTTTAAACAACCCTTTAACTAAAAATTCTACAGATTCAAACTACAAAATTCTTTAACTCATAGAGGATCCCAAAAATGTAGAGCTCGGAGACTATATTAAAAGTCACACGGCCAAGTATGTGAAGGCTGTAGACAAAGTATTTTATTAGGTTACGTCCACTTTCACCCCAGCAGAAACCGCAATAAACAGCCCTTATCTCTTATATCAAACCTTCGACCTCCGTCTTATTTACGTCCTCGCCCTTTATGCAATGTTCTACAAAAATAAAGTTATTTTTGTAAGATACATTTTGTGAGATATGTCACCTGGGATTGATGAATAATTCATGAGCCACGTCGCATATTTTGTCGTACAAATAACTGGCAGCCTCTGTAATTTTAAACCAAGTTGTACGAACTTCACTTTTTTGCTTTAATATTAACTGAAACGGGCTTGAATTATATTTTATGGGATGAATATCATTTTCAGACTAATATCAAAAGAAGAATGTTGTTAATAAATTATGCAGCTCTGGTGGTATCATTTATTTAATAGAACAAACATGGCAGAGGAATTTGAATTGGGGTTAACTTAAAAACTTAAACATCAATGCTATGCCCAAATAATGAATTTACATTTGTTACTATTCCTTTACCATATATATATATATTCCTTTATCCTTTAAAATAAAAAAATCCATGACCAGCCCTATTTACACAAATATTTTTCAAATACGAAACAATAACCGGATTGCTCTGGTACGGATCCGAAAATTATTTTTCTGCCGGATCCCGCAAAATTCAAATACATTTGTATTGTATCGCCAGGGTGGGTGGATAGTAAAGTTGGACGTGGACACAGTGAATGGAGGCATGAAGTTGGATCCGGACTTCCTTGTTCACTTTGGGAACGAACCGGACGGCCCGGCCTTGCCACATGAAATGAGGTACCTACGAACTTTTTAACTATAAACCTGTATGAAAATTTGTATCAATGGAAGTTGTGATAGCTATGTTTGGTTTTAAATTTAGTTTAGTGTTCGGTTTTTGGTTTCACGTGTTGTTTAGTTTTTAGTTGTTGGAGTTTACTCCTTAAGAATCGATTTTCATATAATGTATGGAGATTTTATGAGGAGTGAAATTTATACAAGCGTTAACTTAAAATTAAGTTTTTCTGCGCAAAGTACCTTGCGCACCCTAGGGGCAGTGGGCAGGGTATTTTTTTTATGGGTTTATTTAGTTTTCCTCTTTCATATTCAAAGACAATCATATTAACGAGTAAACTCCAGTCGTGGGGCGGAGCTGACACACACACACACTGCTTTTTTTTTCAGTTTATCTAGTAGTTTAGGTTTTAGTTTAGAAAGAATTGATCTACTTTTCTAGGGAAGACACACAAAAATCTTTCTGCAAACTTTTCTTCCCATATTATATAATAAAACTACCGATGTCTTCTTTCCGAAAAGTATTGAGTGTAGTGTCATGAGCTATTCATAAACAATACTCTAATTTGGAAATTATCTTTCTCAGATACCCAGGAGGAGACTGCACCTCTGACATTTGGTTGGCTGAAGACTAAATACTCTGATATAATTGCTTAATAACATGTGCCAATATTTTTGTATGCGTGTTAAAATAACAATAATATTTCATATTATATTATCTATCTACGGTTTTTCATATAAAAGTACATTAGTAAGGCATAATTTTTTTCTTCTGTTCAGCAACGACATAATAAATGATTATATTGTAAAGTTGTATTTTGTAGGTTCTATTAAAATGTATATCTAAAAATCCTTGAAGTTTCAATTATTGTGAACTGATGTGGGCTTCTACCCGACTGCGCGATTCAAAGGAGGGTAATGTGTTTATCAGCCTAGTATGTATGTTTGTTTGTTTTCTTGTGGCGCTCTAGAAACCTAACTCGAGGGCCGCTTTTGATGATTCTTAAGTCAATCGATTTGTTTTAATCTTGTGAGTGCTGAAGACATGATAGTAAACAAAATTTAATAGTGCGACAACCAGACGCCATATAGTATAAAAGAAAAAAAAATGTCAACGAACTACAGACGTCGAAAAAAAAAATCGCATCTTCTTTAACAATAAAGGCCTCCGACTGTATGAGATTATTTATAGTATTAAGTGAGATTGGAGACAGAAATCAGACCAGCCATGCTATTATGTAAGCATCTCACCGTGAAAACTTGGGTGAAGTGAGCTGTCAATAGTGTCAATCCCGTGTGGAATGACAGCTCACTCCACGCTCACTTCACCTAAGTTTTCACGGTGAGACGGTTACAGAATACCACTGCAGATCTTTTTTAAGGTTCACTTTTTTCTTTATACACTGAAAGAACTTGAAATCTCATGAATACAAATTAATGAAAATACTGAATTCAACCATAAACCTACAAATAAAAGCGTTAAAGGTCTGTATTTTTTTAAATACCGGTGATAAACACTTCTATAATTGGAAGTGTACATATAGAGTGCGGCATACTAGTAGCGCTGCCTCGGCCCGGCTAAAGATACTATGTAGTCTGTGGGCTAAAGTGCCATGCATTGCATTGTCAATGTCACTGTCACTAGTTATTTTGTTTGATTGTTGAGGTTAGTGCGCTGCCCGTTGTATTGATTGATCGTGTTTGTTTTTGATAAATATAACAAAAGTCACTAAAATGACAGGATTTAGTGTCACATATTGAAGAGTATGAAAATCAACATTTCATACAGTTGTGGAAGCGGGATACTCGTAACATAGAATCAATGAAAAAAATATGTCCACATAATAGATCTAGATATATCATAGTGGATTTAGATAAAGAGACAGTTGGTGAAAATATAACGTTATTAGACAATGAAAAAGGCTGAAAGGTAGGTTAGGTTAGAACTGTGACCATACAACGCACGAACCGAGCGAGCGTAGCGAGCGGTGCCTCGGCAGCGGCCGACGAGTGCCAGGGTCCGTTTAGGCAAATAATGAATGAACGATTTGAGAATGTAATGTTTTGGGGATGTGGTGTTTTACATTCTCTTGTGCTTAAACGGTCCCTAATGCGTTGTGTGGTCACAGTTCTAACTTAACCTAACCTACCTTTCAGCCATTTTCTTTTGCTACTGCATTTTTTGCCGAGGGGTTACGACACTTAAGTTCCCTGTGGTACCGTTCTATGTTACCCCTTGCGTCTTTTAAAAATAATGTAGGTATTAGTATGTCGCAAACTGACGGCACTTAATACACTGCCGAGATGGAGTGCCGTTAGCGGCACTCTATACACTGGCTATATAATTTACAATCATTTGTATGTGCTAACAATTAGAATAATTCAGGCATATTTTCCATTCAATTACACGTATTCCACCGACGTACCACTGCACCGCGATGGTCGAATTAGCAACTTTTCATGTAATTGTAGGCACGGGCTCGAGGGAATAAAGCTTACTGTCCTATCGTGTTTAATGTTCCGGTGAATATGCATCCAAACGTACTGTTTAGTGGGCTGATTTGAAACTGCATGTTAAGCGAAATCTAATTTTGGTATGTGTGTAAAATAAAACGACAATAGGTACGTGTAAAGGTGTTTTCAAACATAAAGCGGCAAACGTGCGCGACTTCCGCGCGTGGTAAGATCGCTTCTGTTAAGACGCAGATATATGCCAATAACCTTGAGTGGTTAGCTTGCGTGTTCTGTACTGAGCTCACGCAACACGTCGTACGTCCAGCCAGTAATACGATTCGCCCATCAAGGAGCGCTGCCCCAAATAAGACGCTTCATTAATTTATTATACCTACATAAAACAAAAGGTATTTTAATAAAACACGTATAGGTACTTAATTAAAGATCAAAAATAAAATTATCTTTAAAATTGTGAAGGTTTCAGAAAAATACGTTCGATAGATTTTGCATGATTCTCAGATTTTTATCCGCGTTAGACATAACTTAACAAATTAATTTCACTATGCAATATAAACATAATCTAAATTATTTCTATATTAAGTTACTAAAAAAAATGCTTTAATTTAACATATATTTTTTCCAAATCATTAACACTACTCATTTAGATGTGATCTACAATATAAAATCATTAAAAGTCAGTTATCGTCGTCTTAAACGCAAACATTCGTCGGTTTAGACATAACTAGAGCGCGGCAGAAATGTGTCCTGGAAACGCCGCGTGTTACTGCCGCTCAATGTTTGGACACACCATAAAGAAACTACTGGTTGTTGCCCGCGGATGTACTCGCATACTCCTGCGCATCAATGCAACACTAATAAGTCGTCCTATTTTATTCAAAGCAATATGAAATGTGGTGTCGCTGCTTCGTTGGTCTAGTTGTAGCAAGCGCTACTGCTGAGCATGAGGTCCTGGATTCGATTCCCAGGTCGGGCATTTGCTATTGGGTTTTTCCATCTGGAATATCTCAGTAACAGCCTTTTTTTTATGGGTGGTAAATTATCAAATAACTTCTCCCGCTCTCTGCGGAGCGGGAGGGCGTGTAAGACTCTTACTGACTAAAACCCACCCGTGTTCCTTCAGTTGCCTGTACATTGCCAGGGGCCACGGTATCGCTTTCGGACTTTCCCGCGACTCCGGCAGCTCAGTAACAACCTGCAGTCTGGATTTGTGCCCGGTTGATGGCAATATGCCTGTGACATGCTACTTAAAAATAGCTGGTGAAATGTGGGTCGGCAAATCTCTGTATAACCCTTCGGGAAACACAGGTTCTGTTATGTAACATGAACTGTAACGCAACAACGAGGAAAAGTTTCAGCGTGTGTTACATTCCATGATACATTTCACCAATCCGTATCTGTATACGGAAATTGGTCCGTATACCCGGTTAAAAAGTATCCTTTTTAAACCCAAGATATATTAGGTAGGTTTAAAGAACTTTATTTCTCACTAGCTTTTGCCCGCGACTTCGTCCGCGTTTCCGTCGTTTTTCGTAAAAAAGTACCATATGTCCTTCCTCACGGTTCAGTGGTTTCGATGTAACAGACAGATTAACTTTCGTATTTTAGTAGGGAAATATAATATTATGTCAATCCACAATACTGTTGAAAAATATCGCAATAAGGAACCGCAGAATATTATTATTAATAGCTGTGCCCGCGACTCCGTCAGCGTGTAACTCCTTGTATGTTATTAAGTTAATGTATTGGTAATATTGTTTAGATCACTTTCACATGACACTTAAAATCTAAGTGCCTATTTAAACTAAAATATTCTAATAGAATTATACCCAGAAATATGTACAACTTACAACAAAAAAAGAAATGAAAATAAAGCTGAAACGCCTGTGCAATACTATCTACCTATACCTACTTCACTTAAAAATAATACCTATAACTACTATAATTAATAAAACTATCTACGCTTTCACCTACTTAAAACAAAAATAAAATTGAACATAAATTAGCCAAAACTTACCTATCGGTATCTAAAAATCTATGCGTACTACTTCTACTTCTACTACTACTTCACCTAAAAAGAAATAAAATGCAAAGTATTAATAATTTGTAATTTGAACGAATATTTAAACACTACCAAAACAACTAATACGTATTTTATAAAATAACAACAAAAGAAATTCAAATAAACTATTTAAAGACTAAAAGTCGCGCTGATAAGCACGGTTTGTTAATATCAATTATTGTCTGTCAATAAGGTCGAACGCTCTGAACGCATCAACAGCCAAATATTGAATGCATGAAGCTCGCGCTCGGACCTCCCGCCATTTTATACCCTACCGCCACGACCCGCGTCGAGCGCGGCAACCGTTACACAAAAATAATCCTTATGGCATGATTCAGTATTCACGCGCGACGGCGCGATGGCTTATTAGCGTATTTCATGTATAAGTTTGGTTTTTCTATACCGATTACTATGATTATTTTTTTATTGAATAGGTAATAATATTAACTTCTTTTAATTAGGGATGAGTGAGAGTATTATAAACGTAAGAGTAAACAAATATAATCAGAAAGCTCCGAACTGCTAAGCTATCGGGGGTTACACGTGTTATTGTGAGTCAACCATAAAAGATAGACATATGCTGTTGTGGGATATTTTTTAGATAATTTTATGTAGAACATTTTCGTCATAAATGATTTCTATGTAGCTTTAACCATTAAGGCTTCACACGCGACGGAAGCTTAAAAAATGGAGCAACTTCTCCCGTTTTCCCAACATTTCTCTTCACTGCTCTGCTCCTATTGATTGTAGCGTGATGAAAAGTATACTATAACCTCCCCAGGAGTATGAAGAATAATTGTACCAAGTTTCGTTAAAATCCGTCCAGTAGTTTTTGTTTCTATAAGGAACATACAGACAGACAGACAGACAGACAGACAGACAGACAAAAATTTTACTGATTGCATTTTTGGCATCAGTATCGATCACTAATTACCCCCTAATAGTTATTTTGAAAATATATATCATGTACAGAATTGACCTTTCTACAGATTTATTATAAGTATAGAAGATAGATAAGAACTTAACAGTTCGCTTACAATGAGATACTTAGTGATTATAATTATGTAGTACATTAGTTAGTTACCTCTAGGGTGTTGGAGACATTATATCAGTGATTATAACTAGTAGGTACCATTAATATTAGTTACTTCTAGGGTGTTGGAGACATATTATTATTAATTGACTTCTAAAAAAAGGAATCGGATGTTTGCATTCTAAGACACAGATTATGGCAACACACCGCAACACCCAGAATAAACTAAAACTTTCAGTTCATCTCGGATGCTGCGATGTATTGCCCCAATCTGCGTTTGAATGTGTTTATATTGTCACATTTTTTCAAATCCTCCGGTAAACTATTGAACAGCTGTGCGCCTTCAACCAATATCGTTTTTTTACCATAATTAGTGCGAGCGTGCGCTGGTATATTTATTCTGTGTACCGGATTTCAATTACGACGCCATCTAGTTTTTTAATTATTCTAACCAAATTAATTTGTAAAGTGTCTTAGAAGATCATCTTACAGAAATAAACATTTCATTTAATTTTAGAAAAAAATCGTTTAAATGCTTTTGTGGATGAGTTAGGAATGTGTACAGAGATTTAAAAGTTATTTTCAGTACTTATTTACTCATGATACCTAATACAACGGAAGTATCGAAAGGCGCGCGTCTGTACCTATTGCCGGGTACGGGAATACTGAGGTTCGCCTCATATGCAACAATCGAATTCAAAATGTGTGTGTCAGCGTTCCTCTGCATGTCTATATGTGATTATTGAGTAATAAACATCGTGACTTCATTTTCTGAGATAATTTTAAAGCGATTCATGCTTCTCTGTGACCCTGACCGAGGAGGGTAAATAATTTTGTCAAAATAAACAGATACTTATTGCTATCTGTTAAGTTTATATTATGAGTATTCGCGGAAAACTCATTGATAAGTGCACCGTTGACATTTCGATCAACTTCGTAGGTACATATTTCGCGAATGTGTGAAATCTGAAGTTATGGATTAGCTGATATAAATAAAATGCCTAAAATCCTACTTAAAGTTTGTATGTTTGTTACTCATTTACGCAAAAATGGCTGACCGGATTTGCATGAAATTTGGCACACCTGACCTGAATAAGGACATAAGATGATTTTTAACGTGGTAATACGTTCCCGTGGAATAATCTGTCACTGTACCCAGTTACTGGGTTGTGGAGGTCAGATAGGCAGTCGTTCCATGTAAAACACTGGTATTCAGCTGAATCCAGTAAGACTGAGAGCCGAGACCAATACAGTTGGGAAAAGGCTAGGCAGATTGATTGATTGACATTTTAAAATATAAAATGTCAAATTACTCGAAAATGGTTGACATTGGCATAGGGGTTATCGGGGTCATTTGGTTGCAAATGACCTCTCCTACATCCCCTTAACGGATTGCCGACAAACCAATAACCCTGTATCATCATTTCAACCGAACCCTGTATAAGTTACCACAATAGCTACTATTTTCGTGTGTTCTAGAAAGATAAAGCATGTTATTTATTTTATAGCGAAGCCGTAAAAGAGACTTGCGGTATCGTAGTTTACATATTGTCTCCGAAACGACCCGATACGAAATTTATTTCTAGCCCTAAACAATATTAGGGCACCTGATCTTGATAGGGTCCCGATATTGAAAAGCCGGTATAAAAATGATGTAGTGTAAATCGGTTTTGTTTCCAATAACAACGAAGCTGCCACTTCAAACCAAGGTTAGGTAAGGAACACGGCTAAACAATTCGTTGCTAAGCAAGAAATTGTAACAATAAAGTATCCAATATCTTTTCGACGAAACTCTTTGGTAATCTGGCGTAATTAATTCAATTATTCATTAGCTCTGAGCCGGCCTTTCAAAATCCTTAATCACCACGCCATTGGTTTATCCTTCAAGACTACGAGAAATTCAAGAGATACGAATTTTCACTTACGTCAAAAGTTAAAATAACTTTTATCTATACACTCTTTCAAACTTCCCTACGCTTATTTAGTCATACATATTTTGTTAAAATGAACTCCAGGATATGTCGACACCCCGAGAAAATGGCGCCTGCAACAGCGTCGAAAAATCGTGACTTTATTTCAACAAAATATTACGGTGTATATCGCATACGTGAGAATATAAACTTAATAAGGCTTAGGGTAATCTAAAATCAGTGAATAACGATCGACACGTCATAAATTCATCAATCTCCCAGCCTTTTTTTCCAACTATGTTGGGGTCGGCTTCCAGTTTAACCAGATGCAATTGAATACCAGTAGTTTACATGAACGACTGCCTGTCTGACCTTCACAACCCAGTAACTGATTATCAGTGTTTTGGGATTCTGACTACCCGTAACAACTGTCAAAGATCTATGAGTGACGGCTTGGACCAACGGCATAACGTGCTTTCCAAAGCAATTCCCAAATAGCAGCAAAAAAAGCTCTGCCGCTAACAAACTTTTCAAACGCCATTACTTTTTCATCAATTGCCTTCTTAATTACACTTTCTGGGGCTTAAAAAGACCATTACTAAGGTTTATAGTCTTGTGTAGACCCAAATTCTAATCTTAACACACCAATCGATGGAAATGGAACAAAATAGAGATTGCTTTCAGGATAATGAAGGGGATTAAAAAGGGTCCAGAAATGTCCATGCAGCATTAGCCGTAATTATTATTGGTGTAAGAAAAAATATGGGTGACTAGCTTTTGCCCCCGACTACGTCTGCATGAATTTCGAATATTCCAATAAAATTCCAACACTCTATTTCGTAGGGAGGAGCTCGTGGCTAAGTCATAACAGCCGCACGGCTCGATCCATCAGGTTTCAGGATCCGGGGTTGGTCTGTGGATTGGTGACCATCTTTATATAACGAGACTCCTCCGTGCCTCGGAAAGCATGTTAAGCCGTTGGTCCCGGCTGTCATTCATGGATCTTTGACAGTCATTATGGGTCGTCAGAAGCCCGAAAGTCTGACAACCAATCTTACCAAGGGGTATCGTATTACCCAGTTGCTGGATTGTGGAGGTCAGATAGGCAGTCGCTCCATGTAAAATACTGCTATTCAGCTGCATTCGGTTAGACTGGAAGCTGATCCCAATATAGTTAGAAAAGGCTAGGCAGATTGACTCTATATCGTAGGGAAATAGTAAAAAAAAATCTTTCTAAGTCCTACCTCATGGTTCAAGCTCTGAATTATAGTTTAAACACAATAATTAATATCACCAATAGATATGCATAAAAAAGTTTTCAAACTAAATAAAAGTTACGCGCGAAACGAGTATTTCGACACAACTATCATTAGAATATTAACGTTACCTCTACTTCCTGGTATGCCTACATTTCAGCAGTTTTGCAGTGACAACGTGACAGACAGAAAGACACTTTCGTACTTACAATTAGTATGTATTAAATATTCATCTGGTATTCAGTAGGTAAGTGATTAGGTTCGTACGTGACATAAGGTGAGCGTTACGTGTGAATGGGTAATTATCGCTTTAAGAGGTGCCAATGTGGTTTTAGAGCCTAGGACAGCCGAATAAGGTAGTTATATTGCTCTTAGTAAGTTTAAATGGTTGTGTGATCCTGACGAATCACATAGGAGGGGTTTCGTTTGGAGGGTGAACGGCAGAGTCCTTCTGTGGGTCGATAACAATGTTAGTTATAATTAACAGTTGAGTATCTTGCTGTTAATTTATCTATTTATTTCCAACTTACATCTATTATTACAGGGTAACCTATTGTGATAGTGTACTTATCTAACTATTATCATAACTTATTATTAACTTATAATTATAATTAATATATTGTAACTTATTACAAATAATGCATTGTTTGTGAACTCACTCACTCAAATAAGTAGGTCTGAGCTATTAGCTATGAGGTTGAGAGTGCGGAGTGCACGCGTCAGTAGCGCCTCACTTAATAGATTGGTCCGAGCTCGCGGCTCCGCCATCATCCGTGGCTGCTGTAGTCCCCACACGTACCTGTCTCACACAAACCTATGTGCCCTAAAATGTCCGCATTATGTACCTTCCCTCTAAGTACTTAGAATATGTACGAGATGAGTGCGAGACCCTCACTTCGTTATATCCGACCATACCCAAAATAAATAAAGTTGAGTACATAAGCGGATAAATGGGTATGGGTTTTAGTTAAATCACAGTTTTTCAGTGTCTTATTTACTACTAGCTGTTGCCCGCGACTTCATGAAAAATAGCTTTTATCTTTCGTTTTTCTTATCTATACATTTTAATGTCTAGTACTCGTATATCAGCTTAGTAGTTCTTAAAACCTATTTTATTATTTTCTCGCTAGTTATAGTCAAAGGCAGTTTTTTCATACCATTTAACTGGCTTCCAAGCCCAACGACACGGCAGTTTTAATGCTTCAAAGGAGTTAATATTCGTTACGCCGCGTATTTTATAAAATATACCAGCTTTAAACAGAAAACGTTTAGCTTATCTAATTTATTTTTAAACGTGAGGTAAGTTTGCGTAGCTTTTTAAAATAAGATTACATTAAATTCATTTTGAGTAGTTCATCTACTGAAAAATAATTTAATTTAATCTTATTTTTACTTGATTCATTGGGAAATTGCTGTTTAGGACGTGGTGTCTGCAAGACGAGTATATAAAGAAGTTATATACGAGCATACAATTTGTTGGAGGCTGTATGCGTAAGATCGTCTAAAATAAATTGCACGTCCCTCTACTAAAATTTCTATACAAAAATTTGCAATGTTTACGCAACAAGCAGTGGACGTTGTTAAATTATATGAGCTTTACGACAGCTATTGAGTTGTACCAACTGTGGCAAAGCCAAGCGTAGCTACGCATGGCAACGATCAGCTACGCACGGTTACGAGCACCTACGCGCGGCTACGAGCGGATACGCGCTGCTACGCTCCTACGTGCAGCTATGCTCCTAACCACAGTACTACGCGCAGCTACGCTTCTGCGATGCACAGTTGAATATCTCATAGCTATGATAGAAACCGGAAAACAGCGGTATTTTTGACTGAACTATGACGGTAGTGTTTTCCCAAGGCAACTTTTACACAAAGAGCTCTGAAGCTGCAACTACGGTTGTTTTGAAGCTACACATCTATTCCACGATGAATTCGGCCAATATATGCAGTTTTCTAACTGCTTGGATACTGTCAATTCGACTACACACTGGTGCCAATTTTATAGTGAAAAATACTACAGTTTTCTGTCTATCTACATTCCAAAAAGTCCATGCTTATACTGGAGACTATTCTCGCTTATCGAACACTGTTCTAATTCTAAGTGTATCTGGGGCTTTCTCCAACACGAAAACCCAATTACCTTTAGCCCGACCTGAGGATTTAACCTCAGAAAGTGTAGCGAGATACCGTGCGACTATTACCAGATCAATGAGGCGTTTGGCCTTTAATAGGACCTTAACTTTTACGAGTAGTCTGGCTTCCGATACTAAAAGAAAAATCTTAAAGCTTTCGATTGATTAAAGTAGGTAGGTAGGTATAGATTGGACTGCTAATGAAAACAACCCTTATCATGGCGTGGATATTATCAATTGTGAGTAAGGGCCCTTTGTACGCGGCACGGTTTCTTTACGGTACGGTGTAAAAACGTAGAAAAAACGTGTCTGTCAACAAGCTTCCATGTGATCCATATAACACTGACGGTCGTGCCTACACACGGCGAATAAACCGTAGTTCTTCACGACAAGAAAAACGGGTGTATAAAATCATAGGGGCAAAACACTTTATACATTTATATTTATGTCGCTTGCAAACATTATCGTCGTCATTGAAAGTACCAAGTAACTTCTATACAGGGTGGCGATTTAGTGACTTGCATCCGTCAAGGGGGTGATTCATCTATCATACTATACTACTGTCGCTATGATCCACATATTAAACGATTCGTTAAAAAATAAATTTATTCATGAAACTAAATAGTCTGTCTACTGTTGTAGTTATAGGAATTTGATATTTTTTTCTCGAATCGGATATATTTCATGGTGAAAGTTGTTTAGTATGACGGGTAAAATAACAAAGATTTTGTTGTGTAATTTTACAAGGTACATATATAGTAAAATATTGCATACCTACTACTATACATATACAGATTTACTTCAACAAGAATTTCAATTGAATGTAAATTGACAGTGAATACTTGAACAATGTGTTGAACAAGAGATTCTACAGTAACTTGTAATTACAGACATGCATCGTCGCGTACATACATCACTAAATTGAATTCTTTAAACAAATTAAAGTTCTGAACACGTTTTGAATAAGGTTCTGAATGTTTTTAAATGTTTTACAAGCATTTTTGGCTGCATGCCAATACTTTTAATTTTGTTGGAGCTCTCAATACTTAACACTACTTAATAAAAATCATAAAGTAATTCATTAACTGACAGATAATGCACTTCCTAAACTACTGGAGCTAGAAGCATGAAATTTTGTAAAAAAAATATTTTTGAAAATTGTTTCCTAAGCGACTGGAGCTAGAAGCATGAAATTTTGTCAAAATTTCTTTTTAAACATTGTACCTCTAAAGGATTTAAATAGCCCATGAAAGTTTGTATCGAAGTTCGCCATTTTTGCCGATGAGAATCTCATTGGGCATGTGCCCAATATAGTAGCTGCATACATATGTATGTAGCTTGTAGAGTAATAAGTCACAATGTGATTCAAGATGAATCAATATTATCTAAGTATGTTATCCCATACCAAACGCTAGCTTTATCAAAAGCGCATGGATGTCTGACACATGGCCGATGGGGCCGAAAGGTTCAGGAGTGGCAACCGCGTACTGGAAGACAAAGCTTTGGAAGGCCCCCCCAAGGTGGACCGATGACATGGTGAGGGCCGCAGGAATCCGCTGGATGCTAGAAGCACAGAACCGGTCGAAATGGCGGTGCTTGGGGAGGCCTACGTCCAGCAGTGGACGTCTTTCGGCCAAAAACTATGATGCATGTCTGAGGATCACAATAAAGATAATAAATCATCATCAGAAAAAATGGAGTAAATTAACAATACACTACTCCAAAATGAAAACTCGCTATTGGCTAGTTAAATATTGAAGTGCACTGTCTCAACACGTAACGAGATTGCTCGCAGTTCTAGAGATGAAATCAAAATTTACGAAAATAGAATATAAACTCGAAGGAAACTGAGCAACTTTACAGCAGATCTCAAAATATGTCCGTCTGTAAAGCACTTATCCCACTGCCGACGAATAGCGAAAAGTGAATAGAGCTAGCAACTAGAAAAGAATTGGCGAGCAACGAGCAGCGAGTGTTCTACCCGTCGCCAAGCGAGTGTCGCATAAATTTTTTTCCTCTTGTGAATGGCATGTCGCAGGTAAACTTAGGAGGTTGTCGGCTGCTTAACCGGACTTTCCTGTGGGTATCTGAATAAAATAAGGCCTCCAGCCTGGGCATAAAACTTAAAAACACGCTAAGGGCAGCTAAGGGCACCCCCTTTGGGGTACGGACCTCGGCTTAGGGCGTCGCCGCTGGGGAAGGACAGCAGGGGACAGGCTGGAACGGATTAAATGTCGCATCGCTGAGCGAGTTTTATTTTATAGCTTGTATCGCTGCGACAAACTAGTGGAGGGTGGATTTTCGCCGGCAGTGTGAACAGTCAGTGACCAACTATTAATATAAATCTTTTACTGACACGGAAACGATATTTATTGTACGTTTCTTGAGCGAGGAATTTGTAGAAAGCTTGTCGCTTCCTCGACGGCGGCGGCGGTGGGACGGATGCCTAAATTCGTTTTAGTAGTAAAACTAAAGAAATTGAGTTATGAAACAGCACTAAGATTTATTGTGACGCCATAAGGCTCACATTCCTCACTTTATATCTAGTAATAAAAATACTGACCTAATTCCCCCAGCCAGTCTTAATCCTTTGCGTTGCTTATTTTGAATAACTTATTCAGATTTAATGGCCCTGAAATATCTCTAAATCTTGAGATAGCAGTAAAATAAATTATAGACTGAGGAAGAGTGCTCCTCCATTTTGTTTATCTACAATAAAAGATTACTTGGTATTCATTTCTTTGAGTTGAAAGCAAATGGAGCGTTTTAAAAGTTGATGGATTCCTTTTGCAGAGGTCATTAGGAGTTTATTTTCTTTGTAGTTTAACGATTAAATGAACCCTACAAAATATGTAGTTTTTAAACGAGGTATTTGTGGTATTGGTGTCCAACTAATATAAAATAAATAATAAATAATATCCCTTTGATTATATGAATAAATACTTAGAAAATTTGTTTTTATAGCAACTACCTTATGAAGTTATCATATTTTAATTATCTCATAAATCTAACGAGCAGAAGCAAAATTCTCATATTTATTTAACATAGGTTGTTTAATAACGTTCTAGTGCTAAACTAATGAAAGCACCAAGTTCTAAAACAGTTCCAAATATATTAATTGCCATAATTTTTTTATGATTACATAAAAAAAAGAAAATGAAAACTGTTACTATGGATTCAGTACATGATTCTGAACCCAGGGGGGGTTCAGAATCATGTACTGAATCCATGATTCTGGACACCCCGTGCATTGAATTTTTTTGTCGGTTATTTAAAAAAGAAACTTCTGGCCCATACATTTTGACCACGTAGGTATTAGATAGATAGATAGATAGATAGATCGATAAATCGTTTATTTGGTGCACACAAAAGACAGCATAAAATACAAAAACACGATTAAATAATAACTAAATACATGAATATAAGGTGCCAATATACAAAAAAAATAAAATAAAGAAGAAAATAAAGACATTGTGATGACTATTACACTTTTCCATGAAACGTATTTCTTTTAATAACCGACGAAAAATTTTGATACAGCATGTTTCAGAATCATGTATTAAATTCCTGCCAGCCTGTATAGCTTTTTTCTGATTAGCTGACACCAGTAATTTTACATTCGACTTATTTATTACTAGCGACCCACCTTGCTTGGCACGGTTTTTACGATTTAATAAAATATTGAGATTTCTTTATTCAGGCTCCTGCAGACCGGCGCCACACCGGTAATTGTTCTACCGTGAAGTAGTCTTAGCAATTGTTTTATCATAGTCGCGTTGCCGGGAGCCTTTATATGTCGGTTTATTAACACTAAAATTCCGGAATAAAAACTCTAAATGATGGTGAAAATCCCATCAAAATCAATGGCGTAGTTTAAAAGAACAACTCGGTCACAGACAGCCATGAAAAGTGACTTTTTTAATAATATGTATCCAGGTTCAAATTAAACTAGCTATAGAAACTCAGCAGACGTGATGGGTATCGATATCTAAACATGATTAAGCGAAAAAAGTATGAGTAGTGTTTTTTTTGGGTACTAGGTATTTCAAGGAACGTAATAATAAATTAATGTAATAAGTAATTTATCAGACTTTTATTTCATTTTGAACATTGAATACGAGGCTTTTGGCTGTTTGGCTATGTATATTTTATGTAATATTTTTTTTTGTATGTGTTTTTTTTTGTGTGTAGTTTGTGCAGAATAAACAAATTTTCTTTTTTTTTTAACGACATTACCTACATGCTTACTTATAAGTAGTGTCTTTACCTAGTTGATGTATGAGTTTAAAAAATCTGTTTTGACGTGAAAACGTGTTTTCGCTCGAAGTATTAGTAGTAAGTTCAATATCAATAACATGTAAGATTTCAATCGCTAACAACTACACGACTTTTAATACTATAGGTGGTTGAATACGCAAAAGATAGGTCATATTTATAAAAAAAATGGAGGCAGGATATAATTCGTCTATTACGTAACATCCCGAAGGCAGGCGCATGCGCGCGACACTCTATTTTTCACTATAATGTCGAAATTCCAATTAGTATAGTGCAAAAACGTGTTCAGCTAGAACGGTGAATCTGTCGTTCCCAAGAGTCGACAAAAGTGTACTAGGACCTCAAGAAATATAACAAAAATATTTCGTAAAATAAGGGTAAAATTGCATGTGAAGTTGACAATAGCAAAATAATGTAATTAATAGACTCATAACGGGTGTAAATCTGCTCAGAAATAAAAAAAATTGTGTTAAGGCATTGATACCGATCACGTGGCAACTTCACAAAAACAAAAACAGATTTTCTGAACTCCGTAAGTAGGTACAATCTGCGGTCGTTGGCCCGAAATAAATCATCGAATCACTTTTTTTTTCTTTTATCATGTTAAGATATCGATGCCTATAACGTTTGTTGAGTATTGCGAGCTAATTTGATTTGACCCCGTAGATACAGATTTTGCCTTTTCTTCAGGTCTCACTGAATACAAACATCCGTATCATTCCTTTAAAAACTACACCAAACGTTTTACGAAAGCTATAAAACGTCCACCCTTTAAACTGCCTCAAATTATAGCGGGAACGGCCTGGATTTCGGACATAAGGAAGCAAATAACTCTTAGGAAACGTCCCATGTCGTCCATAAGACGTTTCCTTGCGTATTTCACATAGCCAGGCCCCCATCCGTCTCCCAATATGTTCCCGTAATGTTACGAGTTTCGTAATTTGATTCTGTTGAAATATTAACAGAGAAAATTTGCGACGGGAGATAAATGGTGTAGGAAGAGGGGAGCTCTTAACACATTTGTATCATTGTCACTGCGTCTTCTCTCTAATAATCACATAGTGATACAGCCGACCTGTTGAACTAGTGCTTAATTAATTTGGTCGTATATGAACTATATTAAATTTTCAATTACGTGGAGTAACTCTTATCGGTTTATTATCGTGGGTTGGGTCTAGAACAGCTTGCTCAAAGATTTCATTCGGTGTTTTTCTTATGGATTTTGTTCAGTTCCATAAGTTTACGCAACGATAGGTACTAAATCTAGATATTTTTGAAATTCAAAGGCTTGGTTGATAAAATTTTGGCGAAAGATAGGTCGATAGTCAAGACCGATATTGATGGTGTTATTTTCGCAAAAGATAGGTATCGACCTATCTTTTGCGAAAATAACGCCATCAATATCGGTCTCGACTATCGAGTCGAGACCGATATTGATAGCGTGATTTTCGTGTCAATTATAACTGCTAGATAAGATTACCTAATATTATTTTAATGCAGTAAGTTATAATGCTAATAATCGAAATCGTACATAACAGAAACAAAGAAGAATAAATCTAAGTTATTAGTTTAATGTGCTAAAGAGATTAGATTATTACCTAACTATGGGGCACAGTATCCCTGGAATCTTCATAAACCGCTCTACACGATGTAAGGAACATCGACGCGCAGAAAATTACGATGAATACAGCACATGATTCTAGACATCCAGCGAAGAATTTTTTGGTCGAATGTAAAGAAAAACTTGCTGTTTCATACAAAAGTGCAATACCTACACGGTTAAAATTTATGGAACATTATATAGGTACAAGGTGGCTATACGACTTTAAATGTATACACTGGCAAACCTAATGGGTCCTACACACTATGCCGGCGGCATGGCCTTTTCCGCGCGGCACGTACCACCGGCACCGGCTTTTGCGCTTTAATTTCCTTTGCGATCTTTTGTGCGGCTTTGTGCGGCAAGACTAGGCGTGCCGCGGCTTGCCCGTAGTGTGTAGGAGCCATTAAAGAAGCAATTTAAAACTATTAAATAAATTCTTATATTGAAATTAAAAAGAGTGATTAATTAGTAGTGATGAACCCACTATGAGACCGATGATGAGTTTTAATGATCAGCAGACTAGCTATAGTGATTAAACTATTGGATTATACAGGGTGGCGATGTAGTCATCTGCACCCGTCAAAGGGGTGATTTTACCCGTCATACTAAACAACTTTCGCTACGAAACTTACGAGTCGTAAAAAAACACTTTTCATACATGGATCGAAATAATCTGACTACGGTTGAATAGAAATAGTTTTTTTTTTCACGTATCCGATTTGAGACTCATAGTGAAAGTTATTTAGTATCGCGGGTAGAATCACCCCCTTGACGGATTTAATTTTTGTATGTTAACTGGGAACGTCATTAGATTACGAAGTTTTATTTAGTGCCATCCCCACCTTTTGTATAAACTAAACATTTTAGTTTCTGTTGTCTAAATCATACTTAACGACACTCTTTAGAATCAAGTTGGTAATTTAACTGTATAAAATCCATGTTATACATGCATTACTCACCCAGTACTAAGCCCTCCTACCCCTTAAGTCTTCCCAGACACGGCCAATCTTTTATGAAGCAATAGATTACATTGAAATTGCTTGTAAACAGCTTACGGACGAAGCTAGTTGCAAGCTAGTTTATGTCGGAAAAACAGTGGTTATTACTCGGATAGAAACTAAGCTTTTTGATCTTCAATTATTTTATAATCTATCTTTAGTAGATTTTTTTTTTTGTTAAATTCTCGCACACTTCATCAGTTTGGCGTGTAATAGCTATTTCATACAATTGTCTAACAATGAAATTTGTGATTTGATTATACGGACAGTTTAAGTTTAACCGGTGACCAGGTGGTGACCGGTTTGACCGGTGGTGGTTTAACGGTGATGCCTGCGGATAATTATTTATATGTTATGTTATGTATTTGTTCACACTATTGGTTGTATATTGACTATTTTATGTACTATTTGTTTTATTGTATATTTATGTAAATTCATTAAACCTGACTTGGTCTCCGTACGTCTCTTTCGGGTGACCACTGAAAATCAGCGCTGTGCTGTGGTTCTCCATAGCACAGCATCATGCTGAGTGGAAGCCTTCTTGTCACAGTCATGACGTGCCAGCAGCTGCCGACTATTTCTGTTTTGTGCTCGTTATTGTATTTAAATCTATTCTGTTTCATTTTCTTTATTATTTACTCGAGCTTATCATCTTTTTTTTTTTTATGCACGTGTTTCTGTGACAAATAAACTTATTTTTCTTTCTTTTCTTTCTTTCAAATTGAAAAACAAAAAAAAACCGTGTGTTTACGTAAAATATTAAAATTATTTCTCAATTTTATTTGCAATGAGGGAAACGTTATCGAGAACGTTACGAGTATTAATGTGGATGGTGATCGCGACGATAGGTCGTGGTGAAGTTAAATGAAACGCTAGTGGACTGTATAACATGTAAATATGTATATTAAGAAAAAGAAAGGTTTGAATATGAATCTGAATTTGAAAAGACGCGTAAGCGCAGCCGTGCGTGGAGGCGTGCAACAGCTGACTGCTGTGACGCGCCCGCTCGCAGACCGCCGTGCGGCCGGCTTCTTGCCGACGTCCCGCACCCCTCGTTCACTGCCGCCAGCGCGTGGCGATGTTGAGATGGTCTCAACATACTCCCCCCGTTGAAGGGTCTTCAATAGTGGTGACCGGTAGCGGGCAGATGGTGTTGAAGGCGCGCCGGATGACACCCTTTCTTGTGAGGATGTCGGCGACCCTCGCGACGCCATCTCTGCCTGGGAGAATATGTGTGATGCGTCCTAGAAGCCACATAAGAGGAGGTAAGGTTTTGTCTTTTATGACGACTAATGTTCCTTCCTTCAGCTCGCCAGACGACCGGCACCATTTTGTTCTCTCCTGTAGCCACAGAACATATTCATGGGAGAAACGAGCCCAGAAGTGTTGCTTCAAATATTCAATACGCCGAAATCGTTGCAAGCTGTTGACGTTGGCGTGCTGGATCTGTGAATGAGGCAGCATGATTAGAGAACGACCAATAAGGAAGTGTGCCGGGGTTAAAGGAGCGAGGTCGGAAGGGTCGTTGGATAGTGGAGTTAAGGGCCTTGAATTCAAAATAGCCTCAACTTGAATTAAACAAGTAGCCATCTCTTCAAAGGTTAGGTTTGTTAAACCCAAAACGCGTCGAAGATGGTGCTTGGTGGATTTAACTGCAGACTCCCATAGGCCTCCGAAGTGTGGAGTATATGCAGGTATGAATGAAAAGTTAATGCCAGGGTCGAGATTGTTAAAGTTTAAGTCTTGCGAAAGCAGCCTGGCCAACTCATTGAAAGCACCGACAAAGGTAGTTCCGTTGTCGGAAAATATGTTACGGGGTTTTCCCCTTCGAGCAATAAAGCGGCTTAGTGCAGCTAAGAAAGCTTCCTTTGTAAGGTCCGACACAAGCTCGAGGTGGATGGCTCTCGTAGCTAAACACACAAACACACAAATGAAGCATTTGATGAGCCTACATCCTCTGCCTTTCCGGTCAGCTATCATGATAGGACCGGCGTAGTCTACCCCTGTGTCTAAAAATGGAAACTCTAAATGTAGACGCTGCTCTGGAAGGTTACCCATGATAAGTTGAATAATGTTGGCTTTGATCCTGCAACATTTTACACATTGATGTGTGGTCTTTTTTGCCAGGTTCCTACCTCCGATTGGATAGTAGTGATGACGAACCGTGGCCAGTAAAAGCTGTGGCCCAGCATGCAAAAGACGCACATGAAACATGTTGAACAAAAGAATGCAAATTATATGTGAACTTGATAATAGGATTGGATGCTTAATGTTGTAATCGTAAAATGAATTTTTTAACCTTCCTCCAACACGAATTAGATTAGAAAGAGTATCAAAGAAAGGAGACAAAGATATTAGTTTGTTCTTTGCTGGTAACTGTTTACCTGATTTAATTAAGTGGTATTCTTCCGGGAAAGATTCCATTTGACTGTGTCTTAACAACAAGTTTAAAGAATCGTTAAGTTCAGTAGAGGTTAGCGAACCAGACTCAAGCGATTTCTTGTTGCATTTATTAATGAATCGCATGACATATGCCGTCACACGCTGTAATGTGCTAAATTTTGAAAATTTTGAAAATAACGCAGTAATTGGATTTTCAATAATGTTGTTTGAATTAGCATGACAAGAATGGACTGTTTCCGGTAACCCGGAATTGTTATGATGAGATTCAGGGAACCGAGGCCATGAAGACGTATCTTTGTGAAGGAATTGTGGAACGTTAACGGTAGAAGGACCAATGATCGCGACGATAGGTCGTGGTGAAGTTAAATGAAACGCTAGTGGACTGTATAACATGTAAATATGTATATTAAGAAAAAGAAAGGTTTGAATATGAATCTGAATTTGAAAAGACGCGTAAGCGCAGCCGTGCGTGGAGGCGTGCAACAGCTGACTGCTGTGACGCGCCCGCTCGCAGACCGCCGTGCGGCCGGCTTCTTGCCGACGTCCCGCACCCCTCGTTCACTGCCGCCAGCGCGTGGCGATGTTGAGATGGTCTCAACAGATGGCTATACGAGTAGGGAAGACCAAAGAAACGATGGATGGTCTGTGTGTAAGATGATATGGCTAGAAAGGGGGTGACTACCGAGATGACGACTAATAGAGAAGTATAGAAGAAAAAGACATCACTCACTCCAAATAAATTGGGTTATGGGCAGGAGAAAGATGTTGATGATTCAAATGATTACTCATTTAATGTTGATACATTGAAAAGTATATTTTTATGGAGTGTGTAACGTTTGAAATAATATAATGATATATGACCTTATTTCATTTAATATACTTTTCTTAATTAAACGATGAAATAATATAATTAATTATTTATATAATTTCATTTTACCTATTTTTATATGGTATAATGAACTTTTTCTATAACGCTCATTTGAATTAATATTCAGTTAGTATAACATTCAGTTACAATACAGTTATTAATTATATAATTTAGAAACGTCTACTTTATTTTTTTATTTAATACTTCAAGCACAAAAATGTACTAAGGCTGACTTAAGAGGGCGCCTAAAGGTCCACTAGCGCCACTCTTTAAAAAAAATATTATCTCGTGACTGAGAAGGAATTATGAATAACGGCTAGACAGGACCCTCGGTAAGTGTGTCTAGAATTTTCTAATACCTTTTATAAAGTTTCATATTGAGACACGGAGCAACAAAATACGATCTAGAGGAATGTGGCCACTTTTCTTTAGATCGTATTTTGTTGCTTTGCTTTATAAAAGGTATTAGAAAATTCTAGACACACTTACCGAGGGTCCTGTCTAGCCGTTATTCATAATTCCTTCTCAGTCACGAGATAATATTTTTTTTAAAGAGTGGCGCTAGTGGACCTTTAGGCGCTCTCTTAATGCCATAGGCATAAAACGCCTACTTTGTTTTGTATATTTTTGAAAAAACTGCTGTTATTGAATAATTAGGGTTAGGTTAGAACAGTGACCATTAACGCGCGAAGGCGAGCGAGCGAAGTTAGCGTGCCGCGGCAGTGGCCCCCGAGCTCCAGATCCCCTCTATTGTTGGTGAATCATTTGGGTTAGATGAGGATATAACAATACGATGTTTCCTGATATTTACTTATCCATTACAGAATTTTGGCTGAAACTTAGGTAAACTGAATATTATATAAAAACAGCATTATACAAATAAAAAATTATATGAAATGAACGTTATACTAAATGTTATTAAAGCAAAATAAGGTTATATAATTATGACACATAACATTAGATCACATGAAATTAGGTTATTTGTTTTTATAGCATATGAAAATTATATCATGTGAAGGTTATTTCAAGTGATATTGTACCATCTGTTATTATGACGTATATTAAACACCCATTTTTAAGGTTCCGTAGTAAACAAGGAACCCTAATAGTTCGTAATTAGTCTGTCTGTCTGTCCGCGGCTTAGCTCAGAGACGGTTAGTACTAGAAATCTGTAATTTGGCATATGTATACATATTAATCATGCCGACAAAGTGGTAAAATAAAATCAAGAAAAATGAAAAATGGTTGTACTTGGATTTGTGAAAAAAATCACAGCAGTAGTATATATAACAAAATTAAAAGGAAAACTATCAGAGCTAAGTAGGCTGTACAGGTTAATGAGTAATAATCAACCAACTTAAATTTGCAGCTTGAAAAACATGATCTCCCATACATTCCGTATGGGAGAACATGTGTTTCAACTACAATGTTAAGTTTGTTCTTGGGATAAATTGATCCCAACTACGGAACCCTTCATTGTGCGTGGTCCGACACGAACTTGGCCGGTTTTAAAACCTGCTGTAGGTACCTACTCCAGCCAAAAGAAAATTAATTCATTATACGTATAAGACAAGCGTCTCTTCACTTAATGAGGGAATCCTTGAAGGTTAAAATAGATTTTTAATTATTATTCCACATTATATGCTTATAGAATATGATGATCTCACAACATTAATTAATTTTCCTTTGTATGTGTTTAAGTACTTTGAAGATAGGTAAAGTGAAAAGTTGAAATGTTCTTCATATAGAAGTTGACGTTTTAGTGGTTTTATTAATGGCGTGAGTAATTTCGTTCACAAAGCGAATGGGTACTTTAGTAATATTCATTCAAAATGAATAAATAAGTATTTTTTATTATTATTTTATATATAATATTTTTGTAGGTAATCAAAAGAAGATTATTTCCTATCCCGAAGCTAAATAATTACGTTATTATAGCATTTATCTTGAGATTATATTTATTTATTTATCGGGGTAGGTTGATGCAGAGACCAACAGTGGTAGGTGCAATTACGTAAAATTTAGGAATAAAAAAAAAAGTAATTATAAAAATACACATATACCTATAACAAACTATAAATATAATATACAGGGTGTCAGGAATATCGACGCGGAACCGGGTACCATGGGGTCAGTACATGATTCTGAACCCCCCTGCGCTGAAAGTTTTCGTCGGTTATAAAAAAAAAATTCAGCTGTTTCATAGAAAAGTGCAATACCTACGCGGTCAAAATGTATGGAACAGCTGTTTTTTTTTTTGTATATACTTAATCCATGGTAACCGACTTCGCGTCGATGTCCCTGCCACCTTGTCTATGCCTAATTATATATAAATATAAGCACAAATAAATTTACATAAATACACGAATATACAAAAACAAATAAGACAAATAATGGGAAAACGTTAACGTTAACATTAACATTTTTATATTCTATACTTAGTCGTCAGTTTGACAGTAGAGAGAAGTTTGTGGCTAATGATAACAGCCGCAAGGGTCAATCGAAGGTTAAGCTATGATAGCCACGGTTGGTTCGTGGATGGGTAACCGTCCATTACATACCGAGACTCATAATGACTCTAAAGGCCATGCCTCGGCAAGAACGTTGATCCCCTTGATCTCGGCAGTCATTTGTAGATCTTTGGCAGTCGTTACGTAGTCAGAAGCCTAAAAGTCTGACAACCAGCCAAACCAAGGGGGTATCATGTTACCCAGTAACTGGGTTGTAGAGGTCAGATAGGCAACTGCATTTTCCTAATTTAGTTGGTATTGATTGATAAGTATTAACCTAGTCGTCAGTTAAAATCCATGAAAAGGTTTATATATATTGGTATCACTTGAAAGAAAAAACTTACCTTCCAATATTCAAATATCTAAAGGATGCTATCAAAAAACGCTGAACCGAATTTATAGGTAAAGGCATTTTCATAAAAAGGGTATCGATTCAAAACATATAATACCCTTTTCTGGTAAAAAACAGGACTATTCCCAATACACTGTTTGCATTTTCACACGTCGCGTATTTTTTTTCAGTAATAGCTACGTATAAACGTTTTCTCCAGTCTTAGAATAACATTTTCTTCCCAAAGTACTTTGAACTCTCTCGTTCGGAAAATAAGATTGAATATCTATTGTGGAGGTCCTAAGATAAGGTTTTCTGAGTGAAAGAGGTATCAAAGGGGGTACGTTTAACAATAGGAGAGGCGTGTATTGAATGTCACATTTTGTATAGGTAACACAAGCTGTAAGAAAGTGGCTGAAAAGCTGTTGTGTTATATGGCTGCAGTCGTTCAGAGGGTGTGATCGAGTTTGTATACTGCAGGGTGATTTTGTGAAATAGAAAATGATTTTGCATCTTTTTTTTGATATGCTAGTGTGCATCATGTTGCTTTCGTATTAACATAAATAATAATACTCTAAATAACATCATCTTCTTAATATTTGACATTATACAACCTTAGTTTTTGTTTAACCTAAACCTTTTAAGGGGTTATTATACTCGTCATTATGAATAACTTTCACTATAATAATAATAATAATACACTAATAACAATGGCCCCTTAAGAGGTTTAGGGTAAACAAAAACTATACTATTTCAACTCTTTATTAGTGACTTTCGTGGACATGATAATTATTTAGGTTTTTTACAGTTGCAATCATGTCATTTCGTTTCAAATTGGTTATTTTTTATCGTTTTTGTAGTTTTTTTTCTTTCGTGAATTTTGGAACGTTAAGGCTTAGTAGACTGTAGATTTGCTGACCATCTGCTATTTTGTTAAGTACCTGGTACTTTTTGAAAGACCTGCACTGTCCTCCCATACCTATTAACACTGTTCTTGCCGGCTTGTTCTTGGCGACTTCTCCGTAGGAAATGACCAATTGGAACCGTGCACCTAGCTTCTGACATTTTATAACTGCCCATGTAGGTTTATGTGAAATGAAATATTTTGAATTTGAACAATCCGAAGGATTTTGGAAGAATTTCCTAATTGGGTTTCCATATACGAATTTCTCAGTAGCTGCCCGGAGTCTGGATTTGTGCCCGGTTGATGGCAATAAGCTCGCCCCCTGTTACAAGAGACTTAAACATAACTGGTAAAATGTGGGTGTCCTATAGGTACACCTCTGCCTAACCCTATGGGGAATACAGCCGTAATGTTATGAAGATCAACAGGAACACCTAGAATCTATAAATGTAGATGCTTAAAAAAAACCACAATATTTAACCACAAACTAAATTCAACACGAAAAGTTGGGTATTATTAGTTGTAATTTTGAAAATTACAATGTTATCAAAAGCAATATCCCGATTCTCCGAAATTCTCAATCATATTAATTCTCAACTCGAAAATTAAAACTTTAACAATTACGTGGGTAGGGTAAGGTCGGAAAAAACAACAATGAAAACTGAATATTCTCTTTCTTTTTCGTGTGGTTACTGACTAACCTGGTGTCAGACTCTGAACTGAATTACTCGTTGATAATTCTGGAATAGGTAGTATTTTGATAAAAATACATTTTACCTACTAGCAATCCACCTCTGTTTCGCACGGTTCAAAACAGTCTTGATTGTTGACAGATTGTTTTATTAAGTACCTATATGTTAAATATTAATGTATTATACACATAAACCTTTTTAGTTTTAGTTTCTAAGTGATGGTGAAAACGGCATCATAATCCGTTGCGTAATTTAGAAAAACAACGCGGTCACACAAACAGACACGAAAAGCGACTTCAATTTATAATAATAACTAGCTGCCCGGTCCGGCTTCGCACGGGTAGCACTATGTACTTACCTACGGCGCACCTACCTACATACCTACCTACCAACTTTACCTACCCTACCTACCCCCACCTACCCTAACTACCCTACCTATCTACCTACCTACCCTACTCTGCTATATTCACATTCATCAAATGCGTTAACTGTCCAACGCGCAAAGATAAAAAAGTCGTTAAGTTTTGTGAAATTTTCCATTTTTCTGCGCAATTTTCTTAATTTTTTCTTTCATAAGATTCTTCTCCTGACAATAACGAACACAACAAAAAAAAATAGTGAAATTGGTCCAGCCGTTCACGCGTGATGGTGTTACCAAGGGAAATAGGGATTCATTTTTATATATCGCACCTTTGGTAGAACAAGGGCATAATTGTCATAAATTGCCAAAATGACTTAAATATGCAGAAATGCTTTAAAAAGGCCCTTTGAACTGGAGGGACAAAGACATTCGTTTAATTCCTTCAAAAAGCAGAACAACCTTAGAACATTATTAACATAGCTAGACCACATTAAGTACAAAAAATATCTTAAAATTACTCTCCTGTAAAATTGCAAAAACTGCAATTGTGCCCTTGTTCTACCAAAGGTGCGATATATAGATAATTATGTACTATTATGATGGTTAACCACAAATATCGATAGTTATTGAAAAGAGTGAAAGCATTTTGTAAAAAAAAACGATTGGTTTCAGAGCGAGTTCGATGCGGTTTTTAGTTTTTATGCATGTGATATGTTTGTTTGTCTCGATATAAAGAGGGGCAAAGTTTTAATGAAATCAGATAAATTAATTGTAAAGCAAATTGACTACCAACTTAAATTTCTGTACCCATTATTCAAATCACAACTGTCATTTATTGACAGTTGAAAGAAATGGCTATAACACGGCAAATTGACGTAGGGTGTCTAATTTGCTTAACCATTAATTTTCCTGGCTGTATCATAGCTACCAAAATAAACTTTTGTTGCTGATCATACATAAATTAAATTAACAGTAACCATTTCTACAAATCAAAGTTAAATAACCTAACAAAGGGATTCTATGAACAGTGGCCGTGTTGATTTTGCATACTAAACGGATGGCAGTTTTGCCTGATCCGATGCTGAATTAAAGGGTGGATTAAAATCTACGTGTTTGACCTAAGTAGATACTTTAGACTCTTTGGGAGCCTACGGTACCCGTTCTATATCAAATAAAAGGCTTGTCGCAGTAAAACCGATAATTATATTGTGTATAAGAATTCAATCATACATTTTTATATTCTAATCGCTAGCTCTGACAAGCCGGGGGCCGACCGTCTAAACTTTTCACCTATTCTTAATATATATTGTTTGTCTTGCATTTCTCTCTACAGTACTTAGTTAGAGGTGTTTAGTATCTACTACCTTGGTTCTGAAAACTGACTAATCTGCGTTCGCAATTTATTTGCCAAACATGTAAACAAACACGAGTTTTCCACTGAGACAAACATCAACTTTATGGAAGTGTAAATAAAGTTGATTTTAGACCGATTAGTACTGTTGCAAAAGTCATAAAAAAATATGAAGTTGTAGCGCAAACTGAACCTTATATTTAGGTATTACAGTTGTTTTTCCTAAAACTCTTGTTTGCTTACATATTTGGCAAATGAATTGCGAACTCAGATTGGATTATTGGGATCATTCTCCTGCCCTTAACCCAATTTATTTGGGGTCGAGGCAGCAGTCTTTTTCTTCCATACTTGTCTGTAAATCGTCATCTCCCTTTCTATCCAGATCATCTTCCATACAGTCTTGCCATCGTTTCTGTGGTTTTCCCTTACTCATAGATATTCATACCTACTTAAAACTTTCCTCATGACATTTTCCTCATTCCTCCGTATCACATGCCCATACCATGACAACCGATTTCCACACAAATTTTCAGTCATCATAGGTGTCACTTTCCGACTTCCTTTTTTGAAAGAAAAGAAAGAAAAATAAGTTGTATTTGTAACAGAAACATCGTCGTTCATTTATTTGTCATTTCATATTATCCACCACACACCCCTCTTGTAACACAACACATCAGACTGCCTCTTATCCATTAGAATACACAGTTTTACTTAATTAATCAAAATAATCGCATATTTTGATTGATTAAAAACGGTTCTTGAATAAAACGTATCAAATATATAAAGAAAATCATTTACCTTTATGAGTTTACGAATTTTCCTGGAAGCTTGGTTTATATATAGGCTGCTCAAGGTTTGTTCAAGGAAAGTTTAGTATAGAGCATATTTTTTTGTTCTTTTCGATTTTTTATTAATTTTCCTGTTAAAAAAACAACATTAAATCGGCAACAACCCATATAGGCACGTAACGTGTAGAAAAAAGTGTCAATATGAATGAAAAAAAAATGTAGAAGATGAGATTATAAAAATAACCTTCACTCCATTAAAAAGTCAATAAGATACATCTTATTTCGTAAAATGAGATCAGGGTATTGATACGCACACACACAAGGCGTATGGGGAAGATAATACGCGATAGTATAATACGCACACACACGCGTATTGGTGTGTATGTGTTTTATACTCACACGTAAAGCTGCTTATCCATTGTTGCGGAGTTAAGCTACGGTTTCTTAGAAGAGCGGTTCCGTCATATTATTACCGCCATCATCTGTCATTTTCACGGTGTCAAAAAACTGTATTTGGACAACCGTTATTATGTGACCATTCACCGCTTTCTTAGGACACCAAAGCCTTAAAAAGCGGAGAAAAGCGAGGGAGCAGTGCATAATAGTGTAGTAGAGTAGTGAGTGGTCAGCAGTGCTATTCTGTAACCATCTCACCGTGAAAACTTAGGTGAAGTGAGCGTGGAGTGATATGTTATTCCACAGGGATTGACACTATTGACAGCTCACTTCACCCAAGTTTTCACGGTGAGATGTTTACAGAATAGCATGGCAGGTCCACTGAAGACGGGTGAGGAGCTAAAGCTAGGCGGTTTCGTGAAAGTGGTGCTGCCACACGCCACATAACGTCGAAAATAAAAATCTATATAGCCCAACCAATATGTCGGTAATCGTAAAACTTAAATTTTACAGGAGAAATGTTTTTCTGTTTTTGTTGAATAGCTTTTACACTTTTGTATTGATACGTAAAGATACTTTTCTCGACATAATTTCGTTTTTAAATTTCCCAACAATAAAAGTGTTTTTCATGATATCTCCGTAAATATCACTACGAAAAATGTGAAATAAATTACTAAGATGTATCCCAACCCATAGGTTCCGAATTTGACATAACAATAAAAAGTCCATAATAGCACATTACCGACTTATTGCTTGGGGGCATCGAGTTATACTTTTATGAGCGTTTTATATCCTAAAAGTTGGCAACGTCACCAATTGCTGTCAAAAATTTACCAATATTTTGGCAATATTACTGTATGGAAATTAGAAATTGCAATTATAACATTGAATTTGATGTTGTACCCGTTTTAGGTGTACAAAAGGCATTTTGGAAACTTTCCAAATACCTTTTTTACATCTAAAACTAAATATTCGGTGTTACGATATTAATTATTGCATTTCATAATCAGTATTCTAGTTCGCTAGTTAGCCACATTTCTTATTTCCATACAGTAATATTGCCAAATTAATCAAAACAGTGAAATATTTGACATCTATTGGCGACGTTGCCCGCTTTCAGAATAAACGCTAATAACAACAAAACAAAAAAAAATGTGAGTCTGTCTGTCACAGATTTTGACGGTACTTTCATTGGAAGATAGCTTATGTTTTAAGGAGTAACTAGATTTTTATTTTAGAAAAAGAATTAAAGTCCACGCGGGCGAAGCCGCGTGCAGTAGCTAGTATTAAATAAAATCAGCGACGCTATAAGATAATGATGGTCGTTTTATAGTGATGCTGCCATTTTCTTGACAGAACAGCCGTCATGTAATTTTACACGTATTGACTTAATTTACCCCTGCACCTTAAGGGTACGCTAGTCGGTCATTCTTCCACACAAACGTAGTATGGTGATTACTCGTCTGTTCGACGGTGTTCGTTCAAAACTAAACACTATATCAAGTTGTCTTGTCATTATCTAGCCCTGTATAGAGGCAGAAATGGAAAAAATAAATAGTTTTGAAAGTTATGAGCGTCGAAACTTCCATATTTCAACACTAATTTTAACTCGTCTGTGAGCGTAAATAAATAACTTATATAGTTAAAGAAAGTTTAAAAACTAAAATCTGACTACTGCAAAATCACGCTCTAAAAAGTATGAAACAAGAAAATATTTCAGACAGAAATCAAGACAAATTACAAAAATAGTCAAGCTAAAGCCGTGGTCGCATGCCTGTATACCTACAAAATTATAATGGCATGCGACGACGGCTTTACCTAGACCATTTTTGTACTTGTCTGAACTTACTGTCTGAACTGTTAAACTTACTTTTTATTTAAATAATTTTGGGGTTATGATTGCATTATAAAGTATTTACAGAGCCGCTTTATTTATTTTTTGTTTAGGCTTTATTGTATAATTTTACAGCCGCGCCGTAAGTAGCACAGTCTCACTTTTGTTTGTTTTTAATAATTTCAACATATTTATTTACTTGGACAATATGATATATATACATATTTGTAATGTGCCCTTTGAATTGAAATCCAACAATCCAAAAATAAAAATAAATTAAGTTTAGGACTTTATGTCCTCTAGAGGGCGCCTTATTGAATTTAATGTGAGCCTATAACCAGCGGACAATCAAGACACTTTTAGCAATACCAAATTTGTCAAATTATGATCAGTAGTTTAGTATTTATGAGGTAACAGATGAACATACATACATACATACCGGTCAAAATCATAACTCTTCTTTTTGCTTCGCCGTAGTCGGGTAAAAAAAATGACAAAATAGAAACCGTACAGGGATAGATAATAATTTATTCAGAAGTTCAAATAATTTTATTTTGAGTTAATACATCCAGTAGATTTTCAACAATATCTATACACCCAAAGGTCTGTTCATGAAATTTTACGCGCTTGTTTTCATTATAAATCATCGTCCATTTCATTAAATATATTTTTATAAGGTAAATACATACCAAATAAATAAATAAATAAGTAGACTAGCATGCATATTAGTCACGCCCACCAACGAATTCGAGCAGTCGACTAGTGCACCCTTAATGTACCGGCATTGGAAAAGCAGCATAAAACTACGTATTCCATACGCACACACACGTAATACTGCGTATGTATTTTATCCGCACAGTCTAAACGACTGAACCGATTTGTACTAATGGTGTGTCATTGTGATCGTAATTGTGTAACATGGTATTATAGTTACGATGGTCGTGTATCCATTCAATTCGTTGTGGCAATACTGGTTCGTATAATAAACAGTACCTGGGCGACCGAGCTCTGCTCGGGTGAAAATAGAGAAAAGGAATTTTCCCAGATAAGAGACCTAGCTCGATCGCTATTTCGCCCCCGTTAACCCCTGTATTGCAACTTTCATCTAAATCGTTAGAGCCGGTTTCGAGAACGTGATTACAAATATTGCTCATCTAATATTAAAAGCTAATAATAAGTAACAAAGATTATATTATATACATGCAGGTATATATCTCTAGTTTGTAAGATGGCTCAGAATTAAAATGAAATGTCATCATCATCATCATTTCAGCCAAAAGACGTCCACTGCTGAACATAGGCCTCCCTCAAGCACCGCCACTTCAACCGGTTCTGTGCTTCCCGCATCCAGAGGATTCCTGCGGCCTTCACAAGGTCATCGGTCTATCTTATGGTAACAAGAATAACTTATGTATACCTAATTAATAATAAAAATAGCAACATGCCTCTTGTTTTGTGCTTATTAATCATGTTCTTCCCAAATTCCTAACAAAAAATAATCATAATTTAAAATGAAAAGATGATAAATAAGAACTACTAATTAGGGTTGTCTAAAAGACGGACAGTTCCATGTTATTTGCGTACTTAATTACTTAATTCATCCAAAATATTTAAAAAAGTTTTATATTTTTAAGATCGAAAAAATATTCTTAGTCTCATTCTTCAGCAACCTGTGTTCTCCAAAATAAGATGGTAAACGCTTGCCAGATTGGGGACACTGCTCTCAAACGTCCGAAATGTTTCTTCAAGTAATGACTGGAACAGCGTTTAGCATCTTTATAACAGTTAATTTATTCCGTCGTGACTATGCGGAAATCAATTATAAAATACAATAGACGACGTATATCGATTTATCGATCGTTGAGAGGTGAAACACGTGTAGATTTCTTACAGGGTTCTTTATGACTCTTTAAGAACAATTACGCGGATTAATTTACTACCTAAATATACGTCGTCTATTGTATTTTACTATCTTTATAGTAGTTTACTTCTCAAACACTGCACCCGATTCTGTAGTACCATATAAAAAAAAGTGTTACCTACAAAATTTAAATATTAAATCAATCTTCCTAGCCTTTTCCGAAATATTGTAATATTAAGTCACCTACAAATAACACACGAAATAAATTCTGGTATTTCAAAGGTGAAGAACTAAAACTACCCTAGTTTAGATTCCACGTAAAAATACACTTCTTTTAGCCTAATTACTGGACACTGTTACCGTCCATATTTGACTGTTCATACCTACCTGTTAAAATTAGTAGTAAAAGTGAACAGATCCTCCTTCCATTTAATTTCCTTTTACTAAATAAGCGCCAGCACGTAACCAACCATTTCGAGCAACAAACACATGAAACACAGTACACAAACCTCTATTTGTGTACAACAATACACAACAACAAACACAAATTCCGTACATCTAATTCAATTCGCACCTCGCAGCTATTCCCCTATAATCCGACGCCCGTTTAATATTCGACCCGTTCCGGGTCTAAATGGTAATGAGTTACCCAGTTTTAGCTAAATGAAGATTCTGTTTATACGATAGTAACCCGGATAATCCACCGATCCACCGACTAGCTATTGAAAACGCATTTAGTCTTCAGCGGGATGGGACGTCGATAAGCAATACAGAGTCAACCCTCAAAGACAAAATTTAGATTTTTCAAATGCATGATTATAACACATAATATCACGCCTGTAATGCCCGAAGGGTTAGGCAGAGCACACCCACATTTCGCCAGTTATGTTTAAAGCTTCGTGCAGACAAGTGCGACGCGACAGCGCGACGCGACACCGGCTATTGTTATACCGTGAAGTTTTCTTAGAAATTGTATTGTTCGAGTCGCGTCGCGCCGTCGCGTCGCGCTGGTCTGCACGAGCCTTAAGTCCCATATAATAGGGGGTGAGCATATAATTAAAATATTAAAATTAAATTGTGTTATGCGGTAATAGTATTGTTTAAAACATAAAACGACACGATACCTATTTCCAACCAACAAATTTTTGCCTATTTGTCAATTTAAGAAGCGCCATCTAGTTCCAGTAATCTTCATTTTTTTATTTAATTTCACATGATTTTTGGAATATTACAGCAGAATGATTAGGTGCAGCATATACCTGCAATGTTTTGCAACATAAAAATCACGCTCATTTACCAATGTTATTGATGTTTAGCATAAAATCAGTCCTTAACTTCAGAAGTGATTTTATAAAAATACAAGGCTAGGAAAACTATAGTAGCTACTAATGTTCAATACATAGGTTCCAAAAAAAAAAAAAAAATCGGTAAGTATTCATAAAAAAAAAATTATTTTTAACTAGTTTTTAGTTCACCATTTTGAGAAAATAACTGTGTTTAAACACAGTAAGTTTCTCAAAATGGTGGACTTGTTGGTTGTCACTATATTGCTTATCAGCGTCCGTTTACGAGACTACCATTCGATTTATGGGAGTCGGGTAAATTAAATGCGTTGCTAGTCAGGTGTTTGAAGACGAAGAAAATTGTGTTCGGAGCATTATAGGGATTTAGTTGTCTAGCTTGTATTGGGTAATTAGTTTGTCTTTCCAATTAGAGGAGTGCTATTCCTTTGGTAGAGTTAATTTCAATGTTTGTATTTAACTCACTGTGCATTGATGTGCAAGTGTGTGAAATAAGAAAGTGTCAGGCGTTTTAGCAAACTTTGGTTGATTTGCGATTTGAGGAAATTCAATTTCAAACTCCTAACTATATAATATTCGGCTATCAAAGCCTAGTTTAACCTGTTGAGTCGAAACACATAACTTATTTTTAGCTGAGAATAAATTTAGCTATCAATAATTGAAAGGGTTTACGTGAAGCTTGTAAAAAAAAAAAAACATTCGGACAACATAAACTGTGTTAGTAATTTTCTTATAATTAATGTTTGTAAACATATTATCTATACCTACAAATTGAAACCTAATATTTGAGCTCGCTTCATGGGGACGACGCACAAGCGAAAGGAAGCGTTTCACTCGTTCATCACCCCCGCAAAACTTCTCATAATAGGAGGGTAGATGTTCTCCGCCACTGTCCTCAGAATAGTGTTGTCACTGTCCCGCAATCTTGTTATTAAGGACTAGATTATTTTTTCCGAAAAACCATGTAGAAGTCGTCGGTTCGATTCAGCGCAAACATCTCAGATGCGCTTCAAAAACGGGGCAGTCCCAACAGCATTCTGAAAACATTATTAGATTGGATGCGCAGGACCTCCAGCGATCTTTTGGTAAAGCTGACCCACACACTCCCCGTGTACATACCCTGACAATAAGCTTTAAAAAGGTTTTTTTTTAACCTGTTTAGTACAACGGTAAAACCTGTGCGCTAACAAATTCCCTCTGACCGCCAGTGCCCTGCGCTCCCTCTCTATGTCTACATTGTCTTTAAGGTCGTCGGTAAGTATGTGCCCCAGATACTTAAAAGTATTTACTCGCCTTATACTCAAGCCAGAGTAAAACTCGGTACATAGTCGGGGGCCTTAGCAGCGGCCTTAAAAACCATGTACTCACTTTTATTTACATTATAAACGAGTCCGTGTGTAGCTGCATAGTTCTCGCTTAGTCTCAACATCTCTCTAATTGATCCTGCAGTCGGGCCCAACAGCATGTCGTCAGCGTAACTGATATTATATTATTAATGGTAACACCACCCACGTGGCATCAGACATGTATGCTACCGAGCCCAGCCAGAAGATCATTCACATATACGAGTAGATTGAAGAGACTAGGAGACTAGGTAAAAATAGTATATTATGCAATTAGTGAATAAAAGAAGGATTTAAAGCGAGGGCCATAGATGAATCACGAGCGTAGCGAGTGATTCGAGTGTTAGAATCCTGAGCGACGCGAGTAATTCATGGCCCTCGATATAAATCCGTTTTATTCAAGAGTTGCATACTATACTTTATACCATGACTACGAGAAAAAGAAAGATATAAGCGAAAATAGACATTTAATAAAAAAAAGGAAGGTTGAATTAATTAAATTTAATTAATTACTTAATTTAATGCACATTAAAAATGGAACAATTACTAATATTAAGAGTAATTTTCTTATTATGACTAATAAATAATCAACTTGTGAAGCGATATTTATTTCCTGTGTATCGAGTATGTTTTTGCAAGGAGGTTGTATAGCATTGAGATGGAGGTCGCATATATAAATATATTCTAAATTCAAACACCAAAATAGTGATTAAAAGTGCTTTTTATTCACTGAAAACAGTGAATAAAATAAGCTTTTTAGAGGGGGAATGGTATAAAGAATATTTTTTACAACTATTGTTTATACATTAGGTTACCAGTTGAAAAACAATTACGGGCAGTCATTCTATTTTTCGGTGGTTGGTAAATTAGTGTGATTGATGTGAAAGTAAAACATGAACAGTAATAAAAAGAAAATTGGTCGGTTAATTCAGTACCAAAAATACTCAAGTACGTATATGTAGTGTAATAAATGAATGGCCAGTAAAAATGTTGGAATGGGCAGTTAGATAAATAGTTCGGTCGTTCATAGGTTAGGTTGAGCAACCGCGTGCGAGCCGAGCGAGCGCTACTTCCAAGTGGCGAGGGGCGCGGATGAGGCGCGGGCGTGGCGACGGTGTGGCGCGGGCGTTGCGCTACCCATTTCATATAAGATGTATAGAAACAACGTGGCGTGGAACATAGACATGTGACGTGGCGTAGGCGAGGCGACGGTGTGGCGCGGCCGTTGTGTTTTCTCCGCGCCACGTTGTTCCTATACATTTTGTATGAAATATGAAACGGGTGGCGCTACGCCCGCGCCACACCGTCGCCACGCCCGCGCCACTTGCCATTTGTGCATCCCGCCTTAGATTTCTTACCGACTAATTCCGATTTGTTAACTGCCCACACGTAACTGCCCGTTTACCCATTTTAGTGCTATATATTTATTTAATTACCCATTCAAATATTTCTTATGACTCATTTTTATTTAGTTTACTGCTCTTTTTTTTGTGCCGAACTTTTTAATTTATCAAAACTACAATAAACAACTGCCGCTTGAAATCAGTGCCAAAAATAAGTAGGTACATACATGATACAACATACACAATATACCAACTTACAGCGCCCCACAATTAAAGCGAGTACGTAACTTTCCCATCAGAACGCATCGCGTTAAAGCGTAAATCGCTTCACTTTCCGCTGTAAAGCGTAAAATAAATTAGTTGTGTACAAAATTTTTCCGCTAAAGGATTTTAATGAATTTTTAAAACGGTTCCGGGGCCGTATCGCACCGACAACTTTAATTAAAAATTCTGGAGGCGTAAAAACGGCGACGATTTCAAAATAACTGGTAGGAAAAGTGAGGAATGATTCCGTTTAGTTTTGTTTTGTAAGAGCAGATGTTGTGGCGTTTCATGTCGATACTGAGCTTATTTCAAAAAGAAGAAACCGATATCTGAACATCGATTTGGTATTTCGCGACGGCGGCGCTAAAGTTTTTATAAACTTTGCCTTCCTATTGATTTCATTGAATGGAGAAAAATTGTGCTCAATGTACTAGTTTCCAACTATTTCAATTGAAAATGAAACGTTTAAAAATAAAGGACAATGACTTTTAAACTAAAGTAGGCATTTAAACAATACTATAATGTCCCAACGTTCTTCAAAACACAACTCAGCCTTCTGCACCATCCTACAACCTTCAACGCTATATGTGCACAATTACATATCGCTCAACACGAGATAGCACTCCGCACGAAATCGGAAACTTAAATACGTATCCACTTCCATCAAACTCGAATCGAAACGTAGCAATTTGAAAACTCGTCGAGATGTAAATTGACGATATTATGCGGTAATCGAAGCAAGGAATTGGCGCTGAAAGTGGAACTAATGTTAATGTAGGTTCTCAAGAATTCTCTTTGCTCCTAATGCAGGTGCATTAGCCGAGATCACCGCATCCTTCCCCCCAAGATATAGTGCTACGTTCATCTTAATTAGATGGGTTTATAGCCAGGATTAACTGTCCCCTTTTAATCTTCAGATGAAAGCTGATGGAAACCTTTTTGTGGAACCCAGGAGAAACGCAATTACGTACCTATTAACTATTAATAGCTATGATGTATAATAGAAAGGGTTAAGCGATTTTATAGGCTTCATATCTGATCTTAACCGTAGTAATGGGGGTAGGGAACAAACGTTATCGTTGCAGATACTTATTTAAATTATTTTGTTCATTTATTCATGGTATTAAATTAACTTTAAGCAAAAAGGTCTGTATTCAAAGAGCCCTTCTATCAAGATTACCATTTTTTTGACGAGAACAAAGTTAGTACGTGAGACAGGAAGTTAGGGAGCGACTTGAAAATGGAACGGAAATAGTGAAACGGAAATGACTTCATTCCGATTCCGAGGAGTCTCGTGTTGTTTGTGAATCGGCACCTCGATAGGTGTGTTTTAGAAGGGGGAGTTTGGTTTAAAAAGAAAGTTTTTTAACCCGTGTATTGTAACTTAAAATAAGGGAATCTTTTGAACTTTTAAATCTTGATTATAGCTAAAAATAGACGGAGTTATTTGATAATACGGAGTGTTAAATAATTTTGGATTAATAACGTCGACGTAGAGCAGTGGTGGCCCAGGTCCGAACCCAGGCAGATGCTTTACTTTGTGTCAATAATTTCATCACCACTGTTCTCAAAACGGTGAAGGAAAACGTTGTCACGAAACCGGCATGTCCTAGAACCGAAAATTCAAAGACATGTGACATCTACCAACCCGCACTGGGCCCGCGTGGTGGATTACAGCCCACTCCCTCTCGAGGAGTCCTGTGTCCCAGCAGCGGGAACATTATAGGGTGATTAAAATAACGTCGACGTGTATCGATTGAAGTAATATTCCTTTTGTCATATGAATAGTGAATGAGGAGTATTTAAGGATCGTAGCAGGTGGCTTTTTGTTGTTTCATTTTGCCCCCATGGGAGAAAGCATGAGTTTTTAAGTGAATGCGCATTAATCACCAAACTCGTTCATTGCGTAAATTGGCGTTGTCAGATTGAGCAAGGTTTGTCTGACGATGTTTTCCCTCTTTCCTAGTCACTGGTCACACTTTGAACAGAAAAAGGAAAAATATAAAAATATATCTAGATAGAAAGTCAAAGCAGTGAACTTGTCGAAAAAAATGTCGTCCAACTGTTGGCCGCAAATTGCACGTACACTAGAAAAGCACAATCACAGCAAAATGACGAGGCGCAAGTGTAAGACGTATCTGTCACGCACACGAGCATAACAAAGTTTGTATAAGGGTACACTAGTCGACGGCTCGAACTCATTGGTGGGCATGACTAATATGCATGCTAATTAGTCTAATTATTAATTTATTTTGTTTTATTTATTTATTTAGTAAAATAGACGATGATTTATAACGAAAACGATAGCGTAAAATTTCATGAACAGACGTTTGGGCGTACTACTACTGGATGTATTACTTTTGAATAAATTATCTATCCCTGTACGGTTTCTATTTTGTTATTTTTTTACTACATAAGTTATTTATTTACGCCCAAACACGAGTTAAAATATAGAAGTTTCAACGCTCATAACTTCCAAACAATTTTTTTTTTACCAATTAATGACTAGATAAATTGATATAATTTTTAGTTTTGAACATACACCATCAAACAGGCGAGTAATCACTGGAATGGAAGAATGACCAACTAGCGTACCCTTTAGTTCTTTTGCAGCGCAACACTATCTAGACATATAAATAATCCAAGAGAAAAAGGTTTCGAAGCCATCTTCTCGTATCTAAGAAGCCCTTTCAAACGATTGATATAAGTAGGTAAATTTGTACCCGTTGTAGAATATAAAGGCATATAAATCGTATACATCGTGTTTGGGTTAATAGATATATCTACTTCATGAGAACAAAGACTGAAGTCAAGATCTATAAAAGTTACTTAGCACTTACTTTGTCTTAGCGTTATTCCTGTCACTGTCGCACCACTGTTAAACTACATGTGCAAGATAGAGACAGGATCATGTCTATTTCATATTCAAATCCTTGTTTCCAAATTGATGTTATTCTCACTTAAAGAAATATCAACTTCATGTATGTAAATTAAGTTAATTACCTGTTTAACAGTCATTAAGAAATTTGAAGTTTTAGCGCAAAATGATCTTTTTGTGTGGCTATTACTCGTATTTTTCGAAAACACATATTTGTTTACATATTTGGGAATTGAATTGCAAACGCAGAATAAGTCAAACAACGAGCTAAGAAACGTTTATAGATCTCGGCCCTAGACTAAGTTTACTAATAATAAATGTCTTCTTTATTTATAGTCATACTACTATCCCTTCTCACTAAACAATTAAGTAATAAATTGTGGCTTAAGGGTCTCGTTTAGGCACTTAACTCTAAGGTAGGTAATCTTATCTTAATTAACGCTAGACGAAGAATAAGTTAGTGGACTTAATAAGCAATTAGAAGATTATAAAATAAAGTTAACTAAGCCGAAAAAAAAATGGTGAACAATTATTCAGAATGGAAGACAGACTTTGAAAATGCTATAGCGTCGGCAGAGTAGAGCAATGCAGAAGTTTTTTTTTTTTTTCTGTATTAATAAGAACTGACGTTTTTAGTAATTAATTACAATCTAACCTTAGACTAATAAGTAATTTGATTCTAACTTAATATTTAACTAGATAGATTATGTTGTAACTTAGAACCCATTTTATTAAACTTGACATTTTGTGTTGTATTGCGTACTTTGATTTTGTTTTTTTCTGAATTTCATCTTGACATGGTAAACTTGTATTGATTTGATTGAATTTGTTAATAATATTTGTAAACTGTTTGCATGCCTTAGTTAAGGTAGTTAGTATAAGGATAATTTTAACCTTAACATCTGTAACTTGTAGGTACCTACTTTCTGTGCAAATAAAGAACTATTTTATTCTATTCTATTCTAAGAATAATGTCTATTTGCACTTTTACACAAGATCAATTATGTAGCACTTTCTTATGGTCTGATAATTGATAAAAACACTTTGTTCATGTGTTATATGAATAGCACAGCATTGTTAGTATTTATTATTAATTTTCACTAATTACACACTAGTCTAACTCAAATGGTTTAGTTCTCTTTAGCCTACGCACTATGTCGGTGTTGTCTAGCAGCTGGATTGCATCGACAGTCACATGTCGGTGGAGTCTGCGTTCGTGGGCTTCAGCAAAATTTTGGATGACGTTGGTGACGAATTCCATTTTAAGGTCTCGAAGGTCATGGTGTAGGTCGTCATTTCTAATGTACCATGGTGAAATGCAGAAGTGGAGCTACGGATCAAACACGATGTCAATAAACGACACCCAATATTATAAGTTCCGATGTTTGTAAATATGTGAGCACCATGTATCTATCACATAATTAATTTATCTGTCATTGCTTCATTTTTAATTATTTATATCTATTGTTATTTACGGGGAGGAGCTCGTGGCTAAGTAATAACTGCTGCACGGGTCGATACATCAGGTTAAGCTACGCTTGCCGGGGTTGGTCTGTGGATGGGTGACCATCTTTACATACCGAGACTCCTCCGTGCCTCGGAAAGGACGTTAAGCCGTTGGTCCCGGCTGTCATTCAAGGATCTTTGACAGTCGTTACGGGTCGTCAGAAGCCCGAAAGTCTGACAACCAGTCTTACCAAGGGGTTTCGTATTACCCAGTTACTGGGTTGTGGAGGTCAGATAGGCAGTCGCCCCATGTAAAATATTGAAATTCAGCTGAATTCGGTTAGACAGGAAGCCGACCGCAATAAAGTTGGGAAAAGGCTAGGCAGATTGATACCTATTGTTATTTAGTAATCTTATTCCAGTTGCATTGTCTTCACATATAATTGATGTATACAAATATTGTATAACATTTTAAAAGAGTAACGGTGAAGTTTCTTGCCCATTCTTTTCTCCATACGATTTTTTTTTGTAAGTACATTCGAAAGTGCCTTATAAGTGCGTCATTGAAATAAATTATTAGACTTGACTTTGACCAAGGCGAAACGGTTTCCAAAGTCACTTAAAGAAAAGTACATAATTGGTCGCTTACTGAAAGGCCCGTAAATGATATAAAGTTATGTCCGTTTTCACTCCCTGAAACTGGGCGACACCTAAATGAGTGTCTAAAATAATATCGCACGTCTGGATTTATTTTGAACTCGATGTTGAGTCAAGCCTTCAAAATCTTCAATTCTTCATATTTTTGTTAAGGTCTTGCCTAGTGTCAATGAAAACGGGCAAGTCCGTACAGTATCGCTAATTAAGTTCCTAGTAGCCAAACGTAATTATTCAACAAAATAAATCACAACCATAACACGACGCGAACAGCAAGCGCAAGTAAATATTTACCTGAAACTAAACTCAAGTTAATTTCAGCATTAATTGTTGGACCATAAACCTGTTTACTGGGAGTTGTTAGCCGTAACGTATGGGACAAGCGTAACGGTGCGTGAACCAACATTGTCGGTCCTTTATGGTTATCCCATAAAGCAAATAGTGTCCCGTTACCTTTGTGAAAGCAAATGTTTGATGAAAATGTTGTTGTTCTGAATTTGCATAATTTTATGTTGTTAATGGGGTGCAACTGGGTAAGATGAGAATTGCGTGAGTTTTATGGTGATTAAGGATACTTTGGTAGGAAAAGGGAAAGCCTTTGCATCCGCAGAGGGACGTAATATAAGCTATAAATACACACTTCCGCTGTAATAACGCAATTACATCAAGGGCATGAAAACGTAATTTACTTTATTACTGTGCAAATAAAAAGCTATCAGCACGCGTACCATGACCACGGGTTTTGTCGACGGAGGAATAGAAAAAAATTATATATTACTATTCTTCCGTCTACAAAACCCGTTTCTATTGTGGTCATGCAACGCGTGCCGCTCGAAAGTAAAAACAATTAGTGTTTTCTTAGAATACATACAACTTAAAACAATGAATCCTATCACTTCAAATTGTCATCAAATACCAGCCATTAATACCATCGGTAATCTCTTCATTATTCACAAACAGCCACACTACGCTAATTAAGAAAATTTCCCCAATTTTCGGCCTAAATTCAGCGGAAAACTCAAATATATACAACTTCCTTGATTAACATCCCGCAGTTATATGCAAATATATACTTATTGCCGCAGCGGGCACTGGTAGAGCACAAAATAAGTACAGAAAGTCGTCTCCAAGCAACAAGACACATAGACACACTTCACATACAGCGAGCGCAAGCGCACTCGTGACTGTCATGGCGCAATAACACTTGGTCGTTTTCCCGAGTTCGATTGCATATGGAATTCGGGCAAACGCCCAAGTGTAAATTAATGAGGTCGAGTACGCCCGTCTTCAGACAATCTAGTCCAGCTTCATGTTCCAGGTGACCAGTGTAATTAATGCATCGGGTGCCCGAATTAGAGTAGTCTTACGAGCACCCGAATACGGGCTAACGACCAAGTGTAATAGCGCGTTCATTTGTTTGAGATATTTTTTGAGATCGCCGAACGTACGCGCACGTACGTGTCTCACGTACGTGCACCTGTTTTCAATCTATGTATGAAGAAAACCTTCTGTACTTGATTCTATTTGGTTTCTCAAGGGTACTGTTAGAGAAATTGCCGCAAAACAGTGAAGGGTAATGAGGTTAGACCCACGATATGCGATGTATGCGGTTTCTTCAAGCCGTTGAATGAAAATTGGAACGCAGTTTGTAGCGGTAAATTAGTTATAGTCATATTTTTGGTTGTTATGATAGTTGGGTGGAATGGAACTGCTTATATACATTTTGAGGGTGTCTATTCAATTTTATACTAGAAATTGACCGCGGTTTCACTTGCAGACTAGCTATTTTAATTAATGTGCTACGATGAAAAAAAATGAAAAAGTGTTTATTCACAGGAATATTCTTTACACTGACACATATTACCTCTGCCAAACAGCAAAGCAGTATGTTGGCAGACGTAGCTCCTTTTTTTGTTTTGTACATAATTTTTATATTTATTGACACTTTTTCACATAAAGGTAAACTACTATTCCTTCATTTCTTAAATTTAAAAACAGACATACAATAAAACAGTACTAACGGATACTGCGCAAATGAGCAGTGGTGAGTAGTGGTAACGGCCGCGGCTTAAGAGGGCGCCTAAAGGTCCACTAGCGCCACTCTTTAAAAAAAATATTATCTCGTGACTGAGAAGGAATTATGAATAACGGCTACTAAGGACCCTCGGTAAGTGTGTCTAGAATTTTCTAATACCTTTTATAAAGCTTTATATTGAGACACGAAGCAACAAAATACGATCTAAAGAAAAGCGGCGACATTCCTCTAGATCGTATTTTGTAATACGATCTAGAGGTAATATTACGAGAGGTAATATTACTAGAGGTAATGTCACGAGATAATATTTTTTTTTAAGAGTGGCGCTAGTGGACCTTTAGGCGCCCTCTTAAGAGTTGTAGGTCGTAGGATCGAACTAAAAATTTATTTCATCACCACTGCTCTCGAAAACGGTGATGAAAAACATGAACCAAAAATATCGAAGAAATAATGTGACATCTAACAACCCGCACTGAGCCACTGGCCCAGTGCGGGTTGTTAGATGTCACATTATTTCTTCGATTTTTAAGATTTTTATTGTGGATTACGGCCCACCGGCCCACTCCCACTCACAGACAGTAGGTCTGTGTCCCAGCAGTGGGGACATTATGGGGTAATTATCCTATGATTTTGCTGATAAATAATTCTATGTCTTTCTCAGAGTTGCGTTAAAACCTTGTGTAATTTTTTTGTTGATCTCGTTTCACTAGATGTCACGAGAAGAAGTAAAAAAAAAAACTCACGGATTTATAATCGCAGGATCTATGGATTTCTTCAAAGTACCTTTGCCTTAGTTTATTTAAGTAGAAAAATATACCGCTACACACATTTAAATTGCAGGAACGTTTTTTTATCTCCACATAGTCAGTAAAGGCAAAGGAATCGAAACGGACGTTACGAGCAGATGTTACGTTTTTTGCATATTGGAACTGTTCCAACACATTTGAGAAGTTTTATCACTCTTTACTTTGGATTTCCTTAACCGTTAAAGGCCTGATAAACAACTAATTAACGTGCTAATTGACGTGCTTGAGGGTCACCCAGGGCTTTACCGGTTAAACCTCTTTCAGTTTGGGACGTACCTAAAGAAAGTACACTATACTCAATACTTTTATTGCATTCCACGTGTATGTATTCTTAGGTGGTAAACATATAATTAGATCATATCACTGTCCTCTCATACCTTTTAACACTGTAATCTGGAAACATTGTAAAAACCATTTACTTTTAAAAGAGTAACCGTGAAGTTTCTTGCCGGCTCTTCTCCATAGGAAACGACCAATTGGAACCGTGCACCTAGCTTTTGACGTTTCATAAGTGCCCTTGTAGGTTTATGTGAAATAAAATATTTTGAATTCTGAATTGAAGTCGCGGGCAGAAGCTAGTAATTAACAAAATTAAAGTCTCAGGTACTTAAGTTAGGACGTTATAAGTTTACAGTAGGAGAAGACCAAGAATACTCGCAATTTACCAATTTATTTGGGTACCATTTCTATATTATAAATGCAATTACAGAACCATTCACAATCTACATAAAACTAAGAAATGATAAATGTTAAGCGCCAACGGGTTTTTTTTTGCATCTTTTTATTTTAGCGACAACACATATTAAGTAAAAATTACAGTTCGAAAAGGTGACTTGCATCATAGCAGATGCAAGTCACCTTTTCGAACTGTAATTTTTCGGAAAGAAATTTGTTTCAAAATTGCTTCAAAATTATGGTTCATTGACCGTACGCCAGATTAAGAAATAACCAAGAAAGAAACAGGCGTACCTCAGAATTAAGGGACAAAAGAAATAGAATTCTTAAAATAAAATAGCTTTAAGAATAACACAGCTAACTAAAAATAGACCCTCACGGGGACTGCAGTTTAAAAATATCCCTAAGTAAAATAAAAAACGTCCTGTGTGATCTTCAAACAAAGCCTTAATGTTCAGGAAGCGTTCAAATCTACAAACGGAAAATAAATAAGCGAACAAGATTGTAATCCCCTACATTTTCTTGTTATGAAAAAGCAGAGAGGAAGATTTCCTTTGTAAGTTAGCCGAACAATCGCACGTGGTCGCCTGATTACAACACAAAGATGTTGATTACAACCATGAAAACGTATTATAAATAGATTCTCCAAAGGAGTTTCATCGAAATTCACAATAAAACCAAAAGATTGTTCGAGAAGAATCTGAGATTAAAATTCCACCCTTTATTTTGGGGAGTCAATAGATTGAAATGAAAGCCTGGAATCAAAGGATCCTTCCTATTTATACAGGAATTCGATAAAGATTTTGCTGGAAATTTATATTTAAAGAACGGTGAATTAATGGCTTTGCAGACACGTTTGATTTCAAACGCTCATATAGGTTATTGAATGTTTAATCAGGTTTATTAAAAACTACGTTCTGCTCGCGACATCGTCCGCGTGAAATTTTTGTTTTAACATAAAATATATAACACTCGGCAATATTGTAGCTACCCATTAGTGAAAGAATTTTCAGAATCAGTGGGCGTAAAACGGCCACTTTCGCAGTTCTGCTAAAAGCGATTCATTTCCTGAATTCCCAGCAGTTCATTAGCAATTCCTCAAATTTTTGTTAAATGGTGACACAAATATTAGCTGAATAATATCTCAATTCAATTCATATCTGGATCATATTTGGTGTAAATATTGCCATATTGGAGGAAGTGCATCGCTTTTAGCAGAATTGCTAAAGTGCCAATTTAGCAATTCTGGACGTTTTAGGCCCCCAGATCAGTAGTTCCGAAGATTACACCCTGCATATAAACTCAGAAATTTTACCTCTTTAAATTATTAGGATAGATAACAGAAATATCAAATAATATAGGTTAGGTAAACTTCTATAAGGTTATCATTAAAGATACTACGAAAACATTGAAACAGAAAATATATTGTTGTACGAATTAATTAATAAGCAAGGGGTGGAAGTTATTACAACAAAGAAAATAAAGCTATTCAAGCTTTATTTTCTTTAATTATAGGGGTGAAAGATATATTCGCCAACAACACTGGATAAAATTATTTTGAAGCCACTTCACTCACCTTTACATTTACCCGACTACGGCACAGCCAAAAGGAAGGGTAATGATTTTAGCAGTCTATTTATGTAAGTATGTATGTGTGTATTTCTATTTACGCATGCGATTATAATTTTGTAGGTATTCCTAGCACCCACATGGTATACAGGCATGCGACCACGCTCCAAATCAAGGCATAAGTTACAAAAATGGTCAAGACCTTGACCATTTTTGTACCTATGTCTTGATATCTGTCAGATTTTTTTTTTGTTTCGTAGTTTTTTTTATGACATTTATTTTTTCGTGGTCGGGTTACAGTTTTTTAAACTTATTTTTCTTAATTAAAACACGGTTATTTTATGTATTATTTTCTAAGTATAAACAAAAACAAAACATTTCTCATACGTAAAATACAGTCAATATATTAGATGTACGTAAGTATTCAGTAATACAGCTACATTAACAAGTTAACACCTAAATAAAATATAACACTTCGCCAAAATCCGTAGCAGCTAAGGGGCTATCCACAAATAACCACTGTCTATTTAAAATAGCATTTTGAATTATTCACGTCCCACACCCCTCACGAAGGGGTTGATTATCCCCTACGCAATGGATCAGGAAGGGAAACCCAGCTTTGGGGTTGTGCAAAGGAAAAAATGAGTATCTGACATGTGGCGTGACTTCGCATAAATTATTATGCGAATGGAATAAAATTATGCGAGTTATGCCTAGATTTATTCATTAGGATTTTGTGGTGAGACGGTGTGTTGGATTGATTTAGTTTGGACATACTCGTAGTTACTTTGAAAGGAATATTTTTTTAGATAATATCACTCGCATAATAATATCTATGTATATCACAGAGCAGTAATTTGACTTTTCTTGCAAATGAATTATTGAATAAGGATGAATTCCTTTTTGAAACTGTGTCGCAAAATGTAAAGGGAAAGTTTTATCAAAATCGCTCGCTTCTATGTAAAAAGTTAACAGTTCCACGAAACAAAATTTTCAATACGAATTAAACAAATCTCGCGTTTCCTATTAAAACATCTTTTGAAAACCAGGTTTTCAATTACGTCGTTCTTAATTAATTTAATTCAACATGATAAATTAAAATTATTATTGAATAATTCAGAGCTTCCGCGTTATACTTTATATCAGTTGGAATTCTCAGATAGTGTAGATATTTGATTGAAATGGCAAAATTGCCGCCATTAGGGTACCTGAGATATGATCGCTGGATCGTTGATCCCTTAGTCTGAATACCTCGACAGTGGCCAGTATATCCGGACAGGCGGTGAAATACGGAACTACATTTAAATGGACTGAATTCGACGTAGTATTGGCGTTCTCCTTCACAAGCAGCGCCCCCTCTGAACTGACAAGATTATGTTGGTTGCCTAGCAGTCGTATCTTGATTGGAACTATTGTTCATTTCAAGGGATTTATGGCTGATTTGTATGTGATAAATACGTGGAGGTAGTGGAATTGTATGGGGAGTGATGGGGACTTCCTTGATTGCTGTTAAATTGTTTAGGAGAATTAACCATTAGGGAGTTTGCTATATGCAAGTGGGGGCTTATGCGTGTAATTATTTTCTGGCTTTTGTCTCTGCGAACAGAAGCTTCGATAATTATTCGTGTATAGATGTTTTCGCGAACACATAGATGCCTAATATGTAGGTATCATTTACTTTCAATTCACTATAATTTATTTTTGCAGGTTTTTTTTTTTTTAATGTTTTCTATTTCATTAAAAACAAAAATATTCTAAGGTAGTGTCCACACTTTCTATATATATTGTACAGACGTGTACAAAATCGCTAAGCAATGTAATAATCAATTTAATATTCTAATCACCTTAATTACAGAGTATTTCCTTAGTAACGCCATTTACATCATAAAATTACCTTAGACAATTTTTAAATAATTAAGAACACTGTAGCAATGCAATTAAGTTAAAATAAAAAAGTGAAAATAATTAGTGTCTCCTCTTCTTCAGGTAAGGAGTGGCTCGTTATTTATGAGAAGGCTCGAAAATAAGTCGCTTTAAGTTAAGCCATAATGTTCCTTATGTTAACTTTTATTTTCGTTACGGTCTTATTTATGTTGCGAATTTTGTGCCTCCGTAGCCTAGTTTTAGATGTTTATGTTTCTTAATTGGGTTAACAAAAAGGTGAAAATTATTTTTCTACTTGGTAGCATTTTTTGGCTTTTTTAAGTATTTACAGCTAAACCTAAAGTTTGGCTCTTTCATCTCCATTAAAAATAAACTTAGAGCCAGGGTGACTAAAGTTTCGGGGCGTAACTCCGCTGCCGCGAGAAATCGCGGCACAGCGGACAGAGCTCCGGCGGGATCTCATGGCGGCATGGAGAGTGCGATTGTCGCAACCCAGCGCTGGGCACGCCACAATTGTGGCGATAAGTCCCCTCTTTGAGGAGTGGCTAGAGAGGCGCCACGGCGTCCTCACCTTCCGCCTGACACAGGTCCTCACCGGACATGGTTGTTTCGGGAGGTTCCTGTTCAGGATAAAGCGGGAGGAAACGCCCGGGTATCACCACTGTGTGGATCGCCCGGAGGACACGGTGGAGCATACGGTGGAGGTCTGCCCAGCTTGGGCGGAGCACCACCGTGTCCTCACGGAGGCGATCGGCGGCGGCGATCTCTCGCGTCCGGCCCTGGTTCAGGCCATGGTCCGGAGCGAGAGTGCATGGGAGGCCGTCACCTCCTTCTGCGAAGCAGTAATGCTCGCGAAGGAGGAGGCGGAGCGCGCGAGGGAGAGGCAAAATGCGCCCCCTCGCGCCCCTAGTCGCCGCAGGAGACGCCCCGGGCGTCGGGAGTCGCGAGCCGACTTCCGGCCACCGTAGGCGCGGGCTTGCGGACGGTGAGCAATGGGTAGCTCGCCGTCCGATAGGGACCAGGCCCGGGTCGACGGCGCGTTGTGTTCCACGCGCGCCTCAAAGAGATGTCAGCACCAAATGACGGGGTCCGGAAGGGCCAATGCCTGCCGGGGTTGCGGGTTTGTCTGAAAGGGATATCGCGACCTCGGCACACAGGCAACGGAAGGAACACGGGTGGGTTTTAGTCAGTAAAAGTCTGACACGCCCTCCCGCTCCACCCAGAGCGGGAGAAGTTATTTGATAATTTCCCATCCTCAAAAAAAAAAAAAAAGGGTGACTAAAGTTTTTATAAAAGTCGCGTCGCTGCGCTGATGTGTTTTATTGCGGTTTTTTTTTTTTTTGTAATGTCTTTTCCCGCTCTGGGCGGAGCGGGAAGGCGTATCAGGCTCTAACTGACTAAAACCCACCCTTGTTCCTTCAGTTGCCTGTACGTTGCCAGGGGCCACGGTATTCCTTTCGGATTCTCCCACGACCCCGTCAGGCATCGGTCCTAACAGACCCCTTCAGTTGTGCTGACATCTCCTTGAGGCGCGCGTGGAAAACAACGCGCCGTCGACCCGGGCCTGGTCCTTATAGAACGGTGAGCTACCCATTGCTCACCGTCCGCAAGCCGGCGCCTACGGTGGCCGGGAATCGGCCTGCGATTCCCGACACCCAGGGCGTCTCCTGTGGCGGCTAGGGCCGTGAGGGTGCGTAATTTGCCTCTCCCTCACGCGTTCCGCCTCCTCCTTCACGAGCATTACTGCTTCGCAGAAGGATTTGACGGCTTCCCACGGCCTCTCCCTCCGTACCATGGCCTGGACCAGGGCCGGACGCGAGAGATCACTGCCGCCGATCGCCTTCACAAGGACACGGCGGTGCCGGGCAGACCTCCACCGTGTCCTCCGGGTGATCCACACAGTGGTGACACCCGGTTCACCTCCCGCCTTATAGGGAACAGGAACCTCCCGAAATAACCGTGTCTGTGTGCCTTAATTATTTTCAACGGAATAAAGTCTGAGCCGAACAATCGTACTTTTCATATATAATAAATAAACCTAGGCGCTGGCAGGGCTTTAGATTTTTGACTATTAATTTTATAGGTCTGTTTCTCAGGTTTGACCTACATACAACAAGAATTTCCCGTTTGCATATAAATAAGTAACCCTCGTCAGGATAAGACGTACGATGTGCTGAAGTCGCTTTCTCTTTCCGTAATATTTAATACAATTTTTCCCTCAATTCCCCGAAATTATCCTCGCTATGATTTTCGGCGTTGATTTTCGCGTAAGAAAAATATTATATTTTTGTAGCAGTTGTAGTTGTGATTGTACTTACTTAGCTTTTTATTTAGAAACTTAATACTACTATTTATAGACGATTTTATAGATGAAAGCGTTCTATGAAAACTGTCTAGAGATCGGATATTCGGATGCATACTTACCTAAAGTTAATTTTTGCTAAGAAATGATGGAAGTGGCTTCTTAATATAAATCCCGGATTTTAATTAAATTCGGGAATGCACAGCTAATCAGATACATAGTATGGAAATGACTTATCAGCCCTCTTATGAAGGTTAACAAATAAAAAAATTATATACCTACTGTAAACATTATTTAACGAAACTCAAGGCACCGAGTTGTTTGTCGCTATGTGCTATGCCAATTTGGCGACCTTCTTTAAAACATTAGCTAGCATTTCTATAGTAAAAAAATACTAAATTTATCAATTCCCGAATCGCGAGGTTTTTACGATCGACACAAAAGACCATTCCTCATTAGCGAACACCTGAACATAAGTAAACATACATTCGATTCTATAAACAGAACTCAAAATTTGTCGATCCCGAATCCCGGGATATTTTTGATACAAAAGTGCACCATAAAAGTAAACACCTCAAATTTAAGTAAATATGCATCCGAATATCCGATTTCTAATGATTTCATCATCATGTGCTTTGTATCAAAAGTGTATCCCAAAATAGACGAAAGAAGTCCTTATATTTTATTGATATTATAAATAATTGGGTCTCCTTAAGTGGTACTTTCTGTGAGTGGGACCTAACGAGCACTGAAGTTTTTTATTAAGCCATCTTCAAGCCTAATATACCACCGCTATAATATTGGAAAACCATCGCATTAAAATAATTATTGAGGTTGGGGATTCTATAAAATGAAAATATCTATTAAACACGATACAAGGAAACACAAAATGTTTCTCTAAAAAAACGACATTTTCATCACACAAGTGGTTAAGATCCCACATCTTATGCACACACAAGGTTGTGGGTTCAAATCTGGGCAAGTACAAATGTGACTTATGTACTTTCTGAGTATATTACAAATGTATTGAATTTTGACTATAATTTAATTATTTCCCAATTTATAAATATATAAATTTGTCCGTAAGCATCAAGAGTTCTACACAAAACGCGAAGACATCCAATCACAGTACACACTTAGACACCGATCTAGGCTAAACATACCAACATCCAAGCTAAAAATGCATTCTACAAGCCCCTACGTAATGTCTATTAAAGTATACAACAAACTACCTGTTATAATAAAGAAAGAAGAAAAGTTAAATATATTTATAAATAAACTTAAAAAACTACTGATAAACAAATGCTACTACTCCTTAGATGAATATTTAAATGATAAACATAAATAATAAACAATAAAATGATAATCACGGAGTTTATACGTATCGTTTAAAATATATCAATGATACGGTAATATAATTCATGCATAATTTTTAATAGTAATCATTAATCAATATTATAATAAAAATAAAATAGCAATAATAATAAATTAAACAGTATAGTAAATTAAGTAGTATAACAGAGCTTCCTCTCTCCTACCCTTTTGCTGTGACCTACAGGGTCCATAATGATCAAAATTATACAGTTACCACCTAAGTACACATTATGGCTAAAGCAATAAAGATATTGAGTATTGAGTAATAATTCCAATTACATATTATGAACTATTTTGTACGCCGAATATGGCAAAACATGTTGTACCGGCAATTTTAAACTCCTTTACATCCTATGTGCATTCTATGTATCATGTCACACAAGTTTATACAAATAAATGATCTTTATCTTTAATATCTTGGACAATACTGACGCCGGTAAAGGAAACATCGTGAGGAAACTTGGTCTGAAATCGCCAATCCGTCTTGAGCAAGCGTGGTGATCTCTAGTCTTTTTTGTTTGTGAAGAGCCCTTTTCCCTGTATTTGGGTTAATAATATGCTAGTATTAGTTCATTGATTTCCCAGCTAGTTGGTAGCTACCTTCTTCTGTATTACTTTATTACCACGAAAAAATATTTTACCACGACACTCTCACCAAGAAAAACGATAATGTGTTTATGTGATAAATACGTTTTTATTTCATACCTCAAACTTAATCTTACATCTGACCCTAAAATGCATAAATAACAGTTTTCACCGAATTGCCAACTTTATATTCACCGAAACTACCCACGGGGTACTTTATACCGATTTACTGATGTTTGGGCCACATCGACCGGCTGTCTTGAAAAATGGACGGCTATGCATTAGCGAGCGAGGGTTAAAGCGCTTAGTTGGTCCTAGCCGGGTTGGGGTAATTTTATTTTGACGGTATATTGGTGCCAGTCCAGGTTTAGTTGAACTATAAATTGAAAATGTGCTGTTTTAGGAGTCCTAACTTTCAATAGAAAAAAAAATATTTGCTTTTTACTGTGTAATATTTTTTCTCACTTAGTACTTGTTTTATTGGAAATGTTGCTATGTGCTTACAGGTGCACTCGACAAATGAAAAGGTTAACAACTTTCAAATACATTTTTCCCCCACTTAACGGAGACATGTCACAGTTTCGAACCATAATTTCATTCTGCTAAGCAGAAAGGTGCTATCTCTGAGATACGGCCTTTTAGTTTTTTTATTCCATTCAATAGCTATAACAATTTCACATCTAATGTTATCAGCCAAATAGCGCTATCTAACTTAAAACATAAAAACAACCACTCAGAAGAATTTAAATTTTCTTATGTTTCCTTAAATTACAATTTACAAAAAGTAAATTTTCTCAAAACTTACTCCGCTTGAGATAGCGCCTTATGTTTTCTTAAATTACAATTAACAAAAGTCAATTTTCTCAAAACTTACTCCGCTTGAGATAGCGCCTTTTGGCTTAGCAGGGCAGAATAGTAGAATACCGAAAAGAAAACTGTTAACAATATTAACAAAACATATTTTCGTAAACCATTCTTAATCCCATCAAAAGGTAAGCATATTCATATTCCTCATGTATAACATTTTGCCTATCATCCTTTGTGAATAGAAAAAAGCTATTCAATACAGGCCGAGAATGGCTGCACGGCTACACCTATTTTTCGCTGATGGCAATACCGACCGACAATTGCTTTGTGTTGCCATCAAAAGAAAAATAGTAGGCCCCTAGATTGCTTTCAAGCCCTTGAGGTTGTCTGATGGGGCGTTATTTACATCCCATCGAAAAAAACTTTCTTCGTTTTATTTAACCAGGCCGGAGATGCGTGAAGGAATTGTGTTTATTTATTTCACTCGCAATAGTTTTTGTTTACGGAGGAATATTTATGCGGTCCTTGGAAACATTGTAACGTTTACTGAAATACCTTTTTATAGAAGAATAAAGAGTGCCTGAGTATTGAAAGAGAATGGCGTTTACTTTGATGTGGATACCATAGAAACGGTTTTATTTTCTTCGTTTAAAGTATTTTTGTGCCGTTTTAACATTATCTGAAAAGAGTAATGGGGTTATTTATTGTTGAACAAGCTTGAATTAAATTATCTTTTAGATGTATGTGGAAAAAGGTGTAAAGTTCACTTATCCTCTATAGAAAAATATAAATAATGACATTTATCTCAGGTCCTTGACCCATATTAAGTACAAACAACAATACATACATGGTTACATAAAATTACAAATCAAGCACCAGTAATATGCCTGCTACAACAATGCCCCACGTAGGGACAATCTAGTTGGAGCTAGCCCGCACCCTGCGCACCAAGGACGCGCACCGCAGCGCGCTCCATTTGCGCGCGCAAAGAAAATATCCTCCGACCAGACGGGTGTCGTGTCTGGCGGGCTACTACCCAAAGGTTGAAGTCGGGAGCTTGTATATATGTCGATCGCGCGGTAAACTTTAATTGCGCGATGCAGGATTAATGTAACGTCAGGATTTTGTGTGACGTCTGGTTTTGATGCGTAGTTCGCATGTGGCAGTGTAGATGCCGCCACAATCTTTTGAATTAAACATTATTAGACCTTGATAAAGTTGTACTCTTAATATTTTGACATTGAATTTGACATTATACCTGCTCTTAATTTGAAATTGTATTTATTTTTTACGCTTTTAAATGTGTTGTTTCTGCATATGATAATTTTATTTCATATGTAATGTTCAACACAATAGTATTTGTTAATTAATAAATAAATAAAATTAAATAAAATGTTACAAGCATCAAAAACTCAAATTCCTATTAAAATTGACACGAAGTAAATTTTCAAACTTTATATGTCAGTATTATTGGAACAACATAACAACTCGTATGACGTCTACTGTATTACCATATTCATGAAAATAAATATTAAGTACTTCGAATTGAATAAATTGATGGATGGTAGTATTTCACCGGCCAAAGTTGTTTGAAATTGATGACCAAAAAACAATATTCACCAATTTTTATTATTTTCCAATTCATTTTCCCATCAACTGAACTCAATAAAAGACACAATGACCGTATCTTCGTATTACATTTCATCATGACACCGTACATAAAAAAAGCTACCATAACCATCAACCATAAAAACATACACAAAATAAATTCAGACGTAAAAGCTAAATAAGCCAATAAAGTGGTTTAATAAGCACGCATTTACGCTGTGGACATCTTTTTTGGACGACATCAGTGATATTTACTTTACGAGGACGTCGTAAAAGGCAAATTTCATCGGGTCCTGTGTCCTTAGCGAGTTTTATAGTAACGTATGTGCGGTCACGTGCGGAACAAAACGAATACGTACGGAACCGTCTTGCGGATTCGTTGGAATAAGTATACTTGTAATTTATAACCTTTATGGTGTAAATAATAAAGATATAACTATCTATCTTATTATTCGTTTAACTAAATTAATAATATATTATCCTTATATACATACAAGGAGTCATCCCTCTTGCCAATTACTTAACAAACTGTCTAGTTCCAATCATATTAGCTAAGTAAACAACCATAAAATATTAGTACCTGGTAAGTTTCCATAAGAATATACAAAAAAACTTGACATTCATTCATTCTTATTGTTTCGTTCATTCATGTTAAGTCAGTCACTCTATTCAAATACCTACGTAACGTTTAACATAACAGTCACAGAAACAATTCTTCACACTTCAGTTAAAATTCCAATTGTAACTGTATATGGGATGAATAAAGGGCGTATTGCAGGCACAGTTGCCATGGTAACTGTAGGCACTTAGACAGGGGGAGGCTCAATATGAACTGCACCATTTGAATTTCAAGTGCTATGCAAAGCGAATCCGATCTCAGGATCCGTCGAGATCGCTTTAATGTCCTTTAGTAAACACGGATATTATTGTCTCACTCGAATACCAATTGTTCTTTGTGGCTTTGAGCAGGACTTCGGTGGACAGAGGAAAGTAATTGAGAAATGCAGTAAATTTAAAGAAACTACCTTCGAGGAATAAGTGGTTGTAGTCGTCGATCATCTTGCAGAAACCCAAACAGATACACATAGTTAATTGACACACATCATCATCATTGTTCACTCTGCTCTCGACTCTTGACGTGTCCACACGTCGGGTCCGGGTTCGCAACAAGTCAATCGTCATCCTGAGGATGCCTCGTTGATAAGTGAAACATGTGTCGATTTCTTACAGGGTTCTTTATGACTCTTTAAGAACAGTTAAGCGGATTAAGTAACTAAATATACGTCGTATATTGTATTTTTTTTTTAGATACACGTAGTAGATGTAGAAAAAAAAAGTCAAGAGGTCGTACACACCTGGTAGGAGCGAAGTTCCTTTTGCTGTATATTATGTAAAAAACAACTGGCATAGTGAAATAAATAAACAACATTTGAGAGTAAATACTAAAATGAAAGTTTAAAAAACAATCGCAGCCATCATCTTGGATTTACATTTTGACCTCACTATCCACTTTAGCACCCTCGAAAACTATAAAAAGCACACTCACGACGAAAATTTTGAAAATGTTCGCAACCTCCATCTTGGATTTTCATTAGTTTGATATTACATTTTCAGAACTTTATTCCAAAAATTGTTTGGAGATATCAACGTATAGGTACGTGAAAACTCAAAAATAAAACGATCGAATATCTTAAAAACAGTAATTGAGAAATATATTATGTGTTTTGAATAATATAGATAATGTACATAATTTCGATGTCCCCACACTGCACACACACATCAAGTGACGGTAACGTCTGCCCAAGAGCAATACAAGATCAATAATAATAATGAACACAAGACTGTACTAATTCACAACTACCAGAATAATAATTACACTGTAAATAATATGAAGCAAAACTACCATCACGATGCAAATTCCAGCCGTAATTGATCATTACGTCGCGAACGCTCCGCAAACAATTGTAAAGGGATCCGTTTCAGTAGACTACGGCGACAAAAACAGACACAAACGAATAGATTGTGGAGTTGTAGCTCACCGCTTTATTATGATGTTAATTATTTTTATGGGTAAATTGCATTGCTTTGTTAGGAAAAGTATTGCCATATTGTATGAAATATACTTTGCTTTTGATAAAGAAAGAATGTAGATCATAAGATCTACATTCTTTCGTAACAGCGTAATAAAAATGAAGTTTTTGTACTCCCGTACCTTTCAAGGTACTTTTTTTAAGTATGTACAAATTGAGTACATATTGGGTACAAAAGCATTATAAACTTATCAATGGAAAAACAGGTGATGGGGTTTCTGGGGAGCATGACGTATTGTATTTTTAAGGTTTGGTAAAATGCATGCTTTCAACTACATTTTTTAACATGCGAGCGAGTACGATAAGTTTTTAGTGATTTTTTTCCCATATCTACTAGTCCATATTATGAGCTTTATTTAAGCTACAAAAACCCTTCAAAATGGTACACATACCTACTGTAAATACCTGAAACAACGCTCTAGGGATACGAAAACAATAGAAAAGGTATATTCGGACCTAAACAAATAGTTCTATAAGTAACTGAGCAAGCACGTGTTACCAAAATTACGGACGACCGTAACTTGTGTCAAACGTGGGATAAAGGTAGTGAATTCATGCTTTCTTTTTCTAATTTTCTGACTCGGTGACGTATGAAATAAGCTCTGTCCGTTTAAGTATTAATAGTCTCTTCAACCGACCATGTAGTTTGTCTTCGTTTTCGTTCGTAAGTAAGATAAAATATTGGTTGAAGATACGAGAGAACAGTCGGTCGGTTCTGTAAAAATATCACCGTGAAACTTAGGTGAAGTGAGCGTGAAGTGAGCTGTCAATAGTGTTAATCATCAATAGCGGCATCCTGCCGGTTGATTTGTGACAGTGACAGCTCACTTCACGCTCACTTCACCTAAGTTTCACGGTGATATTTTTACAGAATCGATCGGCTGTATTTATTTGTATCGGTGAATAAATATTTTGGGGCATTAATGTGTCATTCTTATCGGTTATCGATGTCATTACAGTTGGCCTCATTAAGGTCTCTTCACAGAATATAGCTTTAAATGGTAGATACCTATAGGGCAAATTCGTTAGAGATGGCCATAGCTTTTTTAGGCTTAAATAAAACTGAAAATATTGAGATCATAATATTAATGAATTATTAAACTTGTATTTTTAAGAAAATCAACAGCAATCAGTCTTTACAAAATCAGCATAAAGATATTATGATAGGTACTCGTAATGTAAGGAAAACACACAACATTCTAATTTAAAAAAAAACATAACTGGCCATCTCACCATTTAGGAGTGATAGCCGTTGCACTACGGGACAAATTACACTAGATTTGCCTTTTCCCATTTCTTTGATACTTCTATCGATATAGTGAATACTAGCGACTACTTTATATTCCTCTTTGTGTTTAAGGGGACTACAGGACCTAAACGTGCCTAAATGCAAGTTTTATAATGCCTAAAAGAATGTGATCCACTGCAGTAAACAAAATCAGAAAAATATATGATATTCTTCAGGATATATGCTAGTATGATAGTGTGTTGAAAACATAATACAACTAATTTGATACGATAGAAAAAAATCATGAAGATACCTCTAAAAATTTCTTTTAACGAAAAAAAAACATATTAATTTACATGCAATCATTCTGATTTTTTGTCAGATTATTCTACAAGCAACATATTAGCATAATAGTGTTTTAATTTTCCAGTCCAATCAATAGTATTTTTGTAAATCGCTAAATGCTTCATATTTTGCAATAAATTACCTGCGTCGTGTCATCGCGCTTCTCTTTCATTTCTATGCAGTCCGACAGTGACCGCGCTTTAGCTGTTGTAAGCCTCTTAATCGTTGGTGCCCAACTCAGTGAGATTGTTTAGGCGTCTATTTTCTGTTCATTTCTGTCACTTTGTACTTTTCAAAACAACAAATGATTCAATTTCAAAACCTGTATTTTTCTATTTTATTTTTATTAGGTCGACCTGTATGTATGTAACTATGTAATCAAATCTAAGAAAACTAATTTAACCATCTTCTAATTTAAAATTGGCAGTTGTATGTGATTTTGATGACAATACAATAACATGGTACTGTCGAGCTGATCTGATGATGGAGCCAGAAGATATGAACTGGAACTTTATGATGGATGATAGTATCATAGCCGTGTTTGGACTTGTTAGAAAGGTCTTGTAATGAACGTTGACCATGATTAGGTTTCAAGGTCTGATGATGAAGCCGGAAGATAGGCACTGGCACTCCATGATGAAATATCGTATCATAGCCGTGTTTGGACTTGTTAGAAAGGTCTTGTAATGAACTTTGACCACGATTAGGTTTCAAGGTCTGAATACAATAATATGGTACTATCGAGCTGATCTGATGATGGAGCCGGAAGATATGAACTGGAACTTCATGATGGATGATCGTATTATAGCCGTGTTTGGACTTGTTAGAAAGGTCTTGTAATGAACTTTGACCACGAAATGAACTTTGACCACGATTAGGTTTCAAGGTCTGAATAAAATAATATGGTAAATGGTAATTGTATTTTATAATTGTCCATCGGGAGACTTGATGCTGATAGCATCGCTTTGTAAGCGTGTTTTTTAGTGTTTTTTAAACTATTAATTTATTACCACTATTGAGCTAAGTAGTAAGTCGCTTAAGCACCTAGTTCCACTTCATTTCTGTTTTTCTGGTAGTTTTAATAAATAAATAATAAGGACAGTTGAATTTTAAATCTCTATCGATATCAATTATTAGGAATCCTTCATGCTGCTGCAATATACATACTTTCATCGTTGGTGCGTTTAGAAGTTTTTTTTTTATTTGATTTTGTTAGCGCACCTGTATGGTGCGTTTCGAGGAGGAGCTGGGGCTGAGGCTGGAACTCCTTTTTCTTCTTCTGTCCACATTAAGAGCACATGTCATCTAAAGGTGTACAGTTATCATGAGATTTCCGATCAAACATTGAAGCTAATCTTCAATGAGATGGGTTTTATAATAATTTTCGCCACATCCAGCACAATTATCAGTTTCATCTTTCGCGTCTTCTTCACGTTATATTGGTTCTTCTTTACTAGTGCTATTTTCGGACCTTTTTAACTGTTTGACTGGTTTTCGTATTTTATTGCTGTGATTAGCCCCTCTGGTTTATATGGCCATCTCTCCTTTCGATCGGGTAAGATGGCCACTTCCATTTTTAAACTTAGGAATAATAAGTACTTTACCATTTTGAGATTAGAACGAAGAAAAATATACACTAAACACAATAGTACTTAATAAAAATATTAGTATTTCCGGATAGTTTATGAACATACTCTAAAATTTTAACACTACTAAATGAAATTAAGGCCAATTTACTTAGGTACTGTTTAGATTTAATTTTGCGCAAAGTTTTGTTCGGATGTCGTTCCGTGGACCTTGTGAATAAATGAGCAAATTATATTGATTGGCCAACTCTCCCCGTACGGCCGGCCATCTCTAACGAATTTATCCTAGTGTATAAATGGTACTGTATAATAAAATGCTTGTAGATTTTTAGCAGTGAACTGTATTTCCAAAAGAGTTTACACTAGAAGTAATGTTACCAGTACATAAAAACTAGTGCTAAAATTAAAAATGTTGCTAATGCAAAAAAAAAAATCTTAAACAGATACCTTCCGAGGCTATTATGAAATGGGTTATGAAAGTGTGAATGAGTGATTACATAATTCAATTTATAGCATACTGCTGCTGCTGTTGCCCGCGACTTCGTCTGCGTTCTTTTTGTATTTCATAATTTTTTAATACAAATTACCAGGACGAAAAGTAGCCAATGTTCTACTCCAGGTCCCAGGCTACATATTTGTCGTCTATGATATCGATCGGTTGAGTGGTTTATACGTGAAAAGGTCGCAGACAGGCAGACAGTTACTTTCACATGTGCGATAATATTAGTATGGATCTGTACCAATACTGCAATACTGTCCGCAAATATTTCGCATAATTTTATAGTCAGTAAAATAGGAATTTTACATCAATCTTTCTGTTTCAATAGTTCAGTTTTCTTTGTCGCAGAAAGGTAGTATAATTTTCCTGTTTCATCATAAACCGCTTCAATACCCATTATCATAACACTTCAATATGCAAATGACTATCAACTTGATGACAATAGCACACTAATAGATTAATCGCTGCGCGACGCGAAGTGACAAAGCGACAAATTCAATGTCGAATCCAAATCAATTAACTAGAACCAATTTGGGCGAAGTTGGACGATGCAATTAGAGATGTCGGGGCTATCTGACCGAACTAAGACTGGTCCTATGCTAACGACGTACAGACTATCCGTAATGATTTTCATTTGTTAACCGTCTGTAGTTCGCTCAATATTGTTAAAGTTTTCGAAGATCGATTTGGAATATTATTTGGTAGGTAAGGATTCTTCTGGCAATTAAATAGCTGGTAAGCTTATTCTGTTAACTGCCCCCGATAAAAAAAAATACGCATCTAACATTTTTTCCAGATTTGAGTTATATATATTGCCGGAATCAGAAAAAAGAGCACTGCACCTGCGCACCTGCCTGTATTTTTACATCAATCTGGAAAAAATGTTAGATGCGTCTTTTTTTCTATCGGGGGCAATGTAGGCAGTCTTGGGTAATAAAAGGAACAAAAAAAGAAAACAATTTTATTACTGGATATACAATAATAATAAAAGTACATTAAAAGTAACAAAATCCTGAAAACAATAATAATAAAAAATGCGACGGTACGATTAATACTATTAAGCGTGTCGTGAGGTCAAAAAGAACTCAATTCAGGCAAAGGATCGTTTGCGTAACTAGCTATACAAAACCAAACCCACACTCCCGAAATTAAAGTTATTTTTCAGTTGGTCGGTTGTTTTTTTGTTAAACCACTTCACTAACATGATTGTATTAAATAAATTCAATTATAACATTTAACTATAATGTTATTAACTGTTATTATATTTTCTATAAGTTACTTAAGTATTCAAATCAAATTAATTTTAAATAAACACGTTTCTGATCATTGAATTTTTGGGAATTAAAAATGAAAATGTTATTTCCCTTCTAATAATAAATTTATTTTCATACTTGGTATGGGTTTCGAAACTTCCATCTCTCTTCTTAAATTATTGTCTATTTTAATCAATTCTCATTGCAGCCCCTTCACAAAAGGTTGTAACGCCTCTCTCCGAATAAGGTTTCCCATCGAAAATACAATCCATTAGGGCAAAAGTCATAAGAACGGTGAAACCTAAATCTTTTCCAATTTTCTGGGAGCCAATCGCTGACCACAAACCGGTACATAGCTTCGGTACTTTGTTAACTGGTTTCCTTGGCTTCATGAAAGCGTATTTTGGTCCTAGATCTTTTATAGTCATTGGGGCAAAAGGACCATCCTTGAACTTCTTTGCGGCTTCTATTGTTGTTTTGCATAGCAACTTGGCGAGTCCTTTACGTCTATGTTGGTGGTGGGTCCCGAGGTACATCAATTCGCACCAGCAATCGACACCATACCTGAGTAAAATGTAAGTTTTAATTTTCATAACAATAAGACATGTTCGGCGATGGGTGATTTGCGCGTATTTGCCTGTTGGCCGAGCGCGCTCGCCGAACGTGTACTAGCGGCTTAAGTAGATAATGGTGCCGATAATCTTGTCACAAATGCCTCTACACTAGACTAAAAATCACTAAAATTTAGTTTATTCCTGTCAAACGACGATTTCCCATTCTGAAATAGACTAAAGTGACACAACTTAACTATATTTTAGTTTGACAGCATTAAGATAGTACTGAGTTTTTAGTTTAGTGAAAATGGCAATTTTGCTACTCAGAATTTGACGTTTTTCACCTAACATGTTGATTTTAAAAAACCAAACCAGACTAAACCTGACCATTTTTAATCGTGATTAAAAAGGTGTGGGTGGGATAAAATAACTTGTCATGAACTAAAATTCACACCAACAGATCGATTTCATGTGCAAAAACAGTACTGTATTTATTTATTTTTTTACTTATATCTCGAAAATGGTGCGTCCTATCGTAAAAATAATGAAAATTTCGACCCCCTTTCTAAAACCCTTAAACGCCTAAAACTCAACATGTTGGTAATATTTTTTCATATTTTCCATACAAAAAGAGAAAAATTCCATATAAAACAAGTCGAGGCTGCACACCCTGCGCGCCTCCGGCTCTAAAAAAATCAGGCTATGGCAAACCACGGGTACCACGTGGATTCGCGATTGTCGAATTCGATTTTAGTCGTGCCAAAATTATTTTTTAATTTAGAGAATTTTATTTGCAGAATAGCTCTAAGATTCTCATAGCCAAAAATAAAGAATTTTAGTGATACTTTAGTTTGTTTAGTTCGGTGTACAAGAGAATCGGCACCATTAATGTCCCAGCAATTCTTAGAAAAACGAACATTATTAAAGAAAACCCATACAACAATAATGCTTTCTCCTTCCGTGTTTTGAATGACATTAATGTCAAAACAATGTCACATAACACATAAGTACATATCATCACGCCAGTAATACCCAACGGGATAGGCAGGGTGTAATGTCTTACCTCTCCCCAAAATTGCACTTTGCATCTGATTCCACCATAAAATTGACCATGGCACGAGACGATGGTTGTTCACAGCGCTCCTCGGAAAATATTTCGAAAAATGTCTTCTCAGAAGACGCAGATGGCAATTCCTGAAAATATTTAAATAATGAAAAAAAAACGCAATTAATGTTAATAACATAATTATTTAGAAATTGTTAATTAGTCCTAATTTTATTTTAATTTTAAGAATTAGTGTTATGCTTTTGCTGTGCCCAACAGTGTTCGTAATAATTGTAGCTTAGCTTTAAGCCATTGTAACACCTTTAAACATGATGGATTGCAGATAAAGTTTTTATCTTCAATGTTGATTGCATTATCTTATTTTACAATCAAATCTTTATTGATTTGCCTCAATTACCTATTACCTATTAAAATTGCTTGCAATTTTTTATAAAAATTATCGTTATTTATTTATTTATTTATAACAATCTTACCTACACAAATTTAGATATTATATTCACAACTAAAAACGATTGTCTCTTTGTTTGTCCCGTATGCGTTCCCATAATATGTATTCATCCAATGGGGATAATGACAAAAATTTGTTTTGTCTGTCAGATAGTTTATTAAAAATATTGGACACGTATTTTTTTTCTTTTTTTACGTAATCAAAAGATTACGGCAATACATTGAGTTAAAATGTGGCATGACGTCACTCTCCGGTAGATTTTATACTGAATTGTGACGAAGCGAGCCCCCACTTCCCAACTTTAATGCGTTTTATCTAAATCATTTTTTAATAATATGATAAACCAAAACATACGTGTCTAATATTTTTTTATTATCTGACTGACGGTCTTAATAATTTTTGTTTTTTCCGCAGTCAACATCCCTATTGCAATGAGACTTAGGTATATTGTTGTGTGCACGCAAACAAAGTTTTCTGAGGTAGTTAACAATCCTCCACGTGACTACGTAAGTGGAACAGCGGGTAAAAGCTAATTAGATAATAAAAACCAACCTGCAATTTGTAGAAGACAGCCGAAACTACTTCTCCGCTAACAATATCGACAGCAACCAATGACAAACCGTCTAATGCTGCGTCTGCGCATAGTTCTAACAGCTCTTCCACTGCCAAAGGATTCTTGTTCACCTCTGTACCAATACATACGGCTTCGTCTAGGAAAAAATGTTCCTTCATTACCTAAAACAACGACAAAGTATTAATAATAAAGGCACATATTACACTATCAATTATCTCGGATCCTATATAGGATCCTATCTTTGATCCTACATATTTGACGTCTAGGATCATATCTGTTATCAATTATCTAGGATCCTATTTTTTTGACAGATATGGTTGCAATCGTCGATTAAAACAAAATACTGAAGCCTTTCGGCAAACAATATAACAAATAGAACATAGAACACTAATGAAGCCACAAAATAATGAATTCCCGGCTGCCCGGCAGCAGTTTGATTTTTTTTTAGTACAGCAGTGTTGCCAACAAATAATTTTAGAATTCCAAAGCGTATTGTGAACTTAGGCCAAAATTTCGTTGTGCTTACTTTTTATCCGTTAATAAAACCGTCAACTTAGAATGTGGCAGTAGCAAAACTGAAAAGGCAAAATCACATAATTTTATGGACGGATTTTGTATCAGGAAATTATGAAAATAAATGTGAAAATTCAGTATATAATATTCAATATGGCAAGACCTGTTTCTGTGATCCTATCTAACAACAAATGTCAAAAATATTTGATCAAAGACGATTTGAGTCATATGTTTGTATTACATTATCATTTAAATATGACTCAGAGATCTAGGATCCGAGATAATTGATAATGTAATACCCCCCTAAGAAAAACTATAGAAAAATAAAAACTGTAATTTTACTAAACAACTTACTAGTAAGGCTCCAGGTAACGTAGCTGCGGACAGGGATTCAATTCTGTATTTACCTAAAAAAAAAAACACTGGATTTGAATTCCGAATAATTTCTTCTTTCGTAATTAGCACTGACTTAATAGTCAGCTATTCTCATAGATGGCGTGATGCGAGCGATGGCAAAAAAACCCAATGAGCTATTCTCATAGATAATATCTAAGAAGAAGAAGAAGAAGGATTCACTCGGTTTCTGAGTTGAGCTCTACTTTAGCATTAGGTACTTAATGTGATTATGTACGTAAGGCCCACGAAATTCAACATCTCCATGTGTTTTTGCAAATAAATTTTGATTTTCACTGGCTACATTGAAAGAATCACCTTAAGGGGACTACTTTTAGGTATTATAAAACTTGCGTATAGCTCTATACGCAAGTTTTATAATACCTAAAAGTATATAATACACTGCAGTAAACAAAATCAGTAAAATATATTATATTCTTAAGGGTATGTGCTAGCTGGGCACGCCACAATTGTGGCGATAAGTCCCCTCTTTGAGGAGTGGCTAGAGAGGCGCCACGGCGTCCTCACCTTCCGCCTGACACAGGTCCTCACCGGACATGGTTGTTTCGGGAGGTTCCTGTTCAGGATAAAGCGGGAGGAAACGCCCGGGTGTCACCACTGTGTGGATCGCCCGGAGGACACGGTGGAGCATACGGTGGAGGTCTGCCCAGCTTGGGCGGAGCACCGCCGTGTCCTCACGGAGGCGATCGGCGGCGGCGATCTCTCGCGTCCGGCCCTGGTTCAGGCCATGGTCCGGAGCGAGAGTGCATGGGAGGCCGTCACCTCCTTCTGCGAAGCAGTAATGCTCGCGAAGGAGGAGGCGGAGCGCGCGAGGGAGAGGCAAAATGCGCCCCCTCGCGCCCCTAGTCGCCGCAGGAGACGCCCCGGGCGTCGGGAGTCGAGAGCCGACTTCCGGCCACCGTAGGCGCGGGCTTGCGGACGGTGAGCAATGGGTAGCTCGCCGTCCGATAGGGACCAGGCCCGGGTCGACGGCGCGTTGTGTTCCACGCGCGCCTCAAAGAGATGTCAGCACCAACTGACGGGGTCCGGAAGGGCCAATGCCTGCCGGGGTTGCGGGTTTGTCTGAAAGGGATATCGCGACCTCGGCACACAGGCAACGGAAGGAACACGGGTGGGTTTTAGTCAGTAAAAGTCTGACACGCCCTCGCGCTCCACCCAGAGCGGGAGAAGTTATTTGATAATTTCCCATCCAAAAAAAAAAAAAAAAGGGTATGTGCTAGTTAGATGTGTTGAAAACATAACACAACTAATTTGATACAATAGAAAAAAATAACAAAAATACCTCTAAAAATGTCTTTTAACGATTAAAAACCATATAAATAATTAATATACATGCAATCATTCTGGTTTTTTGTTTGTAGAATAATTTGTGTTCTACAAGCAACATATTAACGTAATAAGTGTTTTAATTTTTCAGTCATATCAATAGATTTTTTGTAAATATTCTGCTTCGTATTTTGTAATAAATTACCAGCGTTGTGTTATTGCGTTTATCTTTCTTTTCTATGCATATTTTTATAGAAAAATTATATATTTTCAAAATGCAGTTGCATACAACAGATGACGATAAGATTTACAAATCTTTTCAAGGTAAAGAAAAAATTATTGGGCATCTAGCATCTATTATTGGGTACTCCCAATTGCGATTATGCTTAAGTACGTCCGGCGCACCCTTGGCAGTCAGCTGTTCAACTTGCTGACTGGCTACCCGTTTTCTAAATAAAAAAATGAAGTTGAGAACGGTTGTTTTTGTGTTCCCTAAGTTTTTTATCCATAATCTAAAGTGCCATAATTTTTTTTCGCCTAATCATCCGTTGCCCGAATGATAACTTGCCCGAACTTAATGTCACATAAAATTGAAATCCCTCAATACAATATTTTGTTTGTCATAAATATTACAATCAATAATACACAAAAGATATAAAACCATGAACAGCGTTCCCATTCAACATAAAAAGGTAAAAATCATTGACAAAACGATAAGACTTCATAACATTTAAAAAAAACAATCGGAATACACAAAATGTGATTTTTTGAAGGCAATCGCAGTTAATATGAAATTAGCTTACAATTTGTCTACAAATGATTAAAACTAGGAATTTTATCATTATAAATACGCCTACAATGAAAGTAAAATTTAAGCGTATGCGTTTAAGTATTTTTTTTTGTAATAAAATATTATCTGATTTAGTATTACAATTGTTTATAATACAATACAATAATTGTATCAGTTGGATTTGGTAAAAAATAAACATAAATAGTAAAGATTCAAAAGCAATATGGCGTTTATCACGGCTCCGGCGCTGGATGTATTATCACTCAATAAAACAATCGATTGTGAACATGGGGTTTTTATTTCCCTGTAAGCATGCAAACACGCATACACCATGCATTGACAAGCATGCAACATGCAGCAGGCATGGTTTCTGTCACGGCTCCGGCGGTCCCACGCGAGCTTATCGTCGCAGATTCGACCGCAGCTTCCTCAGCCTCAGCCGCGGCGGCAAGCGTTACAACCACCTGCTACTCAGCTTGCGGGCCGCCTCGCCCCTCCGCGCCTACGCGATTCTAAATTACACTCTAGGGGTAGGGCATACGGATACCGCACGGTCTCCCGTGAGGCGGCGAGCCTCCTTGCCGGACTACCGCCATGGGATCTGGAGGCAAAAGTCCTCCCGCACATCTGGGAGTGGCGCGAGGAGGCTAAATGCCGGGGCGAAACTCCGCTGTTGCGAGAAATCACGACACAGCGGACAAAGCTCCGGCGGGATCTCATAGCGGCATGGAGAGTGCGATTGTCGCAACCCAGCGCTGGGCACGCCACAATTGTGGCGATAAGTCCCCTCTTTGAGGAGTGGCTAGAAAGGTGCCATGGCGTCCTCTCTTTCCGCCTGACGCAGGTCCTCACCGGACATGGTTGTTTCGGGAGGTTCCTGTTCAGGATAAAGCGGGAGGAAACGCCATGTCACCACTGTGTGGATCGCGAGGAGGATACGGTGGAGCATACGGTGGAGGTCTGCCCGGCTTCGGTGGGGAGGTGATCGGCGGCGGTGATTTCTCGCGTTCGGCCCTGGTTCAGGCCATGGTTCGGAGCGAGAGTGCATGGGAGGCCGTCACTTCCTTCTGCGAAGCAGTAATGCTCACGAAGAAGGAGGCGGAACGCGTGAGGGAGAGGCAAGGTTTGCGCCCTCACGCCCATAGTCACCGCAGGAGACGCCCCGGGCGTCAGGAGTCGCAAGCCGATTTCCAGCCACTGTAGGCGCGGGCTTGCGGACGCTGAGCGATGGGTAGCTCGCCGTCCGATTAGGACCAGGCCCGGGTCAACGGCGCGTTGTGTTCCACACGCGCCTCAAAGAGATGTCAGCACCAACTGACGGGATCCTTTAGGGCCAATGCCTGCCGGGGCTGCAAGTTATCCGAAAGGGATATCGTGGCCTCGGCACACAGGCAACGGAACGGGTGTTAGTCAGTAAAAGTCAGACACGCCCTCCCTCACATCTATTCGTGAAGTTGCCCACTTTTAGAATCCACGCTCTTAATGTTTCATGAAGAACGCAATCAAAGGCCTTGGAAAAATCGCAGATGCTGGTCCCAGTTACTACTACTACGGAATCCGGAACGTCTCTCAGAATATTCTTAGTTCATACTGGCAATCTATGTGGTCACCAAGACTATATTATAAAATTTTATTACGCCAAATTAATTTTCCTACACTACAAAGTTTTGAGAAAAACCTCAGTGGCAGATTCCGTTTTACATTTTTAGGCACGGATCCCTAAAATAACATACCTCACAAAAGTTACATTTTTTTTCCGTGATTAGATAAGATTATTGTTATTTCTGACTCGGTGAGTTATTATGTAACATTTTAACTACAGAGTCATTTTACGTTTACGTCGTTCACATGAATTGCTGAATAGCCTTCAATGCTATTATGTTAATTTATAGGTTGACTCGTTGCTCGTTGTAGGTTGACTCGTTGCGCTCCTGCTGAGCATGTGGTTCGATTCCTAAGTCGACCCGAAAATCGTAACCAGGTTATTGGGTTTTTCCATCTGAAATTTCTCAGAAGTAGCCCGGAGTCTGGATTCGTGCCCGGTTGATTGTAATAGGCTCGCCCCCTGTTACATGTACCTGTAACGTTTCGTGAAACGTATTTTGTTGTTTAAATATAACATTACTCAGTATTTTGGTATACAATGTCGCCCATGGGCATGTGCCCGCCCGTATTTTTCTGAATATTCATGAAAAAATATTGAAAATTAACTTTAAAAGGTCAATCTTTAATAATTTTCATGTTATTCAATTTTTTATTTTGTTTGTATCGTTTGCCATATCTCCTATGTTATTGGCTCGATTTCGATGCTGTTTATTATTTCTAAAATCGAGAGTTATTTTATCGGATGAACTAACATTTTTTACTAAAATTTGTCGACTATAAGAAAAACGGGGGTGAAGCTATTAAAAAAAAACTGTATTACACAAAAAAAAATTCAGTATCTCCCGATATTGAAAAAAAAAAAATAATAAGAAAAAAAGGAAAAAGGAATTAAAGATAGACTATTAAAGTTAATTTTCGATAATTTGTCATGAATATTCAGAAAAAATGCGGGTGGGCGACATTGTATAATTTTATCACGTAATTTTGTAGCATTCAATAGCTTGAGCTAAGCTTTTCTTATCCTGTACGATTATAATATTGCGGAAGAATTTTTTTATGCCGTACGGTTCCTTTTTGTACATGTATTAATTTTTTCCTTATTTTTAGTTTTAATACATAATTATATTTATGTTCATACCTACTTATTGTTATTATTAACTTGTTGTAACAATATTCAATATAATAATATCTAAACTTCTTTAATTTTATAGCAGCCAGGCCTCGGATAACGGTAAAATCTAAAAAACTATTTGTTGGGGTTATGTTCGAACGGAACGTTATTAAAACGTTTTGAAGAAAAACAAAATTTAAATCGTTCTCGGTTAAAACGTTTTAACCGTTTTTAACCATTTTTTGGTTGATCGGTAGGAAATTCACAACACAACCCTAATCAATATGTAATCGGCAAGCGCATTGGAATCAATGATGTAATGTTACGAAGATAAGCTACAATTTAACGAAACAAGTTCACGCTTGTCGGCGCACGCATCGTGCGCGGTTGCGTCCTGCAGAATAAACCGGTTATTCAAAAAGTTCTAATTACGTTTTCGTTCTGAACAAAATGTTGTACTAGTAGGTACAACATTTTGTTAAACGTTTCTTACAGTTCTCGTTCTTCTTAGTTAAGAACGAGAACTGTAAGAAACGTTTTAAAAACGTTATTTTATATAACGTTTCCGAGCCCTGATAGCAGCAGCTTCAGCGAAAACTTTCTCGCCTAACTTTTCAGCATAAGACTTTCCATTTTAATAAAAAAATAATTAAAGGACACACGTGTGCCTACTTCAAAATCTGTAACCTTTCATATCTTCTGGGTCGGTTCTGCTACCTGTACTTGGCAGATCTTCGAAATCTTCGCTACTGCTTTCCTTGCCGCCATGTTTTCGTCAGTCAGAGTCAGGGAAATTACAAAGAGTTGCCCTGTACATATCAAAAGCAAATTGACTAGCAACTTAAATTGCCCCTACCTACATTCAAAACCATATCTGTCATTTGGACAGTTATATGAAATAACCATTAGACGACAATGACGGTGAAGTATCAATATCTATTAACTAATATTTTGGCGGTTTTCACTTTGTTGGATATTCGTAAGTAAAATATGAAATAACTCGTATTCGCAAAGACATACGGTCTTGATTTGTTCAAATTTATTAGATAATTGCTTGTAGAAATACCTAACAAGTAATTTTTCGTTGTTTTTTGCTGGCAATACCGAATATCTACACGTTTTTAAGTGTAGATATCCGGTATGGCATTGCCAGCAAAGTGCAGCAAATGTTGACTGTGTGAATTCAAACTGTTTTTATTTTTAAATACAATACCTTTAATCTACTCGATAAATAGCTGGTTCTCGATTAAGAAACAATAACTTCTATCTACATTTTATATCCCTAACCTGAAATGTCATTATGTATATATTTTATGTGATGTATACAACATTGTTGTCTTTCAGTATCCTTTTGAAGTAGCAGTAGGTATGTACCTACGTAGGTATATGAACTTGGCAGAGGTAACTCAAATGAAACATTATGTTTTAATTGCAAGTTTTATTGGATAAACTAGGCAAACTTAATTGTTAACAAACAAATAATTAAGAACATCAAACAAGAGTTTTAAAACTTGAGTTGTAAAAATGGGTTTTAAAACAATCTCTATCAAAATTCTATTTTAAATCTTCAACGCAGCCCCTTCACAGGTGGTTACAGAGCCTATTCTGTCAGAACAAGGTCTCCCATTGTAAATGAAATCCGCAAAAGAGTAGGTTAAAAGTACTTCGAAACCTAAAGTTTGTCCAACTCTCTTGGAGCCAACGGCGGACCACAACGCGGTACATAGCTGGGGTGCTTTCGTGACTGGTTTCCTTGGCTTCATAAACGCGTAGTCTGGTCCTAGGTCCGCAATAGTCAAGGGGGCAATAGGACCATGCTTGAATTTCTTTGCCAAATCCACAGCTGTTTTGACTAGCATTGTTGCGAGACCTTTCTGTCTGTGTCCAGGTAGGGTACCTAGGAACATTATTTCGGAGCAGCAATCGACACCGTACCTGAGAAAATTTATAAAATTAATGATTACCCATTAAAAAACTTTGTTTAATTATAACAAAAAAAAAAACAGAGCTTGGAATTCTGGGTTTTATTCCCAGGTCGAGCAAAGTATAGAATGTTTTTTTTTTTTATCAACAACTTCTCGGTAGCAGGCCGGTGTCTGGATTTGTGCCCGGTTGATGTTAATAGGCTTTACGCTCTTTTACGTGGGACTTAAACATAACTGGCAAAATTTTTGTGTACTGAACACCTCTGCCTAACCATTCGGGGAAAAAGGGCGTGATATTATGTTAAGTGATGTGAACAGTAAGATCAAAGCTACACAGGAAGGTGCTAGGTAACAAAATCCTAGCAAACTAACGCATGATTTTGCACGGTTCGAGCGTCACTACTCCCTACACCTAGCGTAGCTCCTAACTATATGCCGTCGAAGTAAGGATTTTGAACCGAAATTGTGTTAACTTTCAAGCATATTAAAGCATTATCATGGTACAACCTCTTAAAATCAAAATCTTACCTCTCAAAATAATTGCACTTTGCGTCAAGTTCGACCATGAATTCCATCATGGCGCGGGAAGCTGGTCGTTTGCAGCGTTCCTCGGTAAATATTTCGAAAAATGACTTTTCCGTAGAACCTGGCGTTGGTGCTTCCTAAAATGTATAAGATACAATCATTGGTAAGTAAAATGAAAGATTAATTAGACGACTATAAGGCTTGGGACTAAATAAGCTACTCCAATGTAAAAAGCAACAAACAAGTGTTTTAGAATCAACGACTACATGAGACTATACGAGCTCATATAATTGTTTCGTTTATTTTATTTGACTGTATAAGTCAATTTATTTTAATTCTTTATTATTTCTTGACATAATCTAGTCATTACAATGTTTTTTTTTATGAGTTGTATTGAAATATGTGGTACTGTAAATTATTTTTACATTAGCATATAATTAGAATCAAGTTTTTCTAACTGACCGAACGGGCGTTTTTGGGGGACTGTCTTGTGTAATTTTGACGTTCGAAAAGTACTGATTCTCAGCCTAGTTAGAATAAATGACTTTTGAATTTTGAAGTAAAGTCTATGGAATAAAATTTGAGAGGTGTCAAGGGACACCCGGATGGAACGAAGTTCGAAGAGAGAGAGAGACAGACAGGGAAACATGCGCACTCCGCACAGCTTACAATAGCTTACTATAGCAAAAAGTGTCGTTACAGCTTTTCGTGAGATTTTTTTCCGTCTAGCCCCCTTTCACAACGCGCGATAAGGAACTTCGTTCCAATTATATATTTTGAACATCTGCAGAGAGGTATTAGGTTCTTTGTCATTTCAGAGACAAAGCAGAAATTAATAACTCAAACTCAACTCAAACTCAAAGCATTTATTTCAATTAAACCATTTACAGGCACTTTTGAATTGTCAAATAGTCGGTCAGTTAGTCAGAAAGTTGAAGCTAGTTGCCCATTCCAAAACGTAGATCTTTATGGAGAAGAACGGGCATGAAACTCCAAGGACACTCTTTTAAATATAGAAAATTACAAAATCCTGGGTACATTATTCTTGTTGCTTCTATCTGTGAGAACAATGTACAAAAATAATCAAAACAATTCAAAATATAAGATTAAAAATAAGCCCTGGCAGATAAGAGATGACCAGCCACACCTGACGGCGCCCGTTCGCGAACATGACGCGTGGATCAGCACAAAATGTATGTACGAGTAAATGACGTGTTTTATTTCATAATAATTTATTGATAGCCTACTGGTTATCAATAAATTATTATATGTAGGTGCAATAAACTAATACTCAAACCCTATGTGAACATAACCGCTTGGTCCATTTTGTTTCCAATTGCGGATGTGTGATAAAAGTGATCTGTTATAACAAGGCAATGACACTGTGCCCGCCGGGGTCACTGATATTGTTATCATTTTAGCAAAATCATCGTATATAACGTCAAACTTAGGATCATTACGTAGTTATTATTACACAGCAGTATATTATCAAAGTTACGCCATAATTTTTACACTTTACTGATTTTTATAATGATAAACGATAATCCTCACTCATCTTACTATCTTATCTGACTTATATTATTTATAGAAACGCAGTCATTTTAACGTGATGCGGTAACAAACAGTTACACATACAGGCAGAAAACTATCAGTTTGTTTTGTTTCGTTTCCTTGCCAAAACATTACCAATATTGTACTGACATGTCGTGATGGCCCAGTGGTTAAAGCCTCGCCTCTCATGCCCGAGGTTGTGGGTTCAAATTTGGGCAAGTACCAATGTGACTTTTTCAATTCATATGTACTTTCTGACTTTATCTAGGACATTACAAACCTCGGTGAAGGAAAATATCGTGAGTAAATATAGACTTATAGTTAATATATGTAAGTCTGATAACACCAACCCGTCTTGAGCAAGCGTGGTGATCAATGCTCGCGCCTTCTCTGTATGAGAAGAAGCCTTTACCCTGCAGTGGGACAGTAACAGGCTGGTATTATTATTATTTTATTTTTATTGTACTGACTTGTAAAACTTCTTTCACATTTTTCTTCTCTCGTGGTAAAAGATATTAGCAAGTAACAAGATGGTATCCAGGCCCCGCCACTGCTGGAGCTTATTTTAATGCACCCCTCTTTCACATTGTAGTAGCAAGATCAACGTTAATAATACCAACCTGCAATTTACTAAACACAGTTGACACGACTTCTCCGGTGTCAGTGTCGACTGCAACCAATGAAAGACCGTCTAATGCCGCGTCTGCGCATAGTTCTAACAACTCTTCTGCTGCTAAGGGATCCTTGTCCACCTCTGTACCAATACATGCTGCTTCATTTGGAATGAAACCATCTCTTAGTACCTGAAATACAGGAAAAAGTACGATACATTTATTGATGTTCAAAAGTTGTACAAAAACAGTCTGTTAATTAAAAACTTACCTTTAAAGAACCAGGAAAAGTAGCAGCTGATATAGATTCGATTCTGTATTTTCCTTAAAAAAATATATAAATAATAAGATAACAATAATGCAATTTCCAAACATCATTGTAAAAATAAAATTAAAATATTACATTGAACACAAATGTATTATAATATTGTATTATTTATGTTGACCAAGAAGTGTGGAATACATAGGCATATCAAATTGCATGACACGAAACCGTGTTTTGTTCTATAGAATTGTTACAGGCAACGTGTATAATCCTGAATTATATACTCAATAAAATTCCTAAGACCTCCCGAAATGACGTAGAAATTTCGTTCGAGTTTAAAAAATGGCTAGCCGTCAGTTTATAAAATCTAGTTATGGAGTAATCCGTGCATCATTGTCATGGTCAACATTGTCAACATTATCATCATCAATATCGTCATCATTGTCATCGCCATCACGAACATCGACATCATTGTCATCGCCATCATGAACATCGTCATCGTCAACGTCGCCATCATGAACATCGTCATAATTGTCATCATCAATATCGTCAAACATTGTCATCGCCAACATCGTCGTCGTCATCATCAACATCGTCATCATCAACATCGTCAACATTGTCATCGCCATTATTGTCGTGATCATCATCAACATCGTCATTATTGTCACTATCAACATCGTTGTCATATACGCCAATCAAACTCAATTAAATGTATATAAAATAATAAAGGTATATTTAACTAACATTTACCAACTCATGTAGGTAAACAAATAGAACCTAAGATTTATGAATATAAATTAATCAAAAATATTGCGGCTTTTACAGTAAAGGACCACTAATTAGGCAATTAGTAACATGATTCAAGAAACATAAATTAATTTACAAACCCTGTGTCGTTCTTTATTTTTCCTATAGAATGACGAAGCATTCAACTATAGCATGCAATTCAAAATATAATATTTTATTTTATATGATATATTTAGAAACGAGAATCATGATATATGTCGTAGAATGATTTGATCATTCGAATTTTCACGAAAACCCTAGGGATACTCTAGGGATATTGCGAAAACACGGATGATTAGACAATGAAGTAAACATTTGTGCGAGCAGCTTGGAAGTAGTCAGTAATCATACAGTCTGCCGCAGCAATGTTTCATCATTAGTCTAATTATCTAGTCGCACGTGGTTGACGACCACAGCACCATCTACTGGCAACAAATCATACCGACTGATGAGACGAAGGCGGCGCACGGGGAAAGGGCAGACACCACGGCGCGACACTAGCGACGCGCTGCAGACTTTCACTGTCTTGGTGACACGCCAACGAACGCACGCAAATTATAACCGCTAAACTGTTAATATTGTGAAAAAATATCTATATTGTAAAGCAGGATATTACACGCTATCATTAAGGAGCCTTGTGTCTGATTTAATAAATCCACGACGCTGACACGACGACGACCTGACGCAGAAACCCCAACACACGTAGATTGAATTCGTCATATTGAACTGGATGAAATAGGTTAGGTTAGAACTGTGAACAACCGTGCGCGAGCCGATCGGGCGGTGCCCCGGCAGCGGCCGACGAGCGCTACTTCCAAATAGCTCGCAGAAATGTTTTCACCATTGTCTAATTATCCGTGTTTTCGCAATATCCCTAGGGTTTTCGCGACACTTCGAATTATCAAATCATCTTACGACATTTACAACACACAGACGGTATCAGAACAAACAAGAACACGGTCAATTATTTATCCAAAATAAATCTTGCATCAAAACTAGAACTCAACTCAACTCAACATTTATTGCAATATACCAGTTACAGGCACTTGAATTGTCAGTAAGAAAGATGTAGGTAGCTAGTTGCCCATTCCAAAGCGTAGTAGGATGTTTTAATAATTATTTCCATTAAAGCGGGATAATAGTTTCATTATATTTTAAAAGTTGATAATAATAAAGATCACCTACCGTCTTCAGATGAAAGCCAAGCCGCCATGTCTGTTAATTGGAGAAAAATAAAATCGTGACCAAAAGATTAACATGCACGCTCTAGAGCACAGCGAATACTAACTATGAATGAGGGACAAACGTTGTGACTGTATGTAGTTAAATGCCGACGCTAATTGATGCATCTGCTATAGACAATATCTATCTAGTGAGTTGTCATAGAGGCTAGCTAAGTGCGAATCGGTTACAAAATGAGCGTTCCGTATGAATAAAATAAAGATTGTTGGACTCAAATCGTAAGAATCAATTTAGTTTATTCTATAAAATAAGTATGGTGTGGTCTTTTTGGCCCTAATGCAGCGGAGCCCAAAAAGAGGGTAATGTTTTTAACCGGTAAAGCCCTGATAAACAACTAATTAACGTGCTAATTGACGTGCTTGAGGGTCACCCAGGGCTTTACCGGTTAATATGAATTATTCATGATTGCAACATGCAGATGTTATAACTACGTGCAAATTTGGTATGGTACGGCTTGTCATTGGTTGCAAACTTCCACAAATACGCATCATCATCATCATCATTTTAGCTGAAAGACGCCCACTGCTGAACATAGGCCTCCACCAAACACCGCCACTTCGACCGGTTCTGTGCTCCCCGCATAATCCGCGGATTCCTGCGGCCCTTACAGGGTCATCGGTCCACCTTGCTCCCAGATCTAAGCATCTAAATACACAATATTAAGAGATTTGCCATGTTATTTTAAAACCATACACTTCTTATAGGTTTTCCTGTAATCTATAAAGTATAGAACTATTTTCTTCATTTTTTTTCGAAATTTTAGGCTCAGTAGTTTCGGAGAATGGTCGATTTTCATCTATTTTCTTAATTATCTTTAAAAGTATTTATTTAAAAATTATTAAAAATAAATGAGATCCTCACAACAAGCCCTATCATTTGATATGTCACACGGTAGTTTGCATAACTTTTTTTAATTTTCATATTTGTCCCCGAAAAGTGAATCCGTCCGTATTTGGGTCACAGAAATTCATAAATGCACCAAATTTCAACTAAATTGGTCCACTAGATTCGGAGTAAATTGGCTGTGACAGACGGACAGACAGCCAGCCAGCCAAACAGACACACGAGTGATCCTATAAGGGTTCTGTATTTTCAGTCGGAAGTACAGAACCCTAAAAAGCTACAAAACGCAAACAAATTTTATCTATATATCGCAACCCATGAAAATTACTGGCGAATTATTACATTACTTTTTTTAGATAAGATAGCAAGATTAGAAGGGATTATCAAAAATCAACAAAGAGTAATTGGTGTTGAAAACGCGTAATGGCATTGAATACTGATAATGACAAACTGCTGTGTAATTATTATTACATATCTAATGATGATTGCGGCTGGCGTCATAAATGGTCATTTTAATTAAAGTTATAACATTAGAGACCCATCACTAAACTATGGTAAAGTACCTTTGATACTCGTCACATCGTCACATCGTCATTCCACTCTATAACGAGTGAAATGACGATGAAACTCATAAGTTACCATTTTTATTAAAATGATAACATTACTGACGAAGCGGCTACCTATCTGAACTTCACAACCACTGACACTATATACGTACTCACCACTAAGTCTTCTGTGCCATAATTTTTTCAATACAATTTTATTAAAATCCTTAAAGGCACAAAAACACTTACTTTTATCGTAAATTTTTCGTGAATGATGAATAATATAATGCATGGGAGGATAACTGGGATCAGCATCTGCGATTTTTCCAAGGCCTTCGATTGCGTTCTTCACGAAACATTAAGAGCGTGGATTCTAAAAGTGGGCAACTTCACGAATAGATGACACATATTTCGCCTTTTTAATAAATTTAATACCAAATACTTTTTTTACATCTAAAACTAAATATTCTGTATATTAATTATTGCATTTCATAATCAATATTTACGCGAATACTGCTAAGTATCTCGGCATAACCCTGGATGCAAAACTGCGCTGGAAAGAGCAGATCAAAAAGAAAAGAGCAGAATTAGATATTCGGTACAAAAAAATGTATTGGCTTCTTGGTAGACAGTCGCCATTGTCAATACCTAACAAATTGTTGTTATATAAACAAGTTTTAAAACCTGGACCCACGGTATTCAGCTGTGGGGCTGCACCAGCCAAAGCAATCGACAAATTATACAACGTTTTCAAAACAAAGTATTAAGGGATATAGTCAACGTGCCCTGGTGCATTAGAAATAGTGACCTCCACCAGGACCTGAAGATGGATGTCATAAACATAGTTATACAAAAATTTGCAGAAGCTCATGAACACAGACTTCATCATCACGTGAATGTTGAGGCGATCCAACTCCTTGACAACACTGAATTAGTGCGAAGGCTGAGGAGGGTAAAACCTTTTGAGTTAGTTTAGTGCAGTGTAAGTGACTTTTAACTGTAGTGCAAGTGCTGACTTTTATAAAGAACACGTGAATCAAGTGTCTCCCCCTATTAGTGTATAAGAAAGACGTTATTGGACGACTTCTACTACTTCTTCGACATCTTATAGTTACTTAGCAGTTTATGTTATATTTAAATTACTTATTAGTAGTAAACTGTTATTATGTTATGACTGACTTAATGGTGGGTCTGCACAGGTAGTAGCGCTATCAATCGCCTGTAGGTGTGTTGGTTGATTGACTCGTAGGCTAGATTGTAATGTAAATAAAGTATCACTAATTGTGTAACTTTATAATTAAAAAAAAAAAAAAAAAACAATATTTTAGTTTACTAGTTATCGATATTTCATATTTCCATACAGTTATATTGCCAAATTCATGAAAACAGGTAAACATTTGACAACTATTTCCAACGTTGCCAACTTGTAGAATGAACGCTCTTTTAATCAGGAACCTGCACTACTACGGAATCCGGAACGCCTCTCAGGATCTTCTTAGTTCATACTGGCAATCTATGTGGTCACCAAGACTATATTATAAAATTTTATTACGCCAAATTCATTTTCCTACACTACAAAGTTTTAAGAAAAACCTCAGTGGCAGATTCCGTTTTACATATTAAGGCACGGATCCCTAAAATAACATACCTAACAAAAGTTACTGTGTTTTTCCGTGATTAGATAAGATTATTGTTTTTTCCGTGATTAGATAAGATTATTGTTATTTCTGACTCGGTGAGTTATTATGTTACATTTTAACTATAGAGTCGATACGTTTACGTCATTCATACGAATTGCTGAATAGCCTTTAATGCTATATGTTAATTTATAGGTTGACTCGTTGGTCTAATGTTTCTGCTGAGCATGAGGTTCAATTCCTGGGTCAACCCGAGACCCAGTTATTGGGTTTTTCCATGTGAAATTTCTCAGAAGTAAAATAGTATCAACCGGGCACGAATCCAGACTCCGGGCTGGAGTCTGGATTCGTGCCCGGTTGATTGTAATAGGCTCGCCCCCTGTTACATGTACCTGTAACGTTTCGTGAAACGTATTTGTTGTTTAAAATATAACATTACTAAGTATTTTGGTATGCAATGTCGCCCGTATTTTTCTGAACATTCATGAAAAAATATTGACAATTAACTTTAAAAGGTCAATCTTTAATATTTTTCATGTTATTCAATTTTTAATTTGATTTGTAGCGTTTGCCATATCTCCTATGTTATTGACTCGATTTCGATTTTCTGTTTATTATTTCTAAAAGCCTTATGAGTTATTTTATCGGATTAACTAAAATTTAGTATGGGCGCGTTCGTTAAGGCTGCGTTCGGCCCAGCGGTTGAACGCGTCCCAAAGGGTCATGGCCATTAGGCTGGTCCGAGGATACCGAACGGTCTCCCGTGAGGCGGCGAGCCTCCTTGCCGGACTACCGCCATGGGATCTGGCGGCGAAAGTCCTCGCGCACATGTGGGAGTTGCGCGAGGAGGCGAAACGCCGGGGCGTAACTCTGCTGCTGCGAGAAATCGCGGCACAGCGGACAAAGCTCCGGCGGGATCTCATAGCGGCATGGAGAGTGCGATTGTTGCAACCCAGCGCTGGGCACGCCACGATTGTGGCGATAAGTCCCCTCTTTGAGGAGTGGCTAGAGAGGCGCCACGGCGTCCTCAACTTCCGCCTGACGCAGGTCCTCACCGGATACGGCTGTTTCGGGAGGTTCCTGTTCCGCATAAGGCGGGATGAAACGCCCGGGTATCACCACTGTGTGGATCGCCCGGAGGACACGGCGATCTCTCGCATCTGGCCCTGGTTCAGACCATGGTCCGGAGTGGGACATTAGCCGGAACAAACAGACAGAAAGAAAAAAAAAATGTTACAGGTACTTTCATATGCATTTAGTAAAAAGCTCTTTTTTCAACATTACAAACAGACACTTAAATTTTATTTATTTGTATTGTATAGAGATTTTTTTTTTATTACTAGCCTACGCGATAACATTTATGTTTGCATAAATGAATTTCGATCAACAGCTAGTTACCTATTGCTGCGTACCTCTGGACGGCAGCAGACACAACATAAGGACTGCTTGAGTTTGTTGAATTTAAAAAAGACACTTTGTTTTTCCAATAATCATTAATCAGCTACATTTCGCACATTTTGTTTAAAGTATTGATGACCTGGCTCAAATTATTCAGACGGGCAGTATTGAGAATTTTATTAAACCGAATAGGACAGGAGAGCAGTGGTGGCCTGGTGATAACGGCTCCAAATTACGAGTTGCAGGTTCAAAGCCAGCACGCGCTTTACTATGTGTAAATAATTTCATCACCACTGCTCTCAAAACGGTGAAAGAAAATCGTGAGGAAAATTTTGGTCCTAGAAACAAAATTTTGAAGACATGCGACATCTACCAACCTAGATTACAGTCCACCGAGGAGGCCTGTGTCCCAGCAGTGGGAACATTATAGGCTGATTATGGAGAGGAAAAATTGTTAGGGCTAATCCATAATAAAATTATATTTTTCTGGATACATATTAATATAGAGTCGTTGACCATCTTTTAAATTAAAAAAGTATTTATTGGAAAACAAAGCAACATTGGTGTTGCAGGCAACAATAAAATTATTTTTTATTATTTCCAAGTATTCAATCGTTTCAACTGTTTTCAATAAACACGCGATTAAAAATATCTGTATTCTGCATCCTTTCTTAGGCAGCGGTAGGTATGTAGTCATGGGTATACATGCCTTACAGTTACGCAAAATCTAGATGCGATTTTCTCGTAAAATAACGGTTGAAACTTAGGGAAAATACCCATTTCATTAAAGTTAAAATTTGATAATACTATGTTCGTAAAACCATAACATTTCTATCAATACTTTAGGTCAAAAACGCTTTTGAATGTTGCGTAATTGTAGGGTATTGATGCTCTTGCCGGGGTTGTTAGTCGTCCGAAAGGAATATCATGGCCCCGGCACACAGGCAACGGAAGGAACACGGGTGGGTTTTTTAGTCAGTAAAAGTCTGACACGCCCTCCCGCTCCGCCCAGAGTTATTTGATAATTTCCCGCCCTCAAAAAACAAAAAACAAAATGGTATTTATGCTCGTAACTGTATCTACGTACATGAATAGTGGCAGTGGTGATTATATGAAACATCCTACCTTATTGGTAATGCAAATTTTATAATATAAACTTAACTACAAACAAAAAATTAACTTTTTATATGAAAACCTTAAACAAGAGGGTAGAGTGGGTTTTAAAACAATCTCTAATAAAATTCTAATTATATTTTAAATCTTCAACGCAGCCCCTTCACAAAAGGTTACAGAGCCTATTCTGTCAGAACAAGGTTTCCCATTGTAAATGTAATCCGCAAAAGAATAAGTTAAAATTACGTCGAAACTTAGAGATTGTCCAATTTTCTGCGTGCCAATGGCCGACCACAACGCGTTACTTAACTGGGGTGTTCAACACACGAGTTCAGCTCGCTTGTCCGGTTTTTTACGTTACGTTACGTATGTTCATCGATATTTTTGTCAATTGTGATCCCATAATTTTTTTATTTACTTTGCTTGGATTTTTTTTTTTAGAAAATACGTATTTTTTCCACTTAGTCTATGTGGATGATGTTATAACAACTTCCTGTCTCTGTTATTTACATAGCAGGCAGGGTATTCGAATTTGTGTAGTTTAGGTACCACAACTAAAAAGTGAAAAATAAACAATTGAGTTCCAAAAACAACACTACAAAATGAATACTAACTTTCGCAAATCGGTGGCAAAAAACGAAAATACAAAAGCAAAGACACAGACTTCCGAAATTAAAGTTATTTTTCACTTTGTAGTACTTTTTTTGGAAGTCGGTTGTCTTTTTTGGTAAATTTTGCTTTATTAATTTTTTCCGTATATTTATTTTATTTTCAATAGGTAAACTTACATATTTACATTCTTATTGTCATTATTAAATTAATTTAATTCAGACTGATTTATCCAATATTCAATATAATAATAATTATCTAAACTTCCTTAATTCTCTCCTCGAAATCAATCAATTCTTATAGCAGCAGCTTCAGCAAAAACTTCCTCGCCTAACCTTTCAGCATAAGACTTTCCATTGTAATAAAAATCATTGAAAGACACACGTATGCCTACTTCAAAATCTAGAACTTTCCCTATCTTCTGAGTCGGTTCCGCTGTCCACAGTGCTTGGCAGATTGTCGGAATCTTCGCTACCGCTTTCCTAGCCGCCATGTTTGAATAGCTTGGGCCCAAGTCTTGTACCGTCATTTGAGAAACTGGACCGTTTTTTAGCTTTTTCCCCAATTCTATTGATGTTCTGCATAGAATTGTGCCTAATTTGTGAAATCTATGCTCGCTAAGTGTTGCTAGGAACATTATTTCAAGACTGCAGTCGACGTTGTATCTGGAAAGAGAAGAAAATCTTAATTTAATAACCCAATTATTTGCGGTGCCCGGTTGATGGCATTAGGCTTTATTACCGACTTATGAGATTCTCAGTAAATAATAAATTTTCTTGTGAGTTTTCTCTTGAGTCGATACGAATTATTCGAGAATAGTAAAGTTAATGTCGTGTGCTCAGTCCAAATAAAAAACCAAGACAGCGCTGGGAACAATACAGTGAAGCATGCCATAAGTACACCTCCACTCTGTGCATACACGCTCACACGCACACATTTACAATCAAACTACACCTTACTAAGTGCACACTTGTTTACGAAACCGGCCTCTCGTCAATGTTGACAGCGTTTTGTCATGGTTTTTTATTTGGTCTGAGGCCGTGTGCAACGTTTTATTCTTACCGAAATATCGTTTTACGTAGTCAACTGAATAAAATAGATGAATAAAATTTGAGGGTTTAAAGGCCTATTTTCATTGTGCTTTAACAATCTTGACAAAATAAGTAAAAAAACACTTTTTTTCTATAAAATATCGCACCTCTTTTTCTTAGCGTATCAATGGCAGAAAGTTACCCGTCTCTGTGGTCCCGGGTTCGATTCCCAGTGGGGGCAAAATTTTCTGCTCGGTTTGGTTGGTGGTAGGACTTGTTCTAAGTCCGTCTGGCTAGCTACCACCATCTTAGCTAAGTCTGTCGCCATATGAACAATGTTAATCGCATTGTTGTGTTTCGGGTGTTAGAGGTAAGATGCCAGTTCCTCTGTGGTTGAGGATTGCCGGTGAAGCTCGCTTCCACCTTATGAATTCCACTTACCATCAGGTGATATGGTATGCCTGATTATCACTTACCATCAGGTGAGATGCAGGCCAAGAGGTTCCCAATAGCAGTAAATATATATGTATATATATATACAGCGTGGCCCTTTAATGGTGACATTAAGTTAACACACGTAGGTATACGGATAAGCGTTTTTTTTAAATGAAGATATTTTAATTTCATTAAACGTTATTATTTATTGATTCATTTACAATTTTCTAAAATAGCATCTTGGAGCAACCTGTACTAAACAACTGTAGTGCAGAGGTCATTTACCGGGGTCACGGATCATAACATCGCATCAATGAAAATAAAACGCATAACGTGTTAAAAGGAGGCAAATTGAAGGAAATGGAAGAGCCCTATGTCGGCGAGCGAATGTTTTTTTTTTTTTAGCTAACGAATTATTTTGTCTTATTATATTTTTATGATTACTGGCCACTAGCCCTACCCGTGTGTTAAATTAATGTCGCCATTGCTTGCATGGCTTCATAATAATGAGTACCCCTTAAGAGGTTTAGGGTAAACAAAAACTAAGGTTGTATATTATGGTTGGCTCAAAAGACAGTTGCGCAAACTCCGCTCACTAACGCAGTCATATGATATCATCAAGTGTACAGGTGACATGCCACGCAAGATGGAAGGACAATATTGCGCTAGCCCAGTAACTGCAAAAATACGGACATTTATTTCCTATAGACTTGTGGCGGCATCTACCTGCGAACCCACATGCGAACTACACATCAAAGACCTGACGTCACACAAAATCCTGACGTCACATAAAATCCTGCATCGCGCAATTAGAGTTTACCGCGCAATTAGAGTTTATCGACATATAAAACGTGCAACTGTGCGTGCGTGTAAACGTGTTTTTCTCTGTTATCTGAGTATTTGAAATAAATTATTATTATTATTATTAAAACTACCCGGACATCAATCGTTGGGCAGTTGCCCGCCAGACACGACACCCGTCTAGTCGGAGGATCCTCCCTTTTCTATAGAGGATGAGTGAACTTTACACCCCGTTCCTCATACCTCTAAAGACTCGTAACTTAATTATTATAAATACCAAATTCTCTCAACAGTTCCAAGTTAGTTTATGTAAAGACAATAGCGAAATCTTAATGGATCTTAACAGGCAATCAGACGAGATGTTCTTTGTTAAGAGTATTCTACAGCTGTATGACACAGCTAGTTCTCCTAGAAACAATTAATGTTACTCGCATTTGAACTATAAGACAAAGGATATCAATTCTCAAGAAGAAAATTGTTCCACAATTTATTTGTTATTAACACGTTGGAATCTAGATTTTGCTCTTATGGGTCATTTAATAATGAAGCCTTATATTTTTATCAAAACATCACGCCTGTATCCTCGAAGGGTTAGCAGAGGTGTACCAATAGTAAAAACACATTTCGCCTTTTAAGTTAAGTCCCATTTAATAGGGTCGCGAGCCTATTTCCAACAACTTACAGGGCATAACGGTACAAACAAACGGTGGCTACAAATAGCCACGTAAATGTTTTAATTTTAACTTTGATTTTGATTTTAATTTTGTTTTTGTTTTGTATTTAGATTTTTAGATTTTAATTTTAATTTGAAGTTTGAATTTTTGTTATTTTTAATTTGTATGTGTTATTATTATTTTATCGTGTTTTTTTTATGGATCATGTGGTCTGCAATAAAGATTTTTATTATTATTATTTATTATTATAAATCCAGACTCCGGAGTACTTTTGAGAAATTTGTAATGGAAAACCCAATAAAACTGCCCGACCTGGGAATCAAACCCACGACCTCATTGCTCAGCAGTAGCGCTTGCGGCTACTAGACCAATGAGGCAGTTATTTATCGTTTTTGAAAATGCATGTATGCAGTTAAAATCACGTGCAACAAACTATACTAAAGGCGATATCAGTCTTATTTCGTATTAATTTTATATTTTACTAGCAAGCATAAAAATAACTGATGCACGGGTCGATCCGTCAGGTTAAGCTACGCTTGCCGGGGTTGGTCTGTGGATGGGTGACTATCTTTACATACCGAGACTCCTCCGTGCCTCGGAAAGCACGTTAAGCCGTTGGTCCCGGCTGTCATTCATGGATCTTTGACAGTCGTTACGGGTCGTCAGAAGCCCGAAAGTCTGTTAACCAGTCTTACCAAGGGGTGTCGTATTATCCAGTCACTGGGTTGTGGAGGTCAGATAGGCAGTCGCTCCATATAAAATACTGGTATTCAGCTAAATCGGTTAGACTGGAAGCCGACTCCAATAAAGTTGGGAAAAGGCTAGGCAGATTTGACTAGCAAGCAAAAAAATTGTTTATTTGGCAAACAAAAAATCCTGAATAAGTGCAATCCTTCGGTAGGTAGGTACCCAAAACTTACAAAAAAGTAATGAGAAAATACGCATAAAAATAAGAATTAGGTTGTCTTCGTAAAGCTTCGTGCAGACCAGCGCGACGCGACACCGGTTATTGTTATACCATCAAGTTTTTTTAGAAATAGTATTGTTTGAGTCACGTCGCGGCGTCGCGTCGCGCTGATCTGCACGAAGCTTAATACAAAATGTACCACAATTAATCATCAGGTTGCCGTAGCTAGAAGGCATAAGGTGTCATAAAACTTACCACTGCCATTCCTATTCAGATCACACATTTAATTTGAAGGCCGTTTTGTAGTTGTTCAACTAGACAAACCAGTAGATATACCTACCTAAACGGTTCATATTGTACGGTCATTAAGTAATATTGACTCCTAGCAACCGAAGTAAAATACGCAAAATTTGTGTAAACTAAGCTTTACATCAGATCTTCAAAAATTGTTATACGCTAGGCAGAATGAATTATATTTGCCTGTTTGTATTTGAATATTAGAACGTCATTGGAGACGCTGAGAGAAAATTATTTATGGCGGGAAGTGCCATCACGTATTTTCAATGTATTTTAATAATATTGTTGTCATTAATTAATAAATGTGACAACATAACTTAAAGTAGGTATAATTATTTAGTTTAGTATTGAATAATCTTTTTATATAATCTGCCGTGCTATGCTGTAAACATCTCACCGTGATAACTTGGGTGAAGTGAGCTTGATGGGAGCTGTCATTGCACCTAAACCTAGGGATTGACACTATGGACAGCTCACTTCATGCTCACTTCACCTCACTCTTCACGGTGAGATGTTTACAGAATGGATCCACTGTACTATTCAAGGTATTCTAACAGCACCATTAAAAACAACTTGAGGGTATCCATTATTATGTCTACCAGTGTACCTTGTGATCACCAAGCCCAGGTGACTGGCGATATTTTACCGCGACGGCGATATTTTTGTCGTACACTGGATTTTCAACGCTTCGAAAGTTGAAAACCAACCGTGTGTTTTTTCAATGCGCTGAGACAAGAGTAGGTCCCAGCGCGTTGGATTCTCAACGCTCGGTTCAACAATGAGAGTTGAAAATCCGGTGCGCGATAAAATCCCGCCGCGATAATTTTACGGCCGTGCGAACGTGGGACGAAAAGGCTTGCGAGATCGACAGGTACTGTACAGTGATTGACAGTATTGTGGGATTTGTAGGTAAGTAGATACTTGTGTGCTACACACAACGATTTGACAGTAACAATGACTGGCAGCCGTGACATGTTTATGTTAGAGCGAAGTCAACGTACAGCACGCGTAGCATGACCTCCGTAGAAACAGGTTATGTCGACGAAAGAATAGACAAAATGACAGATTGTGATTCTTTATCCGTCACTCAAACCCTTCTACGGTGTTCATACTACGAGTGCAAGTAATACTAGTACTTCATAGTTTGACATGATGATTATTATTATTCTAAACTGTGCGCCTGACAAAGTCAACGTTTTACAGTGTACGAGGTTTAAATAATAACAATAAACAAATTAATGAATAATAAGACAGAACTGTGGAGACGACACAAGTTGTGTAGACCGTATTACGACACCGACGCCTCTTAATACGGTGGCAGCTGGGCGGGTGAATTCAATACTAACAACCTACGATTTTGACAGCTCCAAGCGCACTGTTATAAAAATCGAGTTATACTTAATGAAATTAGCCTATTTTAAAAGATAGAAAGTGTACAGCATTTGGTTTTGAAATGCAAGCTTTTTTTATTTATGATTGCGATAATCCTTGTACTGTTTTCTCTTGAAAGAAAGCAAATACATTTATTTGCGGTAAATATGACACAAATAATAAGCTAAAAATAACATTTTGAGGGAATATATGCGTCACACCCATGCCAAGCTGCCAATACTCAGCATAATGCTGTGACACTATGCGAGACAGTGCCACAGCGCTGGTTTTCAGTGACAGCCGGCGTTGACGTGATGACGTGAAGCGGTGCAGCGTCAGTCTTGTTCGAATGATACTATGATACTCCTGCCAACTCTATTCTGTGTTTTTAGCAAATATAATTTATATCGTAACACCGAATATTTAGTTTTAGATGTAAAAAAAGAATTCGGAAACTTTCCAAATGTTTTTTGTTTTTTACACCTAAAACGGGTACAACATCAAATTCAATTTCATAATTTCAATTCATTATTAATATTCTAGTTCGGTAGTTAGCCACATTTCTTATTTCTATACAGTAGCGTGTTTGGTAGTATTGCCAAATTAATCAAAACAGGTAAATTTTTGACAGATATTGCGACGTTGCCAACGTTTAGGATAAACGCTCTTAAATCTTTCTATAAACGTCTCGAATCTCCTCAAAGATTTTTACGCCTCGGGGCGAAAACAAGCCAACCATGACACTGCACAGTGTTCCAAAAGCCTCAAAAAATTTCCCACTTGGGTTTATTGCATTTATAAGTCAAGAAACGTATTTAAAAAGCACGAGTAGAACTCCCACGTATTTATCTCTGACCTTAAGATTTAAACACCTGTTTCTCCTAAACGCCGCAATAGTGCGACTTGATTTTTTTATGAGTAATAGACCTCATTGAGAACAATATCTCAGTTCTAGTCTCAAGTCGCACTTTTGCGTCTTTGCGGAGAAAAAAAATAAAAACAAAAATAAGAAAATATTTTTTTACTCAGAAACTAAAAGAGATTAAAAAAAAAAAAAACGTGTAAATATACTCTCAAATGAGCTCTATTAATAATATTAGTTTCAAATTATTATCTTGAACAACTACTTTTTGAGAACTGATATTCATTTTTTTCATGGAAAGGTCACGTCTTTTTCATGAATTTATATAAAAAAAACTAAAAGAGATAAATACGTGGGAGTTCTACTCGTGCTTTATAAATACGATCCTTGACTTATAAATGCAATAAACCCAAGTGGGAAATTTTTTGAGGCTTTTGGAACACTGTGCACTGCCTAAAAACAAGAAAATAAACATGCCTTCTATTGGGCCTCATAAAGCCACAATATGCATAAGACGTAACTTGCTGATTTCATTATGTCAAACGAGATTACCAGAATTAATGAGATTCGTGCATTATGGTAGCTGCGATAAACGGGAGATGAATTTACTGAGAGCCTCACAGTTTTACGTTTTAGTCGTAAAGTCGTGTACTCACTTACATGTGTATTAAAATTAGAAGATGATGAGAGTGACTCATAACGAGGAAAATTAGAGAGAGAAAATTCCACGCGCTTATAGGTCTAGAAACGTAAGGTAATAATAATTTTGCACCATCTTTTGAGTAAAAGCAAAAGTCGTACAGAAAATCGGAGGAAAATTTATGAGAGAAAGATGGGGTCGAGCCTAGGAAAAATTACATCACACAGATTAAAGAGAAAATTAAGGTCTCGACAGCGGTCTAATGGACTAGAACTTAGCAAAGAAAATAACAAAATATCTACTACTAGCTGCGCGCTGCGGTTTCACCCGCATAGCTCTAAATCGTGTGGAAATATCGGGATAAAAAATATCCTATGTCCTGACTCAGGTCATGCTCTACCCCTGTGCAAAATTTCATCTTAATCTGTTCAGCCGTTTTAGCGTGAAAGCGAAACAAATTCAGTTTCGCATCTACAAACTTATATACTAGCTTTCGCCCGCGTGGATATCGGAAATTATCTCGCGGGAACGTACTACCGGGATAAAAATCCTATTTGTTAATCCAAGTTATAAGCTATCTGTGTGCCAATTTTCATCGAAATCCGTTCAGCCGTTTTTGCGTGATTGAGTAACAAACATCCGAACTTACAAACTTTCACATTTATAATATAAGTAGGATATTCGAAGGATAGTTAGAATTGAAAAAGCTAAAACGCGACTAATTAAGATAAATATATAACAAATCTTTTAGCGAATCCTTAGTTTTGGAAAAGACTCGGATGGGTATTTGACTCAAATTAACGAACTGAGTACCTGCGGGCGCGCCTCAGGCTATGAGTGCTGGCTGAGGTACTACATAATTGGTTGGTGAAAGGGCTTATTCTAAGTCCGCCTGGCTAGGTGCCACCATCATCGTCGCCATAACCACAGATGGGACACTCCGCAAAATCATTTAAATAAAAAGCGATTCTTGCTTCGACACAATAAAGTGCAATTCAGGTCGCACAGCGCTTATAACCTACAGTTATATTCACCTAGCAGTTGCCTCTCTTTCTATCGCGTGACTCTTAGATCTTCTGACTACGTTACACTCACTGAATTGGCCCAGCAAGATGGGTCTGCCGAATACTTGCAGCTTCATACCTAAACTGCGGAGTGTCCCATGTGTATTTATCTTTGCCTTATAAACAATGTTAACATCATTGTTGAGTTTTGGCAGTTGGAGGTAAGATAGCCAGTTCCTCTGTGGTAGAGGATTCCGGGTGAAGCTCGCTTCCACCTTCATCCTGATCATCACTTATCATCAGGTCAGATGCAGGCCAAGAGCTTCCAAATAGTGTTAAAAAAATAAGTTAGTCAGTGATTAACCTTACTTCTCAAAGAAATTACATCTGCCATCGACTTCTGCCATCCACTCTATGAGAGCCCGTGATGACGGCTGTGTGCAGCGCTCTTCTGCAAATATTTCGAAGAATGGCTTCTCTGATGAATCTGATGTTGCTACCTGGAATAAAGAATGTTGTTTATGTTTATTAATCCTATCAATCAATCTGCCTAGCCTTTTCCCAACTATGTTGGGGTCGGCTTCCAGTCTAACCGGATGCAGCTGAATACCAGTATTTTACAAGGAGCGACTGCCTATCTGACCTCCACAACCCAGTAACTGGGTTACAGATACCGTCATATACGATACCCCTTGGTAAGACTGGTTTCAGACTTTCGGACTTCTGACGACTCTTAACGTCTGTTAAAGATCCACGAATGACAGCCAGGACCAACGGTTTAACGTGCTTTCCGAGGCACGAAGGAGTCTCGGTATGTAAAGATGGTCACCCATCCACGGACCAACCCCGGCAAGCGACCTGATGGATCGACTTATGCGGCTGTTATTACTTAGCCACAAGGTCCTCGATGTTTATTAATCCTATGATGAAATCCAACTAATTGAGCCTTAGATCAGGTTGTCTAGCGACCTTGTGCTCCTAAGGGCGCGTTTGACCAATAAAATGTTGACGTCTGACAGTTTTTGTATAGAAAAACTGTCAACATTTTAAAATTTATTCTTCTCGGCAAAAAAGTTTAGCCAAAATCGCCTTTAGTAGGCTTTTCCGTTATTTTATAACTAACTAGCTTCCGCCAGCGACTTCGCCCGTGTTCTTTATAGATTACTTAGTGATAGCATACAGGTGAAAGAATTTTTAAAATCGGTCCAGTTGTTTTTGTGTTTATTCATCTAAACCAATAGAGAGAAAAAAAAATTAAAAAAATCTTTCACTAATCTACCAATCTTTTCACTTTATAATATATACATACATAAATTCATTCTTTCTTTCCATTGGCGTAGGGAGAAACAACAGAAAGCCACCTGCTAGGATTCATACATACTCCTTTAGCCTCGTTTACGTTCATACATCTGGTCATACACACACGTCGGTTACGAGTACTACGCACCTGTCGGTCGATTCTGTAAAAATATCAACGTGAAACTTAGGTGAAATGAGCGGGAAGTGAGCTGTCACTGTCACAAATCGGCCGGCCGGATGATAGGGATTGACACTATTGACAGCTCACTTCACGCTCACTTCACCTAAGTTTCACGGTGATATTTTTACAGAATCGACCGGCTGTTCTTTATGAAGAACATCACCATCTCTTTATAATATTAGTGTAGTAATACCTAGTGGACTTATCGGACTGAATATATTCTCCCTCTAATTGTTGATGCTTAAAGAATATTTTATCTCAAAGTGCCTCGCAAAGTCTTCTTACAAAGTATATTTAAAACATCGATACTCAGGAGTCACGGAAACGAATTAAAATAACAAAGTAGTCGCTTAGCATTCATTACTTGTGTTAATTAGTGACAAGCGGAATAATAAGGTTTGAAGTTTAACTCGCAGAACAAAAAAAGTCATTAAGTAAACTGAAATTATGTATAATCTAATCTGCATAATTATTAATTCGCATTAATATCTGGGCAGGTTTTTTTCTCCTTTATTTTGTTAAATCCTTAAGACACAGGCCTAAAATTATTTTGTGATCTAATCCATGGATAATTCTTATAAAACATAATGTATGGAAAAGAAGAGACGTAAACTTTACAGCCAAACGCTTCTTTAGGAACTCAGAATGAGAACATTGTCAAAAAAAAAAAAGTGAAGTTCTTAATTTCACAAGAACTGAAACTTAACTTTCTCCCTGTACTACAGAAGCATCGCAAAAGTAATGAAGGGCGATCCAATTCGAGTATCTTAAATTAGAAAAAATCTAGTGAATTAGACCGCTGTCACAGATTAATACAGACGGGACACTCCGGAAAATCATTTAAATTAAAAGCGACTCTTGACACAATAAAGTGCATTCAGGTCGCACAGCACTGATTACCTTTTGTTTTGTTTAGTTATATTCATCTAGAAGTTGCCTCTATTTCTATCGCGTAACTCTTAGATCTTCTGACTACGTTACACTCACTGGATTGGCTCCGCAACATACCTAAACTGCGGAGTGTCCCATCTATGCCGCTGTCAATCTTCATTTCGTGTGGTTAGTGACCAATCTGGTGTCAGATTTTTAAAGCTGCCCATGGGCCTCTGACTTGGCTTCACATACCGTCGAGAAATATCTCTCAGGAATGCCGGGTTCCTCACGAAGTTTTTTAAGCAAGTGATAATTATACAACACGCACACCGAAAATTCAGAGGTGCATACCTTGGGTTCAAACTCGAGACCTATGACTTGGCAGTCCGACGGTCACACCAATAGGCTATCACTGCATTTTAACATGCATTTGCCGCTCTCAATAATCCCATATGATTCAAACGTTTAATAAGTAAACTAGTTTTTGATAAGTTTCATACCTGTAATTTATTAAAAGCAGCTGAGACAACTTCTGCGGTATCAGTAGCAACTGCTACAAGCGACACTCCGTCCAATGCAGCGTCTGCGCATAATTCTAACAGTTCTTCTGCTGCTACTGGGTTCTTATTTACTTCCGTTCCGATACACACTGATTCATCTTGACAAAAGGCTTCTCTTATGACCTGGAACATTAAAATAACAGTAAAAACTATACGCTTGATTTTAGTTCTTCTGGAATGTTGAGGCTAAACACGAGTCCGTGAGTATCATCAACAAACATACTGTGGAGTACCTATCATACCTAACAAGTATGTAGCGAGGGGAGGCTTTGAAGAAGGGTGCGGGAACAGTTTAATTGAAACTTAATTCAAGTTAGATATCTATGTAGATCATTATATTGTTCGACCACGGTTGGATATACAGGATCGATGAACTGATTAGTTAAAACCTTCTGATCGACAGCCTCCTTATAAGTTCACTGATGGTTAAAGGCTTGTATCTTTTTAAGCTGTTGCAGGGTTCTGTCACGTTCAATAACCAAACCAAACGTAAAGAGTGCGTTTCATCAAATAGTTCCTTTGCCGTAATGTTGGCCGCGTGATGCGTATTCTTGTTCGTCCTACAACAGTGGCGGCGCTACCTAATTGGTCTGTTGTTAAAAAGTTTAACAGTGGCGCCAGCATTACGGCATAAGAACTATTTGGTGAAACGTACTCTATTTTTGTAATAGAACTATCATTTTTCTAATGGCGTTGAATTTTATTTTATTTTGAAAGTGGGCAACGTCGCAAATAGCTGTTAAATATTTCGCTGTTTTGATTAATTTTGCAATATTACTGTTTGGAAATATGAAATATGGCTAACTAGTGAACTAAAATATTGATTATGACATGCAAATTAATATCGTAACACCGAATATTTAGTTTTAGATGTATAACAAGTATTTGGAAACATTCCAAATGCCTTTTCTACACCTAAAACGGTTACAATATCAAATCCAGTGTTATAATTGCAATTCATTTGTTCACTAGTTAGCGATATTTCATATTGCCAAATTAATCAAAACAGGTAAATATTTGACAGTTATTAGCGACGTTGCCAAACTTAAGAATCTACTCTAAAAAAAATTGTTCTTGAAAAACTGGTAACGCACGTAAAATTATCATTTAGTTACGCCATGCATCAGAGTAGAAAAGTAAACAGCAAGTTTTCCCCCATTATTGTTAAGGCTTACCTACTAAAATATTTCTCGACAATGCGAACGTGGAGAGGTGCAGTAGTTAAATGAAACTTCGGAACGAATCTAAATAGTCTTATTGTATTTACGGAAAATACTCACTTTTAATGCACCGGGGAAAGTAGCAGCTGACAAAGATTCTATTCTGTATTTTCCTGGAACAAAGAGAAAATGCAATCCGTTTAAAAAATAGTACAATTTTCACCTATTAAATTCCTGTTTCGTTTTTTGTTTCATCCATTTTCTTCAGCACTTTTCTTACGGCAAGAGGAAAAGTTTATTTCTAGGTATCGATATCTATTGTTTTAGTATCGAGTACGAATCGAGAAGGTTGATTTGGGAGCGAGAAAAACTACGATTGGATTTTTCGGTTCGAAAAAGGGATTCAAATTGAAAGCGATAGACTGGTGGATGGTGTCGATGAGTTTTGTGTCTTATCTCGTAGGGTTCAATGGTGTCTGTAAATTCTCTGGTCTGGAGGAGTGTAGTTTATAAAAAAAATATTAATATAATTATAACAATTACTAGCTTTTTCCCGCGATTTCGCCCGCGAAATGTGGATACACTATAGGTACACCTCTGCCCAATCTTCGGGGAAACAAGGCGTGATGTTATTGTATGTTTCGCCCGCGTAAAGGTCGGAAATTATCCCTCGGGAACTGCTGAGATAAAAAGTATTCTATGTCAGTTATTGTTTGTTATACTTGTCGGAAATACGTTACTAAGTTGACTAATCGGGATGCCAGCGCCGCCCAGCGGCTTTCGACAGAGTCAACCACATAACGCTCGGACCGGCCGGAGCTCAACAGAGTTCATGGGTGGCGGTCAAGCAGTGAAGACGTTTAGAAACTATCTCACGTTCAGAATAGTTGTGTCGTGTGTGATATGTATAACAGTCTGTGATATGCTAGCGTAATTAATCTGATCGTAAATTTAATTTGATCTGACTCCAAACAGTTTTTGTATTGAGTAAACCAACACTACCCATAGTACGCCCACAGTAGTTAAAATATGCTTGATAAAAACAAAAGAGCCACGTACCCGCCTCCATTATACTATACTTTTCCTATAACTCTTTATAGTAAAATTCATAGTCATTGCAATGACTGCTTTTCGCCAAATATAAGCTGTGGGATCAAGTTTGAGAAGGTAAGTTTAGCACAAACGTTTTTCAACGTGAAAAAACTGTGTGAAAATTCTGCAGTATGTTGTACTTGTTTCAAGAATCTAAATTGGAAGTCTTATAAAACCAGGGCATTCAAAAGCTTTTTGAAATACAGAAAAACTGCAGAACCTACGAATGCAAACATCTATCTATTGATATAGTATAAAGTGCTTCGTTTGCTTTGAGCGGATAGTTTCCAAATCCGAAAACTGTAACATTGTCGTTTCGTATATCCCCAAAAAAAGATGAAAAGGAAAAGAGATTCCCGGGATGTCAGATTTTAGCCTTCCTTTTCAAGTTTTCGATGAATTCAAGCATTTTTGGGAATATATGGAGCTCAAAATATGAGGATTTGTACTAGCGGTTAGGTACTTTATCATGCTTAATTTTAGATAAAGATTCGACCTTATCGGTCCTTATCAGCTTGATTTGAACTTTGAATAGTATTACATAACACAACACACATGTATGTGATCCTCAGAGGGTTAGGCAGAGGTGTACCTGTAGTACCTTTTTTTTTTTTTGAGGGTGGGAAATTATCAAATAACTTCTCCCGCTCTGGGCGGAGCGGGAGGGCGGGTCAGACTTTTACTGACTAAAACCCACCCGTGTTCCTTCCGTTGCCTGTGTGCCGGGGTCGCGATATCCCTTTCGGACAAACTCGCAACCCCGGCAGGCATTGGCCCTTCCGGACCCCGTCAGTTGGTGCTGACATCTCTTTGAGGCGCGCGTGGAACACAACGCGCCGTCGACCCGGGCCTGGTCCCTATCGGACGGCGAGCTACCCATTGCTCACCGTCCGCAAGCCCGCGCCTACGGTGGCCGGAAGTCGGCTCTCGACTCCTACCTGTAGACCTACACCCACAATAACATTTAAATAAATTCTGAAACTGAATAGTATTCATAATTAACTATATAATACTACTATTCACAGTTCAAACCAGAATGGTTGTAGCCTTAGTTAGCTGCTTAGGAGAATAATTTGATAATAATAATTTAACTTGTGAACATGACATTACCAGTTTTGAAAGATCTTTGGTACAGCAACACGTCCTTGCTAACAATTTGTAATTGGTTATTGTTACAACAACAACTTAAATACGTATGGTCCACAATAGAAAAACATAGGAGCATGTGTTGAAACACTTAAAAAGGTAAAACTAGCTAAAATAGACAAGAGAAAGAAAAAAACATTTATTTAACACATACAACAATGTATGTGAACGCAGAACTAGCAACGAAACTTGCAAAACAAGACTGACATAGTTTTGTTTGTTTTTATGGAAACCGGTCTCATTGATGAAAATTTTATTCATCACATGTCATATTATTAATATTCGACGAAAGCTACAAATAACACAATAAAGCTTCAATACTAACCGTCTTCCGTGGTAAGCCACTCCATTTTCAAAAAACACAACAATATCAAACTCAAACGTCAAAAATTTATCTTTGAACTTAGAACGTGCGCACGCGCCGGTGACTTGTGATCAACTGACAACACTAATCCATTCGACATGTCAGTTGTGAATGTTGTGATTGTGTGCTAAGTGAGACAACGACCTGTCACTGAACTCGCTGGATGACCTCATAAGATTAAATTCAGTGCTTCAGTGTTGTGCCATTAGGTATAGTATATGCAAGAACTAATAGTGAATTATGGAAGAAGAAGACTCTGTTGGGCAGACCCCAAATAAATTGGGATTAGGGCATGAGAATGGTGATGATTATGATGATGCAGGAACATCATTATCTCACTAAAAACGAAGAAGTTCGCAAGCAATAGGAAATTGCTACTGAAGGCTGCGGTAGTCGACCTCAGGGCAAGCCGCTTCCCACACGGAGAACTGTACGTTGCTTGTTCCCGCATCACCAGTCCGACTATATTTTGGCTGCTGAGATCAAAACTACAAACGTAGTATACAGGGAAGTTTTATTTAAATGTGGCTATAATTTTAGTATATTCTGGTGTCTTATGACTTGTGGGCAGAAGCACAGATTAAAACAGATGTTTCACTCCGCATTTTAGGTATGAAGCTACAAGTAGGTACGCTGCGGGCTCGAATTGTCGAATTCAGTGGGTGTAAAGTAGTCAGAAGATATAAGAGTTACGCGATAGAAAGAGAGGCAACTTCTAGGTGAATATAACTGTAGGTAATTAGCGCTGTGCGACCTGAATTGCACTTTATTGTGTCGTTGCAAAAGTCGATTTTTATTGATATGATTTTGCGGAGTGAAACATCTGGACTAATCTGTGGCAGAATCTAGTTACTTCATAAAAGGAAAACTGCAATAATAGTTCGATTCTGGTCGTGAGTCGTTTCATTGTTTAAGTTAAGACTCTGTCAGTATTTATTATTAAAGATTCTCTAATAGCTATCTGACTCTAAATAACTCCATAATACTGAATAATAAAGATACATAGTCTGCTAAAAGTATTTTTAGCCAGAACAACAATGTTTAAGTATCTGCTATACTCTTTGATGTACCCTTCTAAAATATAACATCATTAAGTTCTCAAAAACATATTTATCTTAGAGCACGAGAAAATCTTAAAACACATTTTTGATCAATTTTATGAATTTATCCCGAGATAGAATAAATAAAACTTTATCTCGTTTAATCCTCATCCCTGTTTCTGACAACTTATTTAATACACGGCCGATTAATTTTCTAGAATACAAAAGAGAATAAGATGAAAATATCAAACATAAAGATATCAGGGAGAAACTCTTCATAAAAAAACGACCTCAATTCAAAAACACCGAAGGCTATTCTTTCATAAATATAATCAGCTTATAGCGTAAAATTATTATTTTGAAGAATGACGATAGAAAGTACAGAAGGCTTTTGTAGGTACTTTTATATTTCGGGAACTTTTCTGGCTTCTGGGCAAACTTAATACCTTTGTGATTGTTTCAGAAATGTTCTAATTAATCTGTCATATCCACAACATAGGAGTTAACCATGGGATGCTGCTGCTCAAAAATAATTCACGATGCTTGAGGAACACCGTGGAGTTTTAGGGCCTACGCCCACTAGCGGCACGACACTGTATCACTCCATGCAAGCTCAATCTTACGGCAATGATGCCGCGGTATCCTTAGGCAAGCCGCGACGTCCTTTGGCATCACCATTGAAATTTAAATTTTATTGTCATTCGATTATGTTATATTTCTATTCGTCGCATAAGAATCCCTTGCGTGCCTTAGTCGCCAGTACTGACAGAAACTTCAATTCTTCCCAGACGGAAGGATACCTAAACAGAAAGATTTCCCCACAAAATAAGTAAGAAACAATTGCTTTTATGTGACATGGTATTCTCTAACATTTTAAAATAAAAGTAAAATATACTTTCTTGAACGTATTTCCTTCGCTAAAGCAATAACGTAAAACTGTTGTGTTGCCTTTTTGTATTTGGCTGATAAGTTTTATTTATTTAAGTACGATAATAAGATGGTAAGATAATATTTATATAATTTATAAGCTAATAATATTAAAAATAAAAAATAAAATGTACCATCAAAGAAGTTCATATCTAACCAATTTCAAAACAAAATCCCGTGAACACGATGACCACATCTGTTACCGGCCCGGTGCTATTAGCCGCCGAGCGCTGCAAGCAAGAATAGTCCTTACGGTGGTTAGGTATGAACTTCTTCGATGGTACATGTTTATAAAAAAGGAGTGGAAGAATCGTAAGACATCAAAAAATTCGTCCGCATCTCTGTCAACAAGAAAAGTGCCCAAAAGGCTGGCAGCATTGCCACGTTACTGATTCTTTTTCTTAATTATTTATAAAACCGGTTGCAGGAAACGTCCTTAATTGGTATACATCCAATAAACATGTAAACTCATAGTTACTTTTGGTCCACGGAAGTCCAGGTCTGTACCTCATTTAGTATTCAGAAAAACGTCACGATAACGACCTACCTGCTACACATTTTATCTTGGTTTCCAAGTTGAAATATTTCTCTGTAGCCTAAGTCAGTGAGGCCAAATTTATCACAGCCTGTGAAATATAGAGTAAGGTAGGTAAGGTACTGCTTCATACTATATCTCACGGGCTTAACTCATGTAGGAAAAAGGCCATTTCTATTCTGGGTTTGCGATACTCTTAAGTTGAGCCACTGCTGTACGATTTCTTAGTTACAGTACCTATATTATAGGTAATCACAGCATTAAAACTATAAATATGTTTTTTACCAATCGTATATAAAAAGCCTTCACCCTTTATTTTTTTAATTTTTACTAATTTTAATCTTTACCTTCTTTATTTAATTGCTTGTCCTTTTTTTCATTGGAATTGTATTTTGACATTTGAAATGTATTTTGACATTTTAATTGTATTTTGACATTTAATCTTATTTTGACTACTATGTATTTATTGATTGCATTTTGACTGAATTGATTTTAATTATATTGAACTGTTAATTTTTATCTGATAATGTTTTATTTTATTTTTATCATAGCATCGTATTCATTCATTTTAATTTTGCATTTCGAATCTTGGGCAGAATGTCTGGCTCAACTTTAATTCTCCAAAACCTTATTTGTATACCTGCATTCTAGCAAATAAATTATTTGATTTGATTTGATTTACACATGTTTAATGAATCGTCCATCTCCACAAAACTTTTCCAAACGCTCATTTTATTTCATGATTTTGACATGAAAATACTGCTTATATTCCAATAAAGTTAAAGCTGAAACACCTGAACAGCTTCAATGATATGACAAGTCAGGTTCGAGCAATATTGCTGATTCAACTGAAAGCAATCAGCAGGCGGGCCACGGCAACGAAATTCAATTTCTCAAGTGCTAACAGCTATCTTGGGTATAAAGTGTTCTCACATTTTAACTGGAAGAATTCCTTAGCCTTCTTACAGTAGTTTTAAGAGCTTTTTAGATTGCATACGGATGTAATAAAGGGTGATAGATTTCGAATACTCTTGTCTAGGCGAAGAGATTCGGAATTTTCATATCGGGATCTTGTTCCTTGATCTCGATACGATCGTACGTGTTTTGAATGCCAAGAAGAATCCTTTAGTAGAAAAAGTATGCATAATCCAGAAAGTTTTGACAGGGATAGTTAAAGTTTTGATATGGGGTTTTTCAATGACGGGCAACATTATTGGATGTTTCAGCAAGTTAGCATATCCTCATCAGAATTATTATGGGAAGACACAGACGTAAAAAGTTTTTGAATTATTTTAAGATACCTGGTGGTGGAACAAGGTTGCCAGTGATGATGATGATAGTGATGGTGACTGCACTGTTCCCGGATTACATCAATGTCAAGTAAAACAGCTATTCAAACTTTATCAAACAAATTTAAGAGCGTTCATTCTAAAAGTTGGCAACGTCGCAAATAGCTGTCAAATATTTACCTGTTTTGATTAATAACTAGTGACCAAAAGTATTAATTGATGTTGTAACTGTTTTGAGTGTAAAAAGGGCATTTGGAAAGTTTCCCAATACTTTTTAACATGTAAAACTAAATATTCGCTGTTACTATATTAGTTTGCATTTGCGTTTGCATTTCATAATCAATATTTTAGTTCACTAGTTAGCGATATTTCAAATTTCCATACAGTAATATTGCCAAATTAATCAAAACAGCGAAATATTTGACAGTTATTCGCAACTTTGCCAACTTTTAGAATGCACGCTCTTAACATTAGTAAACTGTGAGGCCACAAAAGCATTTTCCTTTTCAAAATGACTAAATAAAAATAAGCTGGCAACATTAAAAACTCATACAACCTTCAAGGCAATAAAAACGTCTGTGAAATCATTGTGCTGCTCGTCACGACCAAACTTAATGAAACACATCAGGCTGGGAGAGGTACGAATCAGAAATTCTAAACACGAACCAACCTTGTTAACTATACGACTGTCAGCCCACTTCATTTCCCAAAGAAAATTGCCTAGATAATGTACGTTTTAAGATCGATAAAGAAATACAATTTGTTGTTGTTTTTTTTTTTACTGGAATTTGTACAAAGAAAGAAAGAAAAGAAAATACGTTTATTTGCGGTACACATGACGTAAGGAAAGAACAAAACACGAAAATAAACAATTTGGGGGAAAATATGCGTCACATTCACGCTAAACGCTCAGCATAATGCTGCGACCCTATGCGAGACATAGCCCCAGCGCTGGTTTTCAGCGACAGCCGGCATTGACGTGATGACGTCAACCGTTGCAGCTTATAGTAAAATAACAAAATAAAATGAATAAATACAATACTTAGTCCTAAATGTTTATATAAAATATAATATTTAAAATGGTAACATTTCGTACCGTTCGTCGGCGACTCACGCGCCGCAGACTTAATGCAATCTGTGCGCGCAACTGTCATAAAAACTATTTGTTTGACGTTTTGACATATTACATAATAAGTGTTATTATAGTGGGACTATGTGCAGACCATAGAAACGATGGATGGACTGTGTGAAAGATGATATGGCTTGAAAGGGGGTGACTATCGAGATGACGACTAATAGAGAAGTATGGAAGAAAGGGACATGTTTCGACGAACACAAATAAAATGGGCTAAGGACAGGAGAATGGTGATTACATTAATTGTTTTTTTGGGATCAAATGAGAGTTGGGGGTACTGGCAGGCAGGAGCAACGATCTTTGCAAGGTGACTGATAGCACCTTAAACTTATTAAGGGGACTACAGGACCTAAACGTGCCTAAACGCAAGTTTTATAATGCATAAAAGAATATGATCCACTGCAGTAAACAAAATCAGAAAAATATATGATATTCTTCAGGATATATGCTAGTATGATAGTGTGTTGAAAACATAATACAACTAATTTGATACGATAGAAAAAAATCATGAAGATACCTCTAAAATTTTCTTTTAACGATTGAAAATCATATTAATTTACATGCAATCATTCTGATTTTTTGTCAGGTTATTCTAAAAGCTACATATTAGCATAATAGTGTTTTAATTTTCCAGTCCAATCAATAGATTTTCTGTAAATCGCTAACTGCTTCATATTTTGCAATAAATTACCTGCGTCGTGTCATCGCGCTTCTCTTTCATTTCTATGACAGTGACCGCGCTTTAGCTGTTGTAAGCCTCTTAAAGCATTTATTTCAATTAAACCATTTACAGGCATTTTGACTGTCAATTAATCGGTCGGTAGTCCGAAATACGGACGACTGCCCATTCCAAAGGGTAGGTACGAACAAGAAGAAAAGACAAGAAGAAAAAAAGAAGAAAGAACAAGAAACTCCATGGACACTCTTTGCTGAATGAGAAAAGACGAGGATCAAGTTTAATGGCATGCGATTAAGGAGTACAATATTCACCAGAAGACTGCGTTATACCGCAGTCCCATGGCCCACTTTCTCACAGGTCAAATCGTGCCAGGTCAGGCCGACAGGCCTCGACAGGCGTGGCCGTGTGCCAGGCCGCAACAGGCTCTGCTTTTTGCATTAAATGTTGACCATGAATAAAGGCTCATGCTGACTAGCGCGACTTTTCTCACGGCGCAAAACCGGTTATTGTTCTACCGTGAAGTTTTCTTAGAAACTGTTTTATTAGATTCACGTCGCGCTGGTCTGCACGACGCTTAAAATCACAGCCATTGCACACGCAGCCATGCGCTCCGTATCACTTGACATGTGGCCGCTATTCCAGCGGCCGACCGACACACTTAGTGGGTATGCTCGGCACGGGCCGCGACAGGCCTCGACAGGCGTAGCAACACTTAGCGCGGCCAGTCAGTTAACTTTATTTTATTCTTTAAATACATATTTGTTATGGTCGTGACTCATATTTTCACCAAGATTCAACCTGATACTGACTGAAAATTTTAATTTTGCGGATTACCACTGCTGCTCCACTTTCAGTCCAGTCATTTTATCACTACGAAGTTTACCACAATGTACAATTCGGCATATAATTAGTCTTCGAAAATAATTTTCTTTTGGACTCAATGCGATTTGTCATGTTGGGCGTATGACACGAGACATAGAACTAAGCTGAGCGAGATGGGACCAGCCGATGTATTCCGTAAAAATTCTCACCGGAAAACAGATTTGAAGTGAGCTTGAAGTGAGCTGTCAATAGTGCCAATCCCCAGCATTAGGTAGAATGACACTTCAGTTCAAGCTCACTTCAACCAAGTTTTCAGGGTGATATTTTCACTGAATAGATGGGCTGTAGACACTACGTAGTAGATTTTGATGTCATTCGCTTTGTCCCGTCAGGGTCAAATTAAATTAGCTAGGAAAGCTCTGCAGACGTGATAGGTATCGATATCTAACCACGATAAAAAGATTTGATGTTTATTTGGGGGGCAACGACGGCTGGCACTTTTCTTACTTAAAGTAAAAATCTGTTTTCTTTTGTATTTAAACCCCGACGCAAAAAGAGGGGTGTTATAAGGTACCATTAAGTGCGTGTGTCTGTCTGTGGCACCGTAGCTCTTAAACGGGTGAACCGAATTGAATGCGGTTTTTTTTATTTGAAAGCAGGTTTTCTAGCGATGGAGGGTTACATGTTTTATCAAAATCGGTTCAGCCTATTGAAGATAATCAGCTCTTCTCTAGTTGATGAATGGATGTGAGTATCTTCCACAGGTCAGATCGATTTGAAATCTGGTACTCTGTTACTTTAATGATTTTAGAAGAACATAGTTACCCTGAACTGATGCTGGAATCACCTGGAATTTGTAGGATACCCAACTCCCTTACCAACTTACAGCAAAGGTATTGTGTTTAGGTTCATTGGAATGGTCTCAATGAATAGGTTATAGATAAATGATGAAGGTCTGGTGATGAAGTGAGAAAGAGAAATGAGGAAATGTTTATGTCAGGGGGTTTCAAATTTTTTAATATAATTTCTCCTGTTTTATGGTTATAAGATACCGCTGCAAATTACGTCTGTGAAGTTTAAACGAAACAAAATATATTTTTTAAACTGATATTTCAAGTGACTGCATTAATTTGCTGTGGACTCCACAAAAAAGTTAACAAATCAATTTCTTTTTTTTTTATCTTGTTTAGATATCGAAGATACCCATCACATGTGCGGAGTTTTGCTAGCTAATTCTAGACCCTGTATTTAAACATCTTTTGTCTGTAATTGACACCGAACAAAATTTGTCGAACTTTTATTAATTTTGACTATTGAATATGAGGCTTTTGGCTAATTTGTCAATGTGTATTTTATGTTTTTCTTGTAATGTGCGTTTAGTTTGTGCAGAATAAACAATTTATTTATTTTATTTTTCTTGTAGTTTGTGGCTAACCTGGTATCAGAGTTTTAAAGCCACCCATGGGCTTCTGACTTGGCTTCACATGCAAGAAATATCTCTCAGGCATGCCGATTTCCTCACAATGCTTTCCTTCACCGTTTTAGCAAGTGATAATTATACAATACGTACATGAGTTCGAAAAGTCAGAGGTACTTGCCTTGGGTTCAAACTCGAGACCTATGGACTTGACAGTCCGACGGTCACACTACTAGGCTATCACTGCTCTTCGCACTAGAACAGAGCAACGCTGCTTAACAGCAGAAATAAGTTAAAAAAAGAAGTAATTTTTCGTTTTTATAATAATATTTTTTTATGTTTTGAGTCCCTAAAACAATTCCTTTCGATTTACGTTACTTTTCGCGTTCTTCTAGAGACCCTTGTTACTGTCTGAATTGTTTTTGTCATTAACCCTTAACAATTACTTTAGAGAGGCTTTATGTTGCCTAAACTAAATGGGGAGTTTATTTATCTTTTAATTACAATGTTTTTACTGCCTTTGGCGTTTTTTCAGCTACATAAATATACATAATTAGTTTTCTTTTCTTTGTTTTTTATACTAATAAGATGTAAAAGGATATCACCATTTTGTTCGGTGATTTGGGATAAAAAAACAAAAGTCGGCGGCCAAGAATGAATTACATTTTATTTGAATGGCGACAACGCTGTAATGAATTTGCGAACAAAAATATCATTTATTTCATTTAAAGATCGCTGTATCTTTAAATTAAATAAATTATGTCCTCCCGCCATTTAGTGTAAGATCCCGATGCATCACCTCACAAATACAATACAATACAATACAACATTTTCAGCCAGTCCGTCCATCGTAAAATCGTAGTGGGTCGGAGTGTCATTTCCTAGAAAATGTATGGGATTTTTTTGCGCTTATTGAATTTTCTTGAACTCAAACCTCTGTTGGTCCGATAGAGATTTTTGATCCTTATAAGAAACAGAATAGATTGGCATCAAAACAAGTTTTTGTAAAAACTGCCCATTTTCTTGCTGACTGTAGGATTTTTTCAAAATCTGTGAATGCAGTTCAAAATATCTCAAAAAGTTAAGGACAGTCTCCTAAGACCATTCTCTGTACCAACAACGGTTAAGTTAGCTGCCCTTATTGCCTCATCTCAAAAATATAACCTGTTTATCTCCGAACCCAAATTGTTCTCGACTTAACGCCTTAGTAAAAAATAATGCGTTCTATGTGTACTTTAAAAATATGTAATTATTATTTATGACCGGCAAAAAAATAATGTCCCAGACTTTTGTAACCATATCATGATTTAAAAGAGTGTCCGTGGAGTTTCTTGTCCGTTCTTCTCCATAGGTACCTACTACGCTTTGGAGTGGGCATCTAGCTTCATCTTTCTGACTGACCGACCCCCTTGACAATTCAAAAGTGCCTGTAATTGGTTTATTTGAAATAAATGCTTTGAGTTTAAGTTTGAGTTGATTTATTTTTTTGTTTGTATATTATCTCCGGAACTTGCATTCGGATTTGAAAAAATATTTTTGCATTAGGAGGTACTTGACTATTAGGAGCCGACCAAAAAGAAAAAAGTCAGATATACCTACGCTAAGTGAAAACGAAGTAAAAGCGCAGGCGGGCGATGGGATGCGACGCGGTGAGTCGGGGGCTGAACACGCGGATGTAGTCGCGAACAGAAGCTAGTTAATAAATATTTCAGGTTGACTTCTAAACTGGCCAGTGGCAATGTTTCAGAACCCATACTATGATACCTATAATTTATTTTATTTCATAACTGGCGACCCGCTCCTGCTTCACACGGTTTGACAAAACATCGAGATTACTTAGTTTTACGTAACTTTAATATTAACGTATTATACACATAGACCTTTCGGAATAAATTCTCTAAACGATGTTGAAGACCTCATCAAAATCTGTTGCTTAGTTTAGAAGATTATATAGATTCGATATTTTTACCAAACCCAAATCATATTCCTAAACTCCCAAAGAATTTAACTTACCAAACTAATTATTTCTAAACCAAACAGAACATTCGTGAACGAAAACCTTCTGAAAAGTTTTCCCCTGAAAAGCTTCCATTCGGACGGGATTCGTTTCGCGAGACTAAAGGAATCGAATTGATCCTAGTAATTGATTTAGTTAGCAATGTCCTTCTCGATTTTCCATCGTAGAGGTCTCTGACCGATATGTTTGCTTTGGAAATCGAATTTATTTTATTTTATACTTCTTGATTTTTCTTTGGATGAAGATTTTTCGATTTTTATAACACATCAGTATCCAAGATAATTAAGATTGATATTAACTTCTTGTTATGTAGTTTCTTATTAAGATTTATTGTAACAAATTAAGTTTGTTTTAAGAGCTCTTAAGTAGTATTATGTATCAAATATATTGCTAGATTCTTGTCAAACTTGCAGCCAAGATTAATTAGAACGTCTTAGTAAGTCACAAATTCATTTCATACCACTCATAAAAATTTGAGGTGTAGATTATCTACCAAAACGATTTCTTACAAGACTAACTCATGTACACCACGCGTGGCTCATACATTCTAATCGCGACGACAACATGTTAAACTTCCATCCAACTTGAATGCTTAAAACCCCTCCACTAACGCTGAATTTCCCATACAAACACAACGTTCAACGAAATAGTCCAAACACAGCTTTCATCGCAGTAAAATTTTATGCAAATACTGTGCAGAATTTATACGGTTGATATGCCCAATTACTCTCTTAGGCACTTTAAAGTACCGTGGAATCGTCGCTTTTAAAGGTTATTTCGTAAATGGCATTTTATACGTCAAAATAAGTAAAAAAGTGCCGGCAGACGTGAGAACTCGGCAGTGTTTAGAAGTGACTCGGGGCTAATTTCGTTGACTTCCCTTTGTATTCGTGTTTCCATTTTCTGCGTCGAGTATCTAACACTCGGCTCGTTTAAGGAACATTGTTGCTTATTAACTTTGTCGAGTTTTATTATAAAAGCCTTCTTTTTTTCCTGTGCCCATAAAATATGAAAGTATTTCTAGTCGTCTTTTATTTTCGTCATTTCGTAGAACACTGAAATTTGGATAAATCTTAATTTTTTTAGGTCGTGCTTTGAATATTATCATATAATTGTCCCACTGCAGGGCAAAGGCCTTGTCTTTTACAGACTAGGTACGAGCATTGAACATTAATTTCTTTTTTATTCTAAAGATTAGTCTGATGCTAATCTATATGAATAAAAAAATTATATAAGGTAAGGTAATAAATAAGGTACTTACCAACTTTTTTTTTTTTGCGATCTATTTGTCGAAGCCTTTATAATTGTAGAAAACCGTCTTCAAGAAAAACAACATAAATAAACACCGGTAGCAATCCAATCTTTCAAGCCACAGTGCAGTCCAGCCTTATTATTGGCCGATGTTGGATTACGGATGGATATTGAATTGTTATTGGTATAGGAAGCACACGATTTCTAGAAAATGCAGGGCAAATGTCCTGAATTCGATGGGATGTATCACTGGGAAACGGCTATACGCAGATTGATTGTATCACTGATTGGAACATAATATCATCATCATCATCATTTCAGCCGAAAGACGTCCACTGCTGGACATAGGCCTCCCCCAAGCACCGCCTCTTCGACCGATTCTATGCTTCTCGCATCCAGCGGATTCCTGCAGCCTTCACCAGGTCATCGATCCACCTTGTGAGGGGCCTTCCAACGCTACGTCTTCCGGTACGCGGTCGCCACTCCAGAACCTTTCGGACCCATCGGCCAGCTGTTCTGCAAGCATTGTGCCCTGCCCACTGCCACCTAAGTTCGACAATTCTTCGGGCTATGTCGGTTATCTTGGTACTCCTACGGATCTCTTCATTTCTGACTCGATCCTTAGGGAAACTCCAAGCATAGCCCTCTCTATTGCCCTTTGGGTGACTTTCAGCCTTCTAATGAGGCCCATTGTGACCATAATATACCTACGTAGATAAAGGTACCTACTTCTCTCTTCAAATTCTTTATCATGTGCATACATAATAAACGTAGGTATTGGAATATACGACGAATAGGCGACGAGACTATCGGGCAAAAATACTGTAAAATCTTCATCCTATACTTTCGAATCACCAAAACTGCAGGTAATCTCGACACAGTTACAACAAATACCTACACAGAAGCGCTATAAACCCAATTCAATACCTTCAAAACCCATAGATCACAAGCTTTACGGTCCATGGTGGACCGATGGGGTTCATTCATAATAATTCATAAATAATAATGGTCAGCCGATTAGCGCTGCGGTGAGCCTTTTATGGGGCCTGCAGTGGCACGGGACATTAATTCCTGGACACACTGGAGTGACGTATGCGTCTAGCCGCTTCGATCCTTCAGTAACGCGATACGGCCGTATCATCGTCACGTAGGCTTAATTTAGCTTTGTAATCACTATCTAGAACCTATGTTTGTAGGTGAAAAGCCGTTACTCACTGTACGTGAGTTACGGCAAGATCATGATGAATGGGGCATATCTCTGGTAGGTGTGTTAAAATATCTGCAATAAGTCTCGGACGCCAGCCTTACTAAGAGAGAAAAAAAAAAGGAGGGAGCTTTACAGTGGTTGAAGATGATGTGTAACATCTGACATCTCGGCTGACAGTTCCAACCTCTCGGAAAATGGGTTGTTGCGATCTGACGGGCAACTCTAGCACCGCGCGCGCTCTCTGGTCAAAACAAATAGCGCGCGCTTCCCCGGCTTCCTGTTACACACTTCCGTCCCTTTTCACGAAATCAATCCCATGGATTGCAGGAAAACGAGAGGAAAGATGTTACATAGCAAAAACATAAATCTCGGATTCACTAGTCAAAACAGAATTCTAAGGTAGCATAAATTTGTATTTTTACAGAAGGGAAGATAAAATTTCCAATAAAAAAAAACGATTGATCGACTTGAGCCAAAAAAAAAAATAGGAACTGTTGCTTATCAACAGTGTGATAAATTATACCCCTTATATATCTTTACTCCTTTTCCGTACATGTCTGTAATAGATAAGTAGATATAACTTACTTAGACTCAGCTTAATTTAGAAGGGGAAACAACGTTTACTTAATTAACAAAACGCAAAAAACAAAGTACAAATCGTGAACACGGGATGAACATAAAAAATCGTCTTTCATTAACGTTACATACGTTTTCTTTTAGGAGTCACTCGAAGGCACCCTCAATTTTCTAGTCTAAAAAGCAACAAATGAGTCTTATAAGGGTACATCCTTATTCGACAATTTAGGGAAATGCAACCTTTCCTCCAAGCCACAGAGGTATAAAATTCCCTTAACATTATTTGTGGAGTTACGGCGTTTTGCCTATGAGAGTGGTACTCGAGACAGTAGGCCCTCAGTCTGAGTTGCGGTCTAGGAATTAATGTGGCGTGTCTAAAACGTAGCACGCACCTCCACCGTGCATGTTTTTCCCTTTGTCTCATAGACAACAATGTCTGCGGCTGTGAAGAGACGGGACTTGCTTTGTGGGTGACGTCGTAAATAGCTCATGATATGGTTTTAGGACTAAAAGGCGAGTGTAGATCTTGTCTTCGCGCGCAGTTACGTTTTCGGTTTCAAGACGCCATTGTTGGGCTTCTTTTGTCATTGTACACCTACTTGCACTAATTTTTACCCCGAATAAAATAAAAAACCGGCCAAGTGCATGCATAAAGAAGGGTTCCGTGGTTGGGATGAATTTATCCTAAGAACACACTTAACATTGTAGTTGAAAAACATGTTCTCACATACATTCCAAGTGCAAATGTAAGTTTGTACGCACAATATTGAGAGATTTACCATGTAATTTTAAGATCATAGACTTCTTATAGGTTTTTCTGTAATCTATGATACCACTATACCAACCATGCATTGTCTGTATTATTTTCACAATTTTTGGCTGAGTAGTTTTGGAGATGAGGGGGGCGAATGGTTAATTTTCATCTATTTTCTTAAATATCTTTAAAAGTTTTTTTTTTTTTTTAATGGAGGTCCTCACAACAATCCTTTTTATTTCATCCATCACACCGTACAGTATGCAAAACTTTTATTTTTACTTTTCCAATTTGCCCTCGAAAAGCGGATATGCAAAATTAATTAATTTATGTTACACGTCCGTGTTTGGGTCACAGAAATTCATGTGTACCCATTTGGTACACATGAATTTATCAACTAAATTGGTCTAGTAAATTCGGAGAAAATCGGCTGTGACAGACGGACAGACAGACAAACGAGTGATCCTATCCTGTCTGGCATTAATGCTGAAATGAACCTTTTTGGCGCAGCCGTGAGGCACACACTATTATTGTTAAAATATTATTTTCACTTTTTTATTTTTTGTCTTTCACGAACTGTGTCCAAATAAATATTATGCTTTCTTTCTATAAGTGTTCCTTTTTTTCCTTTTGAGGTACGGAACCCTATAAATATGTACGTAGTTCTTACAAAATCTTGACCACACACAGGTTTGAGATTTACTCAGATTCAGAATGTTCTCAATATATTAATTGTTTTCCACAATGTGAACTTAGGTGGTAGCCACCGTAGGCGCGGGCTTGCGGACGGTGAGCAATGGGTAGCTCGCCGTCCGATAGGGACCAGGCCCGGGTCGACGGCGCGTTGTGTTCCACGCGCGCCTCAAAGAGATGTCAGCATCAACTGACGGGGTCCGGAAGGGCCAATGCCTGCCGGGGTTGCGAGTTTGTCCAAAAGGGATATCGCGACCCCGGCACGCAGGCAACGGAAGGAACACGGGTGGGTTTTAGTCAGTAAAAGTCTGACACGCCCTCTCACTCCGCCCAGAGCGGGAGAAGTTATTTGATAATTTCCCACTATAAAAAAAAAAAAAAGGTGGTGGCTTTAACAAAGACATGATTTTTGTGGACCCAGTTAGGCACAGCAAAGTAGGAGGGAGGAACAAACCATTAAATTGACTACTGAGTAGTAGCTACTACTAACTACTAGCTTATTAGTAGTTACTTAGTTTGACTAATTAGTTAGTATTGTATTAGCGTCTAAGATCAAAATGATTGAAAAATACTTACGTACGGTATCTTATGTGCCCCTAAAAGCCCTTCCCCTGTCCTATGAACCACATTATTTGTTCTTGAATATTGTTTTTTTGTGGATAGTGTTAATCAGTTTGTTAGATATTTTTTATAGTTTGTACTTATGCTAATGCTGCGGCCGCATCTGCGTCTATCGTGACGAAGCTTCGCACAGTAATACGATACACGCAGGTGTGACCAACCATTATTGGTTATCATCGCGATAGTTCGGGCTGCGTAGCATTTAACGCCCGGGTGGCGGTACATAATAAACGTGGCGAAGTCACCTATGTGACCACCGCATTAGCGTGATAAATCTTTAGGGAGCAAATCATACGAAGCACGCATTCGGCACGCATTGCTTTATCACGATAGGTGCAGACGCGGCCGCAGCTTATAATGTAGAAACACAAACTCAAATCATTTATTTCAATTTAATCATTAACAGGCACTTTTGAATTGTCAAAGTAGTCGGTCAGTCAGAAAGAAGTTAGTTGCTCAATCTAAAGCACAGTAGGTTCCTATAGAGAAGAAAGGGCAAGAAACTCCATGGACACAATCCGCATACAGACCATACCTATACCTACCTATAATTACCATACCACCAAATAATCACGAAAGCCATAATGGAAGCATTTACCAAGCATTCTCACTGACATAATGACATTTAATATGTCATCGACATACATAATGAATGATGGAACATAATGGTAAAAATGTGCCGTGAGCAGTCGAACGTGAAATCGCATTCACACTTGAACCATTAATCGAACGTGTCTTCGAAGGGTTTCGGCGAATTCCAACATTTTGTACCCAATTGTTACCATTAGACCTTTTATCGTCTTTTGTTATTACAATTATTTTTATTTGGGAATATTTAGGTATTTAATTTTTCTGAGTATCACGTTGCTATAGCTTTAACGTGAACTTTTATTTCTATCTAAAAATAATAACTGCTAAATTATTAAAAGAAAATATCCAAAATAATTATGTTTTAAGCCGATTAAGATTGTAACATCGAAGGTGAATGAGATTTCCAGGAGTTTCGTCCTAAAAACGTCAAAAAAATACTCTAATACTTTGTAAAAATATAATTTGAATGGAAATAATGGTTTCCTGGAAAAACAAGGATCGATTTGGAACTGTTACGGTACCTATTAAAATTCAAAGAATGTTACATTGAGAGACTGAAGAAGACCTATTCTTCAATAATTTGAAGCATACTGACAATATACCTACTATGCGCAGTCTTTATACTGCACACTCACGCTTTGAGCTGTCAAAATCGTAAGTTGTTAGTATTGAATTCACTCGCCCGTCTACCTCCTCAGTGCCCCGACGCCTCATAATACGGTCTACACAATTTGTGTCGTCTCCACAGTTCTGTCTTATTATTCGTTAATTTGTTATTGTTATTATTGAAACCTCATACACTATATTATTTTGACGTTGATAGGCGCACAGTTATAACAATCGGGTTATAGGTACCGTTTAGACAACTAAGGCTAAGCGTATGCTGAGACGCAGGTGACACAAGTCCACGCAGCAAAATTAAAAAAAAAAAACAAAATTCAACATCCAAAAGTCGTTCATTCAAACTAGGCTGAAAATCAGCACTTTTCGAACGTCAAAATTACATAAAACAGTCCCCCAAAAACGCCCGCCCTTCACCACTTCCTTGTGCTTAAGCTGAGAAGAAGTGCGCAGGGCAGAGCAGATTTTGTAATGCATGAACGTACTGACAGCTGCGTACGCTGCGGCGCAGGCACGTGAGACGCAGGCATGTGTCTATTCTGCTCTGCGTCTCGTTGTAAAGCCGGCAGAGATTTCTGCGCGATGCGTGCAGGTCGTCACTTGTTTTTTTGCTGAGAAGTAGGTAACGCAACACAGTCGTCTTTTGTTTGTAATAGCTAGGACGCGAATGTGTCTGTGTAGCTGCGTCGCAGCATACGCTCGTGGCCTATGTCTGTCTGGCCTGCCCTACCCTGCAAAATCTGTACTGTGCTGTGCTACGTCACCTGCGTCTTAGCAGCCTTACACCCGAATACTGAAACGCCACTCAAAACTTAAGCGTTACTTAAAACTAGTTTCAACCAATCAAAAGGCTTTAAACGAGTCATAAGTAACGCTTAAGTTTTGAGTGGCGTTTCAGTATTCGGGTGTCAATGTCATACATGGTTACGTTATTACATAAACATCTAGTCACTCGACTTTTTTTCAATTTGTTAACTGATTGTTCTTATCTTTTGTCAGCGTAATTTAATACACATAATATGGAGTACTTAACTATAAGTACGATCATATTATGTGTACTAAATTAATATGTATTAATTACATACGGGTGCAGGTACTAACCTACACCCATATTTCGTCAGATATATGTTTAAGTCCCATGTAATTCTGGGCGAGTCTATTTCCATCAGACGGGCACAAATCCAGACTCCGGTCTATTACTGAGAAATTCCTGATGGCAAAACTTAATAGCTAACTCGACCTAGGAGTCTTACCAAGGACCTTATGCTCATCAATAGCGCTTACGACTACTAGACCAACGAGGCAGGTAAAAAATTGGTTGTAAACGTGTTTAATAAAACCAAAAAGTTTCTTCAAGAACATTTATTTATCGATCAATAACCTCTTTCAAATGTTTCAGAGCTTCATCCAAGGCAACATAAACTTCTTGCGAATTCGGTCTGGCCTCCAGAGATGCTGTCGGACTCCTAATCAGGGACTTGTGGAGAATGCTCTGTGTTAATGGGCAGAATACATCCGGGTTCATTGATTCTGACTTGGATTTTCCGGTGAGATAACTCATTAGGATTCCAATGAGGAGAACTGAGACGGCTCCAGCGAAAGGGCAGTATGTAAACGAGATTCGGAAGAGAGATTGTAATGGCTTCGTTGGGAACTGGTTCCTGAAAAGAAGAAAAATATATATTTAAGTATAGTCTCAGATTAACTGTGTTAATATGAAATTGCCTCGTTCAAACATTGTCATTTTTTTTTTGTTGCTTTTATTGTTAGATAGTTAATTGACAACAAATACAACAACATTTAGTTAAGTGGATTAGGTTACTAAATATACGTCGTCTATTGTATTGTATTTGTTGTTGTTTGTCTTTCAGCCATTGCTTTTCTGCATTGTCATAAATAAATGACATTCGTATTTACGTGGTGACATGAATATAAGTGCTTAAATAGTATTTTTATATTCTTTTGACTCAGAACTTAATTTAAAAACGGTTTTGGTTTGCATTTATCGTTATTTTGCAACAGCCGTAAATGCCCTCTTTATACATTCCTCCACACATTCCAGTCAATAGAGTTTCATGTATCAAATAGTATAAATTACTATTACTTAGATAATTTATTACGAGCAAAATATTTTTGTAATTAGGTATATCAATAGGTATTTTCTGTGGTTTCTCCAAAACACCATTTACAATTTTTTGGTTTACAACCAACGTTTCGTATACCTACTATTTATTTCACAAACAACTTATTCCGCAAATGTTTTATTTTATAAACAGTCGCTTTACTAACATTTATTTAGCAAATGCTTCTCTATAAAAATGTTTCACATATTTAATCATTATACATAAATATATATTTAATCATTTTTTTTCGCGATTTCAGGATTGACCCCATAGCGAAAGTTGTTCATAATGATAAATACAATGACCCCTTAAGAGGATGCAAACGAATTAAATTTCAGATTGTACATTTTTCAGTTAATATTGAGCTTCTTTTAAAAAAAAACACGTTTATACTAAATATCATTTTATAATAAATTTCCTAAACCAGTCACACAATCATAATCATTTATTTGTAAGAATAATATGGTGAATTATAATTATCTTAAGATTAGTCAATGGTATCATCAAATTCTGCCAAGCGTGGCGACAATTATTAAGTAGGTACATACATTTATTACGGGAAGAATTATTTGGCAATCTTGTTGCATTATGATGAAATAACAAATCATGTTTTTGCCGATCGTTACTTGTCTTGTCAAATAAAAAATTGTAAATTAATTTTTGGTGAAATGACTGTACTCCACTTTCTGCACACTAAAGCATTGAAATGGTTGGGCTTCATCGATATAATGAAATTCGAATCGATGTATTTTGACTGAAAATTGTTGAGTAATTGCAAACCAATAGTAACAAATAACTGAAGTTGATTTCATTGGAAATGTCTGCATGTGACGAAATATTGAATGATAAGTAGGTACGAACGTAATCTACGTTCGCAATTTATTTGCCAAACGTGTAAACAAACACGAGTTTTAGGAAAAACAACCGTAATGCCTACACATAAGGTTTAGTTTGCGCTACAACTTAATATTTTTTATGAATTTTTCAACAGTACTAGTCGGTCTAAAATCAACTTTATTCACACTATCATAAAGTTGAGGTTTGTTTAAGTGGAAATAACATCAATTGAAAATAAGGTTTTAATAAATAGACTATAGACTATACCTACTTATGCTTGAAATCATAATCAAAGTTGAATGTATTGACAAATAAATTTTCCTAAAAGTCAAATCCTGTAAGTTTGGTTTTGTTATGTAATGATTAATAATCATCATTTGCTTGGTTGATTGGTAAGTATTTTACGGTTCAGTTTTATTCTGTTGTACTAGTCATTTTTGTATAACTATTACGAAACCATTGGCCTATTTTATTACTTACTACTGATTGTTTCCGACTAACTTAGCCAGAAGATCCTTTGACAGAACAGACAGAACAGAGTTCATATACGGAGACTGAAAAAGGGCATTTCTTTAGTTTACAATTTAAAAGTTTAAGGAATTGAGCAGTATGGAAAAAAACTTCAACTCATGGGAATAGTCCAAGACACAGGCGATTTAAATAAAAAAACCGACTTCTACGAAGAAAAGTCATAAAAGAACGGGAAATCGAGTAATAGTAATATGGGTAAAGTTTTAATAAGGGGGGAATAAAGTGAGTCAGCTCGCATCCAACTTACGGGCGAAGATTAAAACTTCTACTTAGGTACAGTCACACACACTTGAACTACGAAAACCGACCTTACTGCCACGAAATAAAGATCAATGACAAATTGAATAATGGACGTGTGGTTGACTATGCCTCAAACCGAGTGTGAAGTCGGTTGTAATAAAACCGATCTTATGTCATAAAGTCTGACTGTTATGGTTTTTATTTCACTGCTTAATTGGAACTCTAACTTTTGTAATGATCTTCTCTCGTAGGTATCGACATAAATTTTACTTCACGTCACGGTCATCCGTGTCGTGCCGGACGTAAAGAATAGTACCATCCCATTTCTTCCCGTGGGTGTCGTAAAAGGCGACTAAGGGTCTTACTAGAGAATGGGCAGCAGCGTTCTCTATGCATTTTAACACCATACTGTGATCGCCAACCCGCCTGCCAGGCGTGGCGATTTTTGGAAACCCCGCCATTTGGGGGAGGCCTATGTCTAGCAGTGGACGTCTTTCGGCTGAAATGGTGATGATCATCATCACCTGCCTAGCCTTTTCCCAACTATGTTGGGGTCGCTTCCAGTCTAACCGGATGCAGCTGAATACCAGTATTTTACATGGAGCGACTGCCTATCTGACCTCCGCTACGAAGGAAATACACTCTGTGAACGGCGGACGAAGTCGCGGAAACATGCATTAAACCATAAACAGAAATATACATTAGGAACGGTGTTTTATATGAAGCTAGTTAATTGACTGAGGCGTGACTTTGCGGAAATCCATTATAAGATTAAATAGACGACGTATATTTAGTAACCTAATCCGCTTAAATGTTCTTAAAGAACTCTGTCTCTGCTCTCGACGCTTGACGTATCAACACTTCGGGTCTGGGTTCGCAACAAGTCAATCGTCATCTTGAGGATCCCTCGTAGAGAGGTGAAACACGTGTCGATTTCTTACAGGGTTCTTTATGACTCTGTAAGAACAATTAAGCGGATTAGGTTACTAAATATACGTCGTCTATTGTATTTATAATGGATTCGACACGTGTTTCACCTCTCAACGAGGCATTCGAGGGAACCTGGAGCCGACGTGTGGACACGTCTAGTGTCGTCTTCTGCTCTCGACGCTTGACATGTTCACACGTCGTTTCTTACAGGGTTCTTTATGACTCTTTAAAACAGTTAAGCGGGTTAGGTTACTAAATATACGTCGTCTATTGTATTTTATATAAAGCTGTTGGTAATCTAGTGAAATGGTCAATTAGCTTGAAACTCAGCTTATGCACTTTGACCATGCTATGGATTGGCAACCCAAAGCATTGCTCATGCATTGCATATACAGCCTTCATACTAATCCCTGAATAGTAAAGGGAATTGCTTATACTTACTACATTACACATATAGGACAATACTAGACAATGATACAGTGTGACAGACATCGACGGCAAACTGTTACCATGCGTAAGACACTTTCAATCACAATCTAAATGATTTTTGAAGGATATTGCTAATCCATTGCTTCATATGTCCGAAAAATTTGTCTGCTCAACAACGTAAATAACGCAATGTATTGTTAAATTGTAAAAATGCAAGCTATTGCTACTGTAAAAGACATCGCTCATTATAACAGCACCGCTCCGACACGGCAAATAACTTGTCATTCAAGTTAGAATTTTAAATCAAATGCTTATAGTCTATTTTACGATGGCTATACAGAATAGTGGACGGCTCACCGGTCGCTCACTGCCCGAGCCGTCACAAAAAGCCGTCGTAAAATAGACTTTACTGTATGTGATTTAAAATCTTAACTTGAATGGCAAGTTGTTTGCCGTTTCGGAGCGGTCTGTCATAATGAGCGATGTCCATCACAGCAGCAATGGCTTGCATTTTTACAGTTTCGTTGGTTATTAACTACTTAACTGTTCAACGGATTAAAATCTAAAGTCTCCTATATCATTACAAGTTGATAGATAATATAAACCCATTTTTATAAAAATAAGCCCTATCTTTTTAGGGTTCCGTACCAGAAGAGTGCCAAACAAAACCCTATCTATATATGTGTCTGTGTGTCAGCAGGCTGTATCTCATGAACCGTAATAGATAGACAGATGAAATTTTCACAGATTGTGTATTTCTATTACTGATGTCGAATGCTTATTAAAAAAAAAAAACAAGTATTTATAGGGGTTCCCATACAAGAAACGTGAGTTTTCGGCTCTTTTTGCTGTTAAAAAATTCAATAAATATTGTACAGTTGTACGGAAACCTTCGTGTACCAGTCCGACTCGCACTTGGCCGTTTTTGTTTTTTTATTTTTATTATGCAGAGTAGGTAGGTACCTTTGTTTTGTGGTTTTTAGTCTGTGCTAAATAAAAACTATTTTCTTAGTTATCTTGCCCTAAGCCATGATCTGTAGTGGTTAACCTCCCTTTTTTAAGGCAGAACATTAACATACTTACAAAAACTTTTACAACTTTAATTTAATAAAATACTTACGCAGCATTTGGAGATACTGTGCTTATGTTGGCCAGTACATGGGTGTAATTAGCTTTCCCGCAGCCTGATGTGGCTAGTGGTTTGCCCTGAAAGGTTAATGCTCCTGTGGCGAGAGCATTTTCAGCACCGATGAGTAACCAACCGCAGAGGATCAGGCTTAATAAGCAGCCGCTTAGGGCTCCCTGGAACAAAAATTTAAGGAATGAAAGTATGTAAAAGTTAAAGAGTAGTTATTATTTCGACAGCGTAAATCCAAATAAAAAGTAATGTAAATTAACGCCATCTATTCTCACAAAATGAGAACTACTTGAAACAGAGCCCTCTGTGACAAGTTTAGCGTACTAATAAAATAATACTGTTGCGAACGAGAGATACCAAGTTCAAGCCGATGAAAGGGCGCGTCTGCCTTTTTGTAAACAGTTAAGAGAAGAGTTGATAGATGGCACTGTTTCTTTTTGTATTTTGATGGTTTTTATTCTCAAAATATCTGCTTTGATGATTGTTCTTATAATTTTTGACATTTAAATTATACAAAAAAACAACTTACAGAACAGTTGGCTCTCGAGGACACAATCCCAAGAGTGAACAACCCAAGCAGAGTTCCAGCTGTAACACCAGTCACTCCAGAAGCGACGTGCTGCAGGCGATCCAGTTCTTTTGCAAACCATACGACGGATCCACAGTATACGCCGACCAGCACGCAGAGACACTGGAATAATAACCATGAATAAGTAAATCGGTAAGATTTTTCGATCGGTAGGTTTTCAGATTGGAGCAGGTCAACATTTCATCGTTATAATATTGCATTTATTAAGGCTTCTTAAGGATTTTGTCATGATAGAATAGATGGCAAACAAGTACTGCAAAACCTGTAACCAGGTCGTAGCAGTGTAGTGTAGTGTTGTGTAGTTTTTTTGCATAAAAAAACCCGTTTATCTAATCCAAAGTCAAAGATTTTTTTTTTTTTCAATTAGGTAAATAAAAGGCACTCTTGAACGTCAACTTTACAAAAAATAGAATTGATTCTAGTCGCCAAATATTATTTTCCCAACTTTGTTGGGGTCAGCTTCTAGTCTAATCGGATGCAGCTGAATATCAGTATTTTCCAAGGAGCGACTGCATATCTAACCTCCACAATCCCGCTGGGTAATACGATATCCCTTTGGTAAGACTGCTGGTTGTCAGACTATCGAGCTTCTGACGACCCGTAAGGATTGTCAAAGATCCACGAATGACAGTCGGGACCAAAGGCCTAACGTGGAAAGCACGTTGAAGGGGTCTTGGTGTGTAAAGATGGTCACCCATCTACGGACCAACCGCGGCAAGCGTAGCTTGACCTGATCGATCGACCCGTGCGGTTTTTATTACTTAGCCACAAACCCCTTTTGAATTTAGAAGGTTAGAAGCTATTAAGGATTGTAGTAATGACTTAGACTTAATTACATGGGAAAAGCTTAAGAGGCTTACAACAGCTAAAGCGCGGTCACTGTCGGACTGCATAGAAATGAAAGAGAAGCGCGATGACACGACGCAGGTAATTTATTGCAAAATATGAAGCAGTTAGCGATTTACAGAAAATCTATTGATTGGACTGGAAAATTAAAACACTATTATGCTAATATGTAGCTTGTAGAATAATCTGACAAAAATCAGAATGATTGCATGTAAATTAATATGATTTTTAATCGTTAAAAGAAATTTTTAGAGGTATCTTCATGATGTTTTTCTATCATATCAAATGAGTTGTATTATGTTTTCAACACACTATCATACTAGCATATATCCTGAAGAATATCATATATTTTTCTGATTTTGTTTACTGCAGTGGATCATATTCTTTTAGGCATTATAAAACTTGCGTTTAGGCACGTTTAGGTCCTGTAGTCCCCTTAACAGACTAGAGAAATCGGATGCATTCGTAACGCTGCCAACCCTCTTAGGTAGAACCTAATAGAACAAGCATGATATTATGTATGTTGTTGTGAATACATGGTGGCAGGGACGCGAAAACTGATACCATGGATTCAGTACATATTTTTTTTTTTTTTTTTTAAGAGCGTTTATTCTGAAAGTTGGCAACGTCGTAAATAGCTGTCAAATATTTACCTGTTTTGATGAATTTGGAAATAATACTGTATGGAAATAAGAAATGTGGCTAACTAAGTTACTAGAATATTGATTATGTTATGCAATTGTAACATTGAATTTGATGTTGTACCCGTTTTAAATAAAACGTTCTAAATATTCGGTGTTACAATATGAATTATTGCATATCATAATCAATATTATAGTAACTTAGTTAGCCACATTTCTTATTTCCATACAGTATTATTTCCAAATTAATCAAAACAGGTAAATATTTGACAGCTATTTACGACGTTGCCAACTTTCAGAATAAATGCTCTTAATGATATTATAATACAGAGGTGTTACTTAATTCTAAACTCGCCAAACTTTTACGTTTGATGGCGAGAGGCGCTCTTTTAAATAACAATGCACCACCTTACGCACATACCTACTACTTATATATTAACAATTTTTTTAAATTCTATTTGCACATGGTAGGTACATGATTCTGAACACCCTCTAAAAAATCAGCTGTTCATTTGACCGCGTTTTCTATGAAACAGCCGATTTTAAAAAAAATAACCGCCGAACAATTCCAACGTAGAGAAAAACGGGGTTAAACGGGGTTTCCGTTTTCGGGGTTCAGAAACATGTACCTACTGAATCCATGGTAACAGGCTTCGCGTCGAAGTCCCTGACAGCCTGTATAATTATACCCAAAACTTACCTTCATAATCCTACAGCAGGCATTCTCATTGGTACTTTGAGGCATCCATGGCCTTATGAATTCTTCAAAAAGTACTCCAGCAATTGAATTTATCAATGAAGCTATGCAGCTGTAACAAGTAACATCTAAACGGTAAACTAATATAAACTTTACGCATATAAGAATAAAGATACTTTTGGAACAAATTAAATTCATGTGTCTCACCCAGTAGTTGCGCTGAATATGGAGATGATAAAAATCCCGCATATACCCGGAAACATTAGTGATAAGTTGTTCAAGAAATGAGGGACGAGCTGCAAAGGATTTTTTGTAAACAATTAGTTAACAAAACAGAACATAGACGAAAAATAAGCAATATATGCTCAGCATCCATAAGACATCTCTAGAGAAATAACGTCAGATAGTTCAGCAGCACCTGCTGTCAACTTAACAGGGTCAGTATTATGGCAAGCCGTTCAGTTTATAGCCAGAAATTGGAAGAGAGGTCGTGAGCATGAATGTATGTATGTATACTAATTAATTTTGAAGATAACGAAAATCATTCATAACGCATATCTTGACGGAGAAAAAGCATGTTATGTGTGCAATAAACCACACCATTGGACCCACCATACCACCATACCACCATTGGTCCACCATTGGGACCTATCAGAATACCAGCGCTGCGGTATTTATTTTTTTAAATATCGCCGCATTATAGGTATTGAGATAAGACCCTTTTTGGCCTCGCACAGGTCGTTATTATTCTGTTCGTTTTTAAATTCTCCTTTTTGCTGTTTTTTATTTTTTTATTTTTTTATTATTACTTACTTTACTACTTACGTTTGTATTTCCTGTGCGTGTCCCAAATAAAATATTTTTCTTTCTTTCTTTCTTTCTTTATTTATATATTTATTTATTTAATTTTTTCTTTCTTTCTTTATTTATTTATTTAATTCTTATTTTTTTTCTTTTTTTCTCTATTTTTTTCTTTCTTTGGGCAACATAGACATTAAATAGATTGAAATAACGAAATTACCTGCTCATGTTTCTTTATCTGCCCTGTAAGCAATGGGTCACATCCAGCAAACCACGCATACAGCGCCAATCCAAGGAAACAAGACAGCAGCTTCATAAGTATCACTCCAACACATGATATAGTTAGGCAGAGTCTAGCCTGACTTATTGTAGGTACAGCCAGAAGCTTCTGCAGTGTAGACTGGCTTAGAGCAATCTTCCATAGCCAGTTTGTGGATAGAGCTAGGGTCACAGCGAAGAATGATGTGTGGTGAGCTAGTTCTGGATCTGGGCTGAAAAGTAAGTAGGATATAAATAAGTGTGACGTAATAATAATGGCACTGTAGGCAACTTTTACCGTCACATCAACAACAAAAACATATTGAAATTTCTATTTTCTGTCAATCATTGTATCGAACAATGACAGAAAATAGGGATTTCAACATGTCTTTATGTGAATGTTTCGCCAGTGCTAACGCACAGTAATACAGAGCAAGTTCTAACTTTGATCCACACTTAAACATTTCCAGTTTTTGTATTTCGAACCTAATTCCGACTAACTTAAATTATAATATAAAATCTTAGGCTTGTATTTTTTAAACAGTTTTTGTATTTAGAACTTAGGAAAAATTTAATGTTCGGAATTTAAAAATGGCTCGATGATTTAATTAAACCTTCGTCTAAAAATAAATCTTGTTTTCTAAAGCCGTTTAAAGTTTTGGACCTTTATGAAATGTTTTGGTATCGAAAAGAAACAATGGAACAACTTATAACAGCATCGTACGTTTATTTTAATATCAAAGCTATGATTCTTTTGCAATCACGTTCGGAATTTATGGTTTTATTTATTATTATTTTTATTATCTTCGTTTGAAGCAAGCCATAAAATATTTAGCTCTCTCTAGGTTTTAAATTAAGAATTATGATCTAGATACTTGCGTTCTCTTTTTAATTGGACACATCCTATAACGTTAGATGACAAATCAAATCCTATGATTCGACCACTTTTCTTTTTTTAATCAAATTCAAAAATTCAAATTCAAATTCAAAATATTTTATTTCACATAAACCTACAAGGGCACTTATGAAACGTCAGAAGCTACTTGCACGGTTCCAATTGGTAGTTTCCTATGGAGAAGAGCCGGCAAGAAACTCCACGGTTACTCTTTTAACGTATCAACTTTAAACGTATGAAAAGATCATTCCACGTTTCAAGCTAAAACTCCAAACAAGCAATGTTAGAAGGATACAAAAACAACTTACTCATACAGAACTAATCTTCCACCATGACTAGCAATTTCCCACATCCTCTTGAACCCCATTGGCAACAGTGCTAAACCACTTGGCAAGGCAGTACCAGCTAGAGCCAGGAATGTAGTCATTATTCCAATGGATACTATTGCTCGTAGACCACCAACAGCACTGAACGTTGCGCATACGACGCATAACACAGCTGTTACTCGCCCCGCTAGAGGATTTGTTACTGAAAGCAATATAAATACGGTAAATAAAGTAAATTGTAGACTACTTTCATAGTATTTCTCAAATTATTATTATTTATCCGATAAGTAATTAAATAGGGACAAAAAGAAATCTATGGTTAGATGACTGTTAATGAGAATTTCTGTATGCTAATGTACTGATATATTATTTTTAGTGATAGCTGTTCGTCAAGAATAATCTGTAAGGATGCATCAATTAGTGTATGCCTTTCGGCTTAGCAGGGCAGTATCGTTACTGCCCTGCTAAGCCGAAAAGGTGCTATCTCTGAGATACGCCCTTTTAGTTTTTTTTAATACCGTTAATACCATTCAATGACTGTAGGTACCAATTTAACATCTAATGGTATAAGCCAAATACCGCTATCTAACTTAAAACATTTTAAAAAACCACTCAGAAGTATTTTATTAGGTACCTTATATTTTCTTAAATTACAATTTACAAAAAGACAATTTTCTCCAAGCTTCGCCTTTCGGCTTAGCAAGGCAGTATATTCTTATGCAGGAACCTAGACGTTCATTTATTCTCAAAAAAAGAAAAACTTCGCAAGCAATGGGAAATTGTTACTGAAGGCTGCGGGTGTCGAGCTTAGGACGACCTGCTATCCGATTGCGTAACTAATCTGTATCATTCTGACAGTTCAAAAACATTCATTGCGTTATTTACGTTGTAGAGCAAATTTTTTTTTCGAACTTATGAAGCGTTGGATAAGCAATCTGTTACAAAACGATTCAGATTGTGATTGATCGTGTCTTACGTAATTAGGGTACCTACTACTTCTCACGCGGACAACTGGCAGTCTGTTCTGTAAAAATCTCACCGTGCAAACTTAGGTGAAGTGTGCGTGAAGTGAGCTGTCATTCCACCTAATGCTAGAGATTGACACCTCACTTCAAGCTCACTTCACCTTAGTTTTCACGTTGAAATTTTTGCAGAATAGCTCGGCTGTATGTCGTTTGCTCCCGCGTCACCATCCTGACTCTATTTTGTATTTTGGCTGATGAGACCAAAACTACAAACGTAGTGTACAGGTGTGTGCTTAAGTTTTCTAAAAATGTGGCTGTTATTGTGTTGTCTTACGACTTCTACGCGAACGAAGTAGCAGGCAGAAGCTAGTTGCTAAACATACTTCTACATGTTTCTATTGGATTTCTATAGTATATCCAGTAAATACAGATATTTTATGAAAATTGGGTCATACCGGTATAATATGGATTCAAACTTTTATGCTACAAACACGCAGTGGTAGGTGAGTAGACATGTGTAATAGGATATAGATAAAAGACAAGACAATTATATAACATTTTACAATTTCATATTAAATTTTTTATACGATTCTGACATTTTTATAATTTTTTTTGATTTTTTTTTATTTTTTATGATTTGTTGAATATTTAAATTTAATTAATCACAATTTGAATTCTAAACAGATAAAAACCCAAAATAAATATTTAAATTGAATAAATCACAATTTAAATTCTATTCAATTCAATTCAATTCAATTTATTTATTGCAATCCATAATGTACATATACAGGTGGTAAAATATAATTAAAAAGAAACAATTATGGACCCTGTCGGGCACAGCAAAAATAGAAAATAAGGTCAGGTAAGGCTTCTAAACAGATAAAAACCCAAAATATTGTGGGTTTTTATCTGTTTAGAAGTTAAAATAGTTTATAATTTAAATGTATGAGTGTAAAACTATGGACTAGAATTATGTCTGAAATAAATAAATAAAATTAAAAGGAATTAAAAAAAATAATACAAATCGACGAAAGTATTTTTTCAATCTTTTTCAGGGTACAGATGATTTCTTTATCTTCTTCAATAAATTAAACTATGTAAGTTAAGGCACCCAAGTAGGTATTTGGTTAAATAAAGGATACAATCAGTCTGAAGGAGATCATGGCTAAGTAATAAATTCCACACGGGTCGATCCATCAGGTCAAGCTACACTTGCCGGGGTTGTTCCGTAGATGGTTGACCATCTTTACATACCGAGACTCCTTCGTGCCTCGGAAAGCACGTTGATCCGCTGGTCCCGTCTTATCATTCGTGGATCTTTGACAGTCATCAGAAGCCCAAAAGTCTGACCACCAGTCTTACCAAGGGGTATCGTATTACCCAGTAGTTACTGGGTAATGCAGTGTCTCTATGTAAAATACTGATATTTAGCTGCATCCGGTACTGGAAGCCGACCCCAACGTAGTTGGGAAAAGCCTAGGCAAATTTTTATACAATCAGTCTGCTTACCTAGTCTGAAAGCCATGAGCGGCACATATGGCACAATAGGCAGCAGCATCAGCTTGCTGACGACGAACAGCACTGCAGCTATCGTCCGCGTGTGTGTGGAGAACCTTATCTCTAAGTATTCGAAGCTTGATGACAGCTGTAGCTTGTGGAACACTGGAAACAAATTGAAGACTGTCAAATAGGGATGATGCCTGGGTAAAAAAAAAAAAAAACTAATTAGTCCCTCAGATAATAAAAAAATATTCGACACGTATTTTTTGCTTTATTATATTAATAAAAAAATACTTAGATAAAACGCATTTTAAGTTGGGGAGTGGGAGTCGCTACGTCACAAGTATTAATAAAATCTACATACTCGTGACGTCATGGCACATTTTAACTCAATGTATCGCCGTAATCTTTAGATTACGTAAAAAAAAGAAAAAGTACGTGTCCAATATTTTTTATACCATTCCCCCTCTAAAAAGCTTATTTTATTCACTGAAAACAGTGAATAAAAAGCTCTTTTAATCACTGTTTTGGTGTTTGAATTTAGAACACATCTATATATGCGACCTCCATCTCAATGGTATACAACCTCCTTGCGAAAACATACTCTATACACAGGAAATAAATATCGTTTCACAAGTTGATTGTTATTAGTAATAATAAGAAAATTACTTTTGATTTTAGTAATTGTTCCAATTTTAATGTGCATTTTAATTAAAGCCCCTTGCAGAGTAGCGCGACGCGACAGCGCGACGACACCGGTCATTGTTATACCGTGAAGTTTTCTTTGAAATTGTTTTGTTAGAATCGCGTCGCGCTGTCGCGTCGCAACAGTCTGCACGAAGCTTAATTCAACCTTCCTTTTTTCTTCAATAAATGTCTATTTTCGCTTAAATCTTTCTTTTTCTCGTAGTCATGGTATAAAGTATAGTATGCAACTCTTGAATAAAACGGATTTATATCGAGGGCCATGAATTACTCGCGTCGCTCAGGATTCTAAAACTTGAATCACTCGCTACGCTCGTGATTCAATCGTCATGAATCACTCCCTACGGTCGTGATTCAGTCGTTAGAATCCTTCACTTGCTCGTGATTCATCTATGGCCCTCGCTTTAAATCCGTCTTTTATTCACTAATTGCATAATATACTATTAATAATCTATAAAAGGGACTAAAAAAAATTTTCATCATTCCTATTCTTCTTAAGTATTTTTAACCGACTTCCAAAAAGGAGGAGGTTATATGTTCGTCGCGTATGTATGTTTTTTTTTATCCACCAATTTCTCCGTCAATTGTGGAGCGATTTAAAAAAATATTTTTTTGTATGAAAGGGTATGCTCCTAAGTTGGTCCTATATTAATTTTATTAACTTTGCTTGGATAGTTTTTTAGTAAGCTTCAATAATACGTATGGATGATAAGATGATTAACTTCCTGTCACTGTTATTTACATAGCAGGTAGTGGTATTCGAATTTGTGTGGGGTAGGTAGGTACCACAACAAAAAAATTAAAAAATAAAAACATATTTTAAATTACTTACTTAAACTTATTTTTCACTTTGTAGTGGTTTTATTTGAATACAATTTTTTTTTTTTAAGTTGTTTTTTTACATTTCTCAAAGATTTATTTTCCAAGTTTTGAGTCGTTAACCTATCGCGTTTAAGTCGTCTCAACGTATATGCATTAGCTTCTGCGTAGTGCGTAACAAATATGCATTAGCTCCTGGTTACACTGCAGAAATTCCCATGAGAATGTAATTATGAAATTACAGTTTACAGAAGAAATAGCTTTGTAAAGTATTATATTATTTTAAGTATTGTGAATGTGAGGACTATGTGGATATTTCGTTTTCTTTCCTTCATTTTTTCATTCTCAGTTAGTTTGAATGATGTGTCAAATGTCCTTTCCTTGGTATTGTTCGTCGAGTTGAACTCCTTGAGTTCTGAGTTGAGCTCCACGATTACTGACAATTGCTGCACTACTGTATACTGCACTGACTGGGCAGGTCCACTCAAATCTGTGTGCTGCTGTTCTCAAAAGACCATTTCAGACACTAATCTACAGGGTCTTCATATGGCCTGACTAAGATTATGTCTGAACTTTAAAAGCGACTGCGACCTCTAAGTTTGTTTCGGCTTTTCTTCTCAGAGTAGTCAGATAGGAAACGCCGAACTCATCTAGCTTATTTATTTTTATATGACGTGTAAAAGTGATTCCGATATTATATGTACAGAATAAACAATTTCATTTCAGTTTCTAATAAATACCTAGCAACCTAATAAATCCTTATCGCCCTTTCGATATCCTTTGGCATGATTCAAATGCATGTCCATGTTTGAATGATAACTTCGCTACTAAACCTTAAGTAAATGACAGCAAAGTATTTACCAGGTAAATAAATGACAGCTGTGAGGAAAGTGACGATGATAAGCGAGAGAGCTGATGCCCAGTACTGCGTGCCTCTGAGGTATATCTCTACAGGAACACCGAGTAGAGTGATGCTTGTCAGATGGCTGCAACAAAATGATGTAACTTTTAAGTATATAAATAAAATACACAAGTATGTTTCGAATATTATGAACATAAAGACAGTAGTTTAACAGATTAACAATATAAAAGATAACGTTCAGACAGTTGCAGGCACATAAATGGGTACAATGGAGGAATCACAGATGTGAATTATGATAATAACGCACAAGACTGATTTTTTTATGGCATGGCAGTTCTGTAATTGTTTCTGCCAGTATTAATGGCTGCTTGCGAATCTGGAATGACTGTTACAAGAAAATATGAAGACCAAAGAGGTATTGGATAAATTGAGTGTAAGATGACATAGTTAGGAAGTAAAAAACGTAATGATTAAAGATAAATGGTAGAAAAATCAAGGTACAGTGTTTATTACAAATGAGGATACGAGACGAATCTTAGAAACAAGAAGAATATAATTCAGCAATAGGTAGATGATGGTAAATATAATAAGTAGCAAATATTAGTGGAAAGTCACATGCAAGAGATGCGATAACATTGTTAATACGAGTAGAAATCCATACTATCCATAGTAGTCTGCTGTAATAGGTAAATGTTGGGAGAAGTAGATAAGAATTGAGCGTCATTCATTCATTAGCATAGTATTTTAACTTGGTATATCGTCGGTCGGAGTCATTACTGGAACATCTCCAAAATTTTGTGTTTTGGACTAAGTATGCAGAATGATAAAAAATCAACTGTAATATCATTCTGCATACTTAGTCCAAAACACAAAATTTTAGAGATGTTCAGTAATGACTCCGATCGACGATATGTAAACAGACATGCTATAGGCACATAATCCTTTCTGTAAGTAATATTATGTGATATGGATTCAATAAAATTCAAAGGAGACTGTTAATTTTAATTTGGACAACTGATTGTTGCCCTAATTAAAATAAACAGTACAATTAGTTGTCCAAATTTTAAAACATGAATTGTCTCACAGCAAGGAATAGGCCACGTCTCATACAAGTGAAGAAGGAATGTTGCAATACGTTTACTCACTGCGTTTTGTCTATCACAAATGTTCAATCAAACCTTTGCCTCATCTATACTAGAAACAAATACTTACACTAAGTATAAATATAAAAGATTTGTGTTCTTGTTTGTAATATATAAACTCAAAAACAACGAGAACGATTTAAAAAAAATTATCACCAGTAGAATGCTATATTATCACTGAACATAGGCTATAATTTATTAAGATATAACTTGGGCGAAGCCGCTCGCGAAAGCTAGTGATCAATATGAAGACACATACCATGTTTTCCGTCACTGCAAAACAATAAAATATATTCAGTGAACAAAAAATATAAAATCACTCACCTCGAAATAAGGGCCAAAGTAATCGATATAACAGACATATTCTTCCCACCAAACAGGAACCCGGCAACCGTATTATACTTCTTATTAATAACATTATAATACACAATAATTCCTATTATAACACCTAATATGATCCCGAACAAGCAATATTCCGCCACATTGAAATAAATTGGTGAAACAGGAATAACGGTTCTGACTTTCAGCATCGTGAACGTCTTTCAAGTGTTAAACGCGTGTCGCAAATAGCAAGTGTTACTATCAGAGCGTCTGTTCTAACAATAATAAGAGATATTAAAGATAAAACTGGATTTGACTTCAATCTTTCAGCAAATACTAGAGCGAACTGTTCTGCGACTGTTTACAGTTTATGCGCCAGTTGTGTGGAGTTCTATTTTCTAACTGGTTGTTTGATTTGGTGCTAAAGGTAGGTTAGCATTTCCGTGGGTACATTTGCACTTATATCAAAATCCGTAGGGGTCTGCTCTGTAAGTAATGACTTTGTCATGGCCATTTTTTTTCGATATTCCCGTTAGGCATGATATTACGTCTAAGTCTCCGCTATGAGCACTTACACTACCTGGTATCTTCATTGCTTTACGTCCGGCACGTTGTCTATATCTTCAGCAACCCGCCTTATCATAAATTAATATTTGTTTGGAGAAAATGAGGAAGCATCAAAGTTATTCCTCTATGACATTACAATTTTACCAGTAATAAAATACTACCGAAGTACAGTCAACGACAGAGATAACATCACACCTGTAGCTATATTTTTCCTGGGCTAGAGATATAATAGTCCACCTACTTTTCACAAAATTGACATCTTTGTAAGAAAGAAAGAACACACATTTATTTAGAACAGACTAAAAGGTACACAACACAACATATTGTACTACAAGTAAAAACCAAATTAAAAAAGAAATAAAAAGTGTAAAGTGCGTAAGAGGTGAATCTATTGCCACTGATCCACGTGTTTCCCTGTGGAAAATACGTGGATCAACCAGGAAATAGAACCCTAATAGCCGAGCCAGGAAATCGGTTGTCTTGGTATGGGCATGTGATGCGGAGGAAAGAGGAAAATATCGTGAGGAAAGTTTTGAGTATGAATGTGGATGGCTATAAGAGTAGACGAAGACCAAAGAAACGATGGATGGACTGTGTGAAAGATGATATGGCTAGAAAGGGGGTGACTGCCAAGATGACGAGGAATAGAGAAGTATGGAAAAAAGGGACTTGTTGCGGCGACCACAAATAAATTGGTGTAAGGGCTCCTAATGATGATGATCATGGCCTGGCTTCCATGGTTAACTTTAAGGGAATTAAAGCTGTTAAGAGTTGTAGTTAGGTGTCTGTCACTATCAAAGTATTTTACAATGTTATACACACAGGCGTTCAATTACCCGCAAACATTATATCTCTCTGTAAATAATAAGAGCAAATAGTACATAGTTTAAGTAGAATAAATAGTAAATGAACAATAACTCAATAACTGGCGATAAAAGTGATTATATCATGCACGCGATTTGTAAATGACGAATTGTTTGGATAGTATTTTAGTGACAGAAAGCAGGTTGCAGGTTCAAGAACTTGCAAGTACCCTGAAATTGTTTAGATACCTTCTTTTTTTCGCAGTTTTATTTTGGGCACGATCATAAATATGAACTTCTAGTTTTGATGTTCGAAAGACTGCAAAATCTTGTAAACCGAACTGAAAAAAACAAAGAACATGAAAAGTATCCAAATGCAGTAAATGATCTTGAATAACTTTTTAATTTCTCTTTTTAAAATACAATAGACGACGTATATTTAGTAACTTAATCCGCGCTCGACGCTTGACGTGTCCACACGTCGGGTCCGAGTTCGCAACAAGTCAATCGCCTTCCTGAGGATGCCTCGTTGAGAGGTGAAACACGTGTCGATTTCTTACAGGGTTCTTTATGACTCATTAAGAACAGTTACGCGGATTAAGTTACTAAATATACGTCGTTTATTGTATTTTATAATGGTTTCCGCAAAGGCACGCCTGAATCAATCAACTATTTCTCTTTTTGTTTTTATTATTTTTATTTTTTGAATACTAGGCTTCTGACTATTTTGGATTAGGGTGTGTATAAAATTTTAATTTTAATAATGTGCGTCTTATTCACGGAGGTCTTATTTCTTTTATTTTTATTGCGGAAAGCGCCATCTAGTAGTGAACAGGCGAACTTTCCTCTTACAGTTGTAGCTCAAATAGTACCATGATCCGTAGCGTAGTGCTACGCGACTACGAGTGTCTCGAAGTGTGAAAGATAATCCGCCTACGAAGTGCTACGACCAAATAGTTTGAGCAACAGTATCGAGATGGCGTATTTGAAAGTTCCGATTTCTTTTTTATTTGTCTAAAATAATACATCGTTATTCTAATAATTTTTGTATCGTTATCATTTTCCCTAAAGAGTTTGAAACAAAGCCGTTGGTCCGTGTATTCGCTTAGTACTAAACTACTGGAAGATGGTTTCATCATTTAGATAATTTCTTAAAGAATCTTTATGTACTATACTGCCCACCATACACTAAAGTGCAGTAACAGCAAAATCACGATTTCGAGTAAAACGCATTTAAAGTTAAGAATTGATTTTAAAAAATCAACAGAATGTATAAGCAAAAAAATTTGAATGCAGAAAGGTTGTAAAGGCATAGGTTCACACGTTAAAGCAATAAAAAAAAATATATCTTAATAACTGAATTTATTATGGCCATTTATTCTTTTTGGTGCCTATTACTGCATAGCCTTTTTTGTAAAAAATACCATTTTAAACTTAGTAAAATGCAGCAAAAAGCCCTATTACTGCGTTTGGATCAGTTATTTTGTCAAGAAACCCAACTAACATGCAGTAAGGTCAAAAAAATACTGCATTTTAGTTAGTTTTTTAAGAAAAAAGTGTTCAATTTACTAGTGCAGTAAGAAAAATAGCTAGTTCACATTTTAAAGACCGTTTATATTAACTGCACTTTAGCTAGGAATAATCATATCTGTGTCATTATGCTATCCAAACTAATCTGCAGTAATGCTGTATTTTACTGCGTGTTAGTCAGTTTATAATGATAAAAGAATGTTAAGTATTCACAACTAAAATGCGACAAGCTTTGATTTTACTGCATTTTAGTTGGGAGTTCGTGACAATAAATTGTATTTTCTTAATTTGCAGTAAAAATAGCTTGTATGGCGGTAAATTTTACTGCGTATTAATTTTTTTTTTAATTTTTTTCCAGAAATATAAAACTATCTAAAGAACTGTAAAATTATATTGCTTACTGCATTTTAGTTATGAAACCTTAAAATTTAATCTGCAGTATAATTTATACTGTATTTTAGTTGGGAAATCACGCCAAATTGTTAATTTTTTTCGTTTGCAGTAAGTGAAAACTGTTAAATAAAAACCATTCTAATAGTCTTAGAAATAAGTAAGTTAATTCAATAGAAAGCTTAAGAAACCCGCTTTCAGAATCACTAATAAAACGAAAAATCACAAAAGGGCTGTTACTGCTCTTTAGTCTCTGGTGGGCAGTATAGGTAGGTACCTACCTATACCATATAAATTTTAGTCGTGCAAAGCCGGGGTTGGTCGCTAATATTAATTAAACAACGCTCAATAATTAAAGGCTTTAAAAAATACTGATGTCTGAATTGATGTATGACATACTTGGTACTTCAGTATCATACATATTCTTGAATTCGAATTACTACCTTATTACTGGGTTAAAAACAATTATTATTAGTCCTTTTTTTTATTATACCATTTTTAAAGAACCCTTAATCCTAGGATTTAGGCCATCCTTAGAAAAGGGCCCAATTCCTACCAACGTAGGCGACGCCGTGGGCAAAGGCCAGTAAGAAATAATTCAAACTCAAACTCAAAGCATTTATTTCAAATAAACCAATTACAGGCACTTTTGAATTGTCAAGGAGTCGGTCAGTCAGATATATGAAGCTAGTTACTCATATTAAAGAAGTAGGTACCAATGGAGAAGAACGGGCAAGAAACTCCACGGACACTCTTTTAAATCAAAATATTGGTTAAATCATTTATGTTGAAATTATACATGTGAGAACGATGCAGAGCATTAAAAGCGTCCATATTAAAAAAAACAATTCAAAAATTAAATAGGTAAGCCTTGGCTTAGCTAGAAGATGCTCAGTCCCTACTGACAGCCCCTTGACGATCCTGACTCATGAATTAGCACCATTCAGGTCAACAGCTTTTATTAAGATGGTAAGTTTTGTTTACGTTTAGTTTTTATTTCTGCCCGAGTATAGTTCTCGATGATTTTGTTTGGTATATTGGCGTGTGCTAGCTAACATAATTATGGATAATAATTTAAATTAGGTTAATTATGTTGAATACTATTATATAGAATCATTTTTTTTCTTTCTAACTGAACAGACAGCTGTGCTGCTGGGGAGTTTGTTGCGCCACTTCATCTTCCCAGCTAACGCACTAGGAAGTGGTGAAGGGTGGGCGTTTTGGGGGACTGTCTTATGTAATTTTGACGTTCGAAAAGTGCTGATTCTCAGCCTAGTTTGAATAAATGACTTTTGAATTTTGAATTTTGAACCATTTTGAAGGGAGCAAAATTCTTGCCTGCTTAAGCCTTATTCATCTAACTCAATTTAAAGATCGTCCTACATATCTATACATATTTCATACGTACTATATCACCTAGTTTTATGTAAAAAGGCGTGGGAGGGATATTATTATGGATGGTGGGACCCTCTTACCAACATTAGAATATTACTCTCACACCTGCCCTCTAGGTGACGTCCGTAAATATAGTTTTTGCATAGTTTTATAGGTGCCATGAGGTTTCTTTGCATGCTGATTTTAGGAAGTAATTTATGATAATGTGTGAGCTATAAGTATCAATTTCTGTTGTAATGTGGTTTTATGAACTATGGCTGTACCGTCTTCGCTCGAGTGGAAATAAACTCGAAGCCGAGTCACTTAATTAATAAGGAGTCCAATTAGTTATAATTATGTGTTGTTTTATTATGAAATTGTGTATTTATAATTATCTAATACAAGCCTATTTCCATAAGGAACTCGTGGCTAGCTAAGTAATAACAGTCACACGGGTCGATCCATCAAGTTGCCGGGTTGGTCCGTAGATGGGTGACCATCTTTACATACCGAGACTCCTCCGTGCCTCGGAAAGCACGTTAAGCCGTTGGTCCCGGTTGTCGTTCGCGGATCTTTGACAGTCGTTACGGGTCGTCAGAAGCTCGAAAGACTGTCAACCAGTCTTACCAAGGGGTATCGTATTACCCAGTTTTCAGTCAGCCTTTTTCCATAAGGATATCACAGAATTTTCACAAGACGCCAAACATTCAGCTTTCCTAAAAAATCATTGAGCAACCGAATAACTGCTACATATTCAGGAAATTATTCGTTTTCCTATGGCTGTACATAAAAAGTAATTTTTCCCATTAAATATAAACTACCTATCCTCTAATAAATCCTTCGTTTAATTAAACTATTATTTAAAATTAATAAATACCTTTCAGAACTTGCTAACTATAATAACTTTTTAGTACCTACTCTTATTTCAAACGAGCACAGAAGCAAAATAATTTATCTTTGTATGTACTTATCTCAAACTTATACTAATAATATGGAATACATCAGAGGCAGAATAAACAGACAACATCGCTCTGGAGCTTGTTAAAAACTTTTGATGAGAGTACCATTAACTACGAGTAACCATCGAACAATTTCTACACGACTGTACGTTCTATAAATTCCCACCACGTACATGCGAATACACAAATCATCTAATACACAATATCGCAAATATTTCTTGTCCAGAACACTGGGTGACACGGGGCGCCCGAACAAACGGAAGTTTGAGGGGGCGGGCGCGAGGGGGGGATACAACCGAGGAAACGCCAGACAAGGACAGAAATACACATTTGAATTACGAACGAACAGTACGGCGCTAAAGAAAAATTAAATTATATTTCCCAATGGTGTCAGCCAGTTATTAAGTGGCCAGACGCCATTTTGAATTATTATATTTTTTATTTCTTTTCCCAGGTTTCCCTTTTGTACGAGGAATTCCTTTTATTTGGAATAGTTGTGGGAGCGGATTGCAAATGGATTCAGTTGAAATGTGTTGGAGCTGTAAATCAATGGCTGTACTTTATGGGACGTTTGGGATCATTATACCTTAATAAACCTTAGTTTTCTAAATAAATCTCTTCGGTTGGTAAGTTACTTCGAAGAAAAACATATATGAGAGGATTTATGATCCATTTAGTAATTACGAATAGTTTTTCCATCTCATTTTTCATTTTAACTTTTTATTCATCATCAATTCGTAATACTGTTAATAATACTACAAGGACTATGCATTTTCGGAGGTTTGTATTTAGAAATAATTGCTTAAAATAGGGATCTTGTGAGCTCTGTGAATCCCTTGCAAAGTCTTTGATAGCGAGAAAACGAAGGAATTTGTGTAGTGAATTTTTTTTTGCCCCCCTTGTAAACTCCAAATACGAAAAAATATTCAAAGAAACTCATTACACCCCTATATTCAAAACCTCTCTAAAGTTTAACATTTAATACCCACTTCACGTATTTCAAACTTAGGGGAGGTACACATCTATCTCGCGACACCCAAAATTGCAACATGGTAGGGTAGTACCTTTCAAGGCTTTGCATTTTTCCCGCGGTCCGAGTTCGCCTCAGGCGAGAAAATTATAAAAGAAAAGGGGAGAACGGGACAAAGCGACGCAGCCTCTACACGCGTGATTGCACTTCCCAAAGGGCAGACGAAGAGACGCTATTAATTTTATCGGGTCTGTATTTAAAGTGGGTTTTTTCTTGTGTTTTCTGGTACTTTTATGTTCTTTGATGTTGAGCAGATTATTTTTAGTTGGTTAAGATAATAATATGATTATGTAGGTATTTTTATTTTCGAAGTCTTTTGGGTACGTACTTGAGGTAATTGATGTATCAGACTTAGTGTTCGCATTAATTTTCAGGACCATCATTATGACCAAAACCTAAGGTCGGTTTCTTGATCCTAAAGAAGGACTTTCTGATTATTTCTCAGTAACTACTCTATTTTAATTAGTCTATTGAATACTCACTAGTCCTTTGGAAATGCTATGAAGATAATCCATGCTCTTGGAGGATACAAAGGTCTCCAATTTAAACATGGCTCATGGTCATGGCTTTTGGAAACATAAGAATCAGCAATAACCCTCTCTATCATTACAGTGATACTAACAATAATAACTCGATTGCCAACGTACTCACCGACGAGAAAAAGGGCAATTCCACAAAGAATGGTACTTTAATCAAACGTTTAGGGTTGAAGCTTAAAATAATCTCGGGAGGAGTTACACTGGGCCCCGGGGCGTATGATAAACCGACGATAACCGGATATGAGAACGAATGAACGAATGAATTGCCCGCTTGAAGCTACGTTTTTTGCGTGCTTCTGTAGTTTTTAGGATCCCATCTTTGTGGTAGTCGACTTTGGTAGGGGGCGGAAGAGGAATGACCATTAACATGTTTTCGTGAATGGTTATGTCAGAAGAAAATGGAGTATTTTCAAATGGTATAGTTGTCATAGCCAAAGTCATTTATTGGTAAAGGGTTCCTACAATTCATCACAATATTACTTTTTTTTTTACCACCACGTGGAATTTCTTGGCCTGCATCTCACCTGATGTGAAGTGATGATCAGGCTGAAGGTGGAAGCCAGCTTCAGGAACTGGCTATCTTACCTCTAACTGTCGAAACACAACAATGCTGTTAACATTGTTGTTATGGCGATAGACTTAGTAGATATTACAAGTCAAAAATGATAATAAAAATTGAATTATGTGAAATAACTAAACACAAGTTGACAAGTGTAAAATAAATAAACAAAAGTCAAAGTTAGATAATGTGTCATGAACAATGGCGTATTTTTTTTTAAACAATTTGGCAGTAAGTCATAGGCAAAAGTTAAGGACTATCAAAAGTATCTAAAATACTATATCACAGCATCAAATTCACATTCAACAATATCTACATACCTACATTAAGCCCAAGATTACACTCACGACTCACTATATCGACCAAGATAAAGCCACAACCGAACCCTACACTCCCTTGGCGATACAATTGATCCCAATAATGAAACAAATGCAAATCGAACGCGCAGCACCAAGACTGCCCTGCCCCCTGCCCCCTGCCCTTCGTTCATTTAAAGAGGACACGTTATTATGATATGCTTGCTTCTCTACTAACGTTACTTCCCTTCCTAAGGGGTGTCATTAACATAAATTTTACGCTTTCTTAGATAAGCTTGGACTGGTGCCCGGCCCTCCATTAGGTCCTTTCTTTCGACTAAATTTACGCGATATTCTTACATACGTTATGAGGAAGTACAGAACAGAACTACAGTATTTTTGGTGTTATTGCTTATCGTAAATTAGTAGTCGTAGATCGAGATATGTTAGAAAGTAACGATGCAATACCTAGATGAATATAGGTAGTAATTACTTTGCCTTGATTCTGAACCAGCAATAACTAAACCTTAGAATTTAGAAAACTAGTTTTTTTTTAAAAGGTAGGGTAAACTTCAATACCAATTAAACTACCTTTGAACCCAAGAAACTAGGACCTATGAACCAGGGATTGAATTACCCATAAATTAAGGTACCTTTTAATTTCGGTATGACGTCATACCGTTAGATAAGGGTTACCAAAATATTTCGATACCGTTCTTTTTTTTCAGTAGCGGAATTTTGAGGTTGGAAATGCATACCGGTATATTTCGGTAGAAATATCGGTACCTTTATAAATGTATCGGTAGTAGTGCCTAAACCTTCATAAATACACAAGTTCTAACGTATTCGACTCCCCCGCGCACCCGCGCCGCACCATCTAACAAGTTTTTCGGTACCGAAATCGTGTAAAGGTTAAATAACGGTTTAGCCCAACCTTTATTTAAAAAGGTATCGGTATAGCTCAACCCTTATTTTAAACCGGTACCGGTATATTTTTGAGGTATCTTAACCATATAACCGATAGAAGGTACGAAGCTGACTTCCCCTAATTTCTATTCACCATCATCAAAATCAGCCTATAATGTTCCCACTGCTGGGACACAGGCCTCCTCTCAGTGAGAGGGAGTGTGCCATTTTAGGGGTATGAGGAACAGGGTGTAAAGTTCACTCATCCACCATAGAAAAGGGAGGATCCTCCGAGCAGGCGGGTGTCGTGTCTGGCGGGCAACTGCCCAGAGGTCGAAGTCGGGAGCTTGTCCACCGCGCGGTAAACTCTAATTGCGCGATGCAGGATTTTGAGTGACGTCAGAATGTTGTGTGACGTCAGGTCTTTGATGCGTAGTTCGCATGTGGCGATGTAGATGCCGCCACACCATAACCCACGACGCAGGCCCAGTGCGGGCTGGTCACATGTCTTCGAATTCACCATCACCTTTGTTTTATTCCCGCTCTCCTATTGCTGTCACGCTTAGTCCCACCACAAAGTAAGTACCTACTCACACTACCTTCAATCGGAATAAAACAAACCTCTTTACTATTCCTTTGTCTTCCCATCCCATCATAACACGACAAAACAACTCCGATTACTCCTAACACATAACAATTTTCATTCCACACATTTCGTTTGAATTAGGCAATGGCATAGTAATACCACGTCTCTTGCACGCCTTCAAAAGTAGGGAACGAATAGAAAAATGGCTGGAGGCACACGACACCGGAATATATTACGTAATCGCACTCTAGTTTTGTGAGGTAACACATAAATGTGTTGGTATAGTGCGACGATCTCCGAAGTCTGATAAATAGCTCGCACAAAATATTTTTGTTCTGAAAATCGCTAAATAAATTGAATTGGGCACGACTTCGGGTGCCGGGTGTCGAGGTGTTAACTTACAATAGGCTTATGGCGTTCGAGTTTGAATTTGGAAGTTGAATGTAACTGTTTACTTTGATGTCAATTTCTTCGTAGCACCCCCAGTGCTGACGAAGAAATTCTATTTTCATAAGCAGTTCGAAGACTATGAAAATCTATGTTTTCCGAAAACCATAGAGTATTCTGCTAAACCTCTCGTTTTCATATAATTTGACCAAAATAATAAATAGATCTGATTCCTAAATATAACACATACTTAGGTGAATCTATTAACACTGCCTCTTAGATGAATGAACAACTAATTTCTATCATGAACCTAGGGATCCATTCATCTATTAGAACCACGAAACTAGCCATTATTTCTGCTCTATCGCTTTATGTAAGCAAGATATTAATATACCTTTACATAACCCTCTCGGTATACAATTTAGTCCGGCCTAATTTAATTCAATATAAATATTTTCCCTAATCATTAAGGGTTCAACGAAAAACCACGACCAACTTGACTTTAATCATGCTCGAGGCAGCAGAAAATACTGGAAAAATATTTTCAAATTTTGGCCAGAAATTTTAACATTATACACGAGCCCTAAGCATCTTACTAACTAACCATCATAAAAGTCCCCAAACACACTTCACGAAATACAGTCAAGCACACAAGCAAACAAAAAACAATAGTGACACACGCACACACAGACACGCCCGCTCTACCTTTTAGTGTCAAAAGTGTGAGAATATGGGTAAACAAATCCTCCAATTTCCATCACATTTATTCGAGGCGTTGCTCTGACGTCATCCCCCCTCCCCCCACCTGATAGAGAGGAACATGTAATTTCTTTTGTAGATAGTGTGAACCGACACACCCTATTGGCTGTGATGCGGTGTAGTGATAGCAAAATTTCGTCAACAGTAGGGACGTGGAGCCAATTTTCCAATAATACTATTAAAGTGTGTGAGTATGGAGATGATATAGGCAGACGCAAGGGTTTAGAAATTGGTTGTAAGGATGGGGAAAGTACAGTACCTACGTCCATTGCAGTACACATTTTTCGTTTTCAAGATCCTTTGGAAAGTCCACATTACGTAAGCATAATAAATTAATAACAGAACTATGCTTACCTAATACGCCTCCGCCGAGTCTCTACTTTTGAGATCCTGTACTGTGTGACCACCTAAGTTATAGGGTAACTAAGACTATCAAGAAGAAAGTCAGCTTATCTCTGCACGCTTAGCATGAACACCGTAGAAACGAGTTGTCTCGACGGAAGAATAGACAAAATGACAGTTAAACAATGACAATCTGTCATTTTGTCTATTCTTCCGTCGACAAACCCGTTTCTACGGTGGTCATGCTACACGTTCTGGTAATATGATCAAGTCTAACAACAACAATCCTTGAAATATTTTAACTGATGAGATTTATGATGAGCCATACAGCAAGGTGAAGTAGTTTGTGTGATTAATACAATTTGTGATGCAATAGGTTAGTAAACATTGGTGAATGGGACGACTGCCCAGAGGACGCCATACTAATGTCGATCATGCACTGATAAAAAAAACACAAAAAACATCAAAACATAACAAAACAAAACAAAAAACAAAACATTAAAATAAAATGTTAAACTGTTGATAAAACATTATTTTTTTTCGTTATTTGTATTTGTGTTTTCCGAACTATGCCCAAATAAACGCTATTATTTCTTATCTTTAAACAGAAAAACACGAGAAAAAATATCTTACACTTTTTTACCAGACCGTCCCGCGGGTGAAACCTAGTTTGTCATACTTCAGACAAATAGATTTGGTACTACAACCGAGTAAATAGAACTCCGCGCATCTCTTGCAGTACAAAGTTTGAAGTATTGTTGTAAAAGCTTCCTCTAATGAAACATGTTCAGTTTTCTGTCGCTATGTTTTGTTATCAGTTTTATGTTTTCTGGTTCTTTATTTTTCAATTATAACTATTGACTTTTGGCGATAAACCAGTCATAAATATAACTATAGCTTGATACAGCAGGAAAGACAAAACCCGTAAAAAGAGGTTAAGCAAGGGGGACAGAATAACCTTAAAACCATTTCATAGTAAAAATGTGTATAGCAGTAAAAACGTTCTTTGTTAATGTAACAGTGCGTTTGCACTGGCGAAACATTCATGTTGAAATCTCTATTTTCTAGCAATGTTCCATACAATGTTTGACAGTGACTAGAGATTTCAACATGTTTTGTTGTCAATGTTTCGCCCATGCAAACGCCAGTAAGACACCACTTGAGCTACAGTGTATGAAAATATCGCGGAAAAACTTGGACCCATTAGTTTGAAAGCGCCATAGCATAGCACAGTCAGCACAATGAGTAATCATGGCGATGATCATCGCTCCTTGCTTCTCTTTTTCAGAAAACACATTTACCATGCAGAAGTCGATATTATAATTAGGTCCATATCAAAAACTTACTAAACTAAATCCATTGTCTCACCCCCAAAGAAAATATTTCAAAAAGCATTTCACTTTATACACATGTCACATTCATTTTCGATTTGTTACCCTAACCCAATATCCTGGCGTCGATATTTATTTAACATATCATATCAGCATTAGCCTGATATATAGGCTTTGATCCTCGTCGGACTCAGGGCAGCCCTCTATGATTTATGCCTACATTAGCGCATTGCAAAGGAATTGGTGACGTCATGTTAGTAGGAAATATTATGTTTAGTTTTGTAAGGAAGGTAGTAAGATGTTAAGTGATGGGATTTCCGTAAAATTGTTTAAATATCTTAAGGATAAATTGTGAAACTAAATATATATCTTAAGGATAAATTGTGAAACTATAGCATAAATATCTTAAGGATAAATTGTGAAACTAACACGAGAGCTTATAAAATAAGGTCTATTACTTTTAAATGTATTAATTCATTGTCGTGTACAGTCGGGAAGTTACAGTTGTTACTAAGAATGACAGTTGTGGTTCGAATATATGGACAATTTAAGTTGGTAGTAAATTTGCTTTACAATTAATTTGCTTGAGTTTACCTGTAAAATATATATCTATTAGCCTTTGTAGCAGTTACGTTATGCAAGTATTAATTTATTATATTAGCTGTAATGTTAGGAAAGTTTTATGGCAAACCAAATACTCAAAAAAATGTACCATTAATTAGTATTAATGTATTCCCTCGAATAATATACGTGTTGCTCCTATTTCAGGCTCAAACTCAACATTCTATACTCAGTCCCTACCTACCTACCTCTTCGAAAAAAAAGTTCAAACATGAGAGTAGGTAATATTCAAATGAAACCTACATAAGAAAACTATCAGCATAGTGTTGAGTGCCTACAACGGCTACAACACATCGCGACGAATTTTCTAATCGTGTCCACACGGGACGGGAAAACATCATATTTCACCGGGCCCGGGGGTGAGACGGGGCGAAAAGGGGGGAAGAGGGGGCAGGGTGACGGAGATGAGTTTTTTACGCATTATTGCTACACACGGAACCAAAATTGAACCCCTACGCAGCACTAATAAATTCTAATTTCGATTATTTGTGACACTTTATGTTGATGACTTTGTGTGATGAAAATTGAGTTTTCTGGACTGGGTTCGGGTAGTATTGTTGTTTATAATATTGTTTCTTAAAAGGTAAAGGTTTTTGATGAACTTTTAGGTAGTATTTTATTTGCTAGTCAAACAGTTTTCCCTTGCTACTGCTAGCATTTGATGGCCTGCACTTTTTACTTTTTTCGATTATAGTTTGTTTTGACAGTTTTTTTAATGGCACCAAATGCCGATTTAACACTTAACTGTTATGTAGTCCTTAAGGCCAATTCACATTCAAGTCGCAATCTGTCAAACTTGTCGAAAATGTTGTCTTGTTGTTGTTGGTAAATTGATTTATTTTTGACGGAATGCGAACGATCTTAAACATTATGGGAATTGCCCCTCTGATTACGTAAATCATATACCCAAAATATACAAAAAAGAATGTCCTTTCAAATGCCCTCTTTTACAATGAAAATAATGATAATGCAACGACCAACATAATAATTGCCATCACGTCCATGACTACATCCGAATCAAACTACCAACACACTCGACGAACTAGCTATAACTATGCTGAAAACTTGTAGTATGCTCACCGGAGGAAATGTTAACAAACAAATTGGAAATAGTCGGGAGATAGCAACGTTCCTAATACCCAACTTCATTTCAGAGGCACGAGCTCCTGATCGAACGAAAACATTGTTGTGTGCCCTTATCGTTACCGTATATGTGCTGGAAATGACTTGGTTGAACTAGAATTGTTTGGGCTTGAAAGCATAATCAGCCTATAATGTTCCCACTGCTGAGACACAGGCTTCCTCTTATCGAGAGCGAGTGGGCTGTCATCTACCACGCGAGTTCAGTGTGGATAGGTAGACGTCACATGTCTTCGAATTTTTGGTTCAAGACGTGCAGGTTTCCTCACGATGTTTTCCTTCACCGTTTTGAGAGCAGTGATAAAATTATTTACACAAAGTAAAGTGCCCGCAACCATACAACTTGTAAGTCGGAGCCGTTACCACAAGGCCAGCAGTACTCCTACTGAGCTTGATATGGGAATGAGAATTAGGCTATAATCATCATCATCTTCAGTAGATGGATAAAGAGTGAGTGGTCACTGTGGAAATTAAACTGCTCCCTAATGAAGAGTTTATAGTTACTTATTAGGCCCAGTAGGTGGCCACGCCAATTGCGGCATCAGTGGAATTTTTTAGGTCCTCATAAGTGCTGGTGTTTGTACACCCAACTAGGCCCACGGCCCAACTCGTTTAATGTATACATGTTTTATTTTACCATCGGTTCGAAAAGAATAAGAAATTACTTATTATCGGTAATGTGGGGGTAGGTATACCTCCACCTAATCCTTCGGGGATTACAGGCGTGATGTTATGTTATTGGTAATATTAACTCCGAGATAAAGAAAGGAAAGAAAGAAAAAATATAGTATTATCACATAAACACGAGCATAAAAACAGGAAAGTTAGTTCGAATACCTACTAGTGTTTTCAAAAGTCAAATCTTCACACCTTATAATTGATGGTTTACTTTTCAACCATATTGTTCAAGTAAAAGTGCTGTGTATTAATTTAAATCCCTGATCGAATTTGCATCTTCAGGTCCACAACCACACAACGCTCGCTATTAACATCAAACAGTCTTGACGAATTTGTTGTTCCAATATCCCCTATTAACCATTAATTGAAGCAAGCAGGGTGGCCTACGTTTATAATTTATTACGATTATACGATTATAATTAAACTTTTGAAACCATGCAAGCACAGCGCAGTCATTTCTGTTGCCACCACCGAGTTACATAGTTCTAGCATCTCCATTCCCTGTATATCTGTGTTCCGCACGATTTTCTAACATGCAGGCTGGAGGTGTATTTTTATTAATAAAGAGCTTATACTGAACGCCTCTTCAGCTAAAGCTTTTAAGCGCTTCAGCGTTGAGCGAGCGTTTTCAGCGTGTTTTTGATAAACAGATGCTGCTATTAACTTGTACCGATAGAATTGTTAGAAATTTACAGGAAGTTTAAAATATTCAACGAGGTCTAACATGTTTGCTTTTTTGCTGGAAAATCAACAAAAGTTTTTTATAAAGACTGAAAGCGATATCGGTTTTCAGCTGATGTGAAAGTAATAAATTTTAAAATTTCACATTAATTTTGTGCCACAGTACGTATATACGTTGTTGGGACCTTTTATATTTGACTTATAATATTCGTATATCTGTCTGTTTTCTGCTGCTTCTTAGCCGAGTAATCATATAAGTAACTTACATTGGAAAAGCCCACGTGAAGTAGAGAGTTTTGTCATACCGTAAAAAACACAAACGCAGACTGACAAAGAAATTGTAACGAAAGTTTCTTCACGAAAAAGTGCCGAGAGTTCACACAGAGTTTCAGTCAACTCAGCCTATTGTAGTCCACTGCTGGACATAGGCCTCTCCCAAGCTGCACCACAACAGCCTGTCTGCATTAAGATCGCCAGTCCACTTAGCTGGGGCGCTTCCCACACTACACTTGCCGATACGTACAGTCTCCACTCCAAGACTCGCTCCTCCAGCTATCACTGAGTTTGCATATTTCCAATTAAAATAACAAAAAACATGACACGACTTATGACCCGAGCCTCATCTCACGTCATGTATTTAACACGTCAGCGCAATTCGCATAATGACCGGGTAACGTGTGGCTCACTAATCATCGCTGGACCATCGTGTGCGCGTCACTAATCATCGCTGGACCAACGCTAATTCCCCGGGTAACAAGCGCCGGCTAGTATGCAAAGCTGACGGACAAACATCTAGTTTGCTATTAGTCTTTTACGTTGAGTTACGAATTTTTGATGCGGCAAATACGGTAAATTAGACGAAGTAGGGTTGTTTGTGGAGCTACGTATAAGCTTTGTCAGCATTGTATTTCAATAGGTGCATATCACTGTCCATTCTAAGGTTGCCTGGAAGAGATCGCAGAAAGCGATAAGGTCGCCCATTGTATATTTTGTAGTGCTTAATTATTATTTCTTGTTATGTATTGTTATGGTGTACAATAAAGTATATATAAATAAATAAATAAATATAAATAACATAATATAATCAGCATATTAAGTTCCCACTGCTGGGACACAGACCTCCTCTCTTAGAGAGGGTGTGGGCTGTAATCTACCACGCAAGCCCAGTGCGGGTTGGTAGATGTTACAAGTCTTCGAATTATTAGTTCTAGGATATGCCGGTTTCCTCACGATGTTTTTCTTCACTGTTTTGAGAGCAGTGGTGATAAAATTATTAAATATATATTATAAAGCGCCTGTCTGAGTTCGAGCTCACGACCTACAACTCTTAAGTTGGGCCTGGGCTGGGCACTGGGCCACCACTGCTAGGTATTTCAATAGGCTAGAATGAAATGCGTGTTCAGCAGTGATCCAATGATACAGATGCCATAAGACTTTTATTTGCAAGCACAAAATATTGCTTGCTTTGAAATGGTTGGTAAACAAAAAAGAATACTGATGATACTCCATATACTTTAGACACTTAGATCATTAAAATTTGGATTGCCGAAGTATTTCAGATATAAAAAAAAACATCAGTGGTTAGTGTATTGTAATTTTCTTCAACTGCCACTGATTATGACACTGAACATAGTTATTCACTAAAATTATATCTTTATGATAGGTACTCTAAATTCAAATTCAAATTCAAAATATTTTATTTCACATAAACCTATGTAGATGAGCACTTATGAAACGTCAGAAGCACGATTCCAATTGGTCGTTTCCTATGGAGAAGACCCGGCAAGAAACTCCACGGTAACTCTTTTAAAAATAATTGGCTTTTACAATATTTTCAAATAATAGTGTTAATAGGTATGGGAGGACAGTGTAGGTGTTTCAACAAGTACCAGGTACTTAATAATATAGAAAATGGTCAGCAAATCTACAGTCCACTAAGCCTGCAGCTTTCTCTCTCCGATAATACCTCGGCTGGGGTGAGAATTGGATGGTAGAGAATTTGAGCTTTTTAATTTTCTACATCTTTAAAGCTACATAATAAAATTCATTGCCTTCTCCACAAAATCCTATTTCACGTTGCACGTCCAACGTAAGGGGGAGTGTCCACTGTCCACCGCGACGTTGATGTATCATGTCGGATCAACGGACGGGCAAGCGCGTCTGTCCTCCACCTAATCTCCATACATTATGGCCGTGGATATTGTTCAAATAAATGGTACTTGAGACTTAAGTTTTGACAGTAGCTGGTAGGGTTGCCCGTTTGTGTTGATTCTACAAGATTTTTTTCTAAGAGATTACGAGAGTGATTACTTTTTGTTAAAGAAACACGTGTTGTTCTGACGTTATTTTAATATGGGTAATGTAGTAGCTGATAATCCCTTGTGTTAGTATGGAGATGTATGAAATGGTATGACAGCTAGTATTCATTAGTTTTCACATAAACCAGAAGCAAACTGGAGGATTAGAGTGTATAATGTGTAGTTATCACTCTCGTTCGATTTAAAGTTTTTTTTTTCAATTGTAATCTATTCTCAAAACTTGTAAAAGAGTAAATTAAGTACTTCTAGAGGTATGGGGACTCGGAGGATCCTCCGACCAGACGGGTGTCGCTTCTAGCGGGCAACTGCCCAACGATTGATGTCAGATAGTCTTATATTGGGTCCCCACCTATGAAATTGGCGTTTTTTTCTCACAAATAGAGAACCTTGTCACTTCTATGAATTAAAATATTCATCAATTGCTTGGTATTATATCGAATAATGACCATCATAGACAACTACCAAAAGTAAAAAAAACCTTATTACTTATAGTTTATAAACATAAAAAATACCTTAAAAATGACTCCTCATTTTGTTAGCAGAAATGACCACTATTTGTTTTAATTTAGCCAAAACTTATTTTTGTCGCTTAATCTAGTGGCATATTACGTTATCTTAGTTTTTAAACATTAGCGCATAAAAGTTTTAAAACATTAGGTGTTCATGGTTGTTATATAAATTAAGAAAATGTTAGTATGAAAAAAGCAACTTCTTCAAAATTCTCCATACAAAACGCTGATTTCATAGGTGACCTAATATAATGTCGTTCGCGCGGTAAACTCTAATTGCGCGATGCAGGATTTGTGTGACGTCAGGTCTTTGATGCGTAGTTCGCATGTGACGATGTAGATCACTACCTATTATTTTCATACTACAATGTTTGAAGATATGTGATTTACCTAAGATTTTCGCACGTCATCTAGGTCACCTCGAGCTTCAGGAATCCCCAGAAAATACCTAATGTAAGCAGCAATTTCCTTGGCACAATAGATAAAATAAACATGGAAGAAAAAATAAAGTATCAACTAAAGAATTTGACACTTAACCATTATCTACAAACCAAGCAACTTGCTGAATTAAAGAAATCGCAAAAAAACCCGTCTCAAATGCAAAACAAAGATTGTTTTCAACAATTGAATTGTAAAAATGATTCAAATAGTAGTTGTAATACAAAAGTAACGAGCGGGCGGCGGCGCGGGCGCAACGTATGGAGATTAATTTGCGCTCGACGCCCCCACTGACCGCGCCACAGCCTCCCACACCGGTAGCCTATTGTGGATATGCCTGCAATATTTTCCATACTGAGTGAAAAAAGGAATGTTTTTCAAAAGGCCCTATTTACATTTCCAACGAATTCTCAAAAACCGCAATTTTCTGTGGGACTTAGAAAAGTTGCAATTTTTGTTAAGTAAAGTAAGTAGACTAAATGAAAAAGCAATGACGATGAAAATAACTTAAATACTGTAATGTATTGCAGCCAACGTTTAATCAAATGTTAAAATGTAGCCCAAAAATATAAGTAAATCTATAATATTTTCATAAAATCTTCAGGTCCACAATATGACAACGTGGTTGGTTAACAAACGAACAACCCCATCCCTCGCTACCCTTGTAGCAGTCTTGGTAGGTATATAAGGTAAGGAACGGAGTAATTTACTACGACTGACGCTTCTTGATACTTGAACAAGTATTATTCAAATAAAATAAATAATTATTTCGCCTAGCACTATAAATTTGAAACAAAAGCTCTCAATATGATCAATAAGAAAGTTTCATGATATTTAATGTAATAAAAATAACTTTGAATAATCAAAATATTCAGGAAGTTTACTGGTATATATAGCTATTTTAGGATAAACATCTCATACTTCCTCTGTGACAGGGTGTGGGTCGTCATCCGTTGTTACTTTTCATTGTAGGATACCTTGTGTTCATATTTAAATTACGTATTTATTTGATTAAAAAAAGTGCTAGTCACGCCAATTTTTTAGAGTTCCGTAGTCAACAAGGAACCCTTATAGTTTCGCCATGTCCGACTATCTGTCCGTCCGTCCGTCCGTCTGTCTGTCCGCGGCTTAACTCAGAGACTCTTAGTACTAGAAAGCTGTAATTTGGCATGGGTATACATATTAATGGGTATTTAGTCTGTAATCCCGCCAACAAAGTGATAAAATAAAATAATGAAAAAAAAACGTTTTTGGGGTACCTACACGTAAAGTGGGGATGTTTTAAAAAAAAGTGTCTCCCCCTTTTTTTTTTTTTTTTTTTGAGGATGGGAAATTATCAAATAACTTCTCCCGCTCTGGGTGGAGCGGGAGGGCGTGTCAGACTTTTACTGACTAAAACCCACCCGTGTTCCTTCCGTTGCCTGTGTGCCGAGGTCGCGATATCCCTTTCAGACAAACCCGCAACCCCGGCAGGCATTGGCCCTTCCGGACCCCGTCAGTTGGTGCTGACATCTCTTTAAGGCGCGCGTGGAACACAACGCGCCGTCGACCTGGGCCTGGTCCCTATCGGGCGGCGAGCTACCCATTGCTCACCGTCCGCAAGCCCGCGCCTACGGTGGCCGGAAGTCGGCTCGCGACTCCCGACGCCCGGGGCGTCTCCTGCGGCGACTAGGGGCGCGAGGGGGCGCATTTTGCCTCTCCCTCGCGCGCCCCGCCTCCTCCTTCGCGAGCATTACTGCTTCGCAGAAGGAGGTGACGGCCTCCCATGCACTCTCGCTCCGGACCATGGCCTGAACCAGGGCCGGACGCGAGAGATCGCCGCCGCCGATCGGCTCCGTGAGGACACGGCGGTGCTCCGCCCAAGCTGGGCAGACCTCCACCGTATGCTCCACCGTGTCCTCCGGGCGATCCACACAGTGGTGACACCCGGGCGTTTCCTCCCGCTTTATCCTGAACAGGAACCTCCCGAAACAACCATGTCCGGTGAGGACCTGCGTCAGGCGGAAGGTGAGGACGCCGTGGCGCCTCTCAAGCCACTCCTCAAAGAGGGGACTTATCGCCACAATTGTGGCGTGCCCAGCGCTGGGTTGCGACAATCGCACTCTCCATGCCGCCATGAGATCCCGCCGGAGCTCTGTCCGCTGTGCCGCGATTTCTCGCGGCAGCGGAGTTACGCCCCGGCGTTTCGCCTCCTCGCGCAACTCCCACATGTGCGCGAGGACTTTTGCCTCCAGATCCCATGGCGGTAGTCCGGCAAGGAGGCTCGCCGCCTCACGGGAGACCGTGCGGTATCCTCGTACCAGCCTGATGGCCATGACCCTTTGGGACGCGTTCAACCGCTGGGCTGGTCGCAGCCTCAATGAACGCGCCCACACCGGTGCCCCGTAAAGGGCCATGGACCGCACGATCCCCGCGTAGAGCCTCCGGCAGGAGGCGTTCGGACCCCCTAGATTGGGCAGAAGCCGCTTCAAAGTGTCTCCCCCTGCCAGCTAAATGGTTGGTTTTGGATATGTGAAAAAATTACGGCATTAGTATATATAACGAATTTAAAAGGAAAACTATTACAGCTAAGTGGGTTTCACAGGTTAACGCGTAATAATCATCAAACTTAAATTTGCATTTTGAAAAATCATGTTCTCCCATACATTCCGTATGGGAGAACATGGTTTTCAATTACAATGTTTGTAAGTTTGTTCTTGGGATAAATTCATCCCAACTACGGACCCTCATTGTGCGTGGTCCGACACGCAATTGGCCGGTTTTTTTGGTTTGGTTATTCCAACCAGAAAGCGTAAATCTCAATCTCAATCATAAATCTGTACTCATTTTGTTTGCTCCCTAAATACAGAATCGGTGAGTTCATACCGTACCATTTGCCGCAACCAGAAATACTACCTACTCCAAAATAATAATTCACAAAGTATCAAACCTCTTTACTCCCACTAAAGTCTGAGTGTCGAAGATAAGGCAGGCTGGGCGAACTATTAACAACTACGTCTGCTGAATATGAACCCGGTGCCTCAGCCAACAGCGGCCATTTAATGAATATTTGATCCCCATTGCACTGGTCGCATGCCTGGACACATTCGAATCAATTGTACAATGTTCCTTACAACAAACGGACGGAATAATAAAGATGGCGGCGGAAAATTTGAATGAAATCGCGCCATTTTTTTTTTGTTGGTAATTGTGATTTCTTGTTTGTATTTATCTTATGTTCTCGTGATATAATTGTTGTTAATTTGATAAATTCACTCATTCTGAAGATAAAAATCGTGGAGTACCCTATTAGCCGGTATTTTTCCTTGAAAAACAAAAAAACTATAAATTTAAGTCGTGTACCTAAAATAACTTTTCTATTCATAATTAGGTACCTTTGAATGGAAAAAAGGTATTTAGATTTTTAGATATAACAATCTACATTAGGGAGATTATAAGAAGAAAATCTTTTAATGAAGTAAGCAAGCTGTTTGAATCTATAACATAAGTACAGTACAACTATTTTCTTAATGTCCCTCGGCAAATTTCGTGTTTCGTCAGTCTTCGGATATCTATCAGTTGCCCTTTGCACTTGGTGCTTGTACGCATTGACTCCTACTGCTGCGGCCGCGTTGCCGTCAATCATAATTACCAAGTGCAAAGGGCAACTGATAGAAATCCGACGACTGACGAAACACGAAGTTTACCGAAGGACATTAAGAAAATAGTTGTACTGTACCTACCTAGATCCCTATTATTTATAATAATAAGAATACCTAATATGTATTCATAATATATTTTTTGCCGTTTCCGTCCGGCCCTATCAAAATATTAACACTACATCAGAAATATCCCAATCCACGTGTTACCGCAATATCGCAATTTTTAAATGATTCGTGGAATCGAAATAGGTACAGTACGACACAACTTAGATGTAGCATCGGCAAAATTCGTAAAACCGATCACCATCCGAACTGAGTGCGCTTTCAAAATCACCAATACTTATTACTGCTTTAGGTGAAAATGATCTTTACGCAAACGCAATAACTTGTGTAGTTATATAACCAAATACATTCGTAAAATTTAAATGAATGCAAATTGTCAAATTTATGCTACATGTAAGTTGTGTCGTGAGTACGTATTTGATTTTCCTCATTGGTATGAATTTTACGAGTAACTGAATGATATTTATAATAACAAACACCAATTCATATATACCTATTCAATTTACTTAGAAAAGAGAAATAAACATCAACACTATATTCAGAATTAGAACGTAAATATAATTATACTGGAACATATAGAGAACCTTTATAATTCGACATTTAAATAAAATATTAAACAGGTAAGCAAAGACATCGGCGCATTTACAATACGGCCAACGTAACTTGGCGGGTCTGAACATAGGCACAACGAACTTTCGCGCAAGTTCTCTCACTCACACTCGCCTTATGTCACCATTACTTTCCTAAAAAACGTTATTGCGCAACCTTCTGCGCGAAGTTCTCACCCGCCAAGTTACGTTGGCCGTCAAGTTATGTGACGTATTTTATACTCCTTCCTCCTTCCCACAATACTAAACTTGTCTGCATACGTCTCCAATCTCTCCACAGACACAACAAAGAAAGAATGAAAAAGCATATAAAAGCAGATCGCAAATGAGAAACCCTCTCGAGACGAAAACGGGTCGCTAAGTTTCAGACGCCGATACCAACGGGCACATAATTAGCTGTTTAAGTTTTCATTCATAAAAAAAAAAACTTAAAGTAAATTAACATAAAATTCAAACAGAACAACTCATTACATTATAATAAGTTTAGGTACTAACAAAATAAATGCGAAAAAAAAAAACTTTCATTATTAAGCGAAATACTCGTACCTTCAAAGACTAACCTATTTGAAGCGAATTACGCGCCTAATCCAATATTTGTTCAAGGAGAAAGCAAGAGAAAAAAAAATTCGCCCCAATTAGCGTGCGACCCGGTTCTAAGAGAAAAACGAAATTGCTACGTAAAAAGTCGTAACTCAATTACTGCGATGAACCGCTGTCGCAATAAGGCGTTCGTTAGCAGGGTTGAGACTAAAGTCGGAGCATGCGCCGTGACCCGAGGTCGATAATGAGGGAGACCTCTCGCTCTGGAGCCTCAACATCACACATCCTCACAATTTAACGTTTACGTATTTACATACTCTCCCACATATGCATATTCACCCTATAACTAGGGTTGGCAGGTGGGAATTTGAATTTCGGCGGTTGGTTGTGGACTTTGTAGTACAGTCGTGCTCAGTGCACGTTTTTAACTCTTACGCATCATAGAAAACTGTTTTTCCTGGAAAAACGAAGGATGCTGTAACCTATCTGGCTGAAAACCAAAGGAAAATAGTTCGTATATCATGTAAATATATTCCTGATTATATCTGTGAATTTACCTACATGCAACTATAATGTTTTACTTACTTACTTATATCTTAGGCGAACTGTTGTTGTCAATACAGGTTCCGGTTACAAATTATATTGCGTTATTAAATAATCATTATCATAGGACTATGTAGGTATACTAATTAATAAAAGCAGATTGGCAGAGTAGAAGAAAAAAAATACTCGCGCGCCGCTGAAAATTTCAACAAACCCATTTTTTTTTTACTTTGCAAAAAACATACCTAAGATGCTTTATATTCTCCGGCTGCCGACCCTACATCCAACACTATGACGTATATGCACCGTACGGCACACATACGCAATCCTACACATTCGCACACACGAACCAAGATCTTGGAATTTGTTTAACTCAAGTAATGGCGTCTTACATTGACATTAGTTTGTCGAAAGATATTTATGTGAGTTGAATGTTTAGTTGAATAAGGGGTTAAGTTTATGGGCCCCCATTGTTGTAACTTTTCTAGTTTTTTCGTTGCTTATCTACGTATTTTATGAGATAAATCGTGTGATGTATTGAATCTGCAGGATTGATGGCATTACGAATAAAAGCATTGTCATATACATTTTATATTTAGGAAAGTATATTTTTTTTGTTACCTTCATCGTTATTTTCCTGTTAAGAATGAATGTTTCTTCAAATTCTTTAACGTCAGAGTAAATAATGAAAACATATTGTTTTTTTTTTTACTGTTGGTTAACAATAATTTGTATTGTTTATGTCTGTGTAAAGACACGTTATTTTCAGTTGTCGTCTAAAAGTCGCGGGGAAACGTCGCTTCTACGCGCGATACTCTCCAGATTTTTCCAAATTTGAATCTGCCTTTGTTATAAATTGCTGTCCCTTCTCTAACCTTAATTAAAAGACAATCAACTAATTATAAATACAAGGTCTGAAAAGATCTTTAATATAACAAACAAATCATTTACCAATCCCATAAAGAAACGAACAATCATTAAATTAATTAAGCCAATAATAACACAAAATTATTACCAAAACAAGTCGCGCCTCCACTCAAATCAGAGTCACATAAACATAACATCTAAAATTGGTAAGTTCTGTAGGAGCCATAACTCTCGTCTCACGTCGCAATATAATTAAAATCACGACTGTCCCGTGGTCCTCCGTGGAAGAAAGTGCCCCCCTCCCACTCCCCTACACCCCCAAGAAAAGGGGGGAGGGAGCCGGGGCGATTCACATTAATATTCCCCACTTTTATCTCTATATGCAAACTGGCAGCTAAAAGTTGGTCCGTTCATTGTGACCGGTTGATTCTTCCTAGTTGAATGATGAGAAAGTTTTTGTTCAGCTATAGCTCTGCAGAATTCTTTTGTAGGTTTGATTTTCTTGTTTCATTATGAGCTCTGTAAAAGTTCTCGGTTTTGATTGCGGGGTAGTTTTTAATATTAAAGCGTTTCCCAGCGGTATTTGTCGGACAAAGTTTCCATGCTTAGATAATTGAATACCTTCGTACTTTCTACTGGTTTATTCTTAAACAAAAAGATACTTAAACGTAAATTTAATCGTCCATTTACAAAAACACAAAAAAGTAATCTCGAATAAAATCGTAAAAGCAGAATTTTAAATTACCGCTGTAAATGACCGTACCACCATCAATTAAAGAAAACGCCGGCGCAAAGGACCGTAAAAAGTAATTCGGTCGAATCTAAGAACATAACGCCCATTTCGCAACTCTGATTGCTCTCAACAAATGAGAACGTTCCACAATCGTGGAAAATTTTAATTAAATTACTAACAGAAATTCCTTTTGACGACACTAAATACAAAATCCCATTGGTCATCTTGGCGAAAGGAAGAGCGGGTCGTTCTAATTACAAATAATCAAGCTTTCCGATTGGCGGGTGCGATCCCCTCTTGTGTTTGTTCTCGGTGGTGGGCGTGGCATTTCTCGCTCGCTCTTTTAATTAGTGTAAGGAGTAAATTGCTTGCGAGAGAGAGCACTGCCGCTAGTTTTGTTCGGGCGCCATCTCTTATTGGATGCTGTAACTAGTGGGGGGTAGGGAGAAAGGGGGAATAGTGTTACGTAGTTAATATAAGGAAAACACGTACGGCAAGCTTTGTAAGGGAAATGGCTCGGTTGACATTTTCATAGTTGATAGTTGCACGCTTCTGAGTTAAATCGTTTGTTGGTATGTGACATGAGAATAACGATATAAAACACGGGGATGGAAGATAAATGGGTAACTGTATCTATGAGTTTTTTTTACACAAAAACACTTTTCTATCTAAATATATGTGTCAGGTGTTCCACATGTAGTTAGAGTTGAATAAAACATGGACTCAATTTTTTTGTCTGAGGTTGGATTTATATCCGGTTGATGGCAATTGGATCGCCGCTATTACCTATCCCATAAAGGTAATAGGGGCGATCCAATTGCTTTAACATACACTGCCTAACCCTTTGAGGATTGCAAGCATGATGTTAAGAACTTGGAAAAGTCTGTATCACGCTCAATTACTTATGGATACATACAATATTTACATACAATTTCCCATGCTACTTTAACGATCCATCGCAATATCTTTGTTTCATATTCATCAATAAGGAAGTACCTACCTGAAGAAAATTTGCATCATTGTTGAAACAATAAGAAACAACTGAGTCTCGAACCACCTTCGGTGTATCATCGACGCCCGTTTGCTTTTTTATTGCAGCTACCTCACCCTCCCCCCCTACTCCCCCCCCCCCCACGACGCAGCATTTCCAAGCCATTTAATATTAATGTGCATTTTCGTGGAGAGGAGAGATTCGTATAAAGCCCCAGTCTGCGATACACTACTATGGGGAAGTCGGGCTAGAATGGACAATACGTTTAAATTTTAATTATGCAAGCACTTGGAAGAAACAATTTTCCTTTTATGGCTGAAATAAGAATTAGCTGGCAAGTTTATTTTATGATGTTTTTAGTTTGTTGTTGAAATTATTTGTCTGCTTTGTAAGTAAATTGCTTTTATATGTAGATTACAAAGTCATTATAAGAAGACTGAAATGTTAAGAGTTTTTATTGACGGGTTAATACGAAGCACTCGTAATATAGGGTTAAAATATAGAATCTTAATGATTACTTTTTAAAAGACAAATGTCAATCCTCAAAATTTTTATAATTCTTTTTCCAAAGAAAACTATGTCCAAAAACTACCGGACCCAAAACTCGAAACAACAATAACACAAAAATAAGCAGTAAATCAAAGTGGCTATTTCACACCGTTCTCCCCGCTATGCAGAGTTGCAGAGCTCCTAGCCAGCCTTACACTGGATTTATTACTCGTAGTTAAAAGTAGTTCGTAAGGCCAACAGTAGTTCCAAACAGCCATTTCCAATAGATAAAGCTTCGAGACAGATTCCAAATACATTAGGCGGTGACGTAAGAAGGGGTGAGACTATTAAAAATTCCACAGAAATACACGACGATACGTCGGTCGGCGTCGTGTATTTTCGGTCGAAACTCGTGCGTCGAGTGCATGACACGTTTATTAGAAAATTTCCTCTCCCCTGACATGATTTTGTGAAGGTTTTATGTAAGTAGGTATCAGCATAAATCTGGTGGGTTAGTAAAATAAAGATGATATGTACAGCGGAATTTTGAGGAGACAACTTATGTTGCTGAGGTTCTAATGTGAGTAGTTCATGGAAGCAGCTTTTTTTTAAATTCAATTGTATATTATGTCACAAGAATTATAGGGACGGGACTCGAAGAAGCTTCCACCTTCCTAATATGTGAACCACATGTCATGTCAAAACGATGAAACTTGACGTTTTCTGAAAATCATAAAGCAAGTCTGTAAGATAATAATTATACTGTCAAATTAATCAAATCAAATTAATAAAATCTCTGCCGTTAAAAGTTTACTAATTTCAGGGCAAAAATTACGAGGAATTATGTCTCCTCGTCCTCGGAAAAAACGATTTTAGGAAAACTTTGAATAAAACATTTTATTTAGATAAAAGTGATTGACGTCAGGTCCATGCTTAAAATTTAGTATCTTAATAAACCAATTTCTGTAATTTTCATGAAAGTTTCTAAGTATAATAACAACTTAATAACTAACAATCTCTGCCAATATCATACATTTTTTATTTGCTCCAAATGTTCCACAGGACCAATTTAAATTTTGATCCAAATTTTATTTGAATCCTATAAAAAACGATAAAAATTAAATGATCCACAGAGTATTTATTTCTAACTACCCGACTTCCGACATATACCTACTAAAGTACTTATCTATAGGATAGAGAGGGGTGACAATGGTCTCGAAGGCGAATCGTAATTCCTATTTTACAAATGGTCCACGATTTATACGACACCTCCGTGATTATTCGCAGTACCACAATAAATTACCTGAGTTTGGTCCAAAGAGGATTTTATTTTTGGATTTATAACCGCCATCTTGTAATTCGGTGTCCTGATGAGGGTTGGTACAGATGGTTCTTGTAATATTAATTAGATATAAATTATGAGAAATTCTGTCTTTGTATTTCGAATTTGGGACTGAGAATTATAAAATTGGATTTTAGATTTATTATACAGATGAGACTTTTAAAGTACAGACTTACTAAAAATATCAGGTAGACGAAGTATCTCCTCGAAAAAATAATGTCCATCGGTAGATTAAAGATTTAGTCATTTTCTGATCCAATTTTTGCAGACCTTCTTTTCTTCATTTTAATTTAATCCCACGTTAAAATCCTAATGGTATAACTAGCACTACTTAATACGATCGACTATCCTCTTAATATAACGAACACAATCCATTATCCGCTTACTACCTATTTTGTAACGAACCCAAAATTCAAGAACAGATTGTAAACTAATTCAAAGCATCTAACGAAAAAAAAATTCTCGATGCAATAATTTAACAAAGACATTCCGATCCAACTAATTCTCATATCTGATCTAATCATCAAAGCATGCTTAAGACATTATTTATCGATATCTTAAGTTTCCAAAATATTTACTATGTTAATTAATTATCTGACAAGCGACAAATAAGCGAGCAATGGCCGCCATTCGAGCCATGTGGTCAAGTTGAAAACCTATTTTATAGCTTCCTGTCAACATTGAATAAATTTACCTTTTTTTTTTGGAATTTTGATGAAGTTAATTCTCATAGTTAGTTGCTTACTTTCTTTTTCTGGTTACCGCATGTCAGCTGTTTTATAAATTGACATTGCCTTTTCTGCGGCAGTAATTGGTGGAGGCGACTACTGTATAATTATCAAGTTGCTGAGTACTTAAGGCGACGATAACCGACTTTTAATGATTTTATACTGAAGATCACGTCTAAACGAGTAGTTTTAATGATTTGGAAAAAAAAAAATGTTAAGTATATTAAATCATTTTCTTAATACCTTAATATAGGAATATTTTAGATTATGTTTATATTTTATAGTAAAATTAATTTATAAAGTTATGAATAACGTGGATAAAAAACGCAGAATCACGCAAAATCTATCAAGCGTATTTTTCTGAAATCTTCACTATTTTAAAGATAGTTTAATTATTGATCTTTTAATATGCGTGTTTTATGAAAATACCTTTTGTTTTATGTATAATAAATTAATAATGCGTCTAATTTGGGACACCGCTCCTTGATGGGCGAGTCCTATTACCAGCTGGACGCAACGCGTCCTGCGTTGCGTGAACTCAGTACAGAACACGCAAGCTAACCACTCAAGGTCACTGGCATATATTTGTGCCTTAACAAGTTTTTTTTTAACTTCTATCACCAGCAAAGTGTTACTATGTTAATGATTGAACTTAACAACAAGATCATTTTTATAATTAACTTTATTCATGAGCACACATATTATTAGATCACAGTTACAGCCCATTAATAGGATAAACACACGGTAAGTAGGACTACTTTTTTCCTACGACCAGCAACAGCTGCGAATGTAAGTGGTGCTGGTCGTAGGAAAATATCTGGTTGTGGAACATCAAGAAATGGACTAAGACCGCGAGTACCACTGAACAGTTTCGTCTCGTGAAAACGAAATAAAATGTGCGAGCTGATTGACCTTCATCAGTTGAAGAGACTCCACAAGAAAAACTTGGTGCTGAGGATAGTAGGTATAGGATCTATGACGTTGGAGCATCTTTCTGGGAAATGTGACAGAGTGACAGAGAATTCTTTCTTTTTCGTGTGGTTAGTGATTAACCTGGTCAGAATTCTATGCCGCCCATGGGTAACTGACTTGGTTGCAGATGCCGTTGAGTAATATCTCTCAGGAAGTTTCCTCAAAATGTTTTCCTTCACCGTTTCTGAAGCAAGATGTTATGATACAATACGCATATGAATCCGAAAAGTCAGAGGTGCGTGCCTTGGGTTCGTACTCGATACCAATGACTTGGCAGTCCAACGGTCACACCACTAGGCTGTTGTATGGGACTAGTCATTTGGTTTAAATAGGTTTTTATTATTTCATTTATCTTTTATATAGATTATTTTCTTTAAAACTTTGTGAATGAGAGAACGTTGTAGACATAACTGTAGATCTGATCTGTGGACCATTTTATATTTTGCTAAGTACCTGGTACTTGTTGATGGGCCTACACTGTCCTCTCATACCTTTTAACACTGTAATTTGGAAACATTGTAAAAACCATTTACTTTTAAAAGAGTAACCGTGGAGTTTCTTGCCGGCTCTTCTCCATAGGAAACCACCAATTGGAACCGTGCACCTAGCTTCTGACGTTTCATAAGTGCCCTTGTAGGTTTATGTGAAATAAAATATTTTGAATTTGAATTTTGAATTAGTAATAATACATAACATCACGCTTGTTTTTCGTCGAAAGGTTAAGCAGAGATGACCTATAGTGGTGACCACTACTAGCCAGTTATTTTTAAGTCCCATGTAATAGGGGACGTGCCTATTGCCACCATTAACCGGGTACAAATCCAGACTCTATAGGCTGATGCTGAGGAATTCTTAACGGAAAATTCAATAACAGTTTGCCCGACCTGGGAATCGAACCCGGGACCTCATATTCAGCAGTAGCGCTTGCGACGATTAGACCAATGAGCCAGTCGTTCGTAACTAGTTATTCTGGACGCTGCACGCGTAGCATGACAACGATAGAAACGGGTTTTCTACTAGTTTTGTCGGATCTGTAGCATGTCCTCAGAAATGGAAGTGGTCAAATACGCATTTCGCCAGAAAACGCATAATGACAGAAACGCATCTCGTCAGATTTGCACCACGTCAAATACGCAACTTGACAGATGTGCGTCTCGACAGATACGCAACTCGACAGTCAATATTATTAAATAGGAAGAGTAGAGAAAATTACAGATTATGATTGTTTATATATTCTTCCATCGACAAAACCCGTTTATATTGTGGTCATGCTAAGCGTGCTGGTAAAAACAACTTGGGGCAGTTTGATGGAAAAATTGGAAAAAAATATTTATTTTATAAAAAAGTTATTTAAATGCAATAAACCTACAAAAATTAGACTACCACATTATGCAAAGGACATTTCCAAAATCCGTCTAGATAACAAAAAAATGCACATCGTACAAGGCGCGCCCGTCACGGCACACTACACTCTTAATTTATAGACCAAAGTGTTAATTACAGTAATGAATAGCCTACATTACGTGGCTATCGTGCTTATCGCTACATCTATTTGTTCATGTTAAACGCTTATGTTAATTTGAGGAAGTTTGCTCCAATGAGTACGGGAATGTCGATTGGGCGGCCTTTGATATTAAACCGTTTTTATGTGTGATTTTAAATATTCATGGGAATCTGTTTTTGTGTTCTGTTTATTTGGTTGATCATGATATTTTGCGTAAATAGGCTTGAAGTTTATAGTATCACAGGCCTCGATAACATAACATAAAATAACGCCAAAAGCATTGATAGCCTAGTCGTGTAACCGTCCGACTGCCAAGTCATAGGTCTCGAGTTCGAACCCAAGGCACCTCCGACTTTTCGGATTTATGTGCGTATTGTATAATTATCACTTGCTTCAAAAATTGAGAGGAAAATATAGTGAGGAAACCAGCATGCCTGAGAGATATTTCTCGACGGCTTGTGAAGCCAAGTCAGAGGCCCATGGGCGGCTTTAAAACTTTGACACCAGGTTAGTCACTAAGCTCACGAAAAGAAGAAGACATAACGCCTGTTTTCCCCGAAAGGGTAGACAGTAGTGTACACCCACATTTTGCCATAAAATCCCATGTACTGGGCACAAGTCCAGACTCCGGGCTGCTGCTAAGAAATTCCTGACGGAAAAACCCAATAATATTTTGCCTGACTTGGGAATCCAGGACCTCGTACTCAGCACCAACGTACAAGGCGCAAGATAAGTTGTTATTAAATTGGTATTCTTTTGTTGTTACAGGTGTTCAGGAGCCATGGAATGGAACCACTTTAGAACAGGTTTTTCTTCAGCGTTTTTATAATCTTAAATTCATTCATAGAAACTGGGACACTCACTAATAGAGCAGTGGTGGCCCAGTGGTAGCGGCTGCGACTAATGAGTTGTAGGTCATAGGTTCAAACCCGTTCAAGCGTTTTACTTTGTGTAAATTATGTCATCACCACTGCTCTCAAAACGGTGAAAGAAAACATCGTGAAGAAACCGGCATGTCCTAGAACCAAAAATTCGAATACATGTGACATCTACCAACACGCACTGGGCCCGCGTAGATTGCGACCTATTCACTCTCGAAGAGAGGAGGCCTGTGTCCCAGCACTGGGAACATTATAGGCTGATTATGTACCGAGCGCCTATTATCATTTAGCCATGAGCCACCATACAATTACCATTCAATTAAAGCAATAAAAACAGTAAAAAAGCCGATGTAAATGAATCATGCTTTTAACAACAGTGATGAAACTTATCTATTCCGATGTTTATCTATCTGAGTTATAGTTAACTAAACGGCAATTACACGCCAATTAACTGCCTATATTTTATGTTAATTAAATGCACCCTAACGTTACATTAACTATCATTTTAAAACTTCTTGTTAACCATTAAGTACCGTTTAAAGTCAATGAATAATTATCACTTTAAGATCTTAAATAACGTAACAAAAAAATTGCGTGTTAAAAAACGTGTTTTTTTTTTTTTAAAGCTACTTTTTTAATAATCGTTTTAATGTTATTATGAAGGAATTTTACACTAATATCACATTTAATTTTCAAGGCAATAATTTTAATAATTAATGAGTTAAATTAGAATAAGGTTAAAGCTTAGGTTTTATGCGTTTTTAATTTAAAATAACGTTAAAATGCATTTAACACTTTCACTAACCGTTTCATTAAAATATTAGCTTATTAATATTATATCTGATATTTATTGCACAGTCTCAATTATAAAACATGAAACATTACTTTAAATATTTATTACAGTTACTTCAGACCTCTTAAAATATGAAAAATCTCATTCGTTACGCCTTTTTCTTTTTCACTTTATTCAATGAAGTAAAAATTATTTTGTCAAGGTACAGTCAGGGCCTTTTGTTAGTCACTAAAAATAAAAGTCAGATACTTTATTAAAACGATTTGTCATCTACTCGGCAGTGCCTAACAGAACCGATATTGATGAAACTGCACAGTTTTTTATTACAAGCGAAGGATTAATAGTAGACAGGAAGACTCGGCTCGCATAAATATCTCATTAGGCAAAGATTTATTACTTAAGCAGTCACGAAACTGTAAAAAAAGTTTGGAAGAAAACGGTTTTGATAATTACTTGTCAACATGCGATTGTCTATTTGGAGCTCAATGTTGGTTAATTTGCCTTTTTTATTTGCCGTAATATATCATTTTGTTAATGACACCTAAATGAAGAGTGATCACGAACGCAATCCACAAATTTTACTAACAAACTTGGTGCAATAAATTTGAAAATTAAGTATTTTTTACAGCTTGTGTAAACGAGTTTGCCCAACAAAATTATCTGTATTTGTGTTGGAGTTTAAGCCTCGGATATTGCGTAAATTTTGTTTTTGCTATTTAAGCTTCGTGCAGACCAGCGCGACTTGTCGCGCGACGCGACACCGGTTATTGTTATACCGTCAAGTTTTCTTAGAAATTGTATTGTTCGAGTCGCGTCGCGGCGTCGCGTCGCGCTGGTCTGCACGAAGCTTTAGACGGTGACTTTTTTACTTCAGCTAACAAATCGTTGTCATAGATACAACATAACATAGCTAAACAAATCAATTATAATACCATTTAAATTGACATTTTCAAATAGCCTCTTTCCACTTTCTGTAGGTTTAACTGAAAAAAAACAATTAATTTCAGCTGGCTCATTTTTTGCATGAAGCTAAACATTAAAACGTTACTTTTACTCTTAAAAATACAAATCAACAGCTGTTTGACATGATCACAAATAAAAGAAATAAAAAAGCGCTGCTATTAAAATTCGTTCCCGATTGTACCGATAAGCAAACACTGTGCAGGAAAGGTGACATTCGGTAAGCATAAAAGTCTAAAGGAATCGGTGTGCGTCCTAATAATTTATCGACAGTTTGACCTCGCTTCATTTACATTAAACAAATTGTTAATTTTTTGATAGTTATCATCCGGAACAGATGGTCGGAACCAGAGAATGCAAACCCAATGAAATTCGAACTTTACGTGTACTGATTTTGGGTTGAAGTTCCAGTGTTGTCGAGTGGAATTCTTTAAAGTGTTTTTTATGTTTACGCCGTAATAATTGTGGAAGGTAAGCATGGCATGTGCCGTGGTTATGAGACAGGTTGACCGCATGTGGTGCAATCTGCTAAGTATTTTATCGTACATTTTAGATTATAATTTGACGCGTATCGTTTACCTTAATGAAATTTGTTTTGTGGCCATACGATTTCTTGTTATCTGGACTGGCAACTCTGGTAACGTAACTTAGGATTGGATGTATTAAAAATATGAAATTTGATATGTACGTAAGTACTTGTGTTCAAGTTATTAGGTTTTATCGAACAAGTTTTATGATTGTACCTTTGTACATTGGTCCGTAAAAATAATCTTTTAGTATTTGAATATCGTCCTTATAAATAGGTTTAGGGCTCACAAAGCTTAGGTAAGTTATTTTGGAATGTTAGAAATTTCTATCGGGTGGAAAGGTTTTATTGATCTATAATTTATTCAGTTTCTTTGACAACCATTATTTTTGTAATTATCAGACTTTTTAAGTCAATAGTCCATCTATTGTATCTTTTACCGTTTCAACGACTTATCTTCCTAATTCGACTTCAACATGTTGAGCCAACGCAGAGGTGATCGCAGCATGACTTCATGGGTACGAAAGTGTTGATTGTTGGTAGTCCATTACTAGCTTTTAGGACGATCACGACAGAAAAATTACAAAATGGCAAGAGATTCTGTAATGTCGACCACATAACAGTCAATCCTTTGCGATTGGATGGTCCAAATGCCTTACTTTTTACACTAAAAGACTCTAAAATCGACGTTATTTATGAAATTATGAAACATTAAAACGCACACGTGTGTCATAAACAACAGCCATGTGTAAAGCGTCCCATGTGTCCGGGAGTAAAGTGCGACATTTATTCGCACAAACCATTACCGAGCGCCACCGAAAGTGCCATTAACATAAAAGAACGAAAAGAGAAACTACTTTCAAACTCAATATCAGAATCTTTTGTGTAGCAAATCTACTCTCGAAGCCCTCAGTTGGCGGCCATCCGTTAACACATTGATTATACATCAAGGAAAATAAAAAGGAAATAGCACCACGAAAAAAGCCGCCGTAACGATTTCAATCAGACAAAACGTTTTGCGTTTTTATGGTGGCACGCCATCGGCGACTATCTCGTTCCGAAACAGATTATTTCTCATTTGATTTATGGCGGTTGGATCTTCCAACGATATTATGTTTTGGTCATCCATTCGATTCCTATTTGAATGCTGAACGCCGAATGGGGTGGTATGAGACGGGGGTGGCACTCGTACTATATTAATCTCAAATCCATTTGTTGTAATCTGCATTCGATAGTGGTGCTCTATTCAGTGGCGTTAGGGTCGAAAGTCGCGTTTATAGTACGCATGAGTTAGGACAGTTCAGAGATTGCCAACCGATAGAGGTGAGAGATGAAACAGTAGCATCGAATTCATTTCGCCGATGTATAATTCCGTCTCTTTCTTGCGCCCTGCGGGAGACTGGGCCCTAGTATGTATCAGATTTGGGTTTTATCGTTTTATTGCTTATTCTTTTTAGATTTTCAGCGGCAAAGGCATATCATTTTGTTTTTAATGCGAGGCATAAATAACCGCACAACCAGCCAGTGACTTAAAATAATGGTGCGTTTAGGAAATATGCGGAAGTGAGCACTATTTCTTACGTAGCTATAAAGAAGATTTGATGCACATTTTATTGTAATTGGATGTTAATAACATTAAAATTATTTTTATTGTGCAAATATGCAAATTATGGTTTTGTGGCGAAACGTTATTTACGTTAATTATATTCTTTCATAATCATGGTTTCCTTATTACTTCGTCATTGCAAAACAGCCTTCTATTCAATAAATTGGCCACAGAGAACGTCAATCATATATTAAACTTCTTATGAATTGCCGCTCAATTTCTCCGGAGTGATTTTAAAGAGCGGAGGGGTGATTTGCTCGAGTAAGTATTTTGCAGCGAAATATTTTGTCGTCGGTTTGCCGCATCTGGCGTAGGTCCAGTCGTCTGATGACAGCTTATGAATATTTTTGGCAAAATTCTTCGCTTTTCCATTGAATTTATTCTTCTTGTTTAACTTTTTGTTCCAAATTAAACTTTTCACATTGTGCCTTGCAATACTTTACAGTCTCGAAATGTCAATAAAAGTATTTATCTAACATAAATTGTTCAGCATTATGGTCGGTTCGACACTATTTGCGCATATATGTCTAAATCTTTATGTCATCTTAAGAAAACGATAAAATACCTCCATTTATTTGCAGGTAACCTTTCTCACCTGAGCTTACGTTTGCTAACAATAGGCGATAGTTCCTACTACTCAATAATAGATGCCGCTAGGTGGCAGCGCGGCCACTGTCCCGTAGTGCCACCCCTCGCCGCATGGGGCGCCACGATCGCCCATTGTTCGGACCCTAGCATCAAACAGAGTTCGATAACGCATAAATTCAACGGGTCTCGAATCTTTTGTTTTATCTCAGTAACGTATGGACACTGCGAAGTGAGTCCGTATGATGTTTTGTTATTTGTTTTAGCTTTATTAATGAAATATGTCGCTTGGTGCACACAGCCGCGGCTTTATTTTATTATTTTAGTTACCATTTGTTATCACGACTTTATCTGCCGTATAGAACAGGGATGCATCGAAAAGTAAATTATGAAGGTATTGTTCGGGTCAGATGTCTTTAGTGAGGAACAATAGGAGCGAATAATTTTTGTTTTCGGTAATAAATTGTATATTAACAAACACTGTTACATCCGAAATCGTTTTGAAAACTCCCGACAGAGATCTTACGTCGATTTCTCAAGTCATATATAATTTTAAAAAGAATCAGCTGATTGTATTGCAAGCCAACCAGTCGCAGAATAGCCTAAAACATAACACCAGATTCACTAGTTCTTTTTTTAAATTTGAGCTTTCGTCGAAAAATGGAATAGACAAAGCTACTTTTCTATTTTTCAATAACAACGAAAATTGATAAAAAACTCATCTTAAAACAAACTACAAATACCTATCTTATAATTGAATACCATGACATAATAATAATTATCATATTATATCTATTTGCTCTGTTAATTAAGAGCACAGGATCCCTTGCCTTCACTTTTCCTCTGAAACACTTCTCTCAACATTTTCATCAGTAACGTCATAAACTTTCAACATTTCATTTCCTCTTTAATTTTATACAGGGTGTCGTTAATCCATCGATATTAGAAACAGAGTAAACATTGCAATCTTCCTCAATCTCCTTCGAGTGACTCTTTACTTTACTTCAGAGGGGAAGAACTAATGAACCGGAGAAAACTTTCGCTATTTATAAAGGAAACTTCGTCATTTGGTAGCTGAGCTGTTCGTGAATTAAAACTTAAACCTTTGAAAGGAAGTTTGTCTAAAATATTGACTGAGATTTCATAACTGTTTTGTATCCAAACGATTTGTACGGTATTATTTTGCTACTGCCCGTGGAACTTGTTTTCACATAAAATATATATGCAATAAATATATATACACTGGGCAATACTGTAGCTTCTTGTTAGTGAAAGATTTTTTGGAATCTGGTCAGTGGTTTCGAAGATTACTCTTAAACAAATTTTACCTGTTATGTTATTAGTAACTAGCTAGCTGTTCGTGCCCGGCGTTGCCCGGGTGTATTGCCGACTTTTCCGGAGGATATGCCAAAATTTTCTTTCATGCAAAAAACAATACAACAAAAAAAATCTGCCATATCGGTCGACCCACTCTAGCCACCTTTCATACATGCGGCAATAGATTTGTATATATTGATAGCATTTTTTTTTATGTACATGTACTCAAAATAAACTAAACGTGACTTTATGCTAGCTTGGTACTTTTTGTTAGATACAAATTATTTGTGAGCCAATTTCATCTAAACCCTATTAGTGGGATAATACTAATGACTGTAATACTATCTTGAATTCATGCAAGCCTAGTACTTTTTGTTAGGTAATCTCAGAAATTGTGCACAACGTATCGTGAACAGAATACCGTCTTGAATGACGATAACTTTTTTTGCAACATCCGTTTTTAATTAAAAATAAAGCCTATATCCTACTAAAAAGAACTGTGAAAATTACATGAAAATCCGGTCAGTAGTTCCGGAGATGAGCGCGAACCAATAAACAGATAGACAGACAGACACCGGATTCTACTGTTAGTTATTTTTATAGGTCTATTAGTATAGGTTTTCTATTTTATATCAAGTGGAATGCATCATCTTCTAGAGCGGTCATTTCAGCTTTAAATTTCGTGTTCAATTGATTTTTAATTCTTATTGAAGCCAAGCATAGCCACATACATTTTTACAATATCTTACTAACATTTCTGGGTCGCAAAGATGTCTATTACCCCCATAAGCAATAGCGTGTATACCACTTCAATCATGCAAAACTGCCATCGTATTCATGAAAGAACATCAAGAATAAACATTTATTTTCACATTTTCAGAAAGGTAAAGAAAAAATATGGGTAAAAAATAAAATATTTTTCTAAAACGTTGCAATGAATTTATATAATATTAACATCTTATCATTCACATTAGTACCTACAGATGTCTTGACACAATACATCTGTACTAATGATATTTAAATAAAATTTATTACACGACTAACAAATATATATTGCGAGTGGACATTCGTCACGCGCCCCAACCCTTTCCCTGCGGGAGTGGGTCGAAAATGCCCGCTGTGCTAAATCCAAATGAACGTAATAATTGACGCTGCCCACTCGACGACGACCTTTGGGCATGTTTGACACGGACTAGGACAGAATGGCGTGGAGATTTGTTTAGAATGATTTATTAGTACCTAGGATTATTTTTAGTCCTGTGTTGTAACAATTATTACTACATGTTGTATTTAAATACAGTTTTACGAAAATGGTAAAAAGTGTCAGGCACAAATCAATCAACTCAGCCTCTTAAAAAAAATAGGCTTATTTATGGGGAAAAGCCTATGGTTTCTATAGCGGAGTGTATGACCAACATACAAAACACCGACTCTCAACAAAATACTAACTAAATGTGACGTAAAATTATGCAGCGGCAATTTTGATGCCAATGTGTTAATTTATTTCAATCAAGATAATTTAAATAACAAAAACGTTTAATGACCTAGTATTAATTACCAAAAGTATCATCATAAATCAGAACCAGAACTCACAACCCTACCATAAGAACTTAATACCCAACAATGATTAAGACTCGTAAAATACTAAAACACGTCCTCTAAAATCTGTTCCAACCCGCCCCTATACTAACAAGCGGGGGTGACATAATCGGAGAAACAAATCTGGCTACTGGTGCTGCATATAAATGATGATGATTAATTTGTTCTTCGCAAATGACAAGAAGGGTTAAAAGGCAAGGGTAGGGCGTAATTTTGCCACTTGTACCAAATATCCCTGGTATGCAGGAGTGGGGTTGAATTTGCGCAGTTTAATTTCCAGTACGGTACTTTTGTACTTTCTGATTGCCTTTGTGGATCCTTCGAGTTTGATGGAGAGATATTTCCGACTCCAGAGCTGTATTAATTACGATTGTGATAGAATTCGGGATGGCAGCCGTTTCGTAACAATGGTAATACAAAGTTTCGTTGTCTTTGATCCCGACAATGGGGTTGATTTTATTGTGATTTAAGAATTTGGTAATTTGATGATTGGGGTGATGTAATTTGTGGTATTAGACCGAATTTCGAGCATTCTTTGAACCGCTTTTTTCATTATTGTTGCTATCATTTAATGGAACTTTTTGTCTTTGCACTATTCCGTGTTTAGATGTTTTTTCTTTTATATATCTCGTTCGCAACACATCTCAGTGGACAATACTTTAAATTACATGATTTAGTTAAAGGAATATGTTACAAATGATCTTAAACCAAATAAATTCGACCAATAATAGTTATGTACGCTCTTCACCTATCATCCAAGTCCATATCAACCCCATTACGTCTAACCTTCCACGTGGCGATCACTTGACACTTACCCTTTACCCACAATACATTATACCAAAACAAATAAATTGAAGATTGAATCCACCACGCCCCTCACGATCTAAAAGCGTAGGCAATCCTTTAACATCGATCGTCCCCAGTCAGCGGTTCGCGAGACATTTGCAATATTCTTAAAAACATTTGGGTCCCGTCGGCTATCGAGTCGCACCCGACATCATATAGGAAAAGAATTTGCAATTCCTATAATAAGTTTCACTCTATACCGCTTCGAGACCGCCTTCAGCTTTTTAGGGTTAAGTGGGGAGGTGAAAACTAGGTAATTGTGAATTGGGTTGTTATTATTTAGTATTTTTTTGTCAATATCATAATAATATCATACTTATTGTAACTTGAATTAGGGAAAGCCGTCCCATTTCTGTACCAAAGAAATGTGGATTGGTGTTTCGCTAAACCTTGCAAAACTTACCATTTTATTAGCCTGCCTTATCGGAATTTTCAGCCTTTTCATCGGAATGAGTCTATCTCCTAACGGTTTATAATTATTCCGTTTGAAACTAAAGGCCAAACAGTTGAGCAATTAATATAATGAAGGTATGAGTCAGTTTCAGACGATGTAAGATCGTATTCCTGCGCCAGGTGATCGGTTCACCTTGTCGGAGGCCTTCCAACGCTACGTCTACTGGTACGCAGTCGCCACTCCAGAACCTTTCGGCCCCATGGGTCAGTTCTTCGAGCAGATGGAGAAGCACAGAACCGGTCGAAGTGGCGGTGCTTGGGATGTCCAGCACTGGACGACTTTCGGCTGAAATCATGATAAAAATTGTATTTAATTGAAGAACTGTATTGCTCAAAGTAAACAATTTTAAGTTTAAATTTGCACCAAGGTATCACATATATGTTTTATATAGGTATGTAGTGTATAAGCTGACCTCTCATAGTACGGAAATCCTATACAATACGAGATCAGCTTATACTGGAAATATATAGCTTGTATGTATTCGTGTGTACCACATAAGTAGTTTACACAAAACACAATAAAACAGCTAGGTCAAATATTCTACGTACTCTCGCATTTCCAATGTTGTTTTCAATAGGAATTCCTCACAGTTGTAGTTAAGGTTGAATCCGATAGCACCCACACACTACGTAGGAGCCCGATAATGTTCACGATAGACAGGGCTCTCGTCTGCTTTGACTGATTCTGATCGTATTAGTTTTTTTGTTTTTGATATAAGGGCAAAATGTGTAGGTAATGAAATTATTTTTCCGCACTTGGGCATTTCATTTACGGAAGAATATTAATATATTATTATTATATGTTTTTATTATATTTTTAGTTTTTAACTATTCTCGGGACCTTGTCCCGGACCTTTGGAAGGCGTACGAAGAGCCGAAGCCAACTCGCAGAGGCCCGTTAAGCGTTTTTAATGAAATGAGGCACCAACCGACGATTGTCCCTGTATTATTATAAATAATATTAATATTGATAAATAATATTAATGTAATATTAACATTTATCTGTGTACCGACGTGTAGGATGGTGCTAAGTAGAAACAGTGCAGAAAAACTACCTTAGAATAACAGCAGAAGAATAGAGAAGTTTGGTATTTTGAGTAGAAGGCTAAGTATTCCAACACCACTTTTTGGAAAATTCCGGACATAATTTTTCCGATAACTGACATTTTTCAGTAGCAATTAATTGTTTTTTTTTTTTTTTTTTCTTCTCCAATACTTATTTTCTACAACTTTGTATGATGATCCATGAGAATTTGGAGCTTCTCACGTAAAATTCGAATGCAAACAATTCCGCCCAAACACGATATCTCAAAAAAAAATCAGGGAAACACAGTGACACAGGAAGTGTGACCTTTGAAGAAAACTAGACAAAAATGAAGCGCATAATATTTTTAAGAGGTGGGTAGACGAGACAAGATCATGTGAACTCGCTACTAAGAATCCGTGTGCGTCTGCCCACACACGGCAATTAAGATAAAACGGTGCAACGAACATCTTCATATAATAATGTTTATGAAACTACTATTTTTTTTTTGCTATCGTTACTTGTTAGGTAATGACTTGTTTTATGGACTGGTTTTGGGAAAGTTTGTCTTGCTTCTTTCCTAGTACCTACTCATCTTCAGTGATTTTTGATGATCATTTGCGGTTTTGACATTAAAAACCGGTATTCAGCTGCATGTGGTTAGACTGGAAGCCGACCCCAACATAGTTGAGATTGGGAAAAGACTAGGTAGATTAGAATTTCTTTATTTTGCATAAATTAAGGTAGATAAAAGATCTTAAATATAAGAATTTCCACATATTTTGCTTACTTACATATTTCAGCATGCATTGATAGCCTAGTGGTGTGACCGTCAGACTGCCAATACATAGTCTCGAGTTCGAACCCAAGGCACGCACCTCTGCCTTTTTGGATTCATGTGAAAGAAAGAAAGAAAGAAAAAGTGTTTATTCTGCATAAACCAAAGCCACATTACAAAAAAAAAAACAAAACAATACCACTTTACAGATGAGCCAAAAGCCTCGTATCCATTATTGACACAGAAAAGTTTGACAAATTTTATCTATTCCCTGCTGTCAGGGCATGTCAGGGTCAGAGGCCAAAGACAATTACATAATGTGTTGCGACATGTGCGTATTGTAAAATTATCATTTGCTTAAAAAACGGTGAAGGAAAATCGTCATCATCATCATCATCATCATGAGAAAACATATTTCTCCACGGCATGTGAAGCCAAGTCAGAGGCCCATGGGCGGCTTTAAAACTCTGACACCAAGTTAGTTACTAACCACACGAAATGAAGAAGCATGCAAAAAATACGTTATAATAAAATTATATAGAAGTCGGTTGTTTTTTTTTATAAAATGTTTTTATTATTCACTTTTTAGTTGTGGTACCTACCCCACACCCACACCAATTCGAATACCGCTCCTGCTATGTATATAACAGTGACAGGAAACATCATCCACATAGACTAAGGGGGAAAAATACGTAGGTATTATTGAAGCTAGCTCAAAAACTTCCCAGAAAAGTTAATAAAATTTATTTGGGACTACCTCTGAAGTATGACCTACCAAACAAAAAAGAATCATCAAAATCAATTCATAATTAGCGGAGTAATCGCGTAACAAACATACAAAAAAAAACCATACAGTCGAATTGAGAACCTCCCCTTTTTTAAGGTGTATTCCCGTTCGTCTCACTGCCATCGTCCCACTGCTGGTGTGACGTACGGGACTTAAAAAAAATTACTAAATTATTCCTGTTCGCCCCACTGATTATCATAGTGGGACGAACGGGAATTATTTAGTAATTTTATTTTTAATAAAATAAATTTAATATTATTTATTAGATTCCCGTTCGTCGCACCAGTGAAGATGAAAGGAATACACTTTTTTTTTTTATCGGTTAAGAACGAAACAATTGTGCTATTGATGCGAAATTATGAAATATGTAGGTACCTACTTCAATAACAGAAACAAATACCTACATAGCTTCGTCTTTCCCTGTTAATATACTTTAGAGTAGGTTTAAGGTAGTACCTAACTTTAACGACGCAACTCATCATAACACATGCCTCTTAAACTGCCGTCACCTCAACCGATCGTTATCTCACTCATCTTCCACTAACCCAAAAAAACCTTCGTTAAAACTAGTGCACGTGCTCCCCATAGCACGGACTTATTACTGCATAGATAAAAATCGCCTTAATTTTACAAGGAACGTGTAAACCTTTGTTTAACTTTAACCGGGCAGTTGTAACGACCTCTTTAGTATTAGTGGCACGCCCGCTACCGGTTATTCTGGCATTTTTTGTTCTAAACCATACCTAGTTGGTAGGGTTGTGGGTATGGAGAAAAAATGTTGTTTACTTACATGTTGAGTAAAAAAAATCGATGGGTAACTTTGCTGTTTTTTTTAACTAAACGATTCTGCATACAGGTAGAATACCTACCAAAGAAAGCTAGAGAATCACTGGCTCAAGCAGTGATCAAAATACCTATTAGCCAGACAATAAAAAAATAATAAACTAAAGGTAGCAGGGCTCATTGCCCAGGGTGCTATAGCTTTATGAAGTCCCCCCCCACTCGCGGAGGAGATTAGAAAATAATCATTACCGTTTGCTGATTCATCCAACATTGATATTGTAAATAAGCTACATACCTCAGACCAAATAAAAAACCAAGACAGTGAAGTATCCCAAAACTACACCTACGCTCTGACCATACAAGGTCACACGCACACATTTACGATCAAACTTCACGTCACTAAGTGCACACATGTTTACGAAACTGGCAACACGTCACTGCTGTTAACAGCGCTATGTCCAATAGGACATAGCGCTGTTAACAGCAGTGACATGATCTAATTAATAAGTTTGATTTGCGAAACATTGCGACTTACCTACTTTATTACTTATTGAGAGTCGATAAAAAAGAATACTGAATTAACAACTAGTGAAAATTTGTTATTGACCATATTCGTGTTATTGTACTCGCCTTAAGTAAGTATTCCAAAAATATAAAATTAAAATAAAATAATACTGAATAATTACCAAAATAGTAACTTTGGCGTAGCACCCCTAATTCTTCGTTTAATTGTTACGACTCAGCTATCATGAATATCATCTTAGACTTCATGGGAACTCGGTTCCGCCATTTTTCGACTTTTGTCGGTACAATACGAAGCAACAGCGTGTTTTCTCAGTAATGAATGAGATAATCCAATTTTTCTCTGTGTCTTTCTTTTATAATGTGTAGCACGCACAGCCCTCTCGTTTTTCTAACATTTCTACATCATTATAGTGTTTATTGTCATTTTTAATGTTAACACGAATGTTCTTAATGACTTTTATTGTCTTAAAACGGTAATTTCTTGAGAAATTTTCTGTTTTGTTTTCCAGTGTTGTGTTTGACGTCGCCGCGTCTTTGGTCGGTAATTTTAACATATACTTTTTTGACTGTAGTTTCGTTATTCTCCTACTAGTTTTAACCAGCGAATTTTCCTTATTTTTTCATTTTGAGATCATAATCTTTATGGCACCTGTTTAGGTCATGAGCTATCGGAATATCAAAAAATATTTGCCCTAGGTCTTAAGGGGGAGGCGTGAAAATTGATTCGCTGTTACAATGTATAATAAATTATGCAGCTTCACCTGATAATTGCAATAAAATTAAAACGATAAACTCATGCTTTCTTCCCATGGGGCTATAAGGCAGAAACTACAGATCGCCACCTGCTACGATCGTTACATACCGTTATATACCGTTATATATCGTTATATATGTATGATTGTATGTATAAAAAGGATGTAATTGAACCTTATACTACTCCTTACTCTTTCTGATATATTTTTCAGTCCTTGGGTGATATTTCTAAAACGTCTGAAGCTACAGGTTTGTTTGAACTTCACAGTATTGAACGTAAAGTGACAAATTGACACCTGTAGAATATTTGCCTTATACTAGAACTGAATTCCTGGTTCATTCTACGATCTATTAATAATTAATTCAATAAAACAATTTGTCTTATAATTATTATAAGAGCCAATCTTATAATTAATACATAGTACCTATCTCTTTCATTGTTAGACGACCATGTAGCTAAAAATCACTACTCTTGATTTGGATTGCAGTTTTCTGACTATCTCTGACTATCAAAACATTCGGAAAAAAACAATTAAATTCGTAATGATTTTCTGCCTGACCGTAAAAATCACCGTAATCAGGAGTGAAATATCTGGCATTATTATTCGGGCCCAGTTGACTCGGGCCAAGCTTTCACTGACCCGAAGAATCATTAAGCACTAATTGACTTAACTACATTCTGTAAATAAATAAAAAATGAACAATATTTTAATACAAACTAATTTTCTCTTCAGCTTTTAGAATAGTTATGTATTTATTTAACAGTTTATGTACACACATATAAACAGACAAGAAAAAAGGCACAGAAAAATACGAACAAAGGTGTTGCTTATTTCTAAAGAAATCTCTTACAGCATACCTGCAATAGGAAAGTAGTTAAAGAGATGTAGACAACGTGTGTAAGAGTAGAAGAGAAAATAAAATACAAAACACAATGAAAAATTTCCAAAAACAAAACGTTTTTTACTTAAGACACTCAAAAGCATCAACAGTTTTCAATACTACAATCATCAAATCCTGAAACAACAGTTTGGCAAGAAGATACTCAAAAGTCTTCAAAATATTCCATAGATCCGGAGTTAGTAATAGGGCTATCACAAATTCGCCAGATCGCCACTAAATGAACAGACGCGGTACTATTGTGAAACAGAAGTTGAATTTGCGTATTCATAACTGTAAGATGACCGCTTGTTACACCGACACGAATCTACCAAAAAGTATTTAATGAAGAACACAACTGATCTGTTCTCTGTTATAATTTTCCAATAGTTAGTAAAACTAAGTTTAGCGCTACTTTTAACACATTATGAAAGGATTATGAAGTAATTCTTTCATTGAATTAAAAACTCAGAAATATGATAAAAGAGAATACAGAACCAACATTGGTAGGTTGTGCTGTTCGAGAATGATTTAAGATGATAGGTATTGTTTCGCAAATAGCTTCTGGTAGACATCTAAAAATGAGGTTAATCATTCCCCATAGAAGTTGAGTTAAACCAAGTCATGCACATAGCAGTCGATCTCATCGTGAAAATTTAGGTGAAGTCAGCTTGAAGTAAGCTGTCAGTAGTGTCAATCCCTAGCAAAGGGTGGAATGATAGCTCACTTCACCTGCTAATACTACAAAATATTGTAAAAAAAAAGGAGCGAGCCTTACAGTAATCGCATATGATGTGTAACATCTGACATCTTGGCTGATAGTACCAACCTCTCGGAAAATGAGTTGGTACCGTCTGACGGCCAAACCTAGAACCGCGCGCGCTCGTTGGCCAAATCAAATAGCGCGCTTCCCCGGCTTCCTGTTACGCACTTCCGTCCCTTTTCACAAAATCACTCCCACAGATTGCAAGGAAGCAAGAGGAAAGATGTTTCACATCAAAAAAATTGTCAGTGATTCTCTCGACGTCACTAAAACCAAGTTCGCAATTCTTCTACACATTACGTTACAGTGTAACAGACGCCCAATATAATGAGTTGCGTCGACGTGCTCGGCCGGGTTCCACCATTCGGAGCGTATTCACCCGTATTCATATTCATTAGGGCGCGAAGGGCCCGCTTGATTGCACAAAGAGCCGACTAATTTGCTCCCGCGACTCCGTCTGCACTAGGCTTAATTTATTTACGGGTTGTTAGCAGCAATGTACTTGTGAGGTATTTGGTTGTGTTTTGTTTTAGGGGTTTTGAAGGGTTGGATGGGTCATGAAGATGTTGAGTATGCAATGTGTGGTTTTAATTAGATTACCTACAAAGTAAATACCTTTTACCCTTTGTAATTGTTGAAAAACGTATACCATGACAAAAAAAATATGAATGAAAATACTTGGATTTAAAAGCGTCTGTGTATGTTGGATGTTGAAGAGGCTGTGAAGGTATTCCTAAACATTGGCGTTCTGCAACACCATTGTCTTCGGCACAAAAAATACTTTTAGAGAAAATGCCACAAGACTTGGCGATCACACGGTGAGCTTAATTAATATGTACACTACTAAAAGGTAAAGCTCTGTAAACATGTTTAACCTAACTTGTCTAGCCTTTTCCCAACAATGTTGGGGTCGACTTCCAGACTAACCGGATGCAGCTAAATACCAGTATTTTACATGGAGTGATTGCCTATCTAACCTCCAGAACCCAGTAACTGGGTAATACAATACCCCTTGGTAAGACTAGGTTGTCAGACTGGGGTTTCTGGCGACCCGTAACAACTGTCAAAGATCTACGAATTATAGCCAAAACCAACGGCTTAACATGACTTTCCGAGGCACGGAAGACCGTGCCTCGGAAAGCTCTCGATATGTGAAGATGGTCACCCAACCAACCCCAACAAGCGTAGCTTAGCCTGATGAATCGACCCGTGCAGCTGTTATTACACAGCCACGAGCTCCTCCGCTTAAAAAATGTATAATACCTGAAAATGGAAAAATAAACTGTTGGTAGTTCTTAAATTCATCAGCTGTTCCCAATCAATCACGTTATCGACTTCAACACACTTTACGTCATCACAAAGTGTACAGACATTGTGATTGCACAATAATTCACAGAGACTTCAAACCTTCAGCCATCGTCATCCACGTTAAATTCCCACATAACTTTACCTATTAGCATGATACCGCCTATCAACAATTGTGTACATGCAAATACTGTATACTCAACTATACCCAACTATAGTTGGTACCAACGCATTGTCGAATCAATAGCCATTTTGAAGCACGCTCTGTTACGGGCGGATCGGCTTAATTATTGAATTAGCATTTAAATTATTTCGGGAACCGTTCATTTGTAACTAATTCAAATAGCGAGCCGCATGAATAATGTTGGGTACATGGAGGTACGAATGTAATGTGGTGGGTTAGATTAGACGGGTAGGTAGAAATGTAGGTATGTAGATAGGTAGGTTGTCGGATGTGCAGGTAGGATCTGAAAGGACCGAGAAAAAGATACTGAAAGTAACCTAAAACAAACTTGGTAGCTAAACTTACTGAGTCAGAGAAATATACAAAAAAGAATTAAAAATAACTGTCATTCTGGGGCAGTCGGGAAAAAATAATACAACTATGCCATTTAGTAAATAGCACCTGGGCGACCGAGCTCTGCTCTGGTGTAAAAAAAGATTGCTCATTTATGTAATAGTATAGGAAAGTTCATACTAATTCCATGCTGTAGCCATCTTGTTCTGAACTTTGGGCGACCGAGCTCTGCTTGGGTGAAAATACGGAGAAAACGAATTTTTCCAGATATCAAACCTAGCTAGATCGATTTTTCGTCCCTGCAAACCTCTATAATGCAACTTACATCGAAAATCATTGGAGCCGTTTTTACCGTTTTTAGCCGTGTTTACAAATATACAAATATTGCTCGTTTAGGATAAAATGACGCTAAGAGGAAAAATACGAAAAATAAACATTGCAGGTAAGGTTTTCATACCTACAACAATGTAACACATCCAAATTTTCTAATTTCGCGGTCTAAGCCCATGACGCACGAATACGTGACGCCTTGCTGACGCGAATATTAAGTGCTATGTACTACTTTTATGTAAAAAATAGGCTTAATAAGTTACTCAATTTCGTCGAAAAAATGTTTAAGTATTTTATATTCCTCTGGCCGGAGATATTAACATAGGGCGCGTGGCTTCGGAGTTTAATCGACCTTAATCAATTGATTAGAAGCATTATTATATTTTAAATTTTCTTTTATGTATCAATTACTGGTAGTTCGCTACTTATGGATGTGTAAATCATCGTGTGGGGATATAGTTGTCTCTTTAGTTTGGTACTTATTTGGGTACGAAACGCAAACGGAATATCTTTTACATTTTGGTAAAATGTGTGTTATGAATACGTTATATGTTGTATTATTTCAATTTGGACGGCTAGGTTTATTACCTACTATGCTTAAAGCTTCGGTTATTCAAATCCAAGGTTAATCAATGAAAAGAACCTCATTAGCGTCATCAGCACTATCAGTGTCTGATGGACATACACCTCCAATTTTGAACTTCAATTAAATCGGTCTTCAGAGAGGAGGAGCTCATGGCTAAGTAATAACAGCTTAAGCTACGCTTGCCGGGGTTGGTCCGTGGACGGGTGACCATCTTTATATCGAGACTCTTCCGTGCCTCGGTAACCACGTTAAGCCGTTGGTCCTGACTGTCATTCGTGGATCTTTGACAGTCGTTATGGGTCACCAAAAGTCTGACAACCATTCTTACAAAGGGCTAACACATTACCCAGTTGAGTTGTGGAGGTCAGATAGACAGTCGCTCTATGTAAAATAATGGTATTCAGCTGCATCCAGTTAGACTGGAAGCCGACTTCAACATAGTTGGGAAAAGGCTAGGCAGATTGAATGAGAACAGTCTCCAGCCAATCTATCATCCATTGCTAGCTAAGTACGCCGCCAACATCATCGCTCTACGTAGCCTGAGCTTACAGCTGACATGAAAAACTATATCTTTTCCTGCATGCTACAGAAAAACTCCTAATAACAACCAATTTACGCAGAAAAAAACACCACGCAAAGGTGCACCTACCGAAAAAATCCTTCACCAACTCCTCTACATCATCTATTCCATTGTTTTCCTGTACCTAACAGACAGCAACACGAAACAATCGTATTTCAATAACAAATAAACAGATGGGTTGTCACAGGTCGTCACGAAGCATTAAAATTGGTGTTTCGTCGGCATGAGTCATTAATTCCTATGTTTATTGGTCCATGATGCACGAACCTTAAGTAGTTGGTAATGTTTATTGTGCGGATGTCCGCAGTTTTAGGTTAGGTGTTCTTGAAACTGTGATGTTTTTGACTTAAGTAAAATTAACGCCTTAAACTCTATTTCGGCGAGTTTATTTTGTAAAAATGTCACCGTCAAAACTTAGGTGCTTGAATGACTGTCATTGACACTATTGACAGCTCACCGGTGAGATTTTTACAGAATAGTTAAGGCATGTAAAGATGTAGCTTCGTTGCCATGAAGAATTTCAGGTTAAACTGTTGAAGATACCTATGTCACGTGGGTTCGTTCAATTTGGAACATTTTTACCTTATAAAACGTGTTCCTTTTGATATACCACAACTTTTAGGTTATAAGTAAAAATAATACAAAAAGTCCTAGAACAAGTGTTCCAAAAACATATAGTTTCGAAGATAAACATAACACTAGACTCGATGTGTGTATCTAAGTTTCAATGATTAGTACGAGTAAATCATTTTCATTGAAACCAATCATTCATATTCAGTGCACATAAATAATCGTGACTTTGTCGGATTATTTTGTATGAAAAATTAAAAGAAAATAATCCATAACTATGCCAGTGGATTCTTCGACTAGGTCTCATTAATACTCTAGCTAGATCAAGGATTCTTTCAAAGATAACCCTTCTGTGAGGGTTACGGCCATGCAGCATGCTAATTTTTGTATGGGATCGGAGTCGTGAGCAACTGCTTTTAAAATATACTTAGGCATATTAAGTTGCCACAATAGCAATTTGGATGATTGGACTACCTCTATGATCTAATAGTCGCAAGCACTACTGCTGAGCATGAGGTCCTAGGTTCGATTCCCAGGTCGGGCAAAGTGTTATTGGGTTTTTCTCAGTAGCAGTCCAGAGTCTGAATTTGTGTCCGGTTGATGGCAATAGGCTCGCCCCCTGTTACATGGGAGTTAAACATAACTGGCGAAATGTGGGTGTACTATAGGTACACCTCTGCCCAACCCTTCGGGGAAACAAAGGGTGATGTTATGATAAATTGCCTCAAAAGAAAAATAATATTTGCAGATAAACGCCGCGTTCTAACCAAAAGCGATTGATCGCGCGACTACGTAACAAAAAAACAGCTGTCCCATACAGTTTAGAACAGTAGGTAGTAAATTTAGTATGGAACAGCGGATTTTTTTTCGCGATTTCAAAGTTGGTCCCATAGTGAAAGTTATTCAGTTCGATGGTCTAAAGCACCTCTTAAAGTTTGTAAAGTTATTTTATTTAACACCTTATATGTAGAAAAGAGCGCGCGAATCGCGTACTCGCGTGAATTGCTTTTGGTTAGGAGTTGACCTGAAGCTGGCTGGCATATTTATCAATCTACATTAACATACCTCATTTGTTATACTAAAGTCTGAATGATCAACCTTCTAATCCATTTGTATTGAACAGCTTTTAGATAGCAATCACCACCAAAACTCAAGCAAGCAAACGGAGCACATTACGAAGAGCCAAACTGCCCCATAAGGGTAACTTCAAACGGCTCTTAACACCCAATTCCTCTGGTCGGGTGGCCCGCGCGTAGCGTATGTTACAACTTTAAACTTGCGTTAAATTCAGACAGATTAACGAAACCGCTTGCCTTAATTGAAACGCTAGGAATCCTTTGTACCACACGGCTGAATTATAACGAAGAATGGAAGGGGATTACTTAAGTTTTTTAATTAGATAAGGGATAGGAGTTGAGGAATTGGAGTTTGTGTGGCGTTAGAAAATATTTGAACAATTGCTCTGGAACTCCACTGATGAGTTAACCCCTGATTAAACCACGTGAATGTTCTAGTTTTCCAGTAGGTAATCTGTTTAATTAGGTACTTTATATTCGCAAATGGTTTTCCAATAGTTTGGAATAATTATCTAGAATACAAGAATGTAGAATACGGAAAACCGACAAGAGTTTTTTTAAGTACGTCAGTACATCGTCATGGTGCGGTATCAATTTTCAAGATTTTTCTTAGTATCTTACAGCACATAAACTGATCTTGTATAATTCTACATCTAAAAACAGCATAAAACCCGTACATTTAACTTATAAACTCAACGCAAATTCAAACAAAATCATTGCTCTTATTCCTATAGTTTCCACCTACTCACCAACAGATGGCGCTACTGACAACTTTCACCAAACGTCCTCAAAAAAACAAAATGACATCACAGCTCTGCAATCTTAATACATGTACCTACAACAATTATTTGAGCACACGATAATATTTCCCGTGCGAAAAAAGGCTTGCAGCTATATTTTTTAATGCATTCTTGGAGGGAAGGAGCGGCCGTGTGGGTAGAATCACAATTAGGTATGAGCATGATACTAAAACCATGTTAATCTGATGTTGGTGTAACAGAGATAAATGTGTTTTTGTTTTATCTTTTTGTGGTAGGTGTTGAAAGGTGGTTTTTACAGAATAACGAGGAAAATCTGATGATTTTTAAGTATAGCTTGTCGAGTCTGAAATGACGCGCCCCACTACCGCATTTATGCACACAGTAATGCTGATTTCTGAGTGGACGAGCTATAGCAGCATCCCCCAGTGCACTAGGTATATCCCGATATGAAGTAAATGAATTTATCATTGAACTAGTTTCCTGTGAGTGTTCAGTCAGCCTGGTACCACGATTTTAGTGTGAAGTTTCGGCGAGCAGCACAAGACAGAGAGTATATCTTTCGCTCCCTTGCACAGTAATATACCTATCAGTCTATCCTACATAGTTCAGTAATTATAATTAAATAATTTGCTATATGATCTATTTTTATAATGCACAATGTTATGACAGATGCGCTAACGCATCACTGCGGCGTGAAAGTAAAACACATAAGTATCCAACTTTAATGGCCCCGAATCCTCAGATGACGCAGGTGTAGGTATGAATTCGGTCACGTGTCCATTGTTCAGATGCCGCCCGTAATGAAATAATTCGTGGGGATGCGCCTGCGCACCGATCGGACTGATAAGGAGATGCGTGTTTTGATGTGACGCCAGATGGGTTGTTTTTGGTTTGAAATGATTTATTTCATTTAAGACGCAGGTAAGTAAAGTCAGGGAAATTGTGCGTGTATTGAAATCACTTCTTGTCATTCTTTGAAAGTTGTGTGAAATGGTTATAAAGGCTCCTGCGGAGAGGGACGTGGACTCCTGAGACGTCTGCGGGTGCCTTATCACGGGCAATTGATGTAGGATGGCTTAAAAAAAAAATCGTCCGACTGGTACCCATACTTTATTTTTTTTTTAACCACGTGACCTAGTTTTCGATTCCAAAAATATACTACTGAAATTGAAATACCAACAGCACAAAATTAATTTGGTTTATGGAGAACATTTCAAAGCAAAGCAGAAAACTAAATTATTCTAAGAAAAAACAAGCAATCATAACGCTACATTAAATTCGCCTTTTCAGACTCAGTAGAACGTAATAAAACTTTTAATAACATGTTTATTATCTAATAACATTACTATTACAATATTCTAGAATACGTACAGCCATTCGAAACCATAATATGAGAAACCTAAGTAGGTAAAAAGTCGTGGATTCTCTCAACCACGCATATCATTTTAATGAATGAGCGTAGGCAAAAGGCAACGCCCCAGACTTAATAAAATTGTCATAAACGTATAATACAAAAAAAAAGAAAACAAAAAAAGTAAAACCGGCCAGTAAAAAAAAAACAAACTTTAAGAAAAAGTCAACGTAAAAAAATATGCACTTCGGTAATCTTTGTGTTTCCGAATAAGCACAAACGTTGCGTCACAGAGTAACAGAGGCAAAGCTTCTTAGTTATACTGCCGCATTTTGTAGTACTGAACCTATAATTGCGAGTTTGTGTATGAAGTTTTCTCTCTTTCGGGATACCTACTCCAGTTGCTGATCGCCATATGTCAGTCAAAAGTTATGTACAATATTTATTTAATGACATTGTTGATCTATCATTTTGTAATGATTTAATACAGAATAAGCACTTACATAGTTGTTAGATCCCATCATCGCGCGTTCGTGTTCCCAAAGATAGACGAATATTCCCGAAGCGCATACTTTTCTTGGGATATCTGTACTTCATTGTTAGGAAGCTGGTGTAAAATGAGAAGTTAACTGGTAAACTCATATTTTTTTCTTGTTTACGACCTGTAAGAGAACCGACTACTGTATAAAGTAAAAGATCTATGATATTTTTAACTTTTTCTGATTACAGTTTTGAATAACAATGTTTGATATTTTCTTTATTTTGAAGGTTATGTCCGTTGGGTTGATTAACTGCTTGGTCTCACGGAAATTCTGTTTTTATGACTTATCACTTTTTTTTTTGTGGATTCAATAATATAAATCATTGATGTCATGTTTTTTTTTTGTTGAACTGAAAACTTCTGCGTCATATTTGCTTCTTTCCAGATATAGATGATATAAATGTCAGATGACTGCATTTGACGCGGTTAGGCACAGTCAGGGAACTTAATCGTTGAGCAAATTGACACCATGCGTCAATCAACTGACTGAAATGGCTATAGCCATTTCAGTCAGTTGATTCGTGATAAACGCCTCGCCTCTCATGTACGAGGTTGTGGGTTCAAATCTGGGCAAGTACCAATGCACCTTTTTCTATTCATATGTTCTTTCTGAAATTATTTTAGACATTACTGAGATCGGTGAAGAAAAATATCGTGAGGAATACTGGACCTACAGCGAATATAAGTCTATAATCACCAACCCGTCTTGAGCAAGCGTGGTGATCAATACTCGTGCCTCCCTGTATGAGAAGAGGCCTTTGCCCTGCAGCGGGACATCCATAGACTTGTATTATTTATTGTTTTTACAACTGTAAAAGAATGACAGTTGTTATTTGAATATCTGGAAAATTTCAGTTGGTAGTCAATTCGGTTAACAATTAATTTTCTCGACTTTAAAATTATACAAAAAAAAAACTGAAAATTCAGAAAGAATTCGAAACTAATCTCTATCCTCGGTGCTTAGTCTCTCAGTAAAAACAATCCAACGTCCAATCTACAAACATTACAAGGGAATGAAACCTCAAACTAAATTACAGAAACTCAATAATGGACTGTACAAGCAATAATCTTTGAAATCACAAATCAAGTTGTAAGCCGAACGCTTTCACGAGCACCGTAGGCGGTTCACTAGTCGCTTCCAGCCATAACTGATGACATACGAACCGTTCGAACGTACAGCCAACAGCTAACTCGTCACGAATGCCTAGAGCCTCTACTGGAGATAGCTGTTATAGAATATGGTTCGTTTAGTCGCGATAAGAAGCGTTGGTAATGTGCAGATTTGTGTCTGGTTTACTGGCGGTTTGCGAACGATGTGTGTCAGATTTAGAACAGGGAACTTACTATGACGTGTTAAAACCATCACCTTTCCGTTGTGAAATAAGGATAGTGCTATTCGTCCTGTATAGCTTCATCTCTCTCTCACGCTGGAACGATGATTGCTTTAACAAGTCATAGTACAGCCCCTGGCAACTTTAGGAAAAAAAATATGATTGCTATTATGAGTGCTAAAAAAGTCGAATTTACTGTGATTAATGAAAAAAAAATCAGAATTTTGTGAATTCAGAATGAATTCAGTCCTTATCTACATTATCCTTTATTTTGAGAGCTGATAGCAATAATAACCTAAACTTTTGTTCATAATACGCGCTCGTCTAGATTTATAATTATGCTCATGATGTTATATTAGATTAGGTCTCCAGAATCCAGAATCCAAACCATTCTCTTGGAAAAATAAATAACAATCAAGTATGATACTTTTACAACATCATAAATTCTCTCCTATTAGCTGAGTACTTAAAATTTAATCAACAGTTTATAGTCTCTCAGTTCAGTTTATTATTCTGTGAATGAATGTTGAATGAGTCCTACACAGATTGATTGGATGTGGATGTCTGATCAACATTTGTTTTTTTAATAATATTTAGTTAAATAATAATATTTAGAAACCGGACATAACCTTAAAAGAACGGAAGAAAATAAATTCGTTTAACCTAGGCTAAGGCACACATTATACACACCACGTTGGAACCACTGTGTCATCTTTACAGTTGACACAGTGGTTCCAACATTACCCAAATCTTTTCGTTCGCCAACCAACCTGGGCGTGTGTACTCGATATTACGAACAGCTTCGAACTGTCAAAATAGCTAAAATATACGCCGTTTTATTAACACCGGACACAACAATTGCTGGGCAAAGTGTGGGATTCCTTACTCCTCTAGTTTATTGGACGGGAGATGGTGCGTGGGCTTGACGTAGACTCTCGGTGGTCCTATATTTCCATACTAATTATTATCGGGTTCCAACAGAAGTTGGTCGTTTTTGGTTTGTGTCATATATAGTTAACGTGACCATACGTCCCGCTTTTCAGCTATGCGTCCCGCTGTCCCCAAGATAAGTAAAAATGTCCCACTTAGGAAAAAAGAAAATTATAGGAGCATGCAAGCGTTGTCACCCGGTCGAATTGAGAATATTTACTGAAAATCGTTGTAAAAAAGTAATCGCAACAATACCAATTTTTAATAATTGATAGTACATTTTATGCCTACCGCAGTATCGCTGTAGTCGAGTGTCACTTAGAATAAAATATGGATAGTAACACAAGTAGAAGTTGCAGTGTTAAAAGCCATTTTGAGGACAATGGCAAAGGGTAAAACGAAACCTGATATACAAACTTATGATTTATTTTTAAATCAATAATAAGTCATTAAAGGGTGTCCCGCTTTGACGGAAAAAATAAATGGTCACGTTATGTATAGTCTAAGTTCGTGTAGCAGCAGTCGTATTAAGGTACGATATCTTCGGTCTCCAGTTTATGAAATGATATGATGTTCTTGGAAATTTATTTTGCCAGTTATAGAATTGAAATTGACTTTTAAAGTTTGTGATTAAATTGTCTCTCGTTGTATCTCGATCAGTTACAAAGACACGTTTGATTGAATAAGTAATATATTTATTGGTAAAGACAAACAAAAAATAGCCTCTTTATAAGAATGTAAATAAAGTATACGTAACCAAAAAATAAGTAATATTAAAATTAAATATGATTACAAAAAACATACCTACATAGAAAAACTGTTCTTCAGTAGTCAATTCTTACTCAAAAAATTGATCTTCCATTTCGGATCCTGAGGATTAAACTAAACAATTCGCTTTCTTGGGTCTCCTGTAATAAACCCAATACTTCCTTAGTTGGTGTTTTGACTTCTAAATTCCTTTTTGGAGTAACACCCAGCGTGGTGTAGGCCCTACGTACTTGTCCAGCAGATAGGTAGTCAGCCTCGGTTACCCTGGTCAAAACTTTTCACGATTGCTTCTATGTGCCTTAACAATAAAATAGTTGTTCATTATTATGGTGGTCTCTTTTTCATGGGAGTTTTCTTGAAGGGACTAAAACACTTAAGGGAATTTAAACCTTCAATATGATGGGAACTGGGAGGATTTAATATTATAATTTTTCAACTTTAATGCTGCTGGGGGGTTCGTAGCTAATAACAGCCACACGGGTCGATCGATCAGGTTAAGCTACTCTTGCCGTGGTCAGTCCGTGGATGGGTGACCATCTGTAGATACCGAGATCCTTCCGTGCCTCGGAAAGCACGTTCAGCCGTTGGTCCCGGCTGTCGTTCTTTGATCTTTGACAGACTATACAAGTCGTCAGAAGCCCGAAAGTCTGACAACCAGTCTTCCAAGGGGTTTCGTGTTACCCAGTAACTGGTTTGTGGAGGTCAGATAGGCAGTCGCTCCGTGTAAAATACTGGTATTTAGCTGCATCTGGTTAGACTGGAAGCCGACCCCAACTTAGTTGAGAAAAGGCTATGCAGATTGATTATGACTTTAGCGCTGCTGGGCAATGATCTCTCCATAACTTTCCACACTTCTTTATGATGTTCCTATTACTGGCTATTCTGTTTCCTATGGCAAATTTGACAAAACTATATATTATTATATATTATTTCCATACAGTAATATCGCCAAATTAATCACAACAGCGAAATATTTGAAAGCTATTTGTGACGTTGCCAATTTTTGGATAGACGCTCTTAAAAGAGGCATTGTGACATCATAATGAACAAAATGGGTTGGTTAACGGCCCAAGATAGCTTTTACCAGAAGTGGTCATGGTATTCCTGGTTCAGCAGCTTGAATATCCTCATGATTCTCTCTCTCTGTAATTTAAGAGAAAAAATTATACCAAGACCAAATACCAATACGGAATAATAACTTTAAACTACTTACCAATAAAAATATATCAATCAATTGTTGCCATCCTTTAATTATTCCAATTATTGTCGGGTAGCGATACCAATTATTATCGGCTGATACCAATAATTGTCGGTGACAACGGGCAGGCATCCTTGGCTAGTCATTAGGCCTGCCAATAGATTATTGATTGGTGCTGATTGTTCGTTCGTATGTGCGTGTGTAGTTGGGGTCGTTTGCATGAATCTCTGCCGGTTTTAATGGACAATCTCGACTAATTGTACAGAGTAATGCTCGGGTTTTTGTTTGCTATTGTTTTTGTCTTCACTTTTTTCGTTTGCAGAACATCATTATATACGGTGATTTTTATTCACTGTTTTTGTTCACCTTTCAGGGCGTGCAGGTACTCATGAATATGAGCGACTTTCGCTATGAGACCAACTCTGAAATATCGAAAAAATGTCAGCTGTTCCATACAAAAATGTAATTTTTTCGCGATGAAAATGTATGAAACAGATGTATTTCTTTTTTCTGCTATTTCTTATTAGTTGGTCTTTTAGTGAAAGTTGTTTATAATCATGAGTACTTTCACCTCTTGAAAGGTGACTTAAAAATCACCGTGGGATAGAGTATAATCAATAATATTTATACTTGTGGAGTACCACAAGGTTCTATACTAGGGCCTCTATTATTCCTTATCTACATCAACAATATTAATTAAATTGGACTTAAGCGAGTTATTTCACTGAATGCCGACGATAATAGTCTTTTTTATTTTGACAGTAATATAGAAGAAATTTTTAAAGAAGCACAAAGTGATCTTAATAGACTAGCTATCTGATTCCAATGTAATCTGTTTCCCTACTATAAATGCTAGTAAAACCGAATACATGATATTTAGCGCTAAAAATAAAAAACTTCAAACATATGGTGAATTAAATATAAATGGTCAACCCTTATTAAAAACAAATAAGTACTGAGAAATATTTAGGTCTTATCCTTGATGATAAACTTACAATGAAACCTGACATTGAGAAAATAAGAAAAAAGATATCATCACCGACTGGTGCACTTAGAGGAATTTTCCGATGTCTCCCACTTCGGTCAGATATATTATTTATAACTCGATGGTTAAACCACATCTCGATTATTTAATCGAAATATGGCGAAATGCTGCCAAAACTCACCTTAAAAAACTACAACATCTCAAAATAAATCTTATTCAATTATGATTAAGTATTCAACATTTTCTCAAAAGGTTTTAAAAGAAACAAAATGAATTAATATTGATCAAATCTACGAATATAGCACTTGCATACTTGTACGTTAAATAATTAATAGAGACTTAGTTACATACACAAATGACATTTACAAAACGAATGCAAATTCAAAAGCGCATGACGAGGCAGGCTAACCATATAATTTGAAGGGCACCGAGGACAAACACTACAGTAGAAAGACTGTCGTCTATGAAGGAGCTGAACTCTATAACTCTATACCTAAAGTAATTAAGGAATCGAAATCACTTCCAACTTTTAAAAGGCTATTAAAGCACCAACTGAATAATGTATGAATTGTAAATTTTTACCGTTTTTATAACTTAATTTTAGTTTATTACCAGGCGAAACCGTCGCTTATCTTAATTATTATGTTTTTCCTCATAGGAGTGAATATTTGTCTTCTTTTTGAGCGAAATAAATTAACTAATTAACTAGCGCCTGCCCGGGACGTCGTTCGCGAGCCGAATAACCTTCAAGAATTAGGCTATCCAATGGAAAAAGATTTTTTCAAAAAATTATTTTAAAAAAAATTACCTCTTTATTATATTATATTATATTCAATCTGCGTAGCCTTTTCCCAACTTCGTTGGGGTTTGTGACTGACAGCCGGCAACCAACGGCCGAGCCACGGAGGAGTATCGATATGTAATTGATGGACACCCATCCACGAACCGACCGCTGCAAGCGTGGCTTAACCTTCGATCGACCCGTGAGGCTGTTATCATTTAGCCACGAACCCCTCTTATCACTTGTGCTTGTGTTTATGCCCGTGGGCATAAAAAAATATTGATAAAGTTAATCCAAATCATTCGTTTTGTTCACATTGTTTAGTGCCAATTACCGTTACCAGACATGGCTGCCTGTTTTTAAATGCGACCTTATTCCATTCCGAGAATTATTATAATAAACTGTACTTGGGCGACACCTATCAAACTTAACTAGTACTTATTACCAAATACGGCAACAGTTTCCCATTAATATTCTTAATTTACGCATCCATATTTAAAAGTGCGACAGAACTCAGAAACATACGCATTTTAATGGCGTCATGTGTAAGTATATTAAAAATACACCTTTATAGTCAACACAAAAACACTTTAATAAAATGTGGGACAATGTCTTCTAAAGTCAATAAATGGCACCGAATTAATTATCTTGTACGTGCTAAAATCCAAAATGGCGGCCTGTGAAAGTTTGACGTTTGACTACTCTGTGCAATTAGTGTTCGCTTACAAATTGTCCGTTCGGTCGTCATGGCAAGTGCTTCAAATTGCGGATAATTGATCGCCAATGAGTCCACTAACTCACATGACTGTGGCAAATAATGAGCAATGTCATCTGTGACAATTGACCACCTCTGTTTCATGTATGATCTATTCCAAAATTATCTGATTAAAATGTAAACAATTCAGAATGAACCTGTGGATGCCAATTTATAGTGCCACATACAAATTGGTATTTGATTATTTGAATACTTAAACCTGGAATTATAAGTATAAATCACCTTAGAGATTGGTTTCCATTAATTGAGGTTAATTTTATAACCATAATTTTCGCCGATAATTTTTCAATTACAATTTAATAATGATATTAAATCAATAATTGTTGGAAAAGCGGTGAGATATAAAGTTTAAACCTTTTAAATACAGATTAATGTATTACTAATTTCCTTTATAGAGTGATTGATTATGCGCAAAAATTTAACCTGAACAGGGTTTGTTTACACATTCATCAGAAACTATTTGAATGACAGTATTCACCTATGTTGTGTTGTGACGTGTTAATGAATGTGGATGAAAAAGGAAATTGATGTCAAAACTAGTTAATAGGAGGTTGGTCAATGGTAGTGTGAAACACAGTACAATAACATAGACACAATACGAAATAACTGTAATGATTATTTTGACACTTGTAAACCATTATGGTGATCCATTGATTCGTGCCAAATTTTCGTGTGTTGATGTTTTTTGAAGTGATAACTTCTTTAGCGATTGCGTTGAGCGATATTTGGTAGGAGGTAAAATTATGGATTTGCGTCACCGACATGCTCCGCCGTAGTGCTCTACTATATAATATAGAAGGCGCTAATACCAGTTTTAAGTTATCAATTCTATCAGCAATCCCCATGACTGCCTGCCTACTTTTGTCGATTAGAGAACCTAGATACCTAATAAAATTTGCTCAGCAAGAGGGGTCCTGTGATTATATTATTCTCTTGCCCTTATCCCAGACCCATGCGGGTCAGCGCAACATGTCTTCTTCCATACCTACTTCTATAATAGTCTTCATCTCAGTAGTCATCCCTTTCTAGCCTTATCATCTTGGTCCTGGGATTATAATACCAGCCTATTATTGTCTGCTGACTGCAGGACATTTGCCTATTCTCATACAGAGAAGGCACGAGCGTTAATCACCACCTACGCTCAAGGTACGTTGGCGATTTCAGATGTATATTCATTTTAAGTACTGTTTTCCTCACGATGTTTTCCTTCATCGTTGTCTGTCAAGTTTTCGTAGATAATGCAAGATATTCTGAATCTCATAGATACTAAATTATTATACTGTGAAATAATAGTGGAATGCTATAATAAATAAATTGTGTAAGAGGAAGACTGTCCTATCGTGATACAGTTTCGACTAGTACGGAGGGCAGTGTGAATCGAATGCTACAACCTAAATAACAATATCAGTGTTATTAATTGTTGGCGAGTGATTAGTGCTTAAATACGTACTAAATAATTATCATGTGACGTAAGTACTTAATGAACAACACTTATAAAACGTTAGAAAGGTGAGAAATATAATATCACATTAATGGTTAGTCTTTAAGTGCAGGAACCTATTTATGTAAACGGACCAAATGTTAAAAATACCAAATAATTTATGGTTGTACTTTTATGATGCAATTGGTTGGGTGATATTTGATGTATTTTTTAGAATCTCTGAGGTGGTGAGCTAGCTAATGAAATGGGACTTAAAAGCATAACCGGCTAAATGTGGGGATAATATGCATCTTTGTATATTTCATCGAGGAATATAACCGTGATTTTAAAGTTTATGTTTTACTAGCTACGACCACATAGAGATCGGAAATTAACCCATGGGAATGTGATATCGGTATAAAATGGTATCCTAAATCCTAATAACCCAGGGTCGTGGTCTACCTTTTTTTTTTTTTGATGGTGGATCTATCAAATAATTTCTCCCGCTCGGGGCGGAGCGGGAGGGCGTGTCAGACTTTTACTGACTAAAACCCACCCGTGTGTCCTTCCTTTGCCTGTGTGCCGGGGTCGCGATATCCCTTTCGGACAAACTCGCAACCCCGGCAGGCATTGGCCCTTCCGGACCCCGTCAGTTGGTGCTGACATCTCTTTGAGGCGCGCGTGGAACACAACGCGCCGTCGACCCGGGCCTGGTCCCTATCGGACGACGAGCTACCCAGGTCGACCCAGGTCGTGGTCTACCTGTGTGCCAAATTTCATCGAAATCCGTTTGGGCGTTAGGCGTGGAAAAGTAGCAGACAAACAGACAGAGTTACTTTCACATTTATAATAATAGATTATCAACCTGCGTAGCCTTTTTTCAACTATGTTGGGGTCGGCTTCCAATCTAACCGGATGCAGCTGAACACCAGTATTTTACATGGAGCGACTACCTATCTGACCTCCACAACCCAGTAACTGGGTAATACGATACCCCTTGGTAAGACTGGTTGTCAGACTTTCGGGCTTTTAACGACCCGTAACGACTGACAAAGATCCACAAATGACAGCCGGGACCAACGGCTTAACGTTCTTTCCGAGGCATGGAGGAGTCCCGGTATGTCAAGACCATCCCCGGCAAGCGTAGCTTAACCTGATGGATCGACCCGTGCGGCTGTTATTACTTAACCACGAGCGCCTCCGAGTATGATAAATATATCCTAGACTCAGCCCTTATTGTAAGTGGGACACTCTTACGTCAACAGTTTGACGTCACGACCTAAATTGGCTAATAAGTGTACATCGATGTTTGTCTGACTGAACTGGTTTACGAGTAATAGCACGAAATGTGATAAGAAATCATTTTTATTACCCGGTTTAACATAGCATACTATCACGCCTTGTGTCCTCGAAGGGTTGGGCAGAGATGTACCTACAGAATACCCACCTTTTTACCGTCATGTAGGTAATAGGGGGTGAGCGTATTGCCATTAACCGGACACAAATCCTGACTCCGGGCTGCTACTGAGAAATTTCAGATAGAAAAACCCAATAACACTTTTCCCGACCTGGGAATCGAACCCAGGACCTCATGCTCAACAGTAGCGCCTTTGACCACAAGACCAACGAAGCAATCATTACCCAGTTTCTAGGTCGGACAATAATGACCTAGTATTTGTCTTAAACCAATTTTCCTAAATACATTATTTGTTCAAGATTTTTTGGGCCTAATCGTAACAAGGTTATCAAACAACTTATGAGGTAACTCCGTAAATTTCTAGACTAGGCATATTGATTGTAATAGGAATTAGAATAATAAAATACATATTCGAAGTCACTGACCTTGAGTAAATAATTATTAAGTAAATGTTAAAGTTCATTCCCACATGATTACTGAAATAGGTTTAATAGTATTTAATCAAGATAATAGGTGGCTTTTTTTCCAAAGTTCATTGGCATACTAGAGTAATATTTTAGTAGCATTAATTAATCGATTTACTTATAAATTTATGTTATAGATTAACTGTTAACATATTTTTGAGACAAAAACACTGTCTGTTTGATCTAGAGGTGTCAAGCAGTCTTCGGTGTGATTCTAAGGCAAACCGTTATATTAGATTATTCCATCAGGATTTGTTCAGAAGCAGCCCAAAGTTTGAATATGTGTCTGGCTCGCCCCCTATTACATGGGATTTAAACATAATTGAGGAATATAGTTATCATTTACACTAAGTACCTATCTGTACAGTTAAGATGCTATTACAAATCTCATAAAAAAAATACAAATGTATATACCGCTCCTCTCTCTTACACATTCTTATGAGTAAGAGAGAGGAGCGGTATGTCGCAGTTCAGTGTTAATTGACAATAAAGGTCTATTATAATTTCAGGTGCTAGTGTACCTACTACAGAGTATAGCGATATTTCAATTGAAAGAATAATACATACCTACTTGTAGTAGTCAGTGCAGGATAAACGGTTCTTTTCATTAGGAGATGGATCATTCTCAACGCGAACTCGACGAGTTGCACGCTTAGCATGACCACAATAGAAACGGGTTTTGTCAACGGAAGAATAGACAAAATGACAGATATACATTTACAATCTGTCATTTTGTCTATTCTTCCGTCGACAAAACCCGTAGAAAACCCATTTCTTTGGTTGTCATGCTACGCGTGCAGGTGTTTAATAGACTTTCAAGCTAAAAAGTCAATACGCTAAGGTTAGTGGTAGCTAGCAGATGTTAAGTCGTTTTAGGGGCAGCCTTTTTGTAACTCAGTCTCAGCCTTTGAGTAATATATTGTTTTTTAATTTAAATGGCCTCCTTCACCTCCAAACAAAACCCAATAAAAAAATAATTATCCACAAATACGCAAATCATAAACCTAGAAATCTAATTTCGCCGGAATGATGCTATAAAGGAGCATAATCGTTCCATAACGTCCGGCATTCAATACTAACGCCTTAAGTAATGAAACGGGGGCTTATGTTTATTATATTATTTTACGCCGAAAAAATTACTAATGTTATGAAAAAATACCCGGTTTCTGGACGCCCCATCAATTTAGATTAGTGAGGTAATAACCCGGTGTAGTCACTTAGCCCGGTAGCCACCCCCGTACCAAGGAAATCTATGTAAAAGTTGAGCTATAAGAAAATTTCAAGCCTATTATGAGTTGCCGTAGTGTACGTCTTTGTGGGAGTGAGTGGTCTTGATATTTGATTATAAGTTTTGAGGTTTGCTTCATTTTTAATTCTTTTTACCTATTGTGGTATAGTATTTTATTCTAGGTGCATCGTCTTCATATATAATTAAATAACTAATATGCCTATAAAAAATATTTTAAAAGACTAACGGTGAAGTTTTTTACCCATTCTTCTTCATACGAAAACTACCTTTTACCAATTCAATTTTACTGTAAATTTTGACGTTCAAAAGTGCTTGACAAGGGCCTATTTGAAATAAATGATTTGATTTGACTTTGGTTGAATTTAAGTTTCTAGCACCCAATTCGCCGCCTTCCGTATACAATCTGTATTAGTAACCTTTTCAAGGTCGTCGCGGGGGAACGTCCCACCTCGCTGCGCTTGCCGTACGTGGTCACCACTCTCATAATACTACAGTAGTAGGTAAGTTGACATAAAGGATGCAGGATTTCAAATTTACAAATATAATATGAAACACATAGTTTTTTTTTGTTTTTTTCTAGGTCCTAGGTATCTCGTGATGGGCACGCCACAATTGTGGCGATAAGCCCCCTCTTTGAGGAGTGGCTAGAGAGGCGCCACGGCGTCCTCACCTTCCGCCTGACACAGGTCCTCACCGGACATGGTTGTTTCGGGAGGTTCCTGTTCAGGATAAAGCGGGAGGAAACGCCCGGGTGTCACCACTGTGTGGATCGCCCGGAGGACACGGTGGAGCATACGGTGGAGGTCTGCCCAGCTTGGGCGGAGCACCGCCGTGTCCTGACGGAGGCGATCGGCGGCGGCGATATCTCGCGTCCGGCCCTGGTTCAGGCCATGGTCCGGAGCGAGAGTGCATGGGAGGCCGTCACCTCCTTCTGCGAAGCAGTAATGCTCGCGAAGGAGGAGGCGGAGCGCGCGAGGGAGAGGCAAAATGCGCCCCCTCGCGCCCCTAGTCGCCGCAGGAGACGCCCCGGGCGTCGGGAGTCGCGAGCCGACTTCCGGCCACCGTAGGCGCGGGCTTGCGGACGGTGAGCAATGGGTAGCTCGCCGTCCGATAGGGACCAGGCCCGGGTCGACGGCGCGTTGTGTTCCACGCGCGCCTCAAAGAGATGTCAGCACCAACTGACGGGGTCCGGAAGGGCCAATGCCTGCCGGGGTTGCAAGTTTGTCTGAAAGGGATATCGCGACCTCGGCACACAGGCAACGGAAGGAACACGGTGGGTTTTAGTCAGTAAAAGTCTGACACGCCCTCCCGCTCCACCCAGAGCGGGAGAAGTTATTTGATAATTTCCCATCCTCAAAAAAAAAAAAAAAGGTATCTCGTGATCGACACTTTTCTGTGATTAGCATCGAAAGGAAATTGTGATACGTAACAATCCCATATTATAATACCATCGATTCACCTGCATGATCCTCCGGCTGCTGAATCGATAATTATAATCTATGTTTTTCATTCTAACTAGGTACTATTATAAATGCGAAAGTGGGTTGTTTGTTACACTTTCACGCTAAAACGGCTAAACAGATTTGAATTAAATTTGGCACATGGATAGACCATGACCTGGGCTAGGACATAGTATACTTTTAATCCCGATATTCTCTCGGGATCGAGACTTATGCGGGTGAAATCGCGGGGCGCAGCTAGTAGAATATAACTAACGATTCATCACTCACAAAATGCCCAACATATTTTAACAGTATTAGTGCCAAGTCTCCAGTTCTTTCTCAAAATATCAAAACTATACATCCTCGTATACTAATATGCACAATGAAGCTAATACGGTAGAGGTTAATTTCTGTATGGTGGGTCTTCGATAGCCTTGGTTAATAAATTAGTGAACCCCCTCGTTCCCTCGTTACTTACCTTGCATTATAACTTGGACGTTCTCATTACTCCTAATGTACCACTTATGAATTAGAAATAATCACGTACTAGACAATATAAAGCCTTATGAGTTTTGTTTTACTTATCATACTTACTGTTTCAAAAGTTAGTTCAGAAAACGGAAGGTAAAGTTATGTGAAAAAACTTTGACAAATTCAGATTTCGATATATTAATATACATTCAATTAGTACTATCCGATGCTGACATACCTTGAAAAGTAAACTTCTTCAACTAATGTTATTTTTTTATAAAGTTATATTTTTAACGTAACGGCAGAGGCCCATGGGCGGCATAAAAACTCTGACACCATAGGGGCAATTCCCGTAAATTTTAAGAAGTTTGCATTCGCATCTCATTCGCAATCTATCAAAAATACCTACCAACATTTTTGACAAGTTTGACAGATTGCGACTTGAATGTGAACGTTTTTAATTACGAGAATTGGCCTTCTGAAGGCCAATTCTCGTACTCCTACCCGCCATTACTCTCTAATCTGTCAAACTTGCCAAAATTTTGGTAAATTGATTGTATTTTTGACAGATTGCGAATGAGAATGTAAACGTTCTTAAAAATTACGGGAATTACTCCACAGCTTAGTCACTAACCTGGCACACGAAAAAGACGAAGAAGCAAAGGTCATTTATCATCTTACCAGAAGGAAGGAAGATCTTACCTTAACAAAACATCACGAATACAATTCTTCGAAAGGTGTAGGCAAGGGTGTATTACTACTGTAGTACACCCTCCTACTAGGTAGTACCTCTCAGTGATAACCTCGTTGGTCTAGTGGTAGCACGAGCCACTGCTGAGCATGGGGCCTGGGTTCGACTCCCGCATCGGGCAAAGTGTTATTGGGTTTTTTCATCTGGAGTTTTTCAGTTGTAGCCCGGAGTCTAGATTTATGCCCAATCGATGGCGATAGGCTCGCCCCCTGTTACATGTGACTTAAATATAACTGGCGAAATGTGGGTGGGACACCTACACACACCCACAGGTGTGAGGTACACCTCTGCCTAACCTTTCGGGGATAACAGGCGTGAAGATGTGTTAAGTATGTAAAAAGCCATTTCGCCAGCTATTTTTAAGACTCATGATAATTGGCCAGTTGCCAAACTGGGCCCGAACCCGGAGAAAGAAAGTAATACTTGCTTAAAAAAATATTGAATCTTCATAAAACCAAGGCTTTGAATTCAAACTCAAACTCAAAGCATTTATTTCAAATAAACCAATTACAGGTACTTCTGAATTGTCAAGGGGTCGCACTATAGTTCGTGTAGAACAAGCTAGCTGGACAAAATTATTTGTTTAGATTTTTATTCATAAATGAGGTTATAAAGCATAGATATGAGAGTCTTAATACTTTTTTGAGGACCATTGGTCGTTTGAGCAGGTATAGTCAAATAAAAACATAATATTTTTTTTAACATTTTTTTTTTAAATATTTTATCTATAAATGTAACTATAAAATCTAATAACAGATACATTAAATACTTAATAACTTAATCTATCACTATCATCAGATGAATCATCCATTGAATAGTTATGATCATGAGTGGCAGAACTATGGAAACTAGAAACTATATTTTTTGTTCAGCTAGGTTGAACTATTAAATCTAGGACTTCGGTAAAGAAATATGAAGCTAGTTGCCCATTCTAACGCGTAGTAGGTTTCTATGGAGAAGAACGAGCAAGAAACATTATATGTTCACAAAAAGAGGCGCAATCATTATATTAGAGTATTCAATAATATTTTCAGGAGCGCAAAATAGGAATTATTAGAGGTTCGATTACATACATGCCATTCTAACCCGTACACCGTACAGTAATACGTTCATAGGAGTTAAATTCAAATATGGCCGTTTATTGCCCAGTTGGCTTCTCATTCAGTCGTTAGTCCACTAAGATTTAGTAGGCAATAGTAACGCGCCTACAGACGTCTGCACCCCTTCACTGGTAACAGCAATTACAATAAATTCTAACACAGTTTAGTGTGCAGTTGTGACTTCATTAGGTGTTGAGTTACTGTGATTATTCATAATTTTACATGTGGGTATTGGAATTAAGGGATAGATTGTACTTTATGATAAACAGGGTGGCAGGGACATCGACGCGAAAACTGTTACCATAGACAAAATCAAACTGGTTGATAAGTAAATTATATAGTTTGTTATTTTTTTTAATTTTTGTAATACTGATTTTACATTCTGTGATCACTTGAACTCACACACTGACTTATTAGTATTACTTGTTAAAATTTTAGGAATATCGTATAATTTTGCAATGTTTGTAAGTATGTGAGCACCATGTATCTATCACATAATTAATTTATCTGTCATTGCTTCATTTTTCATTCTTTTTACCTATCGTGGTATAGTAATCTTATTCTAGATGCATCGTCTTCACATAATTATAATTATATAATTAATATATACAAAATATTGTAAAAACATTTTAAAAGAGTAGCGGTGGAGTTTCTTGCCCATTCTTCTCCATACGAGAACTACCTTTTGGAAGGGGCGACTAGAATCAATTATATTTTGTGTAAAATTGACGTTCAAAAGTGCCTCTTATGTGCCTAATTGAAAGAAATTGTTTGACTTTGATTCAGTAGGGATTCTGAACCCCTGCGTGGAAAAATGTCGTCTGTTATTAAAATAAAAAACAGCTGTTCCATACATTTTTCCATTCACTTTTCTATGAAACAGCAGATTTTTATTAGTTTGTATGTTTGTTTGTTTGTTACGCTTTCACCCTAAAACCGCTGAACGGATTTGGATGAAATTTTACGCAAGGGTAGACCATGACCTGGATTGGGACATTGAAAACTTATTATCCCGAAATTCCCACGGGATCGAGACCTATGCGGGTGAACCGGCGCATCTATTTATTAAAATAAATAAAAAAGGTGTAGAACTTGCTAAATAAATAAATAAAAATCTTTATTGCAGACCACATGATCCATTAAAAACACGATTTAAAAAATATATAATAAAAATGTTGACTCATTGTTATTTTTTTTGTATGTGTTAACATACAAAAAAAATAACAATGAGTCAACAAAAGCCCGTAACTTTTGGGTTTCCTCCAACGACAACCTTACATGATGAATCTACATCGTTATTAAGCTAGTTTAACAGTGCCAGAAAGCTAAAATCCAAGAGTCTAGTATCCGAAGTCCTAAATCGATTTAGATAATTTTTTTATTGAAACTTATTGCACACCAATTAATTAAAAAAACTTATTAGAGTAAAGGTTGTCAGTAATCTTTTTGATCAGTGTTAGGGTTTTTTTTTTACCTAGTTGTTGCCTCTCTTTCTATCGCGTGACTCTTAGATCTTACGTTAAGCGTCGTGCAGACTAGCGCGACGCGACGGCGCAACGCGACTCGAACAATACAATTTCTAAGAAAACTTGACGGTATAACAAAAACTGGTGTCGCGCTAGTCTGCACGAAGCTTTACACTCAGTGAATTGACCCAGCAAGACGGGCCCGCCGCGTACTTGTAGCTTCATACCTAATCTGCATTCGCAATTTATTTACCAAATATGTAAACAAACACGAGTTTTTCACTCAGACAAACATCAACTTTAAGTACGTGTAAATAAAGTTGATTTTAGACCGACTAGTACTGTTGAAAAAGTCATAAAAAATATGCAGTTGTAGCGCAAACATACAAAAGTACAAAACAAAACGCAATAAACAAACTGACATCTCCAACATTTACAAGACGATTTCCACGACAGGTCACATCACAGAGGTTGTCAATTACCCACGAACAAACAACCGTTTAACTGCAAACTGCGTTTAAGTAGATAAAAAAATATTGCTATAAGTAGGTAGCAATTACAAATTGGTCATAACGACCCCTAGTTAGATAGTCACAAACGACTTACAGAATAATAATTCTTAATACGACATTGATTAGCTTGTAGTCAAGAAAATCGAGCTGCACAGACATAATGACAATTTAAAGACTTAAAGGTCCATTTTATTATCATATTGTATGATTCTTGTGGAACTATTAGCCCTTATGACAATAGCATAATGATACGGTAACACGCAAACCATTTTTCTTATCGAAGTAAGCGGCAAATATTAGTTTTTACAACGCTAAAGAGGTATTTTTAAGTTGGCAACATTAAGTTGGATGTTGACGTTAAAAGCCGGCTGTTTTTTATTTAAAAAAGAAACTTGTGTAGTTTGACCGTAACAAAGAAGATTTTTTTTTTTTAGGAGATTTTTATTTAAATTAACCTGTTAAAATATTATCATCGACTACCTAGCTGCGGCCCGCGGTTTCACCCACATAAGTCTCCATCCCGTGGAAATATCGGGATAAAAAGTATCCTATGTATTAATCCAGGTCATGGTCTACCCATGTGCCATATTTCATACAAATTGGTTCAGCCATTTTAGCGTGAAAGCGTAACAAACAAACAAACTCACTTTCGCATTTATAAATAATATTAATTAGGATAAAGCATTCAATTATTCACGTAGATTTAATTAATGCAAACAAAAATAATACTTAATATAATACAAAGATTTTGTATCACGACACTACGTTACGTCACAAATATCCCAATATTTGAATCAGCCAATAGCAATAAAAATAATTAACGATTGCGTAACCAAGTCAATACGAGTAACATAATGTAAAAGTTAAATACTTACACTAAAAACGTTCAATTTCACGTCAAATTATCAGAAAGCGTCACAAAAACGGTGTCATAAAAACTATATATCGCCATGTCTGGCGCAAGAACTTTGTCAATCAAAACTATGGTTACACTAAGGGCCCATACTCACGACTGACTTTTGGTCGTATGATAACAATTCGTGATTCCTTGCGACCATGAATGCGTATTTATGTTTAGGGAAAATACATTTTTATGTAAATTACATAGATCACGGGGAATATCTGGATGAGACTCGCACAGACCAGGGAAGCATGACAAAAAGGGAGCATGCCTATACTCAGCAGTCTGTAGAACAAGCCTGCCAATGACGATGATAATAATTAAATTTTGTGTGACGTAAAGCTTTTTTAATCTAGATTCATAGATGGCCAGCCAAATAAGAGGATTTTTTTTTGACTTAGGTCCTTTCATGGGCGGGATTCGGGAACTGCTTCTACATTCGCTTGCTGAAATTAAACCTTACTATCATGTTTTATGTTTCTACGATTGGTAATTATGATCAGACGGCATGGGCTTTCAATATTGTCCGTCAATGCCTATGTCGCGATGTGAGATTCCATAATTAAGAGATCGTTCAGTCGACCGTCTGACTAAATCCTTAGAATTTAACACATCAAACACAATACGATCCTACCATCCCTAGCCAAAGTTCTCGTACGATAGTTGGATCATTACAAAAACTCGTATCAAATGAAGAAACAGCCTATTCGGCATTTTTTATTGTTTATTACAGGCAACTTTTAATTCGGCCAAGTTTTCGATGCGTGATTCGGCGTCGTTAGTTTTTTCAACTTTTTTTTTATAGGGGTTGAGCTTCGTGTCTCTTAGTTAATGTGCCCTATTAGATACACTGCGGACATGGGTCGTGTGACACGGTCTTTACAGTTAATCAGTTTATATTATAGTCGAAAGGTAAATAAAGGGGTTGTGTGTTAATTTTATGATAGCTCGAAGTGGGGCGCTTCTGTTTTGGTTTAAAAAGGAAAACTAACACAATTATTTAATTTTTTTAGTCTGAGTTTCTATGAAATTGTGTGTCTATACAGATGATTTTGATTGTGGGAGATTTTTTTTGGTTAGGTGTTTTAGAGATTATCTCAAGAAAACTTTCTCAACAGTAACCAACTCATAGGTACTGTCATCGATTTCAACGGGTGTGCCTTTCAAATGAGAGTTTTGCTTAGCAGAGAGAGAGAGTGTTGTCTGTAGACATATCAATATTTAGTAAAGTTGAAGTTTCGTCAAAGTCGTTATGGTCTTTCATTACCTCTCCTTCATCTATTTTAATTCGAATTTCAATCGTTTCAGTAATAAATCGTTTTTACGACGAAAAATCTAGGGCTGATTTAAAAACAATAAAACGCGAAGTAACATTAAATGGGACGACGGCAGCTAAATGAGTACTAAATGCTTAGCCTTGAATGAAAATTGACTTTTCCTTATTCTTTTAAATAAATATGATCGGTACAGTTTGATCGTAATGACTTGAATAAACCTCGTTTTGAGGTCGATGATCGGTGACTTTATGTACGTTTTAGTTCAAACTAAATTAAATTGTTACTAAGCACTTTGTGCCACATAATTATCTATACGTTGATTTTAAAAGTGGGTAGGCAGTAGTTAGCGTCATGCCTTAGAGAAAGTGCCTCCACAATTAATCTGACCTGTGTGCGGCATTGTGTATTTCCCGTTCACAGATCACGACCATGGCCACGCCAGTATCGAGCAGAGAATAAGCCGGTTTTGTATCCCCAAGCAGTATCTTGGAAGTAACTGAACTCGGTCAAAAGAATGGCCAGTATTTCCACCCACCAGCTATCACCAATGCGTCTATGAAGCTTGGAACCAACAGCTTGCCCTGTGAAAGTCCATAGAAGTAAGCCATCATAGGGAAGCTAAAGCTCTATCCACACATTTCCGGATCAGGGCCACCTGCCAACTCATTTACACGAATACGTATTTGTGTAAATGAGTTCATACAAAATATACGCAAGCAATCTTTTCATTATCCCTGATGGCACTGATTTCGGCACCCCAATTGCGCAACACACTTGTAATCACAATCCGACGGATTTTGAAGGAAATTGCTAATCAATTACTTCATATCCTTGAAGAATTCGTATGCTCGACAACGTAAATCACACAATGGGTGATAATTGAATTGTCAAAATGAAAGGAATTGCCATTGTAAGTGTGTTAGGTACGCAATAAGGTACATCGCGGATGCTCCAAAGTTTGGAATACCCTAACCCTAATCATTACGTGGTTATAGGTACCTTAATGATACGTTCTCCATCTAAATATCCATTCGGTGTCCTTGGTTTAGATTTTTTCAAATCGATGTGCATGCAAAAAAAAATGTTTTCATCATTTAAATTGATTTATATATGCAGGTACAACAGTACCTGCTATGTAAGTTTTTATAAGTTATAAGTTAATGTAAGTTTTTATAACATCATCCACATAGACTAAGTACGCAAAATACGCATATTGAAGCTAACTCAAACCCCATAAAAATTGTATTAACTTTGCTAGTCCCAAGCAAAGTTAATACAATTTTTATGGGACCAAATGAAGAGCATACCCTATCGAAAAATAATTTACAAAATCGGTCCACAATAGACGAAAATATTGATAGACATACCTTAAAAAACGCAGCCGCTCATTGTATATTTTGTAGTGTATTCCTTTTTCTATATGTAATGTATAATCTGGTGTACAATAAAGTATATATAAATAATAAATAAATAAAAAAAACATATATGTACAGACGAACCTAGACCTTTTTGGAAGTCGTTTAAAAATAGAAACTCGAACATAATTCCCTCATATCTATTCCACGGAAGTCTTGTTCAGCAGAACAAACATACGGAAATTTGTACTAAGCAGTGACTTGGCAATTTCATTGTGTGCACAAGAATTATGATGTATATGAAATCGGCATTTGCAAATCGTTTAACTGATACTAAGGAAATTGCGGACAATTTCGCGTAATAGGCTTTCATGCGGGAATAACGATTGACTAAGTGTATGGATTTTGTATAAATTATTACTTACATGAAGATACCTATTAGGGTAGAAATTTGAATTAAATTATGGTGAGTTTTGATTTCACTTTTAGTTGAGTGGTTTTCATACTTAATTTTTGTTTTTATTTTTTGGATACTTGCTAATTTCTCGTTATACAAATTTTTAAATTAAGAATCCTAATGGGATATCAGTAAGCAATGTCCTAACTTATAATAAAATTAATGAAACAGACTTTGTTTGTTTATTTGTTTCACGCTAAAACGACTGAGCAGATTTGAATGAAATTTGGCACATGGGTAGACCATGACCTAAATTAAGACAAAGAATACTTTCATCCCCATTTTCTTATGGAATCGAGAATTATGGGGGTGAAACCATGGGGCGCAGTTAGTAATGTAATAAAAAGGAATATCGAACAGAACCATTTTGAAAAAGAATCATTATAGATTTGAGTATGACGTACAGTAGGACTGACTAAATATGGATATTGTTAAAACTAATCTTAGGAACCCAAGCTATCTAAAAATAAATACCTACGGAATAATGTTGAAAGCATAATTTACATGTACATTAACATACCACAAGTTAGACGTAACAAAATAATTCTCTCTCTTCACAAAATAACTCGAAATATCCACAAAACCGTAGCCTAACTATCCATCTAAATAACAATTTTCATAACGGCCCATTTAATACTATTTCATAGTTAACTAACTCAGTGACTTGTAATAAAACCGTAGGTTAACGTCAAGTAGTTGTCGACAAAACGACAGTGTAAAAGCAAATTGATTTGACATTCCGATGATAATTCGACGCAACTGGCGAATTTCTAAGCTCGGTGAAACGCTCTGTTATCTAGGAAATGTTCGATTGTCTGTTTATTTGCACTTTGTTGTAATTGTTGATTCGATTAGATTGGGTTTTATTGTGTTTTAGTATTTATTTGCAGTTCCTATCTGGTATTTGTAGTTTGTTCTGTACTGCATTAAAAGCTGCGGTTGGCAGCATTGCCACGTCTCGTTGAGGTATCAACTAGATGTGGCAATGCTGCCAGCCTTTTGGGCACTTTTCCTGTTGACAGCGATGCCGAAGAATTTTTTGATGCCGTATAATTGTTTCCCCTCTTTTTTATATACATTTACACTCTAAAGATAGATTTTTTAGGGTTATTAGGAATATTTAGGTATAATAATAATAATAATACATTTATCCTATTTTAATCCAGCGGCAGGACAAAAAAAAAAAAAAAACTGTGCGCACTAGCCCCACCACGGACCTTGGTAACTGGCTAATCATTTCAAGGTATGAGCTATCACAAGAAGAAGAATTAAGAAGCTTGCAGCAGTTCTCATAGGTAAACCTAGCGGTCGATGTAAGTATGATGCTGCCAACATTTTCTCCATCATCATAAAAATTGCCTAAAAATCTACATCGGTATGGTAAACGCATGTTGAAACTAATGTGAAGCCATATTATTTCCCTTAGTAAGTATAATTATAATACTATCATTGGTTTATAAATCACTCCTTTTGTTTACTTCTACAGCGTGTATCAGTAAGGTGTGGTAAAATTTAAGGGTGTGGTACAGATCATTAAACTGAACCACTTTCTCCATGGAACCAACATCGTAATCGAGATAAAATAATCAGCTGTCCCATAATTACACACTTTACACTATTCATACACCTTTCTGGTACACGCTGTAGAAGTAAACAAAAGGAATGATTTATAAATCAGTAATATGTAGATTTATTCTATTATTTGGCTTAATGATGATTAGGTTTCCTAAGGACAGCTGCAGATGCTAAATAAGAAATAGGCAAAATAGATTGATTTCTGATGGAAAGGTTGGAGTTTTAGGGGCCCGTAAACTATAACTTAGAACATGAATTTAGTGAGAACAATGTTGAATAGATAAAATAATAATATTAAAAAACCCTATCAAACCTACGAAGGCAAACAGCTGCAAAGATGTGGTAAAAAAAAAAAAACTTTTGTTCGGAAAACCGGAAGGCGACCTCTGTCAGCGCGATCACGCGTTCCGGTTCACCAAACAAAAAGTGACATACGAACGCGATGATCGCGTATTCGCGCGACCGTCGCTTTCTATTAGGACTCGGCCTGAAGGAAGTTGTTATAAATAGTAATTTATCAAATTAAAACCACGCAAATCCTGGTGGAACAGTTAGTGTTAACATATATTTAAATCTTTACTAATGTAATCAGCTCGCGGGAAGGAAAGGCCTACTTGTTAATAACGGTAAGTAAATTATTACCGTTTATAACATTACTAAGGATATAATTTCTCGTCTAGTTTGCTGTTGCCAATGATCATTTCTAAGCAATACCTTGGATTTATCTTGTCATTGATTTTTACTCTAATTCGTGAACATAGTAGCACTACAGAGCCTGTATTTATTGTCTTGACTCCATTAAACTAACTAAGGCCCTTTCCTCACTGGTGCGTCAGCGGTGCGGGATCAGCATGCTTGGTATACCCGGTACTGAAAGCTCACCGAGCGCCTATATTTTAATGAGCGTTTGGTATGCACGGGAGCGAGGCGGGATCGTTTCGGTATATCGCGTCTTGGTAGAAACATCCAGTGCCCGCATGGTTTTTTGAAAAACGTCACGCGGTTTAATTTAAAATATATAATATGTTTTTCTTTATTTACGGATGTCGCCAATGGCGCTTTCGTTTTTTTCTTAAACGGAGTTAAATATAACACGCCACAACTTCTTCATCACTCGAAGACGACATTTTCTCACGTTTAATTAAGCGGTAGTGCACAAATTATACCGAAAACATAACGTCAGGTCCGTAAATGAAAGCAGTTCGGTATCGTTTCGGTATACAGAGCATACTACACCAAAACGATACCGCACTGACCAATCAGGAAACGGCCTAACTGTATACAATTAATAAAAAACATTAAAATGTTCTAACTACACTAAATCTAACAGCACAATAAAATATGGCGTCGAAAAATTACTCCACATCTCTGTCAACTGGCATTATGCCCAAAAAACTGGCGGTATTGCCAGGTTATGTCGCAGGGCTTTTCTCTACAGAGCCTTGTTTTTTACCCGACTACGGCAAAGCCAAAAGGAAGGGTTATGATTAATCTATCTATAATTATGTCTGAATTTGACTAAATCGTTTTTTCTTGTTTTTTACCGACATAGCTTGCAGAGTACGTAAACTGAAGTGGCAGAGGGCTTGCCATGCTTGTCGAAGGACCGATGGCCGGTGGAGCAGACGAGTCTTGGAGTGGAGACCGTGTATCGGCAAGCGTAGTGTGGGACGTCCTCCAACTAGATGGACCGACGACCTTAAGAAGGTGGCTGGGACAGACTGGGGGTGCGGAAGCCGGAAGAAAGGGTGTTGTGGCACAGCCTGGGAGAGGCCTATGTCCAGGAGTGAGCTGCAATAGCCTGTGGATTTCAAAAAGGGGAACGTCTTAGAGGGGGTGCAATACTATCCTGTTGTCTGACTATACGAACCAACTGCGATCGTCAATTTGTTTGTCAAGATGGGTGATTCAAAATCCAATTCGACCGTACATTAAAAGTTCGTGTAATTAAAACTACATAATTTTATTCGATTTATTTCTTGGTCATAAGAGCTCTCCGTTTGATCTTTGGCTCGGGCAACATTTAACTGATCCCCAAAAAACTTATTGATCTTCTAATGATGCACACTTTTTTTTTATAATTATGCCTCTTTTTAACTTTTTGGCCTTTTTGCACAGCGGCCAGCGAGCGCTACATACAAGTTAGTCGTAGTAACTTGGCTATTTAATATTTTTAGTTCAACAAAACAGGAATTATTTGAGTTTCACAAAAAGAGGTGCAATAATTATACAGGGGTATTCCTCGAAGCGCACCAACTTTGAAACGCACCAAATGAAGCGCACCAAAAGTATTCCTTGAAACGCACCATTCTGATGCGCTAAGAAAATCAAATTAAAAATATGATAATTCCTTTGGTGCGTTTCAAAGTTGATGCGCTTCGAGGAATACCCCATTATAAGATATTAGAGTGTTCATTAATATTTTTCGCGCACAATGGGAATAATTCGAATTTGATTTTAAATACATGCCCCTTGGCAGTTTCTCGTCAATAGCTTGTTTAAAGACCCATCCAATGGGAAAATAATAATAAAAAGGTTTAATTTTATTTCAGCCCGTTATAAAGTTATGATGAATGTTTCCTCGCTAACGCGTTAAGCGCCATCTTATGCAAATACAGAACTGGCCACCATTGCTAAATCTAGTCCAACTAGGATTTATAGGAGCATGGCTAAGCTAGATTAAATTCTAGCTTACAACCCGTATAAAGGTGATACCTTATCGTGAACTGAACTTAATGAGTTTTCGACACTATTTCTATAACGTTCTACATAATTATTATATTAAATTCCGGGGAATAGTATATATTTTTTTTTTTATTTGGGCACCAATTTATTACAGTATTTTATGGCTAATAATAGGTTTCCCTGTACAAGGATAAGTATAAAACTTCTAAGATTTTCTTTAAATTCAACAGGTGCAATTTTACTTAAGTTATAGTTAAGTTTATTTTTTTTTTAAACAGTTTGATTAAGAATCGAGACTCTTTTTCAGTCCGCTCCGTTTCGCTCAGTCCTTGCTCATCATACCGAAGGCACTGTGGAGAGCCTTCAATACTTATTATAAGTAATATTACTTTTTGAGTGACTGTGAGGTAATGGCGAGATAAGACCCGCAGAACACAGCCTACAAATGCGTTGCTTATTAAAATCGATTGATATTAAACAGGCTATTACGATTGCCCGGGCAATTTGCATGATTCTAATAGCCTAAAGGTTTTAGACAGAAGTGCAAACATTTCTAATTGTGGTGTCTAATAACAGTTTGTGTGATTTTGAGCTAAATGGTTAATGTTATCTGATATTGTAGTTTCTACTTCGATATAATAGGCTGAATGGGTCGAGGTGGAGACTAGTCCGGTTTTAACACTTTGATAGAATATTCTAGACATTTGTTTTGTTTTTTTTTTTATCTAGAGAAAATATTCAGGGTTAACTTTATTTGAAAAGCAAAAGCATTAGTTGTGCATTTTAGCTTCTGACGTTTCTTAAGCGCCCAGGTTTGTGTGTGTGTAATAAAATATTTAGATTTTGTGAAATATACAATATTGATTGTTACAGCTGTTACTATAGGGAAATCAACTAAAAGAAATACAAACGATATAATTTTTTTAAATAAAATAGCAACTATCAGCAACTCAAAACAAAAATACAACCTACTACGATTTTAATACCAAATTGTTTTGCTACAGACACTTTAAAAATGATTTTAATATCCCAGTTACGGAATAAATTACATAATTTTATTAAAATCCATGTTTCAACATCTTATTATTTTGTACCAACTAAGCAGGTAAGACTTAATTTCCCTCCCTAATTGTTTCCTTAATCAAAGCAAAGAAAAACTTGAAGGCGATGTAAAAATGTATCTATTTTTGCATACGGAACCGCTCGATGCATCTATAAAATTGGAATCACATATCGTGATTGCTACTTAAAAATGGAATGTCGACGGTTGCAGGAAATCAAATTGAAATTGTATATATGTTGGTGAAAATGTCGATCCAAGGAGCCACACGATTCTCAACACATTTTTATTACAAATACGATTCTAGATTAAATTCGATGCATTATAATATAAATCGAAGATCTATCTTTGGTTGTGTTAATGGAAATGTGGGGGGTAGAATAAGCCGAAGCATGTTTCTATGATTGTGAATGATTTGAGTTTGATAAATCGTGAAATCAAATAAAAATAATTCTTCTTAATTGCCAGCTCAAGTAAAATCTTCTGAAAATGGGTAATGAAAATAGGAAGATTACATAAGATGGAATACTACAGACAAAAGGAAGATACATACAATTACAAATCATCTAGCGGCCCCTTATAAGCAAAAGCATTTGGGTCCAAAAACCCGACTCTCCGAAAAATTACAAATCTTCAAAACAAAACAACTCTCCCTCTACCAAATTCACCAAAAACCATTTCAACGTCACCCGAAGTCAAAACATCTAATCCTAAACTCTCAGGTACCTACAGTCATACACAAAGATAAGTGCATGCGTCCTCGGCACATCGCCGTAGACCTCTGAAATTACCTCCCCGATTGGCTTCGAAATATGAATGGTAAATTGGATGGCACCGTGGCCCCCACATGCCAGCTTTATGCTTGTATGTACTGAACAATGCTTAAGAATATTCCATGAATGCAAAATAAGCAGCTAACAACGAAAACGTATGTATTGTCTTTGTTCGTGTCTTCTATGATTATGTCATACTTTTTACTATTGAGTTAGAAATTTTTCATGCCAACTGTATCTTTAGTGGGAATTGTTTTTGTTGAATCTAGGTCACAGGCTTTTTTATTATTTTGCAAACACCTATGTATATTATTACTTCTACTGTGTAATTTATTTTAAAACTAGCTGATCCAACAAACATTGTTCTGTCCAAACAATAGTTGATACAAAAAATATTTTACGTCCTTTTGTATTCAAATATTTCCCAAATTTGACAATTTTCCGGAAAACTTTTATAATTTTTCTTTCCATAAATACCAAATTTGGACTATTACGAACGTTTTTAAAAACAAAATAGCCAAATCGGTCCAGTCATTCGGTACAGTCCAGTTCAGCATTTCATTTTCATTTATATAGACATATTTTTTTTTTAATTAAGTAAGACATTCCTACCTAAAGACTTGTAATTACATTCTAAACAATATTTTTGGATAGTATCTATAACATCTACCTACATGAATCAAACTGTTTTAAAATAGCTACCTAATAATGCCCTTCTTTATGATATAATAACACTATAACCATAAAACCATAAACAACTGCGTAACGTTTTATAACTATCCTGAAAGATACACATCACACCTATTTTTTTGTTTACCCTCAAAAAACTTACATAATAACCCAAAACAGTCCTTCAAAAAGTTATAAAGTCCCAATAAAAACATTATAAAGGCAGTTATCAAACTACAATAATAATTACGAACAAAAAGTGACAAGAACACTACTGAATATACCTACTACAAGGGAAACGCCGCGTGGCAAAACTGGCTAACTTTTAAAACGTTATATGGCCGGTCATAAAACGTTCGTTCCGTACGAGCACAATACTTGCAGAAATATTTTTGAATACGGAATTAGGTTTGCCAAAAGCGCGGGGAGCAGATAAGGCAGAAAAAAAAAACAAATTTGTAACGGGTAAAGTTTTTGGAGGCGGAATGTCTCCCTTGGGTGCTGAATCTTCGTCGGCGTGGCTCGTAAAACGCGGGACGTGGGCAAGCGGGCAAATTTGTCCTGAGAGCGACCTATGACGTTTTGATGGAACGCTCCCCGACTGATTTCCCACACCCTAGATTCATATTCATAACGATACCTCCGCCAACAGTGACATATTTGACCCCAAATCCATGTAGGTCACCCTATCGATACGTGACGAATCACGCGAAATTGATTCGTTAATAAGTAATCTAACTAGCAACTCTCAAACAAAGCAGCTTGTTAAAAATATCATTAAAACTAAAACTCTATTGCGAACTCGTATTCGCTTCGAATGTCCTTTGCATGATGATCGCCTCTTCAAAAGAATGGCACCCGTGTCTAAGCTATCTTGTAGGAATTTTAAATTGGACGAATCGCTCAAATGTAAATGGTTTTCCTTTATACCCCATCCTCTCGGGCTGCCCACCCCCGTCTATTGCGCGCCTAGAGGCGACTGGCATACCAACACACACGCACACACCTATGTGAAAGCCTACGTCGTATATCACCAATGGGTTTGGAGCTCCTTGTTTGCATACGTCATCCGCGCCGCCGTCTCATTTGCATAGCGGAGGGGGCGCCGTAGTGGGTCATCTTACATTGGCATCGTTAAGCTGACACTAACACACACAAATCTCACACACGCTCACATCTCATCTCGACATACAACTAGGAGTAATGCGAGTGTGAATACGTAAATACGCGTCGGAATCGCGAGTTCAAAAACGCGAAACGCAATATGTCTTCATAGTAAGGAGGTGTAGGAAATCTTTTTAAGGGACTCTAACAAAAGGGCGGGAGACGTTATCAGGGAAGGAGATCTCATGTTTTTGATGTGTTCTCTAAATATATGTGGGATATTATGTAGTCACATAAATGTTATTTCAAGTACTTGCCGGTTATTCCCGGAAATGGCATAAACTGAAATCAATTTTATCGCTCGAGCAATATTAGTTGTGTACAGTTCTGTCCCCCGATAGAAAAAAAGACGCATCTAACATTTTTTCCAGATTTGAGTTATATATATTGCAGGAATCAGAAAAAAAAGGCGCATCTGCCTGTATTTTTACATCAATCTGGAAAAAATGTTAGAAGCGTCTTTTTTTCTATCGGGGGCAGAGTTTGCCATTAATGTAAAAATGTAGAACAAGATTAGTTCTGTCATAATTATATTAATAATAAACCAATATTTTAAATTGATCTAATAAATCGCAAGAAAGTTCGTAAAGTTTATTTTTGAAAAGGATAACTAGCTAAGTACCTTCAATTAAATACTGTCACTCAAAGAAAAGATACGATATATTTATTTGTCAAAAATACGTTTAGATTTACAATCAGTTGAAAAGATTACAAAAAAAAAGTTTTAACATGTTTTGCTTAGAAAGACGTACAAATACAATAAAAATAAAATCGAAAGTACAAAAATCATAAAGTTACGTTAAATTAATTTAAAAAAATGTCTACATCATTTAAATAGTCGTCAACAAAATAGTAGCATTTATTAATTAAAAGTTTTTTCATGCTTTTATTAAAACTATTAATATTCAAATCTTTGTATGAATAAAAAGATAGGTTAAAACCAATTAAAAACTAATCAATGAGCATCACATACTAAAGATGGCCCATCGTGTGAGCCACCAATAAAACATGGTCTAAGCTTCATTCACCTTTCTATTTCCAATCACCGGCTATCGAGTTGAATGGTAAGGGATCGTAAACAGTTTAATGTGTGGGAGAGGTTGGCTAGTTGGCTAATTAATTAAAGAAGCCATCGTATTATCGTTACCCACCCTTGGCTGATAAGCGAGCGATATATCGGGGATAGGCTTGTCTGCAAAGCTAACTAGGATAGAGTTTATAATGGTGGCAGTAAAAGCAGTAGAATTTTTAAATAAAGTTAAGTTTGCGGGTAAGCAGTTTCATTTGTTAATTTTATTCGATTTCCTTACCTTTAATAGCTTAATAGCTTAACAGAAGAAAATTACAGTTGGGTTTAGAAACGTGCCGCCTCGCTAGAAAGAATGTGAGGTTATTTGGACCCGTTCTAAGGGGTTCCTTGATCCCTCCACAATATTTTTTTTTGCCAGAGACGCATTTCTTTTTTAAATACATAGATTATTTTAAGTATACTTAAAAAAAGATCTGCAAAAGCGAGCCTAGCGAATTAATTTTTAGGTATATTTTTAAGACTGTTTTTCACATTTTTCCTGTATTAAAATGGAAGAAGATAAGTACTAGGATAGTTCCTAATACTTATCTCATTATAATATAATACACTTATCGTATCACGTCATTACTGGTTTATTTATTTTCCAAACACGAATCAGAATCTCCCACCCTCGAGTCTGCTATTCACCGCTAGATGGCGCTACGCGTTCTCGCCCTTAACTGCCATTTTATGAAATTAAATTTAATTTTGTAACACCGTTCACAGTTTTCTCATTACACTTATAAATATAGAAAATGCTATTTTCTTTTCCTCTCCCGAAGCGAGGAACTCTTCAGTTTAATGAACAAAGTTGTAGCTCCGCACTTTTCCATTTAAAACTTTTCATATTGATTTCAAAGTTTATTTTTTATAACAATGAACTTGATTCTAGAATAATGAGTTCGATCGAACTGTTTAATTGAATCAGTTACCAATAAGAGTTCTTTGTTTGTGTATTTAGTTGTATTAAAAGTCGTTTTTAAAATTGTGCTAGGGATAAAGAGGCGCATAGGCTAGGCGTTTATCCTAGCCCATTTTTTTGTTTGTAAATTTTTCTAAAGTAGGTACTTACTTACCTACTGCAAAAATTTGCCAATTATTGCCAATATTGAAAGTAACATTTTAATTCCAGCAAAAATAACTTAGAGGTATTTTGTTGTTGGTTCAACAGGCTTTATTTTTAATTGGGCACTTTTAGCCTCCGAATTTCGTCCCCTCGATGGGAAACAATGGTTTAAGAAATCCATACTATTACAGGTTCCATAAAAGGTCTAATATTATCTTGGCCTACATTTAGATATGTAGGTAGGTACACCATGGGTATATCTTTCTGATTATTGTAAACAAATCATGGTTATTGTAAACAAATCATGGTTAGGTATATCTTTCTGATTTTTGTAAACAAATCATGGTTATATCTTTCTGATTATTGTAAACAAATCATGGTTATAACTTTCTGATTATTGTAAACAAAAGAGCTTTCAAAGCAATCATAATGGGTCGTTTTGCTAGTAGGTCCATTTGCTTTTAGGACGTTTTGATACGTAGGGATATTGGATACCTACCTAGGTAGAAAAACAACGCAGTCACATAATTTTGCCTTGCAGGTACTATTTATAGATGATATATTTATTATTTTAATGTAGGAAATACACAGATATTGGGTATTTATTTTAGTTTCTCATTAATGATAACACAACGCACACACATATGTATGTCACAATATTTTATTTTATTTTGTATGAGCTTTTTATATTACCATTAATTTATTTATACAACTCCATTAGTTTATTATTCTAGCGTATGGCACTCGTGAGTTGCAGCTGAAAATCAGCGTCAGGTGGCACTTTGTGTTGTCAGCTGACATTATGCTGAGCTGAGGCCCTTTTGGCATTAAAATAATTTGTTTTTTGTTTTTATAGTTTTTATGAGTATTTTTGTTGTAATGCCAATAAACGCACTTTTCTTTTTTCTTTCTTTACGTACCTGCTATGTGGAAGCTATATCAATCAAATAATGGAATACAAAAACTATTATTTAAAGATAAACTTGCAAAGGGAAATGTAAATTTTCAACTTAATAACATTATCTCAAAAATGGATCTAAGTTATGAGCAAAACCCTTTAAAGTATTCTAATTTAAACACTAGAAATATCGCAAGCCTTAACTAACTTAGCACAGACTACCAGGCACCCATAACATACCAGGAGAAAACACAAGCAACTCGATTCAGGAAAATCTTCAAGTTCCCTTAACGGCCAACAGTTCCCCAAGAGGAAGTGAGAGGAACGCATTAATTTAATTTTATGGTTTTTGTGTCTGTCACATAACTAGCTGGTTGTGATTTGTGACCTCTCTAACGAGGAGGGCTTAATAAGTGGTACGGAGGTTTCGTTCTAGTTATGGTTATTTGGTTGCAGATTTTTTCGCTGTCATGTTTTGTAGTAGGTAATTAATGTTACTGGGAGCTTGAAATTGGTATCTCATAAATCAAAGTCAGTTCATTAAATTTAAATTCAATATAAACTTTACAGCTTGCATAACAAAATCAAATAATTAGGTAAACATTTATTGGAGAAAACGCCTAACTTTCTGTACCTACCAATTATTTTTTTTGCATGCTCTACGAAAGAGAATAGTGGGGAGATATTTTTTTTTAATAGATATATTTACACGTACTTCTATGAAAGAAAAAAAAAAATAAGATGAAATTCTATTCATTCATGGGGTAGGACTATAGTAAGAGTGTTTATAGAACTTTGTCAATAGATGGCGTTATGTGTCGAACCATGTGCGATTCAATTGAGGAAAAGTTTTGTTTCAGTGGTCACATTAAAAGTATTTTATTATTCACGATAAATTATTGGTAGGTAGCTACCAATTTAGAATTTTCGCAACGAGTGAAAAATTAAGCAGAATCATAGGTACTGGAGATTTCTACAAGTTCCTTATGAGCTTCGTCAGTCCCGGTTTGATGGTTTTACAGTACCATATTCAGATTAAAACTGCTGAAAATTCACCCTTGACAACCTTACCAACAGCCATATAATAGTGCTAAAAGATAGTACGGTGCAGACATAAAGGGACAGCCTATTAAAGGACGCGGAGAGCAAATCAGAACCACCTCATGTGGGTGGTTTATAGTCAAACAAAATGCTTATTCGCGACAACAATGAAGTTGTGAAGATGGGCAGAGTTCAGAAATAAATGATGGGTCATTTCAACATCGCCCACTGATCTCTGACTGAGCCTACCCAAAATAAAACAGGCAAACCTTACTAATAAGTCGATTTTTATTAACCCAGAGACAGGGCATTTTTTTGGGCTTGCGGACGGTGAGCAATGGGTAGCTCGCCGTCCGATAGGGACCAGGCCCGGGTCGACGGCGCGTTGTGTTCCACGCGCGCCTCAAAGAGATGTCAGCACCAACTGACGGTGTCCGTAAGGGCCAATGCCTGCCAGGGTTGCGAGTTTGTCCGAAAGGGATATCGCGCCCGCCGGGATCGCGATATCACACAGGCAACGGAAGGAACACGGGTGGGTTCTAGTCAGTAAAAGTCTGACACACCCTCCCGCTCCGCCCAGAGCGGGAGAAGTTATTTGATAATTTCACAACATCAAAAAAAAAAAAAAAGGGGCATTTTTTTTGGGTATTATTACACTAAGCGTACTTTGCCTATAAGAAACAAACATTGATAGGTACCATTCTCCCGTTACCAGAGCATAGGCATTAGACTTTTCAACCTATAATGTTCCCACTGCTGGGACACAGGCCTCCTCTCGATGAGAGGGAGTGGGCCGTAATCCACCACGCGGGCCCAGAGCAGTACCCTAATTGTAATACATAATCCATCAGAATCTGAATCGTTTTGAAACAGCTATCTAATTACGCAACACATTTTCGTTGACAATTCCGACTAATCTGTTTCAATTTGACAGGTCAACAACATTCATTGTTTTATTTACGTTGTTGAGCAGATTCTTTTTTCGAACGTACGAAGCAATGGATTAGCAATCTGTTTCAAAACAATTCAGATTCTGATTGATCGTGTATTACGTAATTAGGGTACAGATTGCTAAACAATTGCATCAAGGTCGAAAAAAAATCTGCTCTACAACGTAAATAACGCAATGAATGTCGTTGAACTGTCAAGAAATGAAACAGATTAGTCGTAATTGTTTACGAAAATGTTTAATTAGATAGCTGGTTTTTAGATGTCACATGTCTTCGAATTTTTGGTTCTAGGTTCTCCGGTTTCCTCACGATGTTTTCCTTCAGCGTTTTAGAGCAGTGGTCATGAAATAATTTACTCAAAGTAAAGCGTCTGTCTGGGTTCGAACCTACGACCTGCAACTCGTATAAGTCGCAGTCGCTACCACTGGACAACCACTCCCCAAAGTAATAAAATTCAAACAAAACCACATATTCGTCATTATAATAATATTCATTAAAACGTCAAAACAAAAATTAATCGGAACTCGATCATCCAATCTTCTCATCACAGATATCGTGAACATTGACACTGAATCATTCCTCTAAACATTCCAACAGAACATTAAACAACACGATCGAGACGAAAGTACACCCATCTCTTTCACACCTCTTGTTTCTTACTACACCCATTTATCACTATTTGAATAAATTCAATATGTACATTGAATTGCGTGTAATTAATGGTTTTATTCGTTTAGCACTTAAAACGCTTTAAGGGCGAGGTGTCCAAACATTTGGCGTCCCTTTCTTCCTGGGACGGAAGACAGGGATGGGCGATCGCGCAAGAACACCCGCTGGTTTAGATCATTAATATTGATTTGTGGTCAATCAAAGCTCTGGAGGATTTCACTTTTAATGTTATTATTTTTTGTCCTACGCCTTCGATGGCTTGGATTTAAGCATCCTTCGTTAGCGGGAGGTAGTTTTTGTTAGTCTCAAGTTTTGTCGCTAAAATTATTTTAAGTATTTCACATGTCAATTGGCTCAATCTCATGCTTCATGATTAGACCGATATTATACAATCGAATAATGTATTTGTATTTTTTTTTTAATAACGGTACTTTTGGTTGTCCTTGGTAAGAATGGGGGTTCCACACACGACAGGTAAGTAAAATGAAAACGCTCTTTACTTGCTAATACTTTTATTCCGCACAACTGTACTATTACACAATCAAACAATGACTGGCTCTGTGCTACATTTTACCATTTAAAATTACTTTTGCCCCACCCAGAAATAACGATACTAAAATAAGATAATCCGTTGTTTCTAAGTGTGCAAAAGTAAAATAATACATTCAGTTGTCATATTGAATATACAATTTGCACTTGGACAGTTTTGCCAGCTCACAGTTTTTAAAACTCGGTACTTATTAAAATAATACATTTTTTAAATCAAATCAAAAAAATCACGATAGTTTTCTTAGTTTCGACACCAGTAAATTCCAGTGAATTTCGCTAAATACTATACACAGATCTACAGTTATAGTCAACGACACTGTTAAGCTTCGTACAGACAAGCGCGACGCGACAGCGCGGCGCGACACCGGCTATTGTTAAACCGTGAATTTTTCTTAGAAATTGTATTGTTCGGGTCGAGCCGCGCTGTCGCGTCGCGCTGGTCTGCACGAGCCTTTATACAAAATTAATTACAAATGCATATCTATTTAAGATTCTGATGTAATAAAATTAGCATACCTATTCATCAAATGCAAATGAGCCCAACAATTAATCATTGCACACAACCTGTTTAATAATATTCAAGTTCAATATCAACTTAATAATTAGAGACAATTGTACAATCGAAAACAAAAGTGCAACGAGTACTAGTCAATACAATAATATTAAGTGTGGAGTTCTTATACCCACTTAAACAACAAAGCGTAATGATTCCACTCGACAAATAAAGGAGAGTACAGTCACTAGTGATGTCTATTTCTCTGTTGGAATTCCGGGATTCAGATGTTGTTTGGGGGACATTCGTTTTAGAATCTGATCTTAACTCCCCAAGTATAGTGTTTATGTTCACAAACAAGATAGGCATTAGATCGATTTTCATGGATTTTAAGACAGGAAGACACTGCTGTAGTTGGAGGCAAATTGACATATGTCGAAGTTATTCATGTTACAAAACGACGTTTTCTACAACAGCTCAACAGCTGAACTCCATTTTAAATAAGATTAGACATTTAAACAAACCTTTTTTACAGTCCGTTCAACCGATTCTGACTTCTATACCGTAGCTATAAGGATGACATTAAAATTAAAAAAGTGGTTACAATACTGTAGCCGCCATTTGTCATGGCACCAATGCAATAGAAGTCAAAATCGGTTGAAGGTAGTGTAAAAAAATGTTAGTTAAATGTCTAATCTTATTTCAAATAGAGTATAGGAAAAATCACATGAAAAGCAATTGATTAATAAACTGACAGTTGCCATAAAATACAAACTAAAATAAGAATGTTATTTTTATAAAAACTTTTCTTGTGATCCATACCCGGGACACAACTGTCCCAATCCCGGAATGTCGAGCACGCATCAGAACCATAACAACACTAGTACAGTCATACTCAGCGGTGAGCAATGACCGGGGCCGACAATCATTAACAAGGCAGTGTCTTATCTAACTGAATATAATTAATGAAACCACCACTCGCTGTGAAGTACCATACATTTATTGGCACGAGAAGCTTTTTGTGATGGTGATAATAATTATGGTGATTGGGATTAATGGTTAATTGGTGATTATTGACTTTTCGGAATTTGTCCCCTTCTTGATTAATAAAACCTTGAAGTTTATAAGCGCTACACACAATATTTGCTCCGTTTTTGACACTTCCAAGTCAATGAAGCGAGAGAAGGAAACTTTAGAAGACTTTGAAAATTGGAAATTAGAGGGATAATTAAAATTAAGGGATAATTAAAATTAGAGGGATAATTAAAATTAAGGGATAGTTAAAATTAGAGGGATAATTAAAATTAAGGGATAATTAAAATTAGAGGGATAATTAAAATTAGAGGGATAATTAATATTCAATAAATGCGAAAGTGAGTTTCTTTGTTTTTTTATTTGTTTGTTACGCTTTCACGCTAAAACGGCTCAACGGATTTGGATAAAATTTGGCACATGGGTAGACCATGACCTGAAGAAGGATATAGGCTACTTTATATCCTGGATCGCAGAAGAAGTCGCGGGCAATAGCCAGTGGTTAATAAAAAAAAAAAAAAAAATTGAGCTTTGATATATTACGATTTTCTTGAAATACAAAGTCAACATTTGACTTTTGAAACATTCTAATAATTAGCTAGCTTATGATATCACTCACTTATATTTTTTTAAAGAGGCGTTCAGTACTGTAAAAGTTAATAAATATGCACTAGTAGTAGGTACCAACATATGTTTTATTACTTATTTAAAAGCGTTTATTCTGAAAGTGGGCAACGTCGCACATAGCTGTCAAAAATTTACCTGTATTGATTCATTTGACAATATTACTGTATGGAAATAAGAAATGTGGCTAACTAGCAAACTAGAATATTATTTATGAAATGCAATAATTAATATCGTAACAACGAATATTTCGTTTTAGGTGTAAAAAAAGTATTTGGAAAATTTCGAAATGCCTTTTTTACACCTAAAACGAGTACAAAATCAAATTCAATGTTATAATTGCAATTCATTATTAATATTCTAGTTCGCTAGTTAGCCACGTTTCTTATTTCCATACAGTAATAATAATATTGTCAAATTAATCAGTACATGTAAATTTTTGACAGCTATTTGCGACGTTCCCAAGTTTTAGGATAAACGCTCATAAGATCCTTACACCAACGTCGCATAATAACAAAGACTCACAAAATACCACCAATTAATCCTCTCACCCGATTACCTTTACCTCAAACAGTTACACAAAGATTAAAACAATTCATTACTAAAATTAATAACTATCCAGACCTCGAAGACCTCACGACTGCCTTCATTTAATACATTCCCCTTTATAGACTTAAAACCTTGAGCTATGGGGTGCTAACTATAATTTGAAGATGAATAATGGACGAGAATCATTGGAATTATGAGGTTGCACATTCCTTTGACCTTACTGATGGCGATTCGTTGTGTTTACTTATATTCCTTGATGGATGATCCTAGTTTTGCAGATTTGCGTTTTGAGGAATGGACTCATGTACATCTTAATAATGTTTGTTTTGTGTGCGAATGAAAAGGGCTAAAAATATCTACAGGCAATGATATTGATGATCTTGTGAATTTCTTTCCCATTGATTTTATGAAATTATTCTTACGTCTAAGGGATAGGGACGTCTTTTGGCTTAATAATAACAGTCGCATGGGTCGATCTACAAGGTTAAGCAACGCTTGCCGAGGTCAGACCGTGGATGGGTGACCATCTATTACATATCGAGCCCTTTATGCCTTGAAAAGCACGTTAAGCCATTGGTCCCGGCTGTCATTCGTAGATCACTGACAGTCGTTACGGGTAGTCAGAACCCCAAAAATCTGACAACCAGTCAACCATCCATCTTACCAAGGGGTACCGTTACCTAGTAACTGGGTTGTGGAGGTCAGATAGGCAGTCGCTCCATGTAAAATACTAGTATTCAGCTGCATCCAGTTAGACTGGAAGCTAAACCCAATATAGTTGGGAAAACGCTAGGCAGATTGATTCTTAAGTCTAAGGTAGCATTAAAATGTTTTTAAAAAGCATCTTGGTAATAAATAAAGCAATCCAAAAATAAAGCTCAAGTCTCCACAACATCAATGTATTTTTGTATAAACATTTATGTATTGTACTGAGTTTTCATTATGTGGTGGAGAAAATAAACGTTTTATTTTTATAAAAAAGAAAAGAAAAAAAAAAGGAAGATATACAGGATGGCACATCGACGCGAAAACTTTTACCATGAATTCAGTACGTGATTCTGAACCCCCTGCGTCGAAATTTTTCGTCAGTTATTTTTTTTTAAATCTTCTGTTCCATACATTTTGACCGCGTTGGTATTGCACTTCTCTATGAAACAACAGATTATTTTTTTGCGTTGAAATTGTTTGTCGGTTCAGAATCATGTACTGAATCCATGGTAAAAGTTTTCGCGTCGATGTATGCCACCCTGTATTAAGTAAAAAGAGATATAGTCAGGAATCAAAATCATAAGACAATGCTCAGAACCGAGGATCCAGAACGATTGGGTACAAATCCAAAACTGACCAGTAACGACCACTTACAAAGGTGCTAATTCACACAATATTACGTCAACGCAATAAATAACTCCTGTCGCAACGATTTTCAACAAGCAAACGTATTAATTTATGTTAAATAATGCAACAATACATCAAAGTTTATAGTTTCTAATTGTGTAATGTTCTAAGCTCCATTAATTATATCTGAACGTGATAAGGAACCCGATTCATGTCCATTGTTCGAGCAAACTTCTAAAACGTCGCTTTAATTGATTTAAACCGTGAAATATTCGTGCTAACTAAATCTTGACGGAGTTTATAGTTTGCTTGCGGGTGCGCATGATCTTTTTGCTCTTTCAATGATTTGGGATTTTGAAGAGTCAATTTTGTTTAGTTTTTAATAAATTTACCCTTAAATTTTGTTTTAAGTTTCAGGTTTATTATTTCCATATAGTTTTTATTTGAATAGCAGGCAGGGTCAACTTTGATTCAGTGCAAATTCAAAGGATCTTTTTGTGTTTTTGTGAGTCCATCAGTTTTCCAATAATATTTCATGATTCCTGCAAAAACCTGCTTACAAGATTTTAGTCTTTAAATATCAGTTCTTCTCGGGAATACTTAATTTGATAAGTATCAGATCTGTCATTGATATCACACTGATTCATATTCATGTCATTGACATTTATTATTACAAGTAAAATATTTCATGCTTGCCTTTGATACCTATTCAGAGCACTTTAATTGGTATCGCTGTTCGAGATAAATCTTGTCATTTGTTTCAATAACTTTAAGTTATTCGGTACATTACGAGCCACTTGATTGCGAAGTCGATGTCTGATGTTCTCATTAATTTTATTGAGCATCGATTTTCGATTTGCTTTGCTGAAAAGTTCGTGGTAAAATTACTTTTTTGCAATTAAAATTGAATAAAAAACTAAATATTGATGAATGAGCGTTATTTTAATTTTTCTGTGAGCTTCATCTGATTTTATTTATAGCCAGCTATTTCCTTTTTTTTTCATTTAGTTTAAGGCTCTAATTTAAAAGAGTGATCAACTTTATATAATTTTCAATGGATATATATGGCGTGTAATAAAATATTATGCAAGTGTAATAAGTAGGTGTCTATTTCATTACAACTCAACAAGCACACAATTGAAAATAAAATCATTAACATGCTCTTTTAAAAGCTTATCTTTCAATTCGAGTCCATTCACAAAAGAGTCGTACACTTGTGCCAGCAATTCAAAGAAATGAGTACAATAGTTTGGATATCCTTGATCTTTATAAAATTCACTTTTTGCCGTAACAATAACACGTTGATAAATTCTCCCTACAGGCCAGGTACCCAGTTTAAAAAACATAATTAATCATTAAATATTGTTTGACTATGGTTGACAGCAAAAATTAATTAACATTCCATGTAAAAAATACAAAAAGAAAATCAGGTGTCTCCATGAAGGTACGCCTACATTCATTCAATTTATTTTGTGCACAGACAAAGATTATTACGCAGAGCATCCTGCTTTTATTTTGATGTCTATAACTATAAATAAAATGATGCTTAAGGCACCTCTGAAATTTTATAGTATGTCGATTGAATGTATTGTTATGCCAAAATACAGAAACTTTAAAAAAATTATTTGATATATATATATACCAATATACGGACAATTTAAAAACTCATCGAAATTAATCAATAATATGTTGCTTTTAGTCATACTTGCCAAAACTACTTGCGTATTAGATTTTCAACTAAAATAAATAAATATGAATAACATGTTACCACATTTATTCAACAGGCTATAAAATTGCTCATACCTGCTTAGTCAAAGAGTAGTTTCAATTTATTTACGAGAAAATTAGCATCATTCTCTTTTTTGACAGCACAAAAGTTATATAAATAAGTAACGTGTGCTATTGCAATTACTTCACCTAACACAATTATTAAGACACAAAATTCGTTTTGATAATTACCTGCCTTCAAACTATCACTCCTCACAGAAATAGGCAAAAAAGCCCACGAACCATCAAACAGGTGACATATCTGCCACCAAAATCTCTGTCCACTTGCATCTGTTATCTACCAACAAGTTCAGTAGCCGATCGGTCGTCCGGCCGTTAGTAATTTGACAGTTCAGATGACAGATTACAACGAGCTCGGGAGACCACCAGGGTTTTGTCGCTTCACTCCATCAAGTATCGTTTTTGTTTATGAGACAACACTGGCCCCTAATTGGGGCTCCGGTGCTACCAACTTGATTATGCTGGATTACCGAATTGTTTAATGAATGAGGTGAATTTTAATTAGTGTTTTTAAAGTTTTAAGGTTGGAATCGATCATTTATGACGTTAAGATGTTGGAGGATGTTTCGAGCATCATTTTGAGCTTCGCATTAAACTACAGGTTTGAATTGTTTGTCCACAAATGCTCGTTTATTTCATTTGGTCAAGCGTTGGTTCAAGTCTTTAGCCTCGCCTTTTTCCATTTCTCACTGGTCTTCAGGTCATTTAACCTGCGCTAAACAATTATTATGGGAACTGATATTAGGTCAAACCAGTTGGCAAAGCAAAGCTGGTTCGAGTAATTCAATAATTATAATCTGTATGTACTAATAAAACATAACAATATTACTGAAATCTTGATCTTATCTGTTACTCGTAGTTAATTGATGAATGACTAACCCGACACGCCCACACTCACGTCTGACTGTTGATTCAATACGGGTAATTTCGTAATCGTTGTCACTCGCTGATTTGTATGATTAATGTTATTGTTCAGAACTGAGGAGCATATTTTCCTTGTTCTTAAAAACTCTTCCAAATATAGTAGATTAGCTGTGCCCCGCGGTTTCATCCGCATAAAGCCTCATGCAGAGTAGCGCGACGCGACTCGAACAACACAATTTCTAAGAAAACTTCACGATATAACAATAGCCGGTGTTGCGTCACGCTGTCGCGTCGCGCTTGTCTGCACGAAGCTTAAGTCTCGATCCCGATAAAAAGTATCCTTTGTCCTAATCCAGGTCATGGTCTACCCATGTGCCAAATTTCACCGAAATCTATTCAACCGTTTTAGCGTGCAAACGTAACAAACAAACAAACTCACTTTCGAATTTATAATATTAGTTAGGATATTCGTCCCATAGAGTCAAAAACAGAGAAGATAAGAAGTTTGTATATAATTATGTCAACAAGTAAGAGAGGTGGAATGACCAAGATGCCGTAGCTAAGCCACAAATATCAGACCTCTAGAACGAAACAGCTGGAAGCCATAAAGGGATGGCGAGCAGTGAGATGTTGCAGGTTGACAGTAACGGTTACCTTCATGTCAATACGAGTCTTAAAACTACAACTTGAAAGCAGAGTACATCACTCAATATATCGATTTGGCGCCACGAAGAAGGTCAAAATTGTTGATGTTGATGAGTCAGGCTTTGATTGGCTGTAGTTTGCTCAGGTGACATAACATCTAAGCCATCTCTTGCGATATCTTCGTGGGAACTAAAGGTGCGATCTTGGCTAGCAGGAACTACATAACACTTCTAAGGTACCCAATCAACAAAACATTGAAATCACCATACAGAGGTATCTACTCAAAAACTTTCAAATATTTAATAACGAGAGTACTCACGGGCGGTCTTTCGACAAACACAACGAAGTACTTGTCTTTCACAATACATTTCTAGTAAACGTCTGGTATTTAAATATAAATCGAAAGAGCGGAACACAATGGTGTAATCGATAATTGAATTCAGCATTGATGAACTTTACACCGCTCGACCTTAAACGTGACAGATTAGAATGGAATCCATGCTGAGATGTATTAGGAGTTGATATAACGCTGCATTCAATTTGACACGGTCACGCATTTTTCTTCAGTCGGAGAAATCAGAATTCCCGTAATTTTTAAGAACGTTCGCATTCGCATCTCACTCGCAATCTGTCAAAAATACAATCAATTTACCAAAAATTTTGACAAGTTTGACAGATTGCGACTACAATGTGAACGTTTTTTAAGTACGACAATTGGCCTATTAGTATTTTCTACCATAAAATGTGGACCAGCTAGGTGATGTACGGGCACAATCAAATACTGTCTTAACTACCCTCGTAATACGCTTGCCATAGTTTTGGTGGACTAAGCTGTCGACACAGTATAAATCCGGACAGTACAGAAACTACGTAGTAAACATTCGAAACGGCACACTCACACAGATGCGCTCATTGACGAGACCCCAAAGTGATTGTCGCGGTGCTGTCAGTTGCGGGTGCCGTGACGAGACGAGTGGGTGCCGCGATCTTATTGAAAATGGAGGGTAGGTAATTATTTCAGTAAAATATTCCTAGTTTCCATACTGTCCAATTATATACTGTGCCTTAGATAAGTTAATAAACATAGACAGCTCCATTACTTTGAAACTCCAGAATTATGTCTACGGACTAAAAAAAACATCATACATACTGTATCATCAGCTCTATATCAATATCATTACATGTCAGATTAGGCAAGTCACCATCTGTCAACATACTTAATGCCAATTAAAAGATTTAGAATTATGGATCTTTGTTTGACTGTTACTAATATCGAATGCTTTGTGACAAGCTATGCTAACGACTTTTTATTTCCTCTTAAGCCGTGACTCACAATAATTATAGGAAGGGTATGTGCATTGCATTTCTATTCTATTCTATTTTTAATAAATGGCAAGCAAAGTCGATGTCGACTATTCTGCCAATGTCTAAAGTGAGTTGGAAAAAAGCATTGCATTTATTAGTGGAGTTAATTCTTGATTGTCACATTTTGACAAAGGATAAGTACCGTTTCGTCGTCACCTGTAAAAAGGTGACTAATAAAAATTATGTCAGCCGGAAGGGCATCAGGGACTTAATGGGTGCTTATAAGAACTGCGGTCCCAAATCCATCTATGAAGCTTAGATGTAGTGGCAATGTCCCATTTTACCTTTGATTTCATTTTACTGGTCATTGAAACAAAAGTTTAGAAGAAAGAATACTTAATTTTCCCCGCATTGCTTGCCATTCGGGATTGTTTACTGTCTAGTAAACAAAGATTTTGATTGACTACGAGACGACACAAAAGAAAGTATCAATGTACCTAACAACTTAATCGGTACTTGAGCTTGTCTCAGTTGGCAGTCATTACAAAAGCTAAGTTAAGTCACTGTTGTGTACGAACGCTTTATAAAAACGTTGACCACTTTTGCACATTGTCACATTAAACTCAAACAAAACTCGTCAATTGATGTGATAGGTAGATATAGTCGACCTAGTAAATTGCTTTACCACTGTTGACAACAATTCCCAGTAAATTGAAACTTCACTAAGGTTCAAACTATTTAACTAACCCATAGACAAAATAATAGATCATGTCGTTTTATGACGTGCAAGTGGCATTCAACTTTAGGCGGTAAAGCAGTAACGAGGTCAACTATACGTCACATTTTTAAAGGCGCCATTTGTGTCGTATAATGTGAGAAGGTTCTAAATATTATTATGGGTTTGTGGCTACATAAAACAGGCGCATGAATGAATGAATGACACCACGATTTGACAGTAGCACCTACTCCCGATATGTTTTTGCCCGTCCTGAAAAGTTAATTAACTCACTCCAAAGTTACGAACTACTTTCGGACCGGCCCGTATCCTCGTTGACGGATTTCGAGAGTAGGTCCCAAGCTACGCTTGCCGCGGTCGGTTCAAGGATGGGTGACATCCATGATAGCACGTTAAGCCGTTGGTCCCGGCAGTCAGTCCTAGATCTTTGATAGTCGTTACGGGTAGTCAGAAGCCCAAAGTCCAGTTACTGGGTAACACGATACCCCTTGGTATCTCAATACCAAGGGGTATCGTGTTACCCAGTAACTGGATTATGGCGGTCAGATAGACAGTCGTTCCATGTATAATCATAATACATCCAGTTAGACTAGAAGCCGACCCTAACACAGTTGGGAAATGGCTACGCAGATTGATTGTTCAAACTATAGTTTTTTTGGGTAATCGTACTAAGTCTTTGTGATCGCTGCAGTATTTTTCTGTCATTTGTTTTTAGTCCCCCGTTTTATACATATTCCTTTTTTGTCATAAGCCGAGTATGACAGATTGGTTTTACCTTGATCATTAAGTGCTATGTACTTACATAGTTAGATGTGATTAAACAAATTTAAGTATTGTTAATGAGACGGATTTAAGTATTAGTCTCAGAATAAAAACAGGTTCTATGCATATAGATGACGATGATATAAGTATATCTATTCTTTAGATCCATATAAGCTGGTACAAATTCGGCAATTCAGGCAAGAAGTGCACAGGTCAAAGTTTGTAATCCCAACTTGTTAGACCATATTTCACCTACGGAATATTTGTCAGACATAATAGAAACTGATAAATCTAATGTACCAGCTCTTAAAAATTGTAATAATAAGGTCGTTAACCCATTGACTGCAAATGGTGTAGTAACGCATGCTTCGAACGAGTCTAGCTACGATTTGCAAAGCCAAATGAGTATTTGATACATTCCATTTTTATTAGTTTGGGGGATATAGGTACCTAATGTAATATAATATAATATGTTTTATGTAGAGTACCTCCGTACCTGTGATACAATTTATTTATCCTTAAAACTACAGTTAAATTTCAAAAGTTTGCCTCCCCTGCAAGGATAATTAACGAAATAAAACTAGAATAATGATGAAAACCAAAACGGGTAGTTTAATATTTACTTCAGTCTTAGTAGTCATCAATCCGTTACCTAGAAATACGCAATTAATATAAACACACAATGGAAACGGAACATAATATCTTTGGCACGAACTTAAAAGATTAATTGCTGCTAAGCTGCATCGGAAATACGAAGGATGGTGTCCTTACCTACATAAGTACTTATTCATTTATATCAGAGCTTCAAGAGTTCACAGAGGTAGGAACGAGGAAGAACATGGTATACTATAACTAATTTTATAAAATAAGAGCAGCAAGATTTAAAGATATTACAGATTTGTCTATCCTATGAAGCCATCAGGGTTTCTCGAAACTGACTTAGATGTGGAAGACACTTTGTGATAACATGAGGAATTTTATAACATGAAAACTTCAGATAGAATAATATGAAAATAAACGGAGCTTAGAAGACGCACTGAGTTAAAATTACGTTAGTAATAATTTAAGTTACGATGAAACTCAAACTCAAAGCATTCATTAATTCAATTTAACCATTTACTGGCACTTTTGAATTGTCAAGGAGTCGGTCAGTTAGTCAGATAGTTGAAGCTAGTTATTCATTCCAAAACGTAGATCGGAAGATCGGAAGAGAAACTGTAAGGCCACTCTTTTAAATCAAGATATTGCAAAATGTTGGGTAGGATTACATGTTAAGTGAGAGAACAATATACAAAAAAAATAACACACAGCTAATTATATCAAAAACGTTTCGATGAGCGCGTAAACATCTACATTTTCTAATTACGGCTGACGTACGTTGAAAGATTTATAAGAAGTAGATTTTTAATTATATTTACACGTAATATGACGTAAAACGCATTTTGAATGACGCAAGTGTCAGTATTACGGTTGGCACAGACATGCGACCATAGATATAAGAAAGAAGATGTCTATGCATGCGACTATTAATTAGCATTGGAGAGCAGCCACTGTAAAGTTGCAACTCAAAAGTAGGATGCAGTTAATAGTCTTTGAGCTTAATTTCGAGCATCTTAGAGTACAAAATCTAACTAAACACATCAATCGGATTTAGTTTGAATAAAACTCTATTAGATACCTACTGCTCAGGGGCACCAAACTGTGATTATACGCTTCAAAAGCTTAAGCTTGTATGGTGTACCTACATAATAAATATTTTTCTTTTCTATTTGATGAAGTCCTACAAACGCTAGTTCGCGTCGTGCGCTGAACATTACCATCAGATCATCCGGGTTTACTCATTAATTTATTAAGAGATATTTCTGGCTTCCTGCCTGTATTACGTAAGTACGCATACGCGTGATTAGCAGTTTTACGTATTTTTGTACATACATTAATATAAGTACGACACGGCTGTTATTTCTCATCCTGTATTTTTTTATCTAAATAATCTTGTAATGAGTTCGGTGATATATTGAGTTATTTATACTTGGCGTTAGTAAAATTTATTGTCAAGCCTAGGATTAAAACCAATGAGCTCATTTGCAGACGGTTACAAATTAATCATGTGCTAAAGTGATTCATTGTTTATGCTTCTAACACAGTTTCATCGAAAATTAAATTAGATTAGGATGTTACTAATCATGTAGGAAATCATTAAAAAACAAGCTGGAACACTTGTCAATTCTAAAAAGAACTTACCTACTACTTTTGAGTTTTTCAGTAGATAAAAAAATAAAAGCAGACTCCAGACACAGTTTAAAACCGGAAAGAAATGAACATATGGCTGATGATGACTCTATGAATATCTATAGAATATCCTTCTACTTCTCTCGTGATGGCAAAGATTAGCAACTCACTAAGGTATGTTCAGGCGTAAGTAGCCACAATCACAACCATACCACAGCAGCAAAAATTTTACCTAGGGCTGACGGCCTTCACACTTCAAAGAAATTATTAAAAAACAAGCTGGAACACTTTTAAATTCTAAAGAGAAATTACTACTTCTGAGTTTTTCAATAGATTTACAAAGGTATTACCAAACACAGTCAGTAGGTCGTACTTATGAAGTCGGTGAAAAATTAAGAAATGACTGATGATGACTCTCCATGTCTATAGAGTATCTTTCTACTTATCTCGTGATGGTAACGATTAGCCAATCACTAAGGCTATGTTCTAACGTACTACACCGACAACCACACCACAGCAGCAAAAATGAGGCCTCACACAGGCAACGGAAGGAACACGGGTGGGTTTTAGTCAGTAAAAGTCTGACACGCCCTCCCGCTCCACCCAGAGCGGGAGAAGTTATTTGATAATTTCCCACCCTCAAAAAGGCTGACGGCCCAGCGTAAGCCGAACTTATCTTAGTATCTTCATTCGTGAAGGTTACAAACAAACCTAAAAAATCTTTCAAACATAACAAAGAAACCTCACCACATTGTTCACATCTCGTATATCCCTAAAGAATTGTCCAAGCGATCGATTGCGCCGCCAATTAATAAGTCGTGATCATAAATTGATATTAAGATTCTTTGAATTAGTCACAGTGATCTTGATTGTATGTCTTGTATTGTGTCTGTGTGTATTATAGTATATTCTTTAGAGTACTCGGTTCATTAGCGTATCGTGTAGATATGGAGCAAGAATTTTAAAATAAAATAGGTGGGTTATAATTACTTATTAATTTATTGTTTGGTATTGACTTGTATTGTGGGTGTACCTCTGCCGAACCCTTAAATGGAATGGAATGGAATTACGGGCGTGATGTTATGTATGTTTGTTTGGTATAGATATTGAATTTTTGTAGGTCAATGACTTGTATATAATTTATGATGTAGGTAATTGATCATGTAAAAATTTATTACCGCTTTAGAGTGCAGAACATTTTAGCAATTGGAAAAGCAAATAATGTTTAAAATTCAAAATACATGAATGAAATAAAACAAAAAGATGAAGAGAGACAGCTCGATGACTCAAAAGATGAAATGAAAAACAAAGCGAAGTAGAATCGAGAAAAGCAGACTCCACCACAATGTGAGGAGCTAGGAAGACCGAGATGGGATAATTAATGATGAGATACATAACTAAGGAACGAAGCAGTTCAATAGAAATAAGCAGAATTTCACTGACATAATACTTACATACGAAAAATTATCATAACTTTTTCTTTTGAAGCCAAAGTGCAAAAGCGTGAGAAAATCTAACCTAGAAAATATTAAGAAGAATCATTTAAACCTGACTAGTAAGTAAAACTTGAAGACCAATCGCACTTGCCCATTAACACTAGATGCTCAATTACCAACACTACACAAATGACTCTATTCATTAATATTTTGAAGCGCAAACTTAAATATTTCCCACGGTCAACGACGAAAGGCGAACATTAGCCGAACGTTGAGATACAGAACAGATGCAGAAGCTCCAATATTTTCGACGAAAGTGACTAAAGTGACATACACTAAAACATTACTGTAAAGTCAAGAGAAATTGATTTGAAATGAGGTCAAAGTTAAGGAAAACTTAGCACTTCATGCAATCACACTGCAAGATCCATACGGTGACATTGTTAATGGTTATATTCAAGTTATTATTAGCACACTAGATCACCCCCATCCACTCAGTCAGTCTACGGCCAGATATGGCCAGAGATTTTAACCGCCTCTGTCTGTGGTCTAGTAGTTAGACCACTGTCTTAGACCCAAAGGTCCCGGGTTCGATTCCCAAAGGTCTAGCTACCACCATTTAATTAATTTTATTTATTATTTTTTTTTTTTTTTTTTTTTTTTTTAATTTTTTTTTTTTAATAAATGTTTATGTTTATGTTATTTTATCTAAGTCTGTCGCCATAACAACAATGTAAACAGCATTGTTGTGTTTCGGCAGTTAGAGGTAAGATAGCCAGTTCCTCTGTGGTTGAGGATTCCGGGTGAATCTCTCTGACACCTTCAGCCCGATCGTCACTTACCATCAAAAAAAAAAAAATTTAATAATTGGTGCAATTTATCCATGAGTATCATCATCGTGAACAATGCTTAAAACCGACCTTCTGGTCCCATCTTTTGGTTTGTAGTTTCACTCTATTTAGATATTTAGCTACCGTTTTGAGATAATAAATCATTTTGTCGGTACAGAAGACTGGTAATTATCGCAATTAAGGTTAACCAACGATTAGCTTTGTTCTTTAAGAGGAAACGTGGGACCGAGGTGTTTCGGTGAATCACTGCTCTTGGAATTTGAGATGAATGAAGAATTTCTGAAGACCATTGTTACTTTGTGTCTGAACATCACTTCTGAGATTTGGGACTTGAGTCGGGTTAAAAAGACGTTAATGTCAGGTATCGCTAACAAGCAATTGATAAATCATTCACACTTTGCAAGTTACAAGATTTTTTCTTTGTGCGTATTTTCTCAACTCGGGGAATATATCTGGTAGCTACAGTGTTACTTGGTTCCATGTGGAAAGCATAAAGTTGAACACAAAGCGCCATTTGGAACGTTAATTGAAAAAACTTTCTTCAGTATTCTGTACTTTACAAACCATAATCTGTTTTGCAACATTTGTTCCAAATATCAAAACTATTTTTTTTTCTTATCATAATAGCTTAATTCCCCAATTCCAAGCGAAACAGTAAATTAAACAAATACCGGTCACCCGGTCTACTCCTTGATATGCAAATTATGCAATGCCCTCTGTAGCCCCATGAAACATGAGACTCCAGGAGCTAGTGCAAATCTTGGGGTTCATTCGATTGATCGAGTCTGGTTAAACCACGCTGGGATCGGTGCATAACATTCATTCAACATTCGGAACAAAATTCAAGGTCACACTACGTATGTACATTGAAAAACAAAGAAACGAAGAAACATACACGTTCTTATTTAAAAAATATCAAAATGACCTTTCTATACACATTTGAATACTCAAACGTAATCTAAAAGATAATGTGTGGTTTATTTTTACCACAAAGTATCTAAAAACCATTGCACGAAAGCATGATAGATGTTAGCTTAATAAGTTAGATGAAGTTTACGCTGTATCATATGACTTTATAATTTGTAAACACGAAAATACTTAGTGATTTCTAATAAAAAAACTAAATATTTGGTATTTTGTAGATTGATTTATCTTGAAAGATCAATACTGTTTGTAAATATTAGTCATCTTGACGCCACATATAAAATGGATCTTGTGTTAATAATAAGATATTAAAAGCAGTTCTTATGAAATCTAAAAACAGTTCTTCCCACTTCCGTTTCATATTTATGAATTTGATGATTATATACATTGCCCTAAAGAGATTTTATTTTACCCTTTCAAATCACAGTTGTAGAACATCAGTACAAAGCAAACATAAAATACCAAATAAACAAATACTAGGCTCTTCCATTTGTCAATCGATAAACTAATAAAAAACTAATTTATTTCACGATAATATTGTTGGAAATTCCCAAGTCATATTTCAAATTGTTAATAATGAGCCCGGTACCTGACGGTTTGAGATCGCGCTAAGACTTCGATCTAAAGAGGCTGCATTTGCATAAAATCATTAGTAAGCACAATGGTGTGCGGGCAGGGACACGGCCCGAGAGACACCTCACAGTTGCTCTTAAATATCCCACTAACATCAACAAACACAGATCACAAACTGCCCATTACGTGTTCGCAAAAGACTCATCAAAATTTCAACAGTACTAATACAGTAATGGATAGCGCACAACAGAAAGTAGACGTGTATTGATGCGTCGTAAGAATAGCATGGCACGGGCTACAAGCCGCCTCTCGAATATGATTTATCATCGTTCATTAGGCGAGTTTGTCCGCAGCGACAACAGATGGAGCTGATAGCACTTGGCAGGGTGGCCGGCTTGTTATTATTTTTATTACCAGTTTTCAAAGAATAATACTTGAGGAATGCATCTCTTAATGAACTTCCACCCTTTTTGGGATCGACATGATGGATAGAATTAATGTCGCCTCCCATTGTTGATTGGAGACACTTTCAATGGTTTGGGACACGTCTACATTGATTATGTCGCATTGATTTCGGGATTGATACCTACCTAAAATGGTTTTCTGAGAAGGGCCTAATGGTTGTTTTTGCTACCGTGATGTATGGATCATTATTAAATAAAATCTCACGAAGGTGTGTGTGACTAATGATGTTTATAACGGTATTCATTCTATCTAATGTTTCAATAAAGAAAGCACCTTTCCAAAAATAAACCATCTTTCTTTTCAAAAGTATTATATAAAAATGAATCAATATTTAATTCAAACAGCGACAGCCCTAACCAGCAGTAAACATTTTCATAGTCACTCACAATGCTCTCACTAAATCCTCTTACCATTTAAATCTCCCTGCGCACGCGCAGTGCAAACACTGACAATTCTTAAAACTGCATCTTTAACACCGTCGTCAGTCGTGTTCGGAGCGTAATTAAAGGTCCGAAGGGAATTTGCATTCGTTTCTGAGAGCTCGTAGGGTAGAAAAAAAAAAGTTGTTAATTAGCATATTGTATTTTGAAATGTGACGGTTTGCATGCAGAGTTTCATGCCCCTCAGCGGTGGGCTTGAGTCTCGGATTTTTATGAGTCTCACCATGTGTGGACGTGTCTTGATTCAGCTTGTCATGAATGAAATCATGGTTATTGGTTATAATTAGTTTGTTAATACCTGTGTTCAGAGGTTCTGTACTCGGAGTCGGAATTTATGCTGTTTTAATCTGGTGCGATGATATTTGTATATGAAAATAGAAAATTATTTCTTTTTTAATATTCCATGACTTACAAACTTGATTACAAACTTCTATTTTCTTATCTTCTTTTATTTTAAAGCTGCACACAATCACCATCATGTCTACTTATAAAAGTCAACAAAGAACTAAACATTGACCTGCCAGTAAACCACCATTACAAACCCAGTCTTATCCACACTAACCTGCCGTCTAAGTCAATCGTGATAGCTTTAGTTTTGTGTCTCTGTTTTAATTAATTTGGTTCACGAAGTCGCCACTTCGGGTGTCACGACAAGATGCATCGAGAGTACTGACTGACATACTTCAAAATGTCACCAAATCATTGGGATTATCTGCGATCGCTACCGGTAGCCTACCCTTTTGACCGTCATTGTTTCGAGGATTGTGTGTCTAATTCCACATTAGGAATTAGGTCCTGATGCGAAAGATAAACTTAACGAGAAACGTGTTGAAGGTATTAAGTAATGTTTTTAGATGGTTCTTAGTACTGTGTGTAGAAGAGTGGAGATTAAAATACATGATTCTACAGAGTGCTGCAAGGACTTATTTTGGGGCCAATGTGACTTTTGATATTTTGTTTGAATAAATTACAGTAATAATCTTACGTAGGTATTACATTTACACCAATATTGTCTAGCAGCATCCACTTAGAATCCACATGATACTGCAATTACAATTCTACTTGCCATTCATGTTGATTATGATACCCTCACCCTTCGGTGGGACCAATGCATAACTAAGCGGGGTTCGATTGCAAATTACTAGACGTTGATTAGGTGGTATCGAAATAGTTAGTGCCAAATCACACTTACGTCCTTCCTAACCTTTGCTCATCTGATATATTATGGTTTATTTTGTTCCTGAACAGTGCTTTTTCTTTAAATATGTCATGACCATACATACCATTGCAACAACCTTGCAGAATCCTGTCTATTATAGCAGTGGATTGTGATAGGTCATTGTGTCGCAATGTCATCATCTGCATTGTTCTTTTGCTGACTACACCCATTGGCATGACTTTTGTTGTTACCATAATCAAAATCATGGTGAATACGTAATAACTATTGCAGCACAAATTAAATCGTATCGGAGTGTGAGAACCCCGACTATCACGATTGCACGGATTTGGGTGATGTCGCAATGTTCCAATTAGGTGCTCATTTGTGTCAGTCGTGTATTGTTGCCATTCATTGGAGGCAAACAATCGACTCATTGTGAATGTGTTTACCTATTAGTTTTCAAAATCACTAGGTTTTGTACTGTTTTATGCTTATTCATTTTATTTCGTGGAATTCGTTTCGATGCGAATGTCTTAAGTCTGGTGATTTTGCTGTTGGTAAGCCAACAATGCTAGATTTTGCCATATTATGTAATTTATACTAATATTATGCTAAATAATTTAGTTGTTAAAACCAGTTATCAAGTGTCGACTTATGGTATTTAAATAGTCCAACTGAAAGCTTTCGAATCTTAAGTCAAAGTTTATCGATCGGACTGTTATCTCTTCATTCCTATTTACCCCTATATTAGATTTCGTGGCCGTTCTTCGGGTTCTCGATAGCCTGCTATGAAAGCTATTTGACAGTCAGCACTCACAGTTTTAGTGTATAAATGATAGATACTTATCAAAACCTACTGTTCCTATAGAGTAGGTTTATATGATACTTCATCAAACTATCGTTCTAACAATACAAGTAAATTGCAAGTGTTGTCAGTCAGAAGTTCCAATTATTTTCTCAGTGATACTCTGAAAAAGGTCAGTTTTACAATTTGATAACCTAAAAGAGGATTGACACCCAATACATGGACCATTCTCACTATCCCAAATATGTATAGGACCATTTAACGAGACTGCCTCATAATGCACGAGTATTATTTAACTACAGATTCAATAGATTCAATCAGTGATACAACGATTAACATAGTACACACCCATCCTACTAAGCCAGGCGGGGTAGTGACACAATAGACCGTACGCCACAACATCATCAAACAATTTCAAAATCTGATCCTATGCATAACGAATGGAGTTGATAAATAGTTTGAATTAACCGATCTAATACGGGTCACCCACAACACAGTGACTCGACGGAATATCGACTCGTAATGATAATTGAACTGGCAAACACCCAGGCTGGACTATCAGAACCATCTATTGAGAAACGACGCTGGAAACTATATGACTTGCGCTATTGTATTTATGATTGTTTTTTATTTTATTTCTTGTCTTCCGACACAATCTTTAGCGTTCTGATTAACTCGGAGCTTTACCGCTGTGAATTGTTTCAAACAGCCCGTTAGAATATTGAATTATGTGCATCTATGAGTAACGTTCGGGGAAATCAATGACCATGTTTCACGTATAATTGTTGCTCATTCTTTTCATTTGGGTATTACCGTTATTGTTTGTTCTGTGAAAACGATGGCAATTTTCCTTAATCTAAACTTGATATGAATTTCAATGAAGTAGACACAGTAGTCCATTAAAAGACATATAAATACTTACTAAGCAATGAGGACAACTTAAAATTTAATTTTGAAATTGTCGATGAATTACCTCTCACCCTCCTTCTGAGTTGACAGGTTTTCTATAGTGTGTGTGTTTTAGTGTTTTGTATTGTTTTTTGTAATTTTTTTGTGTTTTGTTTTTTTTTGTTTTCTTTTTGTATTGTTTTCCTTGTTTTTGTTTAGTGTCTGTGCTTACTAACATAGTCGTTAGTTTTACTAACAATCTTGTTGTTGAGTCTTGGTTACTCGAATAAAGAAAATTATATTCTATTCTATTCTATTCTATAGTTAAAATGTATGACGTGTTTGAGTCACGCGCCACAAAATAATAGGAATAACAACATTTCTCCACATTATAGTTGCAGGAGCACAAAGCTCTAATGGGGACCTACCACATCTGCAATTAGTGAATGGTGGCAAATTCACCATTCACACATTTTAACAATTTATGTTTTCACTGTTCTCGTCTAAATATAGCTGTACCATGTTACACCGTCAGATGAGTATGTTTTTAGCATCAAATTCATGAACTATTTTCTTCTGGTCCCCGATCGCTATAGCTTCCAATCAATCAACCTAGCATTTTCCCAACTATGTTGGGGTTGGCTTCCAGTCTAACCGGATGCAGCTGAATACCAGTATTTTACATGGAGCGGCCTGCCTATATGACCTCCACAACCCAGTAACTAACTGGGTAATACGATACCCCTTGGTAAGACTGGTGTCAGACTTTCGGGCTTCTGACGACTCTTAACGACTGTCAAAGATCCAGGAATGACAACCGGGACCAACGGCTTAACGTGCTTTCCGAGCCACGGAGGAGTCTCGGAATGTAAAGATGGTCACCCATCCACGGGCCAACCCCGGCATGCGTAGCTTAACCTGCTGGATTGACCCATGCGGCTGTTATTACTTAGCCACAAGCTCCTCAATCGATCGCTACCTTCCATGTTCGCCAATTTGATTTCCACTCTCGTCAATCCAATCAATAATTCAATCCCATTAATCCAATACCTGGCATAAATATTAATGGATGAGCTCATAATAACAATTTGGAATGTCTGTCTAACTGTCAATACCAGCTACACCACTACCAAGTAGGAATGTTTGTCACCAACGATAAAACTAAAATTAATTTAAAAGTTTAAATGACATGATTATAAATTGTTTGTTTGTTCTTGTACTTAAGAGTCAAGACAACATAAGCTTAAATATAATATATTTTATCTCTGCGTCAATCATAACAGCTTCAAACTGGTTAGACTTGACCATGATCTTTCTTGCATTGTCATAAGGGATCCTCTAATTGAATTTTGGTAATATAGAGAAACAATGTGATTTATTTTAATATAGATTAACGACCGATGACTTGACACCTCGCACTCAAATCCAAAGCCGGTTGCTCATCTAAAAACTTACTATTACCGTTCCTGAAATCAGAATCAAGAGAATAATGAACCTTATTTCTTAAAGTTTTGGTTTCATCAACGGCAAAAACATGTTTGTCAAAATCATAGATGTGCTTCTCGGAATTAAAATTAGTTCAAAATATATTAATATGTATTAGTGTCAACCTTTTTACGTTATTGGTTATTGGTTCATTGTTGGGTTATGGTAATTTTCCGTGTGATATATTTGTTTTGTTTGATAGAGATCTGGTACATATATAACCAATGTTATCTACTGTTTTAAATGTATTCTATTAAAATATGTTGTGTCGACTAACAATTTAACAACTAACTATTCAACATTAAATTCTTCTATTTTGTCTTAGTTTTCAGACCTTTATATATCGACGACGAACCCAGGATCTCATGCTCAGCAGTAGCGCTGCAGCCGCTAGACCAACGAGGATCTCATGTCAAAAAAAAAAAACTTCTGACCAAAGCTCCGTTTAAACGCAATCCCTTACATACAATAAAACTTGGTTACGAGGGACCTGTATAAACGAGAAACCTCCATAGCTGGAACTCATGCTGGGGTCCCGACACTTCAACACTAAATTACATCTGTTAGTGGGACAAAACAACTCTCTATATCTGAGATTAGTTCTTTAGATTTTATCGTCATAATTACCTCTGTAATTAAAACAATGAGTGTATTTTATCTCTTTTACTGAGACTATATTTTAAAGAATACTTTTGCTAAATTGTTTTCTTTGAATCCTATGGGTTACCTCCTCTCTCCTTTACCTCTGTAACTGAGATGACTTCACTTTATTACTTCTCTAACTCGGACTACGCTGATACTTCTAAAAGACAAACTAAAATGACAGTTTTTTTTTAAATTGACGCTTTCTATATGCGTTATGGTACCGCTTATAAAAAATGTGCTTGATTATTTTCGCTTATTACCTTTTTTTGATTATTATTAAAAATTACAACTCATGTATAATGTTTACAAAATACGTTATTTTATTTGATAATCGCACCTCTATAACTGAAATAACCTTTATATTCAGCTCTAATAATGGAACCCTCTGTAAATGAGACAGATATTTATTTATACCCGGATATCTGAGACACTGGGAAAGTGGAATACCTCTTTAAGTGAGATAAATTTACAGGTCCCTTAATGTCCCGGTTATCCAAGTTTTACTGTGTATTGTAACACACAATTAAAAATAAATTACTGTATAAGATTCTTCCATCAGTCATTTTGATATACGATCACATTTAATAATTTCAAGTGACCAATAAAATTGTCCAATAAATACATCTGGTCTCATTGTTGGAGTTGTTTCGGCACTTTTACGATAACCAGACTTACCGAAATACGTCAGGCATCATTACGTATCTGTCTTAATGATAGTAAAATTGAAGGAGCTAAGGAAATCGTGGAATATACCTATGTTGATTGTTGGTATTTTATTTAAGGTTATCCTTATTTAAATAAATTAACATTTATTATACCGATGCTATGAAAAATAACAGTACATTTGACTCTGAAGAAAATGTATCACTATATCCCTACCTCTTTCAATAACATCGACAAAATAATCGCCTTTTGACAGTATATCGATTCCATCCAAGAAGGCCAATTATCGTACTTAAAAAACGTCCACATTCTAGTCGCAATCTGTCAAACTTGTCAAAAATGTTGGTAAATTGATTGTATTTTTGACAGATTGCGAATGAGATGCGTATGCGATCGATCGTTATTTTATTTTTTTGTATATTTGCACCTTATAGCTATTTTCATGTATTTAGTTATTATTTAATCGTGTTTTTGTATTTTATGCTGTCTTTTGTGTGCACCAAATAAACGATTTATCTATCTTATCTATCTATCTTAAAAATTACGGGAATTGCCACTCTGTTCTAAAATTAAGCAACTTCCTGAAAAAAAACTTTTGACAGAGTGACACTTGGTTCTTATTTATATCCCTTTGCAATCACAACATTTAAAATCTTAATTTCAAATTGAACTTCACCGCCTCTACAAAGGTCATTTTACCAATCCGCCTGTCACTCACGAACACTAAAGTCGCTTTAATAAAAACAATGCCTTATTTTGTTTTAATCCCATCAGCTCTTAAAGGGTTATTAAGTTATGACTTATTGCACTTGGGTTTTATACTTTTATGAAGTGAAATAATTATATACTTTTCTCATTTCGTCTTTTTGTGGGTTTGTCTGAACTAATATTACAAAGAGAATAGATTTGATTTTTTGTGTGTTTGTTTGTAATGAATAAACTCACAAACTTCCTGAGCGATTTTAAAAATTCTTTCGACAGTATAATGCTATATTATCACAGAGTAACGTAGGCTATAATTTATAAAGATATCATGCGGGAGAAGCCGCTGGCAGAAGCTAATATATAATATTATCCTATAAAATGCGAAAGTGAGTTTGTTTGTTTCGCTTTCAGGTTAAAACGGCTGCACAGATTAGGATGAAATTTGACAAATAGGTAGACCATGACCTGAATTAGGACATATAATACTTTTTATCTCAATATTCCCATGGGATCGAGACTTATGTGGGTGAAACCGCGGGGCGCTGCTAGTAATATTATTTTGTATAATATATTTCTCGAATACATATTTTAATTGACTTTATTTTTGTGCTCTTTGAAAGTGCATTAGCAGTGATCACTTGCAAAGAAAACAATTAAGTAGTAACGTATACCCAAGCCATTGTATTACTTGACAAAAAACTCTTCATCATTCAATGTTCTGTTGGTTGTTCTGTGTATTTCATTTGAATATATTCGCACACACGATTGGCTGAATGCAGATGGATAATATTGACCAAAAAAAGACTTTTTTAATGCTTGCTAACAACAAGGAAATCTCGAAAACATAAATAAAATTGAAAACAAGATTCCAATTTACTTGTTCCGCTATTTGCCATCAATTTTATTGTACAGAAAAGCCAATCGATTCACAAGTGCACACACTTAACCTCACTTACATTGTAAGTTGGTTTCTTATTAAAATAATCATAAAACACTAAGAGAGACTTTCTCAAAACCTACGCAGTGTGAGGTCGATGCCTCAGTGAGGGGAATGCGGATCTCATCGGTCCATCGATGTCGATTGTTTTAATTGTTTCGAGATGAGACCGAGGAGCGGCCGTGTCAATGAGAGGTCAACTAACGACGTGATTAGTATTTCAAATCGAGAACTCGATTCTGCTTAATTTGAATCGATGTTTTATCGATACGTCGTTCAGTCACGAGTTTTGTTTGTGCTAATTATGTAAATGTTCGTTTTAATTGCCATAAATTATGAAGAGAAAATGTTTTATCTGTTTTGTGAAATAGCTTTATTATGTTGCTGACATGTTGGCGTTTAGTAAATTCTTACTGTTTAAGATAACCTCTGCTTCTTTCACATTAGTAAAACAATGTATTGCCCTATAAAAAGGTTATTTTGCTGACCTTAGAGCGGTAATGAACTTATCTGAGTAGAGACCATTCCGAATTTTATGTTGTTATTAACATTTTAACTGTTTCGTAAAAGGCTTTAAACTTCGCAAAATTCAAACCCTTTCATTCACAAGACGAAATTAAATTAGGAATGAAATTACTTACGGCGCGGAGACATTGGCTCAGAAATACAATACTTTTTGTGAAAATACAAATAATTCCCTGCAGCATTAAAACGTGCTTTTATGCTCTGTGTGTTTATATTAAACATCAGCATTTTTTTAGTTTGTTCAAAATTAAAAGTCGGTCCAAAAAATAACACTTGTTCAACCGATATCACACAATAAAGGATAGGGTTGCCACCATTAAAACAAGATGGAGGCAAAAAATGTATGACTGCCTATATGAAAAAAAAAATGTTTCGTGTGGAATTTCATACTTGTGACACAAGTGGTTGACTATAATTTAAAAAAAAAAAACAAAATAATAAACTAAGTAATAAAAATATAGTGCCTATAAATTAAAGCTGGGAGTACCTAAATAAATAATCGTTTTGTTGTATTTTAGTTTCTTAATGTACCTACCTAATTATTATTTTTAACAGACCTACTTAAATTAGTGTCAACCTTAATAAATCCAAACTTAAATTCCCGCCTAAATTTTAATAAGTGGCGTTTGAGTGTTTAATAAAAACGGATTGTCCTCAGGAGAGGGCAGGGTATAAATAAAAACATGTTCACATGCTCGCTACAACTTGCTTAGGCGACATTACGTTTTGGAAAATCGTTAGCGACGCCTACGGAAACATTTTGTTTGTGCTTCGGAACTTTTAGAGTTGCTCCTTTGAGGGTTTTATAAATTAAACTTTGGCAGACAAAAAAAAGTAGTTCTGAAATGTCATACACATATTCGTTAATATCCTTGTTATTGGAATAAAATCATGTAAATTCTTGTAGACTTGCAGATTTATGAATGAGGACATTTGAAATTTTGAATTTATTATGATTGCCAAAGATAAATAATTATGTAAACATGGGCAAGTTTTGAGTAGTCTTGAATTAAATCTATAAATGTTGTCTACCATTATAGAAAGAAAGATATTTGTAGTAGGAAAAAACATGTATGGAAAAATGAAGCTTAAGAGCGTTTATTCTTAAAATGGGCAACGTCGCAAATAGATGTCAAATATTTACCTGTTTTGATTAATTTGCCAATATTACTGTATGGAAATAAGAAATGTGGCTAACTAGCGAACCAGAATCCTGATTATGAAATGCAATAATTAATATCGTAACACCGAATATTTAGTTTTAGATGTAAAAAAAGTATTTGGAAACTTTCAAAATGCCTTTTTTACACCTAAAACGCTTACAACCTCAAATTAATGTTATAATTGCAATTCATTATTAATATTCTAGTTCGTTAGTTAGCCACATTTCTTAAATTCCATACAGTAATATTGCCAAATTAATCAAAACAGGTAAATTTTTGACAGCTATTTGCGACGTTGCCAACTTTTAGGATAAACGCTCTTAACCGTTAAAGGCCTGATAAACAACTAATTAACGTGCTAATTGACGTGCTTGAGGGTCACCCAGGGCTTTACCGGTTAATTGAAAGTTACACCTGTGCCTACAACAGCTTTCCGTCGCAAATGTATGCCTACGCGCTGTAACTAACATAATTATTATACAATCCCAAGAATCAAAACACAGTAACAATATTTTAAGCCAAGCGCACACGCTATTAAAGAAATATGTTGCCTCTATAACTTTCGAAAGCTACAACCCCGTATCTCGAGGTATAAGCCGTCTTCTTACTTATTCGAAACACCACACCCCGAATGCACTTAATGTACAAAATATTGTAATGTTATTATTATTTCATATGATAACCCGAAGCCTTGCCTTTTCAATACCGGATAAAATAATTTCAATAGCAATGTGTGCCTGGACGGAGATAATCTCTGAAGGCTAAGGAAGATAGGACGGGTCTGCACCTCAATTATTATCATAAATTTATCTAATAACTGGTATGAGATGATATGGAGCGCTTTAATTGGGTAAGGAGAGCTGGTTATGTGAAAATAGGTTATAATGGGTAGTGCATATGGATTTGGAATAGCCTATGTGGGTTTTAGTCAAGATCGCATGAAAGGAGATAGATATAAATATACTTGGAAAGGAAAACAAAATTATCAAATAGACCATGCAAGTGAATTTTTTTATTTATTTGTAGAAAATAGCGAAATATTGACTAGACTTTACCGTTTCTGTTATTCTAAAGCTAAAACAATCATATGCTATGTTAACAAACCAATAAGAGTATTAACTGAAGTAAAACATACAAAGTTACAAGTGATAACGACCAACACAGGATTCATATCTAAAGTAGGTATTACACCAAGAATGCTGCAGGCGTTGAATGCAAAACACTTAGCACTAGAAATTAAAATCTAAAACCGATGTAACCAGATCTTAATATTATGCAGACTTTAATTTTTACGAAGCGAAGATTCGATTACAAAACAAATTAATGCAGAATTTAAACTCAGCATTAAAAATCCAATAAGTGTCAACACAAAAAGATAGCAAACATTTATCACGAACATGAACATAACATTATAGAGGCGACTCAGGTGGGACACATAAAACTGGCCGAGATCACAACCCACCTAAACTAAACGTAGGCAGACCCAATAAAAGCCCCTAAGCCATTTAAATCTCTCTAAACGACAGGGTTATAGTTTAATTTTACTGCAGAAAGCATTTCCATCACAATTGGAAGTGACTCCTTGTCATTTATTTTAAAGTGTTTGCGGGCCTCGTCCTGACCGTGCGTTATCATAAATCTTTTTTAAGATCGTACCATAAAGGCAGATAAGGTCGCACCCAATCGCCTAAAGATTGCCCTTTACCGAATTTACAATGCTGACGAATTGTCAGGCGAACTTGGAAGGATTAGTTGACAGGACGATGCGACGCTTGGTAACAATATTTTTGATTTTGATGAAATAATAGATACATGACATGAAAGTACAAGCTATGGTGCTTTAGGACCGGAGAAAAAGGACCAAATTCAGAACACTGACAGTGAAAACGTATTTATGGTTATTTAGATGCAGACCTAAGTAAGGTAGGTAAGTACTAGTTTCGGTGTCAATGTTAACATTTCATATAAGGTCACGTTATTTATTAATTATGCTTATAAGCTAACAGTTTTGTTAAACGTTTTGTAAATTAATTATGTTTCCTAATGGAACTATTATACTGACAGCCCTTATCTTAATTTATGAATTTGAATAAAATTACCTGCGACTACCGACCACACGAAAGAGACATAAATACCTCTGTAAAAATACCATAATTTTTATGACTTTCATTCGATGAATTTGCCAGGAAAAATCCAAATTAAAATTAATATATCCTTCTAGTTTAGTGAAACTATATAATTTGAATTTGGGTTTGAAAGAGCACGTAGGCATTAAAGTCTCAAAAAGCCAGTTTTGGTATTTCTGTAACATCTTTAATCTTAGGTTAAAAACCAAATGATTGAGTGGTGGCTGCGATCTCAGTAAATTGATTAAGTGTCTGATTTTTAAATATTTCCCGTTTAGCGCGGTCCATGTTGAATGATCAATTAAGTTGATCGACGTTTGACTGCGGCGATTTGGGAATCATATGCATCGGAGGCTTAATCTGAATGATTCTTATATTTTGGCAGCAGGCTCGTAAGATCACCGGTTACAATTTTAATTTATTTATACATCATGTTGATTTATATCAACTGTGGGGTAGTATTTAAGCCAATGATCGTGTGAGTTCTAGATGGGTTTATATCTATATCTACAAAAACTTATTATAAAATTCTTATACTGTTCCTACATCTTCTTCATCATCTTTTTCGTCATTCAGCTGAAAAATACCCACTAGACATAGGCCTCCACCAAGTCCATCCTCATATAACCTGTCCAATGCTTATCACATCCATTTTTTCTTCTTAAAGTTACCAAAAAAAAAAAACCTGAGATAATGTAATTTAAATGACCCGACTAAATATTATTGCGAAAACGTTGCAAAAAAAACCGCCATCAATATTCAAAATATTCAAACTACCAAAATAGAATCTTAATTCAAAAAATCGAACACCACAAAACTCAAACTATCATTTAACAATACGACAATAGTCACAACAATGGATACCAAACTTTGAAAGTCCAACGACGCATTTAATTTCATATCTAAACGTGTGTTCGTTTTTGTGCCTGAGCCACAAAAGATCTAATTGAAGTGAAAAAAAGGAATGATTCTCAAATGATATGTGTTTGTTTGTGTGATTGATGTATCGACGGGCCGAGTCGGCTATTTAACAGTCGGTTAGACAAAATAGTCGAGGTATGCGAGACGTCGGGGTGCCATACCAGTACTAGTTGCACGTACTTTGGCGTATAATGTTCGAGTGGTGCTCAAAGTTTATGGCTAATTACTTTTAAGATGTTTCTTGAACATTAATTTTACAATTCAGGGGCCTTACTATGACGTGTTAAAACCGTCCGTACCTTTCCGTTGTGAAATAAGGATAGTGCTATTCGTCCTGTATAGCTTCATCTCTCTCTCATACTGGAACGATGATTGCTTTAACACGTCATAGTACAGCCCCTGTAAAGTGAATTAATTTCTGGAGTGCCAACATATCGGAAAACATCAATTAAACTCTTAGTTAGAACGCAAAACAAAATATATACTTTATCATTGTGTTCCATGCCAAATCATTGGAATGATCTTAGGCAGCCATATTAACCACTATCCTTTTATTAGTGATCGAACTGTTTGCGTAAGATCATGGCTAAATAAGTAATATTTTGTTTTTAGTTATGTATTACGGACTCACCGAAAACACCCAACCTACCTTACAAATTACTGTATTGGTAATCCTTTGTTGTACAAATTTCCAATCTTTGTTAAGATCACCTGATCAAAACTTTGAGCACCATCTGCTTCAACAAACACAAAAGCGTGCGTGTGTGCGTGTCGTGATCACAATCAGGTTATTTCACTGGTAATTATGATACGACGGGCGAGATCCCGACCCCGGGTCACACCGTCCGAATGTGGCACATATGACGAATAGTGCTGACCAAGCTTAGGCTTGCAGCACTTTCGGGTTCTGCATTTGCCCGAAGTTAAAAGTTAAGAAGAAGAAATATAAGAAACTAAAATCTTTATTTACTCCTGTCTGTGTTTGTTTATGTATAGTTAGCTGCCCTGTTATCATGCTGGCATAGATCTACGATCTGTGGGTTGATCGGTTTAATTGATTTGATTGAATGCTCATTTGTTTGAAAGCCATTCTAGCGAGTGACTCAACTAATGTTTGCCTTTAATCGAGACAGAGAAATATTTTACAAACATAAGACTCGAATATTTTGTCAAACTAATCACTCTGGTTATGAGTGTGTCACCTACTAACTGAATAACATCCATTCTCACAGAGCCGAACTATTTCGCTTCGGCCTCGGTTTTAAACCATCTGACAATGGTAAAACACTAGCAGGATCACTAGTCACTAAACATATACATTCCGATTCTAATTATATCTCATTACATCTCGATATGTTTGTTTATAATTTTGAGAAACTGTTCTCAATGTGAAAGTATGTAACAATCGAATGTCTAAATGTTAATCGAATGATTATTTTATTGTTCTGGAATTGGTGATGATTATACGTTTTCTATAGTGTAATGTATGTTAGGTTACGTTTCCTTCGTGTTGATTACTCTATAATGTGTGTAGGTCAGTTTCTTTATTGGTATCGGTAAGGCATATCAAGATTGTTTTTAGATCTCTCTCTATTTGTGCATTGCTGACTAATTGGCCTTCTTTGATTTCCACTAACGGATCTTAATCCAGTCTCACGTTTTGTTGTCCTTTAGTTCTAGCTATAATTTCATCATTCATATTCAGGTTTACTACTATGATAAAAATGTCTCCAAGCAAAACAATTTTCTGAGAATCTGCTTACTTGCCTTCGTTAAATTTTTTGGAAGCATCTTTTATTATTTACTAACTGCGCCCCGAGGTTTCACCCGCATAAATCTCGATCTCATAAGAATATCGGGATAAAAAAAATAAAAAAAATCCTTGGGTGCACTTGCATAGTGCATACAGGTATAACCGTCGGTTGGTGCCTCATTTCATTAAAACGCCTAACGGGCCTCTGCAAGTTGGCTTCGGCCCCTCGTACGCCTTCCAAAGGTCCAGGACCCCAGGGTCCCGAGAAATGTCAAAGACCAAAAAATAATAATAATAATAAATTTAAGTAATAATAAAAAATTTAGTCCTAATCCAGGTTATGGTTTGCCCATATGCCAAATTTCATCCAAATCTGTTTAGCCGTTTCAGCGTGAAAGCGTAACAAACAAACAAACTCACTTTCGCATTTGTCATATTAGTTAGGATATTAGTTAGGATTTGCTTATCCACGCCAATCACCATTTCCAATCAAACAAACACCTGACGGAATACTTTTTACACCCATAACTTAATTTCCAACTATACCAACAAGGGCATATTCCCACCTTTAAACCGTGTAATCATATTAAACACTATAAGCGAGCGTCGTGGGCGGGAGACCCCGGGTCAAACGAATTCATAGATAAAAACCTGTCCATATGACGTCACGAGATCGAAAACCTTCGGTCCGAAGACTCAAAGACTTATCACAGAATAAACAGGCACAGAAGGTCAGCTCTATGCAAACGAGCGAAAATGCACGCACACAGAGATACGCTTCACGAACAGCGACAGCAAGCGCATTCGCGACTGTCATTTGTTTGAGATTTCCGTACGTACGCATCTATGTGTGTGCCTATGTTTTTGTACGGAGCCGGCCTTCTGTAGCTATCTATTCTGTGCTCAAAGTCTCGAAGCATCCCGCGATCAACATCGTAATGATTCGACGTTGATTTAACACGCCTGTTAATTTATACATCAGGCTAACGTACGACACTGGCAAATGATTTATGATGTACGTAGATTAGGTAATTGTTGCTTTTTAGGCTTCTTTATTTTATTTGGTTTAATTTTGAGTGCAGTGATATGTGTTTTTAATTACTATTTTATGAGTAGGTACCAGTTGAGAGGCTAAAACATTTTGGTCAAAGTCAAACAATTTATTCCAATTAGGCACATAAGAGGCACTTTTGAACGTCAATTTTACACAAAATAGAATTGATTCTAGTCGCCCCTTCCAAAAGGTCGTTCTCGTATCGAGAAGAATGGGCAAGAAACTCCACCGTTACTCTTTTAAAATGTTTTTAAAATATTTTGTATACATTAATTATATAATTATATATGTGAAGACGATGCCTCTAGAATAAGATTACTATACCACGATAGGTAAAAAGAATGAAAAATGAAGCAATGACAGATAAATTAATTATGTGATAGATACATGGTGCTCACATACTTACAAACATTGCAAAGTTGTACGATATTCCTAACATTTTAACAAGTAATACTAATAAGTGTGTGTGAGTTCAAGTAATCACAGAATGTAAAATCAGTGTTATAAAAATAAAATAAAATAACAAACTATATAATTAACTTAGCAACCAGTTTGATTTTGTCTAGACTCTAAATTTGGAATGGATCTATCATGAATCCTAACTATACTAACATTTAATATTTTTATTGTTTATAAATGCGAAAGTGGATTATTTCCGAACACAACGCGGGCGATGTCGCGGGCAAAACCTAGTCAGATATGTTTCCAAAAAGTTGTAGATACTTACACTAAGGATTCATTATGAGAGAAAGTTTTGCTGTTCAAACTCGAATTTGACAGATTTTGAAAAGTATTATAAATCAGCTGAACTTTCGGTAATTTAGCGAAAGATTTCGACAAAAACTGGTTTCTAAAACAAAGAATCCATTCTCTTGGTCAAATCCAATCCTACAATAAACCAGTTGGTCTACAAATATAATCTTCTTAATACCTTCCCTTCATACGCCATTTCTATTTCTATAAATAACTTCTCACCCGATAAGTGCGTATATAAGACGATTTTCTTCAAGTATAAACCTATCAGACAAATATTTGTGGTTGCACAATAGTTGGATGCATCGGCCCACAAGGCGGGTGCCCCCGCGCAGTATTTCACGCTGCCCCTGCGTCGACAGTGTTTTGCACTTCGTTGAGTGAGGGACGGACTTGGGAGGGTAATAGATTGTTATTAATATCATTGGTCTCTTTATAATACCCATGTGAAATATGAATTATTACAGTAAAATAAAAGAGATAAATACCTTTTTACACATGACCCATCGGAGTTATAAATGCATACAGCTGTACAAATTCGTAAATATGTTTTGAAAATCCTACAAGATCTCTCATTGCTACCTGGTGTTTGACTGCACTTGAAACACTTATTTTCAAGAAGCGATATGTTCCCATAGTCTATCCAACCATCAGTTTGATATAACTACATAATTATGTACGTAGTCAGGATGTTGTAAAAATTCCTACAACAAAATTATGGGATAGCACACAAATAATAATACAGTTGTGAGACATTCATAGGACACTCGAAAATTCTTGAAGATCTTAGAGAATGTTATTAGAACGGGGAATATGCAGTTAGACTTCCACTGTTAGACATAGGCCTTGCCCAAGCACCGCCACTTCAACAGGTTCAGTGCTTCCCGCACCCAGAGGATTCCTGCGACCTCCACAAGGTCATCGGAAACCTTTCGGCCCATCGGGCATTTGTTCTGCGAGCAATGTGCCCTGTCCAATGCCATTACTTAACTTCGGCAATTCTTCGGGCTATGTTGGTAGCCACAGTTCTCCTGCGGATATCTTCATTTCTAATTCGATCAAGTACGGAAACTGCAAGCAAAGCCGTTCCATTGCCCTTCGGGTGACTTTTAGCCTTCTAATAAGGCCCATTGTGAGCAACCACGTTTCAGTGCCGTAAGTCATCACTGACAACACGCACTGGTTACAGAATTTCATCTTGAGACGATTTGCAGTTGATACTAAAGTAGATTTCAGTGTGAAATGCTCCAAATGTGTCCCTGTAGAGATGTAGCAGAGCAAAGAGTTAGGCGGTGCGGCCGCGGCGTGTTCACCGGCGGCCCACACTCCGATACCGCGTCATCTGTTTATTGTACCTCACGAGGAACTAAAACAATACCACTAAAAGAGACTATACAGGGTGTCAGGGACATCGACGCGAAAACTAATACCATGGATTCAGTACATGATTCTGAACCCCATGCGTTGACTAACTTTTCGTCGGTTATTTAAAAAAAAACAGCTGTTCCATACATTTTGACCGCGTAGGTATTGCACTTTTCGATGGAACAGCAGATTTTTTTTCAGAATCAGGTACAGAATCCATGGTATCAGTTTTCGCGTCAATGTCCCTGCCACCCTGTAGAAGTACCCCAGAAGGAAGGCGATCTACAAGACTAAAAAGAAACAGAAATCTCTCAGTAGGCACGCCTACAAAAAAGAAACGAGATTATTTCAGACTAGACTTGTCATTTGTTTTACCAGTGAATTTGGTAATGGCGTTCCATACTCAGTCATCTATGAAAAGAAGTGGCGAAAAGCGAGTCAATGAGTTAGCTAATTTGTAAGCAACAATATGAGTGTTGACTATAAGTTCAGTTTGGATTGCATTTAGATGAGGAAATCCAGAAACTTTTCTTCTATACCGGCCCATGGTCTATCAACAGATACGCACACTTCATAGCCCAATGCTCGACAGTCAACTGCGCTCAAAAATAAAGTTAAGAAACTTTGCAAGGCTCATCTAGAGAATCTACGAACTATCTTCGCATTGTTTCATTTTACGACGTGTCCACACTATTGTTCCCTTTACAATAGATTTGGTCTACATCGGTCTTATTTCAGAACCTGTTTGTAGTTATGTAGAAAAATTACCATTTTGTTATCTTTACTAACGACATGGACCATTCCGGTCTTCAGGTTCCATTTGGGCGATTGTGATCTTAATACGTGGAAAGTTTTAATATTGCATTATATTTTGCTTTTTGAATAAAAATGGGAATTAGGAATCTAGTTTCCATCTTAATGTAAGTTATAAAGTAAATGGTTTGGTTCTTAGAATTAAGTCTTAGTTTTGCATTAAGTTTAACATCTCCAAAAATGTAACGTTCAAGCGAATATCAGAGTAATTATTATAAACATTGTATGGACTCATAAAGTAAAATGCATAATTCATAATTATGTACGTAGTTACTTACATTACACACTTTTCTCCAGCATTACTAACCAGAACAACTACACCATTAGGTAACTTAAAATGGTATTTCTAGGCGAAAAAATGGGCTTTCAATAAAAATTTAATAAAAGTAAAGTCTTTTTGATTATAATTATTTTTGCCAATCTTCTTATCAAGGAATGCTTCTGACCAAAGAACTGTGACTTTACTTACCGATTATTGGCCGATTCCTATAACTTACGGACCGTTTTTGGTTATAATTAAGATTTGTATCTTTACCCTACCCTACGATTTGTATCTTAACTAGCTTCATCTTTCTGACTGACTGACCCCTTGACAATTCAAAAGTGCCTGTAATTGCTTTATTTGAAATAAATGCTTTGAGTTTGTGTTTGAGTTTACCAATAACGAAAGCAAATACCTCATAGCTTTGCATAGTAGACCCACCCATATGGAAGTAGCTTTCAAAGGAACAGCTACCAAAATTTCTAATCTATTTATATGCCCACTTTGGCAATAAAAAACATTACCATTGGTAAGAAAAACGATTCGTTGTTGTTTATAGGAACCGAGCTTAAAATAATTAGTTTAGTGTATCGTTCCCATTTACATCAACATTCCACTCACTAAAACAAAATTATCAAATAGCCTCACAAAATTCCGCAAACAACTACTAAAATTAATCTTCAAAGAAAATCTATTTATAATATGGAAAACTATCTATTGAACTGGTGTTTTGTAGTCAACATACGAACAGAAGCTAAATAGCTAAATGGAGCTATTAATTTGAACAGGTATTTAGGAATCCATAGACATTATAGAACGAGCTTTAGGAATGCAATGAGGAGTTAATGCGCATGCCATAGAGTCCACGACATTTATTTTGCACTAAACAATGCGGTTGTGAATGATTTGAATAAAGATATTTGAATTTGCAAGTTTTGTGTGTGTTTTGTATGATGATGTAAATATAGGTGCTGCCGGTCTAATACCTTTTATTATTTATAGCACCTGGATTTTTACACAAATCAGCAGATCTGGTAGCGTCGTGTGACGGGTCGTTGAGCTCCTAAAAATAGGGTTGAGCTACACGATTACTGATGCATGCTTGCCGTCTGTTGGGATAGGTCAACTCAAATTTGTAATGGCTCTTTCTGCAAAAAGCCATCCCAGACATGGCTCTGCATATTGTTAGACTCACATAAAATCCAAATAATATATATGTGAATTAAAATATTATTGTATAATAAAAATTATAATAATAATATAATGTTTGGACTTAAAAAGAGACCATGACCTCTGAGTTTGTTTCGACATTTTTTCTCAGAGATTAGTCAGCTAGGAAATGCCGGCGCCATCTAGTTTTATACTATATATAATACTGACGTGTAATAAAAATATCTATTTACAAAAATAAATATTTTATTTCATTTCATTTCACAGAATAGATCGGCTGATGAATTTAAGAGGGTTTATTCTGAAAGTGGGCAACGTCGCGAATAGATGTCAAATAATTCGCTGTTTCGATTAATTTGACAATATGTGAATTAAAATATTAAGTTTTAGATGTAAAAAAAGTATTTGGAAACTTTCTAAATGCCTTTTTTCTAAAACGGTTACAACATCAAAATTCAGTGTTATAATTGCAATTCGTTATTAATATTCTAGTTCACTAGTTAGCGATATTTTATATTTCCATACAGTAATATTGGCAAATTAATCAAAACAGCTAAATATTTGACAGCTATTTGCGACCGTTGCCAACTTATAGATAGAAAGCTCCTAATTCGAAAATTACCAAAAACCACACATCTTGGAAGACAGACTTCAGGTCAGTACAGGATGATGCTGCTCATAGGGTATCCCTCAGCAGCTTTTAAGTACACCCGTGGATGAGACCTACGACAGGTTTGTACGAAAAAAGCTGTTTTGGGTTCGTAACCTGAAAAATACCAAAATCATGTTATTAAAATATCCTGTTGGGGTCACCGAGGTTAAAGGGTTATAACGGTTGAACGGGAAGTCTCATTTAAGTCGTTCTAGTCAACAAAGTCGGATATATAACCGCAGTTTGTAAGCTGTTAAAATGTTACTTTTAATCCGCCAAATTTGGTTTATTTGAAAAAGGGCTCGTTTTGCAGCTGCTGAGAATAAAAGTGTTTTAATAAATTCATAACTATATTTCATCTTGATGAACGTTTTAATTTCCAAAACCATTCAAAATTTGACCAAATATGTAAATTATCAATGTGAAAATTTCGTTTTATTACCGCACAAGCCAAGGACCGTGACATAGTTATTAAAAAAACGACAATATAAACAATTGGGTATCAATGTCGTCCCTTTTATATTATTTTAAAAACCCCAAAGTAATCGCATCGTATCGTAACAATAAAATTTTTATTTGTTACAGCACATGCTCTTAAAAAAACCGTATTATTTAATCCTAAGTGAAGTGTCGTCTTCATTTTATCAAGTTCCAAGTGTCGATATATTGTTATAACGGCGATGCCTGGGTACTAAAGAGTGCAGTCCAGATAACCATGTGGATGTACTCCCCTTGTTAACGATCCCACAACCAAATAAATTTGTAACCAAATTAGTCCCGAGCGATAAAATTTATTTGAAATCCACTGAGGAGAGTAAAAATAACACATTCTCTGTCGGATTAAAAAAGAGATACGAGCAAGATACGGGTTTCGAACGCCTCTTCCGCCCGTTTTTAACACTTCCAATTAATAAAATTGATTTTGTTTTTTAATTAAGCCCGTAACGAAGGCTCGAGGCTTGTTTAGAGACCCAGATCGGGTATACCTCTTAAAACGTGATTTATTTTATTGCTCAAAGCACAGCATTTGGATCTTTGACTCGAATCGTACCTACATGACAACGAAAAACCAATCGCCTACATTTATAGCGCCATCGATGCATAAAATTTGTTTTTTATAAAATGTAATCGAAGTCGTAACAATTATGCTGGTGTAAAATTACCGAACGGAAATTAGGCTCATATAAATATTTCCATGGTGGTAAAAAGTTTGTTTTTAACGGTCCGTACATTAAGCTTTTTTGTATAAAATTCAACGGTCGATAGGACTTCATTCATATTATCTTGAACAACGAACAGGAAACTTGTAAAACAAATAAAGTGGTACCAAAAATTAGCAATACCGAATCGTGATTTATATTTCCATACAGTTGGTCCCTCGCCATAAAAAATTGTATGGAAAGGATCGCTAATTACAGTGCCAACATGTTCAGAAGCACGCATGAATGAGTACCAGTGAATGTGTACGGATTATGTATGGACGAATCTTTACGGCATTCCCGGCTCATTTGCATATGAATGTGTAATTAAACTACGGTATGAATGCTAAATACTTAGATCCCCTTTAAATCTGCAGGTACATTTTGAGCCTTATGTCTATTGGCTAGCTTTTGGATGGTCTACTGCTTGCACGTAGGCTACATTATTCGTCATAATTTATGACAGTTCAGACTTTTGAATGCAGAAATTAATGAGCTGAACGCCTATAAGTTATTAATTTAAGTTTTGAATAGCGTAAGTGTCAAGAATATTTAGTGGATTTTTTACGATGAAGTAATTCGAAGAACCGAAATAAACACTACCCTTTTTGACAAAGCCCTTTCTCAAGACACAAAGATATAAACACATCAAGTTATTTAAAAATATGCCTACATATTTAATTACGATCGCTGATATTTTTAACATTCAACAAATGTAGGTGTACGTGATTGTGAAGTTAATACGTACGGTTTGTTTTGAAGACCTTATGTTAATGATTAGACATAAAGTGTCGATGACTAATATAAGGGACTTTTAATAACAACAAATACACTATTAGCACGTACGAATCGGTAAAATGAAGGTTTATATGACATGGAAGGATTCCTATTGATTGTGATCAGGTTAACAAGGAGGCAAACTAGCTAAGTTTGCAATTCTATGAATTGTAACATTTTTTTTTTTTACATTAACGTGACATCACGCCTGCATTCCTCAAAGGGTAAGGCAGAAGTGTATCTATAGTCCACCCACATTTTGCCAAGTCCTATGTAATAGGGGGCAGCCTATAGCCATCAGCCTCAAAGAGATGTCAGCACAACAGAAGGGGTCTGCTAGGACCGATGCCTGCCGGGGTCGCGGGAAAGTCCGAAAGGTGATATCGTGGCCCCTGGCAACGTACAGGCAACACTGAAGGAACAGGGGTGGGTTTTAGTCAGTAAGAGTCTGGCACGCCCTCCGCCGGAGAAGTTATTTGATAATTTCCCAGCCTAAAAAAAAGCCTATTGCCATCAACCGGGCACAAGCTCAGACTCAGGGATCCTTCTGAGAAATTCCAGATGGAAAAACCCAACAACACTTTGTCCGACCCGGGAATCGAACCCAAGACCTCATGCTCAGCAGTAGCGCTTGCAACCACTGGACCAACGACGCAGTCACAGACATTTTTCTTTTACCAAAATGTTCTTTTGAGGTTTGACATTTTCGCTAATTTCGTATAGAAACCTAATTCAGAAGTACACTAAATATATCTTCTTCCTTTCTATGAAGTCGTTAACCTATTTCATGTCAATGAACCGCAAAACGATGATTTGATTGACAGAATGTCAAGTTTACCCTGACTAATGGTTAATCGCTGATTTACCAAAGCACGTAAAGAATTCACAATAATCAAATATTCAGTCTTCATCGGTCGTAAAGAAGATTGGGTCCTTTCTGATAAATATTACGTACACATGCTTACAACACAATGTGGCTATAAACCTAAAACAGAGTTTAAAAGCGTGCATTCTGAAAGTGGGCAAGGTCGCAAATAGCTGTCAAATATTTCGCTGTTTTGATTAATTTAGCAATATTACTGTATGGAAATATGAAATATCGTTCTATAGTGAACTAAACACTTGATTATGAAATACAATAATTAATATCGTTAATCTGAATATTTAGTTTTAGATAAAAACAAATGTATTTGGAAACAAGTTTACACCCAAAACGGTTAGAAAATCAAACTTTGTGTTATAATTGCAATTCATTATTAATATTTTAGTGCACTCTAAAGCGATATTTCATATTTCCATACAGTAATAAAAACAGGTAAATAATGGACAGGTATTTGTGACGTTGCCAACTTTTCGTTGGAGCTCTTAATATACCTACAGAGGTCTACGGTGTTTTCGAAAGTTCATGGTAATAAGTCGTCTGCAGAAGCTTCTAGCACAAATTAATGAAATAAAGCTGCAAAAGTATGTAGAGTAGATTACATTTCCGTACGTATACCTACAAACCCACATTTTTAACATCACACAGATAGTAAAGTTTTTTAGAAGCATTCATCAACAAGATGAAAATCATGGTCTGCTAGTTCGCATAGAATTCCAAATTCACGCTAAAAATATATTCCTGCCAAATAAAAAGCATGAAAAATTGCTCCCAAAATTCATATTTAAACCTAAGTTAGGGAGCATAAAGTCGAAAATTGAAAAACAAGTTATATTATCAGATGCAATAAAACTGTCTGTATACAGCTAACGTTACAAAGAACACTTCAATTTCAATATGGCATGCGAAAACACGGTCAAAGCGAGATTGCACTCAGAAACAAAAGCATTCGCAACAATTAACCGAATCACTGTAATTACATTGCATTGCATTGGAAACGATACCATCATTTTAGCATTCATTCTTTTTTTGTCAAAAGAAACAAAGGGCAGCAAGTAACCCTTTCGGCGCGTGGCATGCCATATGCCACTAAGGTTGGGGTGCTCAAATCTGGCAACAGTAAAACGGTTTACGCGAATTTAAAGGCATCGGAGATCGCCGACTGTAAGGTTTTACGTAGTTTACTTACCTTTATTCAAATTGAATGATTTTACTTTTATGTATTGTCAGTGAACATCGATGGTTGTAAACTTTAGTGGCAAAACTGTGTTGAAGTGAATTTTGGTGGTAATTTCGAGGATTGTTGGAGTTATTTGAACTTGAAAGCGAGTAGGAACGTGGTTATGAGCCTATTTTGTTTAATATACATTTTATAGATTTTAAACTATACGAGCAAAGACCAAAGAAACGATGAATGTTTTGTGGATAAGGTGATAATAATTAGGATATAATACTGAAATGGCGGCTACTATATATGAGAGAAGACATGCTGTGCGACCCCAAATTCTATGGCTGAACAGCATCAAATATACATAGAGAGAAACTCATGCTTAGCATAATCAGCCTATAATGTTCCCACTGCTGGGACACAGGTCTCCTCTCTGTGAGAGGGAGTGGGCCGTAATCCACCACGCGGGCCCAGTGCGGGTTGGTAGATGTCTGTCTTCGAATGTTTGGTTCTAACACATGCCGGTTTCCTTACCATGTTTTCCTTCACGAGCAGTGGTGATGAAATAATTTACACAAAGTAAAGCGTCTGTCAGGGTTCAAATCTACGACCTGACTCGTAAGTCACGACCATTATCATTTGGCCACCACTGCTCTGAGAGAAACCTGCGTTTGCAATAATGCATCGATCAAGTAAATAAATCACAACATCTTCTCTTCAAAATACGTCACACCTTTCATTCAAACAACTTCATCGAAGCTCCCAAATCCCAAAATCGACATCTGCCATGAAAAAAGCGAACGTTATAACAAAACAAAATCCAATAATTATGACTGCAGAATAATTATCACTCTAATCCGCGGGGTGAACAGATGCGACATGGAACACCGGGCCACTCGCGTGGCCACTGTATCGTTCATAATTGTTTTTTTTTTATCCTTTTCACTAGATCCCCATTCTACTCTTTGTAATTAGCCATCGACGTTGATTCTCTGAGTAATTATGGAGCCGTTGGACTTTGGAGCACACTTGGTCCGTACTTTGTTTGTTTGATCTTTTAATTTTAATAATTATTAATTTTAATTGTGTATGTTGTATTCAAAGTATATGGTGTTGGTGGAGGTTATGTTGGCCTGGATTGTATGTGAAGATTTTGTTTTTTCTTGTTTTTTTTTTTTAAATAAAATTATAGATGTTGAAAATAAAACTAGGCTAACTAAATGTGCATTAATAATAAGAAAGTCTGTGAAAATTTTATATGCCTAGAAGACATTTTTCTCTTGAAAAATAGATTTTTTGTTCGAAAACGAAATTCAATAGATTGTTACTTCGTAGATTTATTTTGATTGCTCATTAATAGAATACATTAATGATGACTTTTAACTGTTAATGGGTAGAAAAAAACTGTATCTAAGCTTTTATCAAAATGGTACACAGTAGCAGTAACATCGTACGAACTACATCAAAAACACAGCAACACGACTTCATTAACAGTCACCCGTAAACTTCACAAAGGCAACTCACAACTGTCAATTAACCCTTTGCAAATTGTACCGAAGCATATTCAAATATTTTGACCCTCGCCATAAAAGCATAATCCACGATGTTCAACATTCATATTTATTACATCGCGCGTGTAAGCGACTCGTAATAGAATAAAGCTATTGTGCCAGGAGGGCCGATTTAACCCTTTCGTACTACGCTAAGAGAAACGACTGCTAATGGTCTTATTTTGCCTAATGATGCCCCTGAGTTAGGGTTGTTACTGTTACAGATGGAATGATAAGTTTATGTATGAATTTCTATTTATTCTTTGGGGATTGTGGGAACTGTGCGCAATTAATAATTATTGTTCTAACTTTTGAAAAGGGCCTGATTGAGAGTTGAACTAATGGTAATTCTAAAGACTCCATTTATACAGGAAATAATTCTGAAGAAATATAATAAATAATGTAGGAAACATGCTAATGAATGATCGGAAAAAATCATAAGCTCTAATCAGTATTCCTCGTTTGTTCAGCTGTAGGATTTGAATAATGAATTTCCAATTTTTTTGCCAGAAAAAAAGTAATTGCATTACATTATCGCCCCTAACCTAATAACAAACAAGCACCCCATTGTTTGCTGTCTGAAAAAATAGCTTAAGGGCTGAAGTATGATAATAATCATTCTTTTTCGCCCGCCTGATTGCACCTAAATGATGAAGACAAAAAATATTATAGGAATTAATCTTTCTTCCCAATCAGCGACTATGCAAATATGGCGGCAGATGCGCCCGCGCAGCCCGTGCCGTACCGTAATCACGCGCATACTAACATAATGATGTTTATAATAATAACCTGTTATTTTTAACAGTTAATTTATAATGTAAGTAGGTATTTTATTATGATTCCGATGTGGCCATTATTTTGTTTCGCATCTTGAATAATTATCGCCCTAGGGCGTTGTGTGTTATTGAGAGGTTATTTTTGTGTCGTTTATTTGAGAAGCTTATTTTAATTATTACTAATTTGTTTGGCTTATGAGGTCACTAGTTATTTTCGATTTCTGTAAAATCATGATGGCTTGACTAAAAGAGAAATCATTAAAACTATGAAATATAAGTACTTACTTAATTTTTGTTTCATAACTTAAGTAGGTACTTACCTGCCTACCGACTTAGTAAGCTGTTTGGCTATTGTGCAAGTGAAATACTATCAAGTTAATTTTGTTCTCATCAATCAAAAAGATCTGCGCAGCCTTTTCCCAACTATGTTGGGGTCGGCTTCCAGTCTAACCGGATGCAGCTGAATACTAGTATTTTACATGGAGCAACTGCGTATCTGACCTCCACAACCCAGTAACTGGGTAATACGATACCCCTTGGTAAGACTGGTTGGCAGACTTTCGGGCTTCTGACGACCCGTAACGACTGTCAAAGATCCACGAATGACAGCCGGGACCAACGGCTTAACGCGCTTTCCGAGGCATGGAGGAGTCTCGAGTTGGTATGTAAAGATGGTCACCCATCCTCGGATCAGCCCGGGCAAGCCTAGCCTAACCTGATGGATCTACCATGCGGCTGTTATTACTTAGCCACGAGCTCCTCTACATTTTGTTACTCTTATACCAATTAATTTGATGTCTGTGCATGCAATCTTTCAATTGATGTAATTTTAAAAACGAATTTCCATAAGAAAACCAAAACGCTTAGTTAAAATAAGATACTTACAGTTCTTCTTTTCGGCCACCATGAAAGAAATTATTCTTAAGAGGCCTCGATTACTGTATTGACAATTACAAGTGCCCGTCTAAAAATAAGTTGTGTCGCCTCAGTACAAAATAATGATAAGCAAACATTTAATATTTTTGTACACAGACTACCGAATACAGGTAAAAGTCCGTTGTTCTACCGATTGTTTTGAATTTTGATGAACTGTAATCTTTTAGGCTGTGCCTTGCAAGAATAACGTAAATTAACGTAGGCCGACAGGCGCCGAATTGATGTCTGAAGTAGAGACAATAAAAAATATCAAAACGTACAGAAAGTTCAGTTAGTACTGTTTTTGGAAATAACTAGTGTGTTACTTGTTTTCTTCGTTTTACTGTACTTTTATTATTTGTTTGGCTTAGAAATGATCAAAATAGAACGGGTCACCACAACAAAAATAGAGTAAGACGTATTTACCTACATTTTGTTCATTATTAGTTTATTTTTATACAAGTGTCAAATACAGGTAATTTTTATCAACCGCCTCAGGATAGGTTCCAGTTAATTAATTATCGGACAGATCATTTCAATGTTGGTAAATTATATTTCATTTTCATTTATCCAATAAGTGCTATATATGGACATTTATATAGTGCTATATTTGGACATTTTGAAACAGTTTCTTAGATTTTCCTTCAACTATAGGTAGGATTGTGAGTTAATAGTCTCAGTCGCCTTAAGGTTAAAGTGGCGTAGCTAGTAGTAAAGGGGCCCTGTATCAAAATATGTTGGGGGCCCTTTTTATCTGACTCCAAAGAAGTGTATTTTATTTATTTTAAATAAATAAAATAGCTTCCCGAGCTTAAGCTAGCATTGTGACCTTACTATCTCTTAGTCTAATAGAACTTACTAAAACTTAGTCTTAATAAAATCCAAGAGCGAGCGAGACGGGCTAGAAAACTAACTCATACGTTAAGCTTTCATTGAAGTGCGAGCGAAGCGAGCTCGAAAATAAAATAGAAGCATTCTGAACCGGGACTGTAGAAGATTTCATTAGAATTTTATTAAGGTAATGCAAGAGCGAATGAAGCCAACTACAAATTTAGAGAATGACTCGGATAGATTAAGCTGTCCTTGTCATTTAACTAAGATAATGTAAGAGCTTGAGAGTTGGATCGTGCCTTTAACTTGAAGCCTTAGGAAGCCATAAACAAAAATTATGTTTGTTTTCATATTTTGATTAGGTATTCATTACGGGCTCCTCATCAATAAGAATTTGAGGTTTTGGATAATATTGAACGAATCTTTGCTTAAACACTTGGGAGCTTGGGGGCCCTGTATCATTAATAGGTCTGATACGGCGGTAGTTACGCCCCTGAGTTAAAGCGTCAAGATAGCCCGTGGAATTACAATCTTCTTAATTTTTTTGCAATTTGCAGATTGCCTTATCAAGCGTTACGTTGACCAAAAGATGATTCACGACCGTAACGAACATGTATTTACAGAATTATCATTAAATAGGTACCTTAAACAATTTTCTTTCCTACTTTTTTACCCATAGCCTACTGCGTGGTATTTCTGCGTGTATTTTTATTCATGTACCGTCACCTACGTCAATCATACATACATTAATTATTTATGTAGAGGTTGGTAGTCGAAAGTCGAGAGGCTGGTAATAATGTGTGCGCTATCGAAAACAATCGTCCGATAAGTGGACGCCAAGGGCGACTCATTCATATTGGTAGGTTCTGTTTGGGACTTTGGGAATTGAACTTCTACGTTCTATAATTAATTGTTTGGTTGTCAGCAAAAGGTTGTTCATATATGGCTTAGTTCAATGGACCACATCCACAGCTCATTTGAATTCAGTAAGAAAATAAAAATAAAATCGACTTCCAAAAAACACTAGTTATACAAATTGAAAAAAAAAAACTTTTTTTGTATTAAAGTTTTTTATTTTTCCCTTTTCAGATGTGGTACCTACTCCACACCAATTCATATAGTACTACTTGCTATGTAAAAAATACAGTGACAGAAAGTTTTATAACATCATCAACATATTAACACCAAGTCGATTAACTACGTATTATTGAAGATAACTCAAAAACTACCCAAGCAAAATTAATAAAATTTAAATGGGACCACCACGCAAGCTTCTCCTGACAAATGAAAAACTAAAATTCAAAATCGGTTTACAATTGATGCAAATATCGATGAATATACATTAAAAAAATATACAGACGAACATAACACCTCCTCGTTTTTCGAAATACGTTAAAAAAAAAATAATTTTTAGTTATGCCATGATATCAATCGAATTATTGATTCAGTACATTTTCAAGGGATTTAAAAATCTACCCACTGTTGTACAAAGTAAGGATTCTTAGATTTAAAATCTTTATCTACTATGAATAAAACATTAAAAACATAAATGTGCACATTTTTATCAATGTTTCTCATCACTTTTATGTGGTCTGCATTTCAACGATAGATAATTTTAAAAGGTTGTCAACTAAGCCGAAGTGGGTGGACTATTCTTGTCAAATGTCATCTATATGTTCATCTAATTGTTAATTTTATGCTTAAATACTTCAACTGATTAATATCACCTTGCCATAAACTTGAAATGTCATGCATAATAAGTCTTCAAATAAAAAAAGAGACAGAATTTAAAAGTTATTTACGATCTTTTTATAATTGATCGTTAAAATCATTCGTTAATTATCAAAATTTAGACGCAAAAAGCTATTCGGATGAATCCTTTAATTGTTGTTTTTAAATAGAATATCTATTAGTTTAAATTGAGTTAGTTCTGGGTAGTCACTATTATCTAGTCTGCGATTCAGCACGTGTAGCTTGACCGTTGAAGAAGCGGAAGAAACGAAAGACTAACTGGTAAGAGAGATTGCTACGGCACGACGTCAAAAATGAAGAAAAGAAATGTCATTCACGTTGGATATAAAGATACAATGCGGATCTATCTTCGAGGATCTTTTGGCGCTCGGATGACGTTGACAGGGAGGCGCTGTTGGTAAACATTTGTGAAATTGTTCTGTGAAATGTATTGAAAAAACAAGATGGCAGTGTTAGTTCCAATTTACGCCACGCGCCAAAAGATCCTTGTACAAAAAATATAATAGGGATACGCGTGTAATTTTTTGAAGTGAAATCTTCTTTAGGCGCGGTCAGCGATTTTTGGTAGGGGATAAACTTATGGAGTTGCGTCACCGACATGCTCGCTCCATAGTGCTATACTATAGAATAAAGATGGCGCTAATAGTTACCAGTTTTAATTGTTCACTTCTGTTGGCTGTATCCATGTCTACCTATTTTTATTAAATCAATGAAATACAGTAATATTAACCCAAGAAAAGTATTAAAAGTTAAATTCAACTATACAGCTTATTACCGTATTATTGTCCGAAATGAATTTAAAAGAAAACTGTTGTTGCATAAAAAAAATGGTTTCTTAACTCCTATGCAATATACTTGTTCAAGTAATGGATAAGTTTTGAATTATGAGCATATTCCCTATTATGTCTAAGTATTTTTATAGAATAAAAATAGAAGTATTCTTGCTGCACGCGCTGGTCATAAGTGGAGCATACTCTTCTTCTATACTCAGTCGGTGGTCCGTAATACTTATGAAAGAAAGGCTTGGTACAATAAATAAGGCTTGAAACAGAGGTGTCGGTCCACTGTCCCTTATAATGCATCACTTGTGCATTAATTCCTAATGCTTGTTTTAAAATAACGAATGAATTATGCCGTCTGTGGCAGGGGCAACTATTCAAAGATTTTGAATTGATTAAGGGCTCGTATTGTTACTATTCTGCGGGCAATCAATCTTGTTTTGTTCTGCATATTATTTTGATTGCTTATGAAAAAGGGATTTCATTTGTGGGTTAAATAAAGTGAAGGTATTGTAATTTTTACGGCGATGACTTAGTGATGGCCGCGGGAATTCGCTGGATGCAATAAGCACAGAACCGGTCGTAGTGGCGGTGCTTTGGAGAGGCCTATGTCCAGCAGTAGACGTCTTTCGGCTTAAATGATGATGATGATGATTGTAATTTCGGTAATTTTACAAGACTTACCTCTGACTGTGCATTACTTTGTTCTCAGTTTGTGAATTAAAATACTTGGTGGTGGTTTTCAAAAGTGATCCTACTTATATTTGGATGTATTGTATGTTTATTTATTTAATACTTCAACCACAAATGTACAAAGGAAGACTTGCACGGGCGGGCGGTATGTTTGGATGTTTGTTAGGCCAGCCACATATATATACGGAATTCTGAAACGGATTTCCGTTTCGAAATATCGATTCGGAATTTCGAAGGCAGCAAATCCATAAAAAATCATGGATCTATCATACGTAGGTACCATAGTACTCCGTTCGAAATTTTCTCTGAAACGGAATTCCCGTCTGTATGTGGCCAGTCTCTGGTACGGATTTGCTGCCTTCGAAATTCCGAATCAATATATCGAAACGGAATTCCGTACGTATGTGGCCGCCCTTTCGCAATAATGCAAAAACGGCTGAACGGATTTGGATGACATTTGGCACACAGATAGTTTTACATTGGATTATTTTTATCCCGGTAAATGATATGGCTTAACTACTGTTATCAACTTTTATTAAAACTAGCTTCTTCATGTTCCATTTCTCTCTGGAAACGGCAGAAACTAGTCAATAATAAAACAAATTGTTTTGATGAACAAAAACAAACCAAAAACAATAATAATAATAACCCCACCGCCGTATCTCTACGTTGACGTCGTGGTGGGGCTTGCGCGCTCCAAACTCCAGGTCTGTGCCGGTAGAGTTTACTTTGCCGGAACAGGTCTAGGATGAGGAGCCAGACCAAGAGAGATACAGAAACCCGCAGGGCAGCATGTGGCGAGCTGTTGGGCAGTAGCGACCCCACGGACCCTATCTCCCGGGAGAAATCTTGTTCCTCATCTCTGGCTTGCCTTTATTGGCCGGCTGGAGTGAACACTGACGAGGAACAGAGCTCCCACCTCATTCTTGCCTTAATTGGCCGGCTTGAGTGGAGATTCGCAAGAGCAAACGTGCTCGGAGGAAGGAAGTATTTCAGTAAGTGCTCGTAGGGATCTTGACCATCTTCCGGGCTCTGGGATTGTTCTGAAAGCCGTGGAATACCTCTCCACTCCTCAAGCGCCTCAGGACGTGTTGCCCCCTTGTCGCTACGTCACTATGTGCTAGCGACAGTTTCCGGGGGCCCATTATTGAGTGTGCAAGTCACCCCCTGCCATTTTATCCGTGTACATATAAAGCATTGATCAGGCAGGGGCCATAGTCCTCCCATAGTTCCAGGTCACCAGCCAACTTAAGCCACCCAAACCCATAGTCCAATATTTTTGTTTCCATATCCTGCAATAGTCCTACACCAACCGGGGGTTGTCCTTGGGTGCACTTGCATAGTACATACAGGGATAATCGTCGGTTGGTGCCTCATTTCATTAAAAACGTCTGACGGGCCTCTGCGAGTTGGCTTTGGCCCCTCGTACGCCTTCTAAAGGTCCGGGACCCCAGGGTCCCGAGAAATGTCAAGAGACGTAAAAAATAATAATAATAATAATATCTTTATTTCCAAAAATAAAGATATTATTATTATTATTATTATTTAAATGTCTTTGACATATCTCGGAGCCAACACCGAAGCCAACTCGCAGAGGCCCCTTAGACAATTTTTAATGGAATGAGGCACCAACCGACGATTATCCCTGTATGCACTATGCAAGTGCACCCAAGGACAACCCCCGGTTGGTGCAGGACTATTGCAGAACATGGAAACAAAAAATATTGGGCTATGTGTTTGGGTGGCTATAGTGGGTTGGTTACCTAAAACTATGGAAGGCCTATGTCCCCTGCCTGATCGATGTTAAGATATACACGGATTAAATGGCAGGGGGTGACTTGCACACTCAATAATGGACCCCGAAAACTGTCGCTAGCACATAGTGACATAACGACAAGGGGGCAACATGTCCTGAGGTGCTTGAGGAGTGGAGAGGTATTCCACGGCTTTCAGAACAATCCCAGAGCCCGGAAGATGGTCAAGATCCCTACGAGCACTTACTGGAATACTTCCTTCCTCCGAGCACGTTTGCTCTTGCGAATCTCCACTCAAGCCAGCCAATTAAGGCTAGAATGAGGTGGGAGCTCTGTTCCTCGTTAGTATTCACTCCAGTCGGCCAATAAAGGCAAACCAGAGATGAGGAACAAGATTTCTCCCGGGAGATAGGGTCCGTGGGGTCGCTACTGCCCAACAGCTCGCCACATGCTGCCCTGCGGGTTTCTGTATCTCTCTTGGTCTGGCTCCTCATCCTAGACCTGTTCCGGCAAAGTAAACTCTACCGGCACAGACCCAGAGTTTGGAGCGCGCAAGCCCCACCACGACGTCAACGTAGAGATACGGCGGTGGGGTTATTATTATTTTTACGTCTCTTGACATTTCTCGGGACCCTGGGGTCCCGGACCTTTAGAAGGCGTACGAGGGGCCAAAGCCAACTCGCAGAGGCCCGTCAGACGTTTTTAATTAAATGAGGCACCAACCGACGATTATCCCTGTATGTACTATGCAAGTGCACCCAAGGACAACCCCCGGTTGGTGTAGGGCTATTGCAGGATATGGAAACAAAAATATTGGACTATGGGTTTGGGTGGCTTAAATTGGCTGGTGACCTGGAACTATGGGAGGACTATGGCCCCTGCCTGATCAATGTTTTATATGTACACGGATAAAATGGCAGGGGGTGACTTGCACACTCAATAATGGGCCCCCGGAAACTGTCGCTAGCACATAGTGACGTAGCGACAAGGGGGCAACACGTCCTGAGGTGCTTGAGGAGTGGAGAGGTATTCCACGGCTTTCAGAACAATCCATTATTATTATTATTATTGTTTTTGGTAATACCTACTGAAATACTTAAAAAATTTACGCAAATCGTTAGAAATTCAATCAAAATATTAATTAAAATGATCTTCTTTTCATTAATAGCTTTACATATTTGATATCATTTATTATTTAAATGGTGATTTTTAATTAACCTAGGATTAATTGATTTCAAAATTAGCGATAAACTATTAATCAAACTCAAAGGTAAAAGTTTTGTATTTGAGCATTTAGTTATTAACACTTACCAGTGTATAAATCATAAAAGCAATTATAAAAATTCCTTGCAAAAATAAATAACACGTTTTTAAGCATCTATTATAAAATAGTTGCTTTTCGTGTCTGTCTGTGTGACCCCGTTTTTCTTTTAAAATACGCAACAGATTTTGGTACGATTTTCACCTTCATTTAGAGGATTTATTCCGGATGGTTTATGTATATACACATAAACCTAATATTAAACTTATATATATCTGCCTAGCCTTTTCCCAACTATGTTGGGGTCGGCTTCCAGTCTAATCGGATGCAGCTGAATGTACAAATGTACAGCTGTACTTTACATGGAGCGATTGCTTATCTGACCTCCACAACCCAGTAACTGGGTAATACGATACCCCTTGGTAAGACAGGTTGTCAGACTTTCGAGCTTCTGACAACCCGTAACGACTGTCAAAGATCCACGAATGACAGCCGGGACCAAAGGATTAACGTGCTTTCCGAGACACAGAGGAGTCTCGATATGTAAAGATGGTCACCCATCCACGGACCAACCCCGGCAAGCTTAACTTAAGCTGATGGATCGACTCGTGCGGCTGTTATTACTTAGCCACGAGCAATATTAAACTTAGGTACATATAGTATAGAAATCTCGATGTTTTGTCAAGTAGTAAAGCCGTGCAAATCAGGGGCGCGCCGCTAGTCTTCTACACTACTTAATATATTAATAGAGAGAAAAGATTTGTATTTTTGTTTATAATGAATATACTCAAAAATTACTGGACCGATTTTAAAAATTCTTCCTCCAGTAGAACGCTATATTATTTCTGAGTAACATATATAATTATATACAATTTATATATATAATTTATATAAATAAAATATATATCAGGCGGGCGAAGCCACCGGCGGAAGCTAGTTTATTATAAAATTGAGTCGTCATAAAAACTTATTTTGGTAAATAAATAATTAATTGCTATTACATAAGTATGTAGGTGGGTACCTACATATCATACATAATGTATTCTTGCCAAATATATTCTAATAAGCTTATCTTGTCATCGAATATTTCAAAATCTTAATTATACTTTTTTATGATTTCTCAGAAATATAATTATTACACCCAATTAATAATTCAAATCTTGTTTATTTTAAATGGTGATTCAGAATGACATTAAAATGTCAATTTGTTATGATAAAAACGTAAGTTTTAGAGTTGTTGGTATATTTTTCGTTCGTTTATAATTTAAGGATTTATGTTACGACTGTAATTAATCAAATTTTAGTTTTTGTTTCTTTGTTATGGCAGTATTTCTTTTATAATTCCTCATTAATCACTAATTAGAAGGTTAGATTTTAATTATAATCAATTATATTTGACTTTCCAGACTTTCAGTTTTCAGGAAAAAAACATTTTAAATTTAAAGGGTTTATTACAATTATAGATATTTAAACAAACCTTTTTATAAAAATATATGATAATTTGTTAGGTACTTTACCGATGAAACTTTTTTTTATAAGCTTTTTTTAGGGAGGTAATTTTACTAGAGAGTACAGAACTTTCCCGTTTTTGACGTTCGTTTAAAAACCGGCCGCACCAATTAGTTCATCAAAACTGTACAGAAATTAATTTACACACTAAAACAGAAACGGTAATGAATGTAGAAATAGTGTCAACATTATTATTTATAATCGAAAACCATTCCGAGTCCAACATTTGGCAATAAATTAAAATAGTTTATTGGACAGTAAATCTGTTCAGTTGTTGATACAACAGTGTTGGATTACAAGTTGATTTGTGACGAGTTATAATTATTACTTATACCGTTTCTGTGATAATTCTACGACTTTGCATAGTAATGTCTTGATATTTGGATGTGACCTCGTAAGAAAAATCTTTTAGGTGGATTTAAGACACTAAGGGCGGATTTCACCGATTTAACTGAACGCGATCAGCACATCTAACCGCGTTCAAGAGCTGTCAGTGTCATCACTGTTATGGTTGACAGGTCTTGAACGCAGTTTCTAGACTGGTGTGCTGATCGCGTTCAGTTTGAGAACAATTTCATGGAAATGGTTCGACCAGAATCGCGACGCGGCTTAAATAAGGTACGTGAAGCTGCCAATGGGTAGTTTGATATTGCACAACTTGTCAATGGTTATGTTTCACAACATATTTTAAATGAGGCGATTACTAATCACACGACGATGAACCATTGACAAAACATTATATTCATACATTCATTCACGCCTATTTTCAATAGGATACGTGCAGAAAGCCACGAACTACGGCCTCGTCTACATTGTTTTGTTTCTTCCAAACAAAAATCTACTTAATAAAAATCTTAAATTCATTCACAAACAGACAACGCACAGCTTAAACCATTGGGAACATTACATTTTGCACAAGAGTCCCTTATACAGTAAAACCTGAGTAAGTGAGAACCTGGGTAAGCGAGAAAACTCTATAAATGAGAGTAACTGCCAGGTCCCGTCAGTTTAACTCTCTAAAACCTCTATAATTGACAAAAAAACATCTATAAGAGAAAGTAGTTTCCTAATTGTGAACCTCGATAACTGAAACTGCTACTTGCCTGTACCTCTATAGAGGTACAGGCAAGTAGCAGTTTCAGTTATCGAGGTTAATATGTAAATTTACACTCGACTGTCACTTATAAGTGACAGTCGAGTGTAAATTAACATCTGCTATTTATGACGCATTCTTTAATTTCGTGGAACTAACAGTGTTTTTGTTCCTCTCAACCTTTTCCAACCTGACTCAACCTCTATTAGTAAGAAAACCCACTCCTGTACCTCTATAAGCTAGTAGTTCGAATTAATGAGAAGCCTCCATAAGCGAAAAATACATCGCGGTCCCTTGGACTCTCGCTTATCCATGTTCAACTATATAACGAAAGCCGTTAAATAAGGGATGAAAGTTCGACATTTTTGCCGATGGAAAATCCCATCGGGTACAACCCTTGTTAAACTTAAAGAAAGTTACTCACAAGTCAATCTCCATAATAAAACCGTTTTTAATATACCCAGTAGCGTTCGACACGACAAATCTGTCTAATCGGCAAAGTATCGTTCGCCTGTACAAGGCCTTAGGCTGCGCCTGCGGCTGTCCGCGTGTCAATTGTAAGTTTGACAAAGCCATTTAATTAATCGATTTTCTGTAGCTTAAATGGACATATAACAAAAACACAGCTGTTCTCGTTTATTATATTGAAATAACAATTTTATTAGTTACGAGAAGATGTTAAAATAATTTATAGGCTCAGTACATCTGCTGAAAGTTATTATATTTGTCTGTAATAAAATTATTTAACAGCATGTAGTATGTAAACTCATTTAAATAACTAAATATGTGTTTAAACAGTTTGTTAAGTCGTAATTCTAGAAGTCTAGGATACCCTAATAATCCTTCGCGACTAGGGATTACAAATAAGAGATGAATATACCTACGTGTTAATTTTTAATTGTAGGTAGGTAAATAACTAAAGGCGAATTTCACCAAACTGCGATCAAGTGCTATCAATGTCATCTTTGTTGGGGAACATTGACACTGACAGCTCTTGAACTCAGTTTAGATGTGCTGGTCGCGTTCATTTGATTGGTGAAATCACCCCTAAGAGTATTGCCTCATATTAATAATGTCTCTTGACGGAAACGAATAACTAACTAAATAAACAAAGTGATGTGTTTATAGGATCAGTTCTTCTGTTCTTTTATTCAGCTGAAAAAACTTACAAGGTAATAAAATGTGATAACTATTTGGGCCATGGTAGATCCAAGATCTTTCTACCAGCCTTGTTGACTGTGTAGGTAATGTCTTTTGTACTTATACCTGACTCGGAATATATGAAGACTTATAATCTACAAGCTTAGCATGACCACTCGTAGAAACTCGTTTTGTCGACGGAATAGACATAATGACAGATAAACAATCAGAATCTATCATTTCGTCTATTCTGCCGTCGACAAAACCCATAAACAACCCGTTTCTATGGCTGTCACGCTACGCGTGCTGTTTCGGTAATCCGCATCCCAATAATTGATTTACTAAGTATAAGTAAATCATCGCGAAAACCTGGCTACCGCCCTAAAATAGACTGTAATCACAAATAAATATCTCAGGCCCAGCACAGGACCTACAAATTTAATTTACATAAGGATTTTATTAAAGTTTTTATCTCATTTTGTGGCGTATGCACGGACGCACGGCGGGGTGTCGATGCCGGCGATCCACCGCCATTGTTGTTCGAATTTCGAATACGATCTCCTTACTCTTTGACATTCGCTTTTCAAAATTATAAATTTAACTTTAAGTAAGTTTAGTAATTTTTGAAATGTCCTTTTTGGTATAGAGTTAATTTATGTTGGTGTTGTTTACTGTTATTGAATTTTATTGTGTTATCGGTAGGCATGTTTTAAGAACGTCATAAGTGGAGATGAAGGTAAATCCGGTATTGAAATAAAACGATAATTAGGTATGATCTTACCTACAGTAATATTGATAGTAACCAAATGAACCCGTTCCTGAATTAAGAAAGTGGCCAGGTGGCCAGTATTATTTAGAGAAAATTGTCCATGAATAGGGACACTGAATTCTTGTTCTTCACTTGTTTTGGAACACCAAAAAAAAAATGCATACTTATAAATAGTATTCTGTCGATAAATCAATATTTTATTATTATTCCTCGACACCCCAAATCAACCACAAACACATTTTCATACAACTTTCATAATCTCCAATCCTATCTTCATCTCTTGGTTAAAAAATACACATGGCCGAACAATAGCATTCCTCCGTTCGATTAATGACATTCGAGTACCTACCTATACGACACTCCTACACCTACTTAGTTGACATTATGTAAATACAGTTCCACTTTACATTGTCGTACTCATTATGCTGTAGAAGATTCGTTAGGTGAAGAAACACATGTTGTTTTATCGTATCTTTTTCGTGTATGGGTGCTGGTAAGTGTCCGTGTGTTGTTTTGGTCGTGAATCAGTTTGTGTTGTTCAATGAATTTGCTTTGGATGGTGTACCGCAGGAATAATGACAAGATTTGATTAGAATCAGTGTGATGTTGATTGAAAATTAACTTTTATTAAATCTGCAATTTAAAAGCAGTTATTCTAAACAGGCTTAGTAGTTTTTATTCAATATGCTTTTTGTTCATATTAATAAAATTTCACCAAATATTCTGTAAACTACTATTATACAAACTATATATATAACTAAACTAATATTATAAAAAGAAAAGATTTGCTTTTTTGTATGTTAGTATGTTCATTTGTTACCCTTTTACGCTAAAACCGCTGACTGTATTTACATGAAATTTGGCACATGGCCAGACCTTGACCTAGGTTAAGTCATAGGCTACTTTTTATCCCGATATTTCTACGAGATCAAAACTTATGCGGGTGAAACCGCGGGGCGCCGCTAGTTATTAAAAATATTCTTAAAACAATAATATTATATTTTTCGTAACAAATTGTTTTCACATTTTGAGCACAACACCGTTAACAACAAAAATGTGATCCGTACAAATCAGGTACTTTCTTGCATCCATACCGAACATAGATACATCTTAGCTCACACAATGAGATGATTACAATCCGTTATATCTATCTATAATACTTTACACTATAAAAAACATAACAAGCCACACGGTCGTGGGCGAAAGAAAACAATTGATGCTCCTTCCTGCTCTAATTTTAGATACACTCGCCCAGAGATAAGATCTAAGAATGATTTGATTAATTTGAACAAGGTTTTAATACAACGAATAGTTAGGGCTAAGTATTTTTATTGTGGACGCGTGTCGATACTAATCTTTTGCGTTAAAGTTATTAATAACTTTGTATGTAATGAAGTTTTAATGATTTTGGACGTATAGGTACAGCTGTTTTGACCCCTAGCATTTTAGGGAGGATTTTTTTTCCAGATAATTTTGGGGGACTGCGTTGGTGCATTAAATAATTTAGTGTGACGTAATCAGTATTTTTTTTCAAGCCCTATAGTTATCCACGAAAAGATTTTTGTACACGGTTTAATTTTAAAATTCTTGATATTATGATTAAAAACTTTAAGAATGTTATGTCTAATTATAAGCATGGGAATGAATATCGAAGAAATCAATACGTGATTTCTCCATGTTTTGATTTCAACACATTTTGGGTGTAGAGTTCTCGAATAACCCTTAACGTCAGCACTCAGCTGTTACGTCCACTTAATTACATATCATCGCATAAAAAACTAAAAATACAACAGTATCTTTTTAATTTTAGCAGCGAAATACCTATAACCCACGTATTTTATTGACACCTTTTTAGTGTTGATAATTTTAGGAGTGTTCAATTTCATTGAAAAATGAAAACAAACTAAATCGCAATGGAAAGCGATACTTTTTTAAATCCTCGCTGAGAAAAAAGTAGGTAATTGCTTTTTTTATCAAGCAATCTCATTCGGGATGTTCATTAAAAAATTGTAAAAGCATTTTCGCGAGGCGTCTTTGGAGTTATAAGGGCGTTTGTGAGGCGATCAGTTTTCTGCACCAATTCACTTGAACCGTACCAATTATGGTAATTCCTGGTTTAATTTCCTGGCGCAGATTAACTATACCCCCTCTAGTAATAAACCTGATTTATTAGACGAAGTTTTTTTATAATTTCTCCCTCGAATCTTTAAGTTTTGATGGTACCCGGATTTGGGTAAAACTGTGATTAAAACGATTTATGTCTGTTAATTATGTTTAATCGTTTGAAATTTGGTGATGGTAATGCTGTTTTTTTTCCAAATAATCTCTGCTGAGGTTCAGTTAAACAGTGGCTATCATAATTTCTGTGTTAATTAAAGGTAAATCAGTGACTTCCACATGAAAGAATCAGACATGCATTGGCGTGGAAGAGCAGTTGTTTTTGTATTCCTCTTCTTCTTAGCGTGTCCATGGCAATCTAAATAGACTCAACCCAGAATTCGGCTACGTGTTTGGCGCCATCACTAGCATATGGATGCTAGTGATGGCGCCAAACACGTAGCCATGCTAGCCATGCAGGTCATGCTACGCATGCTGGAACTGATGGCAGTTCCAGCATGCGTAGCATGACCACCATAGAAACGTGTTTTGTCGACGGAAGAATAGACAAAATTACAGATTGTGATTGTTTATTAGTCATTTTGTCTATTTTTCCGTCGACAAAACCCGTTTCTACGATGGTCAATATGGTCATGCTACACGTGCTGTACCGTGCAGACGACAAGATACGCAGAACACGATATTAGGTGTCCCATCATTCGTGAAACAGCACCACTTTTACACTCCAAGGCAGAGTCGTCTATGAATCTCCACCTGAACAGATTTCAACCTGTGTCCAGATTCTGTTTAAAGACTCTTTTTGTATTATGTTGGCAATATCAAATATAAAATCCAACATATTGAGAAGAAAGTAATTTTTTTTAAGGCGAAATGAATCAGAAGCAAAACTACTAGAATTGGTACTGCTATCGTAACGTTAAGACAGAACAAAAAAAGAATTGTAGACAAGAAAATAAGTAAGTAACCGCTACATAAACATTATTTAACTAAATTTCTAAAGCGTTTCGTTAAGATAACGTTATTTTCCAATTTTCAGCATAACACATAGTTACATACAATAGTTGTACTGTTCCGGAATTCGCGCTCTGTTAACACTTTACACATTGCACACGTAGGTAAATTACTTTAACTTAATAATACTATGTAAAATTTAAGTGTGAACTTTTTGTATATTTCTGGGTTCCTTACCTTTGGGAATATTTTTGTCTCATCAGTACGTGAGGCACAGAAAATGCTAAGAAATAATCTCATTACTATGTAATAGTCTAGCTGTACAAAAATAGGACTCTTTATAACACTTCCGTCTTCATGAATTGCATCGATTCAAAGTCTAAACTTTAAATCGAAGCAGATTTATTTGTTTTTGGTTTTTTATTTTTTTTGTGGTTTGATTTTCATCGATCGGTCGACCAGTTTGATCGATGAAAATGTTGCTTTGATATAGTAGTATTTATTTCAAAAGTTGTTAAGTTTTTGTAAGACACTACTATAACGAATTCAGGCAGATGCATTGGTAGGTAAATGTTGGTGTTGAGGTCCAGCTAGATGGACCGACGACCTTAAAAAGGTGGCCGGGTCAGGACTGGATGTGGAAGGCGGAAGACACGGTGTTGTGGCGCAGTCTGGGAGAGGTCTATGTCCAGCAGTGGGATAGGCTGAGTTGTTTGATTGGTAGTTGTCTGATATCAACAACTGATGAAAATAAATGTAAACAAACAAATTGATAGTATGTTTCTCTTGTCACATGGTGTGATGTTTTCTTGTCGTAGGCCCTTGATAAAAAGGTACTTACTTGTCAACTTCAAGTGTGATGGGAAAATGAATGGAGGTTTTAATGTAGGCGAAGAAATATACTTTGGGCTAGTTGTTAGTTAGGTAATTATATAATTAGTCAAAATAGGACTGAATAAAAATGAAAATATTAGGTGGTTTTGATAAATGATTTTATTTCTGTAAGTAAGTTTGTACAAACACTTTTACACGTTAATCTTTATTTTTTTCTTTTTTTACCTAGATGAGGTCGGCGTTTTCTACGAGTATATGACTACTCTGTGAAGAAAGGTCGAAACAAACTCAGAGGTCCAGAAACCATCTTGGTCAGATCATGTAAAGACCATGTAGATTGGTGTCTGAATGGTCTTTTGAGGAAAGAACCACACAGATCGAGTGGACCTGTCCAGTCAGTACACGCATTTGTCAGTAGTTAAGACGCATTTGCCAGAAAAGTCTTGTAGGTATTATTTTGTTAATTCTTTTGCCCCTACCCACTGTAGGGGCAAAAGAATTAACAAAATAATAGACTTTTCTAGAAACTAAAACTATAAATATGGTATTTTTTTAATTATATTACAAAACTTGTTGTGCCTATCGACAACATTTAATCTTCCACTTAGTAACACCCCATTCTCACTGATCCCTAAAAACAAAAACGCAGGTTCTAGAAAGCGTACAGCGTTGTTACACCGAATTAAACAGTCTTAAACACAATTGAATTACTTGAATTTCCTCGTCGAGAGAACAAAAGCATTATTAAATACGTAATTATTCACATTTACTTGGCGTGCAAGGTTTTAATTCAAAGTTTCGAGGGAACGTTCGATTTAATACTAGCTGAACTAATTGGTAACGTGGGCCGGAGTAATTTTGTTTACTACCTTTTAAACGACCCCACCCACTTGCATCTCATTAAGTGTTTTATTGTAATTACCGACTTCTCGGACGTTGTAAGGAACATTTTGTTCAACACGAGCATTTTGTGAAATTATATGAGTCAGTCGTCATGGTGTGTGAGTTTCTTTAATTTCATGTTTATTTTACTTTTGTTATAAATGTCTGAGCTGAGTCCTTTGCATGAGTCCCTCAACTTGATTTGCGACATCAGTACGGTTTTGTTTTTTTCTGAAATGTAGCATAATGACATCAAGGGCATAAGTGAATCAAGGGTACTCTATGTGTTGTATGTAGCCTTTCTTGTAAATTATTTGCACCTAGCTTCTGACGTTTCATAAGTGCCCTTGTAGGTTTATGTGAAATAAAAATATTTTGAATTGAATTGATTTGAATTTGGTTACCTTAATTAGTATGAATAAAGTTTGCATATTAACCAAGCGATATTGATAATACATGATATTGAAAATCACTAAACGAGGGTAAAGTTTTGATCCGTTGAAGTCGTAAACTTTTCTCTTTTTCCATGTCAGAGCTAGTAGTAGGTAAATCTCTAATCTAATACATTATTTGGCAATCTATTAATTCTATCTTACAGTGATGCTTCAACAGATTGTTAACATACATTTAGCTTTAATACGGCACAGTTGAGAACAACAATCGCATTCATTGCGAGCTTTACAACTTTCCGGAATGCATCAACCACGCGACGAAATTTCCCAATTACACCTTTCAAAGCGAGTGTATTCGACTGTACGCTGAATTTTTAGTATCTGATTCACCTCAACTGCCTAAACTTCCTAGAAAAGAGCCAAAATTTTCTCAAAAGGCTCACTAACTGTCATATATTATCATAATTTTATATAAACGCTACTGTTAGATTCTTGCCGATACGTTTACAAGCACCTAATGATGCCTTTTGCTTGCAAAGTCAGTCCAAGAAGCAACTGTTAGAACATTTTATTGCCAAATAACGGCTGTTAAAATGAGTCATTCTATAATGCTGAGGTCACAAATTTCTTTATTCGACGCACAAGTGTGTAGAATACTAATACAAACATGAGGAAAAAACAATTTGTCCTGACTTGTTTGTATGTTTTAAAGCGCATTTTAATTGTGTACTCCTTTCTAAATGCTTAAATGCAGGTATGCGGGTACTTACAATATTTCTTTTGCGTACTTACATAAATGACTGTTGTCTTTGTAATGTATTAAAATTCTTTTTATATATTGTGTATGTATTTGGGGTAGGAGGTCGGTACTTAAGATTTTTTAACATTTCATCACATACTGCACGTTTAACAGTCAAATCAGGTAGGAAAAGCTGTATTATATGTGTTTCATCACTTATACCATACATAAGTGTTATGTACGTTCTCCGGTCTTCCCTATGGAAGATCATTGCAAAGCCATCATCGTACCATGCCAAGAACTAGAAACCCACCTGGGTTCCTGGTTCAAACAGTTGGTCATCAAGTTATTATTGTTATTCAGTATATTGTCCTACTGAAGGGCAAAGGTACATACTGTCTTTCCACTTTTATAGCCTCCAAAAATTCTGGGAAAACCAAGGGCTTACTTGTATAGCTACTTCCAGATACAATGCCAATGAAATCTACCATTATTAAATGAAAACATAAATTCCTGTTATCCCTATGATAATGGAATGTTTATTATATAAAAAAAGAAAAAAAGATGACCTTCTACAATCTTTCAAAAATAAGAATAGGAAGAATAATAAATAACATAACTTTCATATTCAAATTCAAATTCAAAAGTCATTTATTCAAACTAGGCTGAGAATCAGCACTTTTCGAACGTCAAAATTACATAAGACAGTCCCCCAAAAACGCCCACCCTTCACCACTTCCTAGTGCTTTAGCTGGGAAGAAGAAGTGGCGCAGCAAACTCTCCAGAACATACATAATATATACTCCCCATACATAATAATATAGCACATAGTCAACTAACTAACTAACTTATCCACTAAACAGTGATCGACGCTTTTATCCTTAGAAGCCACGTTTCCGACCCGATGCGGTAATTATCGCTTGAACTCATAATTAGCTGCATACGCTGCAGCGCTGGCACACGGATTGTCCTAATTGCAAAGCAATTACTTATAATCGTTATACTACGAACCGCAAGCGTAAATCGCTTCATGTTACCGCATTCACAATTTCTTTGAATGAAATCAATCTTTATGCAAATGATTCGCAGTGGTCTATGATTTACAGCTGCGTAAATGTCAATCGTCGTCATTTTAAGTGCATCTTTAAAACGATTTTTATTAAATTAAAATGCAAGAGCATTGAAGTTATTACATTTTGAACTCTCAAACAGTGACCAGCTCATTGGTTTACATTTTGTACCTCCTAATTTTTATCTAGTCGTATGATGATTTTCATTGTGTACAAGTACAAGATAAAACTGCTCTTTTCCCTTCTCTTCTTCTTCTTTTTTCTTCTCTGTTTTCTCTGTCTAGTCGATTTGAGTCTTTTTCTTCTTTTGATAGCTCAACTTAATTTTTTCATACTTATTTTGGATCCACTAGCAGTATCAACGTCATCTACGTCTTTTAGATACGCCCAGTGCGCGTTTGGCCGTCGTTCTATCGATAGGTTACAGAATATCTAATATTTCAACCACGGCATTATGCCGCTACAATAGAAGAAGTCCAGCAGTAGGCAGTTCTAATACATTTAAATCATAGATCAAAATAATTATCCAAGCGATAAATTGATATAGCCTAAAGCGGTTATTTCGCAGCAAACTATTAGCACAATCAAATCAAAGGGTGTGGGAACTTGCAGCGCCTGATCCGAGATTTAATTGTCGGACTTATAGCCGTAACCTTTAATTATACATCGTTTATAAATAATGAGCTGAGCTTACGGTAGATATTATTCTTGCTAATGTTATAAATGGGAACGTTCGTTGCTTATAATTTTGCAATGGCAACATCGATTAATTTGATGGCGTTTATTGAGTTCGTATTTATAGGTATCATAGATTTCATGTTTATTGTGATCATAGTGTTTAGACTTTTTAAATCGAAGGAATGTAGCTCCAGCTTACCAATCCTGGACCACTCCCCAACAATCTCGCTGATTGTCTCCAAATTTTTTAACCACGGTGTGATTTTTCTAATTTATCTACTCTCGTAATAGGACGTGCCGATACAAGTTAGGAACAAGGAGAAGGCTAGAATGTCTCAAAACTACTCATGTGTCTTACATAGCTGCATTATAGATGCATTTAGAGTTACGCCATGCGCGCAGCGTTGCACAATGAATATTGGGTTACGCGTAGCATAGATATTCCTATGTTGCGTTACACGTTGCTCTGATATGTGTTGCTTTAAACGTTGTATTGAGCAAAGTAGGTGATGTTACCGTAAATAACATTTAAAATGCCAGTACAATAAATAAAACAAGTGCAGCTGTTTGTGGTATACCGGGTGAAACAGCTAAAGAAGATGAATCTCCCCATTCTTTTATTCTGACTCTTCTGCTTCTCTCTGTGCACTTCTGCACTGATGTTCGCTCTTCACGACATAAGATCCATAATGACCACGATGTTAGAATAATAACCAATCTATATGCATTCAAACAATAGCTACTGTTTTTTATTAAACAGTAGTCACATGGAAATAACATATGTTGTTTAAATGGTAATCCAAAACTTGAGATTCACAATTCTCACATACATTACAAGCGGTCTGTTTTTGATGTCCAAGAACCTATGCAGGACCGCATCCACAGAGTGATAGCTGTCAAATGAAATAAACCTATGTGTTTTCAATGGTAGGGTGCATTGTCGTTTGGAGGCTATTTGCCGTTTCGGGGTTGATTTTTCGTGCACCTCACGACTGGTTGTTATAAAATTAAGTGTGGGATTTTGTAAGACGATACCATAAATGACATTATGAGAACTAAGTTCATGATCATACTCGATGATTGCATGTATAAAAACGATTCAAGTATACATAAACTTATGCCTTTTTCCCATCATGATAGACAAAACCTACAGAACGTCATCTGCTACGATCCGTACATACAAGGAGTATTGCTTGGTTTACTTTCATATATCTGATCATACGCGCACGCCAGTTGCGAGCACTACGCACCGATACTTTCTGAAAAACATCACCAATAAGGTCACTGTATGTCCTTCTAGGGCAATAAGGTCACTAAGAAATAACAGCCGCACGGGTCGATCGATCAAGCATAGCTTATGCTTGCCGCAGTTGGTCCGTGGATAGATGACCAGCATTACATACCTCCATGCCTCGGAAAGCACGTTAAGCCCTTGGTCATTCGTGGATTTTTGACAGTCGTTACGAGTCGTTACGAGTCGTCAGAAGCCCGAAAGTCTGTCAACCAGTCTTACCAAGGGAATCGTATTACCCAGTAACTGGGTTGTGGAGGTCAGATAGGCAGTCGCTCTATGTAGCTGCATCCTGTTAGACTGGAAGCCGACCCCAACATAGTTGGGAAAAGGCTAGGCAGATGATGACGTCCTTCTAGGACGTCCCCTCCCGGTTTTTCCACTCACATCTGATACCTTTTGTTAGTCGCATTTAATTCATCCTTTCAATATGACCAAACTATCCAAGCATACTCGTTTCAATTTTTCTCATTATTTCTTCCTTTAAACAACGTCGCCTTATCACATTTTGGTTAACAATACAAAACATAGACGTAGATGGAATTTTTAGCTTAGGATAGATCATATCAGAATTCGTCAGTCTATTCAACAGTAATTTCTAAGCTTGGTTCCTTAAGTTTTTTGTAACGCGTCTTGCGCAGGAGTTGACTGGTAGAAATCGTCACGTAAGGAAAAAGTGTTATGCCCCCTCCATGCGATTACCTCTATCTCTTTGTCTCTTTCTATTATATACGAGCGCGTAAGGAACTTCGTTTCTGACGGAATCATAAATCTGCATGACAGAGTAGTCTACTGCGTTGCTCCAAGTATCAGTTTTGTATCACGTAGTATGAGTTTATGTCTACTTTGGTTAGGGCAAGTGACTTACTGCTCTCGTACAAGAATGTCAAAATGCTCCTGAATGTTGACATGATTGACTGGCTCATTCGCAAAACGTCTACTTTGCAAAATGACTACCGGTCGTAAAATGTCTCTTTGTCATGATGTCTCTTTCGCAGAATGTCTCTTTCGCAGAATAACTCTTTCGCAAAATGTCGCGATAGTAACTTTACGTACTTATCTACATTAAACAATTTCAGAGGCAGAATGCCGTTCAAGGCGTCCTGAGACTGTGAGAGTGCCCTTCCTTGATGACGTTGTTCTGTACCGGAATTCCTTGCTGAAGGATAATTGACCAAGTTTGTTCTTACCTAACCCCATTTCAACAATTTGGAATTTATTGCAACACATTTTAAAATGGGCACATCGGACGTACAATTTACATTTAAAAGCTCCATAGCATTAAACGAAACAATGACACGATTACGCAGATACGTATCTAAAAATCTGATTAAACCCTCGCCCGCTACGTGTCGAAAAAATAATCTCCTAACAACGCAACCGTTAATTCGACCTAATCCATTCGGTTCATAATTATTATATTCGTTTGTTCCTCGCGACCAAGTACGTTTTGTCTGCGCCCCGAATTCGTAATGAGCAAGGCTTTCCAAGTATCGGGTTGGCACTTATCGGGCGTGCCATCTGACTATTATATTACCAAAATACCACTTTAAATGCAACCCACTGTAATCCTATAATTAACTTAATATGTACCTTACGGCAGAGTTACATGAACAGTGCGGAAAATGCATTTTCGATGGCGAAAATCGTAATGTCGATGGACCGCCCCTGCAATTATGGGGTTGTTTTATTCATCGCTGCTTTAAGTATATGTTTTGTTAGATATTTGTTTACGTGTGCCAGGTATTTAGTCTTTGATGCTAAAACAGTTTTAGATTTCCGTGTTCTGGTTACTTGATATTAAATTGGGGGAATCACTAATTTAATGGTAGAACACGTCATTATTGTCGTCGGAAATGGACAAGGCGTGTTTTGTGTGGAGTATTTTCCACAATGATTCAACTACGTACATGAGCTTATTTCACAATACTTATGTTAATTTTGTGATGCTATTAGAATTTCGACGTAGCTTTATCCTCGTTTGAGTTGATCATAAATGTGGTTAGCGCTACTACCCATGCTTAAAACCTATTTTAATGTAGAGATCCGGCAGATTTAATTAATTTTAAAAGTGCAAAACCTGGGTATGTTTATTTAGTATACCTATATTTTATTGCTCACCAAATAACATAACATGGGATAAACATAATACTCTTCTTGGACATAATTAGTTATATTCTACTCTTGATTTAAGCTTAAAGCGCGGATCTCAAGAACTTTGCAACCCTAGTGCGGATTTCACCAATGAAATTGATCGCGTTCAAGAGCTGTCAGTGTATGCCATAACAATTTTGACACTGACAGCTCTTGAACGCGTTTTAGAAATGCTGATCGCGATCATTTTCATTGGTGAAATAAGCCTTGTCAAATCAAGGTTCTAAACTTCTAAATGGACTAGGAAGACATTTGCAAGTTTTAATACTTATACTAAACGGACTAGCTTTATCCATACTTAATCACCTCATTCACATGACAAAGATTCCAACAAACTTATCATAAAACACACATTTACTCAATCGAATTAGAACGAGCATTTCTTCACGTACCGAAACCCATTTAAAATCATGTCCAACACTCGTGCAAAACAAGCTCAAACATGCAAGTTTATTTTCCAAATCACTAATCAAAACGGATCAAATACGACATCATTGCATTTTAACGCATACCTTTTAAGCGATTCTCAATTATAACACAGTATATTAATTATTCATTACTGAAATGCTATGGGTATGGAAATCTAAAGAAGTGCCGACGTGACACCTAAGTATGTTGGGCCAGGCGATTGTCATTTGCATACCTATATCGGACACCCACATCGCAATAACGACTGGTGCCGGATCAAAATGTAATTAAATCGTCAATACACGAACTGTATATGAACGGCGTACCAATACTTGCAAGGATGCAGAGTAAATGGAAGGGGCAGAAAGCGCGGCTCATAATATTCTGGATTTTCTTTCCACATTTAAATTTTTCTCGTGATCTCATGAAAAGTATTAGCGAAATAATTTGGGTCATAGTGTGGGCAATTTTTATTTTAAGTAATATTTATAACTAGCTGTTGCCTGCGACTGAGGATGGCCATCCAGGATGAAAAGTATGCCTATGTCCTTCTCTAGGTCATGGCCTACCCATGTGCCAAATTTCATCCTAATTCATTCATGCGTAATAAACAAACTCACTTTCGCATTTAAAATATTGTAGTATATATATATAAATATATCTATAGTCAGGATAAACAGCCGGCAGACAGGATTGGTCCACATTAGCTCAAGACAGAGAGGAGTAGAAAGGAGAAAGGGAGGCCTTTACCCTGCAGTGGAACAACATAGAGTAAAAAAAAAAAAAAAAAACCCTAAAATAAGCGACCAAAGAACGTTATGCACTATAATACAGGTGTATCAATAAGGACAATAGCTAACTGCTAAGCCATACGGTACCTCGACTAGTAACGTGATAGAAATCAGTCCATGTATTCAAGTTTTCCTCTTAGACGAAGCTCTGTTACAAGGCAAATTATCCTTTTACCTATTTGTTGCTATGTTTGAATAGCTTGTTGTATGTAGTTCTTGTGTTTGATGGGCTTAATTTCCTTAATGTAATGATGACCTACAAACAATATCGACAGCCTCTGCACCATATACAAAGTTTATGATTGCATGTTTTTTTTTTTACTAGGTACAATAATTAATAATACTTATTCATATTTCAACTGTCATATCTAGCTAACTTTCATCCACACCCATAGCTATGTGGCCCAGCGGTTTTGCCAAAGCAAGTCGCGATAAAACTACTAATGAACGGTGTAAGGCTTCCAAGTAACGGGTGGCGATGTGCATAACATCGTAACGCTATGAATTATTGATACGTACACTAACGAATCTGATAAAACATTTGTTTTACACTGTTTATGGAACCGTTAAATGGCTCGCCCATTTTAATGGCCGCCACTTTTTGGATGACATCCAAGATGTTTCTCGAAGTCAGTTTACGTGATTTTAATAGATTTGTCAACTTTTTGCTTTATTGTTTTTAATGGTGTGGCAGATTCCTTTGGTGTCTGGCCCTTGGCTGATACACAAATGTTAATTGTAATCAATTTTTCCCATAGACAGTTAAACCCAAATAAAACAACTTCTTCTTTTTGTGTGAATAGTGAGTAGCCTGGTGTCAGAGTTTTAAAGCCGCCCATGGGCCTCTGACTTGGCTTCACATGCCGGCGAGAAATATCTCTCAGGCATGTCGATTTCCTTACGATGTTTTCCTTCACCGTTTTTGAAGCAAGTGATAATTATACAATACGCACATGAATCCGAAAAGTCAGAGGTGCGTACCTTGGGTTCGAACTCGAAACCTATGACTTGACAGTCCGACGGTCACACTACTGGCTATCACTGCCCACAAAATAAACAAACTGATCCTCAAGTTGTATTACAACACGGATGATGCTGCTGGTCTTGCCCTTCAGATTATTTCTTAGGCTAAGAACTCACGGAGCGATTATAACCCGCGCCCGCCACGGTGGCGGGATAGCAAGCACTCGTACGAACACGTAGTACATGAAAATGTATTTAGTGACGCGGTTTATACGCCCGCGGCTTGCGCGATTGTTTGCAGGTCCCGCTGCACCCGCCATTGCGGGAGAAAACCGCTTCATAAGTTCTTTCTCTAAGTCTTCCTAAGACAATCGCAAACAGATCATCTTCTTTGCCAGATACAAAATACTTTTTATCATCAATGTTAAATCAACAAAATTATGTATTTTTTCTCAATTAATTTGATTCACCTCGACAACGCTGTCTCTAATAACCCCGAAACTAAATATAAGCGTGATGATAAATATATAGGTAAGGCGGTTGCCAATAAAATGAAGAGCGTTGTAAAATTTTGTTCTCCTCATTTCATTAAGCACCTCATTAATATTTACATCATATGATTATTTCTTTTTGTATTTTAGATACTAGCTGCTGCTCGCGGATTCACCTGCGTGAACCCTAATTCTTTTTCGAAAATAAAAGTAGTCTAAGTCCAGTCCAAGCCTTATAACATCAGCTATGTATCTGCCAGTAAAAGTCTCATCAAAATCTGTTCAGCCGTTTCGGTGATTAGCCGGAACAAACAGACAGACAGACAGCATATTTTTTATAATATATAAATAGTTTTTTTCTTATAAGTACCGTATATACTTTCATATGCATTTAGTATAAAACTGTTATTTTGATATTTCGAACAGACTCTTCAATTTTATTTATTTGTGGTCTAAAGATTTGAAAATATTGGTAGTTTTCTGTAGTAAAGATGACGGGACGAGCTGAATAGATTTGATTTTCTTCTCTATAACTGATGCCGTGGTAAACATATTAGGCAGTAGATAAGATGGCTGACAAAATGCCCAGGGTTCACTAGACGTGGCCGTGGAGGCTATTTGCAAAAGAAAGAAGAAAAAAAGAAAATAAATTTATTTGACTCAGGTTAAGGCACACAATATTCAAACAAAACAAAAAAAATACAAAAAAATGATAACTTAGAATAATATTATGTGCCCTTTGAATTTATAAGTACTGGACATCAGAATCGCAAAACCTTGCAGTTCAGAAATCAAAATGCAGTAGGCCTTTGTCCATTAGTAGGATGATGCAGACCTAAATATATAGATACGTTCGAGGTTTAGGGGACTGGAAGAGATAAGAAGTATCTGAAATGAAGAGATCCGTAGAAGAACCAAGGTGACCGACATTGCCCGAAGAATTGCCAAACTTAAGTGGCAATGGGCAGGGCACATTACTCGTAGAACAGGTAGCCGATGGGGCCGAAAGGTTTTGGAGTGGCGACCGCGTACCGGAAGACGTAGCATTGGAGGACCTCCCACAAGATGGACCGATGACCTTGTGAAGGCCGCAGGAATCCGTTGGATGCGGGAGGCACAGACTCGATCGACGTGCTTAGGGGACGCGACGTCCAGCAGTGGATGGCTTTCGGCTGAAATGATCATGAATGATGAAACGCAGATCAATCAATCTGCCTAGCCTTTTCCCAACTATGTTGGGGACGGCTTCCAGTCTAACCGGAAACAGTTGAATTCCGTATTTTCCATGGAGCGACTGCCTATCTGATCTCCACAACCCAGTAACTGGGTAATACGATACCCCTTGATAAGACTGGTTGTCAGACTTTCGGGCTTCTGACGACCCGTAACGACTGTCAAAGATCCACGAACGACAACCGGGACCAACGGCTTAACGTGCTTTCCGAGGGACGGAGACTCCCGGTATGTTAAGATAGTCACCCATCCACAGACCAACCCCGGCAACCGTAGCTTAACCTAATGGATCGAACCGTGCGGAGATACAATAATATATAGTGAATTATTCACTATATTCCAAAGCACACAATTAAACAGATTAAGTTAAATATAGGATAATATACTGTGTCCCAAGTCCGTTAAATTCTATAAGAAGCCGGTTCACTGGTTAGTGCCAAACCATCAAGGATAAATAGGTAACATCGGATGCCACTGTGCCAAGATTTCCACATTGATTTAATAATTCTTCTACTTAGTATGCATAAAGGCTTTCTGTTAAACTTACCATGTGAGTATAGTTCTATACTTACACTTTTGTAATCCATCCTCAATTTATTAGTCATTGTTCGTAAGATCCACTGTCGAGCTAAGTGCTAAGGTCGGCTACAAGATCTGTTTGGAGATCTATGAAGTGAAGTAATTTTTCAGTGGGGAGGCTTATCCATACTGCAGCACTTATACTCTATTTATTAAAAAAATGCATTTGACGACGTATATTTAGTAACCTAATCCGCGTCGAGAGTAGTGTGCACTGCTCTCGACGCTTGACGTGTCAACACGTCGGGTCCAGATTCGCAATAAGTCTATCGTCATCATGAGGATACCTCGTTGAGAGGTGAAACACGCCTGGATTTCTTACAGGGTTCTTTATGACTCTTTAAGATCAGTTAAGCGGATTAGGTTACTAAATATACGTCGTCTACTGTATTATCTTATTGTATTAACTAACTCCATTTATTATAAAATTTGATAAATAACGGTTTTCACCTTTTTGTTTAAACGTATAATAAACACCGTTATTTCAAGATGAATACAAAGCAATGTCATCTATTTACTATTTACATTAAAAAAATAACTCTAAAGTGAAGTAATTTCAACAATATTATACAATAACTGTCGTTATTTAGTCGTTATTTGCATAATAAATGGATTATAGTGCTATTATATTGGTAAGAGTAAACCTACCAATCTTCTCTCCAAAGAAACTACTGAGACACGATCTCCTGTTGACATACCCTCCAAAAGCAAACAATATTATCACTTCGAAGAAATAACATTAATAAAAAAGTATGGTCGAATGCTCCAGCTATCATGATTAATGTACGATATAACACCTCCCATTGATAAGAGTGTACCCACTAATGATGGTAGTGGTGTTAGTACTAAGGGTCAATATACTGGTAATCTATCCTGTGACTTCATCTTTGAAGAAAAGTAATCCTAACTATCCTAATAATATTATAAATCCGAAAGTGAGTTTGTTTTTATATTTGTTTGTTTTTTTGTTTGTTACGCTTTCACGCTAAAACGGCTGAACAGATTTGGATGAAATACACATGGATAAACTATGACCTGGTTTAGAACATAGTATATCTCTTTTTATCACGGTAGTGTGCTCCTGTGCAAAAGCTAGTAAATTATACAGGAACAATTAAAAATTAATAAATATGTTTGTTTAGGGAGTTAAATATAGAGAAGCCATAATAAACCTGGAGAAACGGGAAATGATAATGAACATTCAATATTTAATGAAAATGCCTGACATGAAATTAACAACAACAATGACGCTGACGCAATAAAAGACGCACATACAGAAATAACAAACGACATTTTTAACGACTATATCGGAGCAAATGTGAACCGGAGTCATGACAACGATTAGACAAAAGCTTTTGACGGCACAAACACTCGTTTTGGAGGCAATCATTATGAGAAAATCTTACAAATGACTAAAACACGGTAATAAAGACATTCATAGATGTACACATTGTACTTGTGGACGACACTCACGTTTATGATGTATATCTTAGAATAAAAGTACCGCTTTACTGTGAGATGCCGCACGAGAAACCTGATTGTTATAACTAGCAAAGTTGGGTAGAAACAAATTTGAACACTCTTGCCTCATGTCATCATTAACGTCGCAAAAAAAGAAACAAGTTTTGAATCAAATAATAAAAAAATAATCAGCGTATAAAATCAACACTATTAACTGATTAGCGAGAACCTAATGGTGGAATCTAAAATTGATAATATAAAAGATTCTAAAAATGAGAACACTCATTAAAAGTTTGAAGAAGATAGACTTAATTAGGCAGCTCTAATCAAATCAAAAATGTAAATTGCAACGTAGACTTTTAACGACTAAAGATTCGAATCGAAATAGGGAATAAAAAAAATCTTAACAGTAATGATGCAATGTTTAACCAAGGGCAAATAGAACAAAGATACACATTTACTAAGACAAAATTAATTAACAAGATTAAAAGCTGAAAAATGACCGCAGTAGGCGTATCGCAAATCATACAACATTAATAACGCAAACGTTACGATTTAGATATGCGTACGCGTCGAACTGAACAATGATACAACATAACTGTTGTCAAGAATTTTTTGCTAGGCTATTCGGTACTTTATATCCCATATATAGTCCGTAAATCGTTACTGCGTACATATTTGGCACTGGGTCCCTCTTTAAGTTTACCGCTAAGCACATGTATTAGCGCTCCGATGTGTCCCTGAGTTGAATTGTAAATCGTATCGCTTAAGTAGATTACATTTTCTGCTATTTCTACAGTCCATTGTTGGTACTTGGAAGGATGTTGGAATGAGGATACTTTGCGGACTAATTTATTGGTGCTGGGGGATGTGAATGTGATGATGTTGATTTTAGATCATTTACTAGAAATATGCAAGCGATTTATTTAAATTAAGCTTTTTAACCGCCTCTCTAGTGGTTAGACCACCTGTCTCAGTCCCAGAGGTCCCGAGTTCGATTCCAAGTAGACTCAAAATTTTGGTGGTAGGGCTAGTTCTAAGTCGGTCTGGCTGGCTACCACCATCTTATCTTAGTCTGTTGCCGTAATAGCATTGTTGTGTTTCGGCAGTTAGAAGTAACATAGCCAATTCCGCTGTGTTTTAGGATTCCGGATGAAGGATGAAGCTCGCTTCCACCTTCCGCCTGCTCATCACTTACCATCAGTTGGTATGCAGGCCAAGAGCTACACCGTAGTGAATAGTGAATAAAAAAAACTGGCCAAGTGCAAGGCATCGGCGTAAGGCGTCGGCCATACGCTGACGCCTAATACCAACGCCTTACGCCGATGCCTAATACCGACGCCTTACGCCGACGCCTAACACCGACGCCTAGCGCCGACGCCTAACAACGATGCCTTACGCCAACGCCTATCGCGGACGCCTAGCGCCGACTCCTAACACCGACGCTTTACACCGACGCCTTACGCCGACGCCTTACGCTGACGCCTGACGCCGACGCCTTACGTCGACGCCTAATACCCGACGCCTAAAGCCGACGCCTAACGCCGCCGCCACCACTGCCAGCAGGCGGGGTTATGACTAATGAAAGTCATAAGTCGATAACGCGGTCGGTACCTACACCGTCTACGGGGAATCCCCGACTTCCGAAATTAAAGTTATGATACAGTGTTTTTTTTTGTGTGTGCGTCCAATGCGTACAGTGTGTCGGCGGTCGTCGACGCGACGTCAACGACCGCCAACGCCGGCGCCTAATGCCGACGCCTAACGCCGACGCCTGATGCCTACGCCTAACGCCGCCGCCACTGCCAGCAAGCGGGGTTATGACTAATGAAAGTCATAACTCGATAATGCGGTCGGTACCTACACCGTCACGCATGCATAAAGCCTACATGCAACTGTAACGTTCTTGCTCAAACATTCCTGATTAAAATATTAATGTTGTACAAGTAATATCTAAATATAGAATGAAATTTCAATTGCTTATATCAATCACGCGTCGACACCAGCCGAGCACCTGTTTGTAGATCGCGACCGAGAAATCTTGATCGTGGCTGTTTGTGCTACCGTTCAGAATGCGCGTCGCATCGTGCACAGGACATTCGCGCGACTGGACCAAAGAATGATTGCTATTCCACGTGTGTCCCCGTATAATTATAAAATATGCTGCGCCCCGTGCGCTGACAGATGGCCCACTCTATGGTGGTGCCAGCTTAAGGGATTAGTCAACAGGAATCGTGAAAAAAAAAAGGATTTTCGATGATTAGGCTTGTTAATATGTTTTTTCTACTTTTACAAGTTGGTTGGGTGTGATGGAAGATTTTAGAACAAATAAAACATTTTATAATTTTAAACTTTTTCGTTTTGGCTCGAGACATATCAAAATAGCGTGAAACTGTAAAAATGTAAGCCAACCAGCAAGCCTGGTACCTAATGCAGTTTTTCTTAAATAGATTGCATGAGGCGAATAGGCAAAATCCTTGGATGTTACATGGCAATAATGCAGCCAAAAATACCTTATAGTTGGGGACCACAAATATTTTAAAAGCTGGCAAACCCTTACCACCTACTTTATTTAAGACACAATTATTTATATGACAGCTATTGTCTCTTTTTGTACATTTACGAAATTTTTAAGCGTTCGGTGTAGCTACAATACGTGTAATTGCGAATTCTGACAGCGAATGCGCTTTTTGTTATTTTATGTGCAGATTCACGCAGTTTACTTGGAAAAGATTTTTTAGGAATTAGTCATTCTTCATTTTCATCGGTAAGCTTTGATTAAAATCTGTATTTATTTTAAAGGGCCAACATTCTTTACGTGCGCTACATTATTTTGTATGCATTTTGACGCTCGGTAACTTAAACAGGAAAATTTAGAAAATCACGTAACAATCTGCTCATTGGGGATTTTCCGTTGAGCAATTAATTTGGATTTAAAATTTAAATCGTAAATCATGTTTTAAAAAAGATTGTTTGTTTTTAAAACATGTTTCTACCAATAGAATCCTGTAAGCTTTCCAGGTTGCACTTGGAGTGAGCTTTCAAATCCTCTTTACATGCACGGAATAAATACAAAAACTTAACACGATACTTTTGTCTATAAAAGCAGATTTTTTATTTTCTTGTTAGTAGGTGTATTATAAGCAAATGTATTCAAAATAGAATGGGTTCAGTCCTGGCATAAAACCAAGAAAGCTTTCTACGAAAAGAAACTGTACAGGATAATGAGCCAAAACGCAATACGTAAAATTATTTTTGCAAAGTTTGAATGCAGGACACGTATTTGCAAACATTTAATAAACTATTTGTGACTACATTTTTCTATGTAAAGTAGGTAGACTACATGTAAATTATGGACGAACACATGGTTCTCAGTAAGTAGAACATTTGTTATATGGAAACAGCACTGACACATCATCAAATCTAGCGTGGGACATCCCTTATCAGCTTACAAGAAATTACCATTGACGCTTACTCACTGAATGAATTCAGAATACTTCTACTAAATCCAGGTTCTCTCGTAATGTTTTCTTTTCATAGCGCTGTATCTTAAATTATCTAAAAAAAAAAAACTTTATAAAGTATCACAATAAGGTTGACTGGGGAAAAATGGTTTAGATAAAACGTATTAAAGTTGGGGAGTGTGGGCTTGCTACGTCACAATTCAAATCTACCGGAGAGAGACGTCATGCCACATTTAACTCAATGTATTGCCGTAATCTTTTGATCACGTAAAAAAAGAAAATAATACGTGTCAATATTTTTTAATAATCTATCTGAAGGACATTTTTTTTTGTCAACATCCCTATTGGTGATACTTTATTCACATAACAATCTAGCCCATTAGCTACTAAGTTATTTAAATATAAATTAAACTACCAAGTAACTGTAAAATTAAGAAATCGTCCAATGACGTCTTTCATATTCACTACAAGTTATAGGGAAGACACTTGATTCACGTGTTCTTCACAAAAGTCACAGTTGAAGTTCACTTACACTGCATTAAACTAACTCAAAGCTTTTACCCTTTTTAGTCTTCGCACTAATTCAGTGTTGTCAAGGAGTTGGAACGCCTCAACATTCAGGTGATGATGAAGTCTGTGTTCACCAGCTCCTGCATATTTTTATTTATCTATGTTTACGACATCCATCTTGAGCTCACGTAAAAAATTATAATTATGAATCTGTGAAAGTCACATCGGAGTAGGTAATTTGCCAGGTTTCAAATTCAAAAGTCATTTATTCAAACTAGGCTGAGAATCAGCACTTTTCGAACGTCAAAATTACATAAGACAGTCCCCCAAAACGCACCCTTTACCACTTCCTATTGCGTTAGCTGGGAAGAAGAAGTGGCGCAACAAACTCCCCAGCAGTTTCAAACCCGAACCGGGTCACTCCATCGCAGATGGCTCAAATGGTTATAAATTATCCATTAGAGCATAAAACAAATAAGTACAAATTAAATGTAGGATAGGATTTTGTTCACCAGTACTAAGCGGCCCTTTTAATTTAACGACTGAAATTACATGATTATGCCTAATCGCACCTTAATGTGTATGTAAAACTACTATGTTTTTACTACTGAGCAATAAATTATTAATATTATTATAGACAAACAACACTAGTTTCTCTAAATAACAGCTAAATAGCCGTTCCAGCAGGCTTTAAAAGCTCAAAGAATATGCAAAGATAAAATTCCTCGCTTTAAACTACGCTAGAAATGAATTGTTTCATTTGAAACGCAGTCACGGTTCTAAAATTATGTTCAGTTTTAAAAGGCAATCCTTAACAGCTTAGTAACGTGTCTGTACTTATTAAATCATGAATCAGTTTTGTATTGCAACAACGTTGGGGTACATCAGGGCCATAATTAGCTAAACTCTCATCACCCATTCCCTGCCAAACGTCAGTAATCGACGTTCTGTCATTCAGACTATGATCACGTATAAATACAACATACCACTAGCCTATTTAAAAGCTTACATATGAATACAAAAACGATTAATATCACAGCTCCCACACTAAGGGCGCTAATATAAAATTCTGCATCCGATGCGCACAGTTACGCACACAACAAAATCCATTTCGCGCATCCGGCTATGCGCTTGCGCATTCAACACGCAAGCGCCATCTGTGACAAGAAAGCGCATAACCTCATTAGAAACCTAACACACAAATTGAGCTCAGCTCATCTAATAATTTTATTATACATATTCAAAAGGGCTCCGTTCGTAATGGTCGAAATGACCCGCATTCGTCTTTTAATAGTCCAATTAACATTTGGAGTCACGTTTTGAAAAGACAATGGCCATCTTCGTGGGGGCAGTGTTGCCTGGCACATTGGCAGAGGCGAGCTTTCCATATTAATGTATGTTTGTTAGCGGTAAAACACGTACTGATGACGTAAACCCTCAAGCATGTGCGGGTTGGCTCATACTTTCTGTTGAGGTGGGTTTCATTAGTTGTTTTATAGGATTAATATTGCCTTGTGCCTAACATAAACCTTTGGGTACGCCTTGATAGAATTTGAATAAGCTGGCCGATTCTGCTGAATTTTTAAAGCGTCATACGGTGCTCTTCCAAGAATTTTGCCTATGACTACGACTTTGAAAGTGTCTTAGGTTACAGATACTACACCATTCACAGAATATGGGTGGTCTTTAAAGCATTGAAACACTTAAATTTCCATCAGTAGCATCTACTTATGTGGTCCTGACCTTATGTTCAGGTGCTTTATAGGGCGTATCATATTCACTATTCTGGTCATCTACAATCAATATATTAGTTAGACTAATGAGTACCTAGTATCCATTGCCTAACGAATCATCAAGTAGTGTATTGACGGGTAGACTACACCTTGCGCCATATTGCGATTCATTAGTAGTTTCCAATTGTATTGTTCTCGGAATATCAGAACCGTTGTTTACAGTAACAGTCTGTACTGTTCGGTTAACGACACTTCGAAATAATTAATGACATGTCAATTTGGTGGCGGAGAACTTACGTTGAATCGTAATTGAATGATTGTATTCGCTAATTCTAAGACTAAGTAACAATTTTTTTTTACAGATCTGCTACCGCTGAGAAATGATGGTTAACCATGTCGATGGATACGGAGGAAAAACTGCAAAAAGAAAAGGCCATTTACTGGTAAAACGTAATAGAGATAGATAGTTTAAGCATAATAATAGGAAAGGTATGTATAATATCGCAATAATACCAGTGGTGTCTAGTTAATTCTATCTAGATGACATTTGACATTACTTGTGCATCATTTCCTCATAAATAGACACATTTAGTACCAAAGACCAAAGAAATGATGAATGGACTGTGTGAAAGACGGTATGGCTAGAAAGGGAGTGACTACCGATATGACGACTAATAGAGAAGTACATATGGAAGAAAAAGACAAGTTGCGCCGACCACAAATAAATTGGATTAAAGGCAAGAAAATAATGATGACGAAGTACATACATTCAGCACTGCAAATCGTAGCAATATCTGAACAATTACATATAAAAAGTATTCGACACATTGTCATTGGCCGAGCCATTGGGTAATGTTGGATTACTGATTATAGCAGTATTTTCTATAGGTGATGATAATGTCAAAATTTGTTGGATTTTGTCATTATTATTACGGCTGATGAAGTCACTGCTGTTATCAGCATTACGTATGTCTAAAACAATGTGGCTTATTCCAAACTGTCCTTGACTCGAAAAAGCAAAAATAACTATTACAAAATAATTAAACACCTAACTGGTTTAATCGATCAAAGTGTTGTTTACAAATTAGGTAATTTCGACTTTAGATAATCGACTAATGCTGGTTAGCATTAGTCGATTATCTGAACAATTACATATAAAAAGTATTCGACACATTGCCATTGGCCGAGCCATTGGGTAATGAATGTTTTATTTTATTTAATGATAATTTTTAATGATACGTTTTTAATGATAATTTTTAATGATAATTTTTATTGATAATTTTTAATGTTAATGTATTTTTTTTTTTTTTTTTTTACTACTTATTTATTGTTGTTTGTATATGGGTATTTTGCCTGAAATAAAACACTATTTATTTTTTTTTTTTTTTTTTATTTTAATGTTGGATTACTGATTATAGCAGTATTTTCTATAGGTGATGATGATGTCAAAATTTGTTGGATTTTGTCATTATTATTACGGCTGATGTAGTCACTGCTGTTATCAGCATTACGTATGTCTAAAACAATGTGGCTTATTCCAAACTGTCCTTGACTCGAAAAAGCAAAAATAACTATTACAAAATAATTAAACACCTAACTGGTTTAATCGATCAAAGTGTTGTTTACAAATTAGGTAATTTCGACTTTAGATAATCGACTAATGCTGGTTAGCATTAGTCGATTATCTAAAGTCGATTAATATTTACACTCGGATTATTCATATAAATAAACATAAGGCATATTAAGCAAATTCTTAGCCTATTGACCTTTTGTTATGTGAGTCGTTACCTAAATGGTTTTCTAATTAAATGAAGTTTCTCTTATATGGTAAAGCAGGTATATTAATTGTAGCGAGGCTGCTTAAGGGGGATGCGCTAATGTAGCCCCCAAGATTCAAATTTTCTTGAGTTTTTTCCATTTTGCAGGTCAGTGTCAGGTTGTATGTTGATTAAAATACGATTCGCGACTGTAACAAATATGGCTTTACATAATTTTAACCATTACAATCAGCAATACAACTCCATAAGTTAGCATAATTGTCAAATGTCATGATTTCATGAAATAGTCAATCAATGGGATTACGTGAACTTAGAGAGTTGTATTGATCATTTTTATGATTATAATTCTATAGTTAACATTTGATACGGCCGCGAATCATATTTAGATCAACATAGAACATGATACTGACCTGCATATTGCAAAAACGTAAGAAAATTTGAATTTCGCGGGCTACCTTGACGCTTTCGCCTTAAATAATATCTTATGACTTGGAATCGCTGGATTAAATGTTAATGAATACTGGATAATTTAAATTGTAATTGGAGATTGGTAACCCTGATTCCGAGGGAATAATTTATTTAATTTACACCATTTATGTAAAATGCAGATTTGTATAACCATGAGGATCATAATAAGAACTTTGTCATGCTGCGGCCGCATCTCTGTCTATCATTACAAAGCAATGCGTGCCGAAGCTACATACGTTTTGCTCGCTAAAAAGGTATCGCGCTAATGCGGTGGTAACATTAGCGGCTTCGCCATGTTTATTATGTACCGCCACCATAAGTGCTACGCAGCCCGAACTATCGCGACGATAGCCGATAATGGTTGGTCGCATCTGCGTGTATCGTATCACTGTACCAAGCTTCGTCAGGATAAACGGAGATGCGGCCGCATCATCATAGTAATAAGATGAACGGAAAATATTCTAGTTTGATAACATGATGCAGTGATCATTATATCGTTAACGCTAATGATTTCATTAGTTTCATCAATTTCATCAAATAACCATTAAAATCAAGTCTAATGTTGCTTTCTGCAACAAGTTAATGGAAGATTAGTACTTAATGACAGCTTTAAAAGTTAAAATTTGTTTCTGCAACTGGCTTTAAAAACTGAAGTGCACTCTCATTTATTTTTGTGACAACGTAAACACGTCATGACTCATCATGAGTCAATGAATCGTGATGGTCCAATGGTTAAGGACTTGCCTCTCATGCACGAGGTCAAGGGTTCAAATCTGGGCAAGTATCAATGTAACTTATAGAACGAAGTTCCTTAATGCGGTTTGGGGTAGGAGTTGACTGGTAGAAATCGTCACATTCTGTCTGAGTCTGAGACAGAGTGTGTAATCACACACTCTGTCTCTGACTCTTTCTATTATATACGAGTGCGTGTGTGCTTGCGAGTATCGCGTTAGCAAGGCGTTGCTGTCGGGGGTCTTCCGACCGCATACATATTTTTTTTCAATTCATATGTACGGTCTGAGTTTATCATAGACATTAGTGACATCGGTGAAAGAAAATATCGTGAGGAACCTGGACTTATACTTTAATATAAGTCTGAAATCGCCAACCCGTCTTGAGTAGACGTGGTGATCGATGCTCCTGCCTTCTCTTTTTAAGAAGAGGCCTTGGTCCCCTGACTGAGACAATAAAAGGCTAGTATTATTATGATAGAGCCTGTGTACACGATGCGTTGCGGTGGCGGCGCGACGCCGGAGCGGTGTCGCTGCGGCTTCCTACATACAAATATCCATGGTATGCCACACGGTGCGTTCCGGCGTCGCACTGCACGTACACCGGAGTTGCACCCTCGCGAGACGAAGCGGGGAGAGGAGTACGCGTTGCGACACTGGAGCAGCACCGCTCAATTGTTTGTACGTTTTCTAAAACACAGATGTTTGACAGATGTCAATTTACGCGCATTGCGGCGCGGCGCCGTAACGTAACACGCTAATGCGGTGAAATCTTTGCGGTTCGGCGCCGTAACGCATCGTGTGCACAGGATCATAAAGTTCTACGTATGGTTAAGGTTTTCATTGGCCAACTGTGCAACATAATAAATGCAGGTAAAGACGTCAATCGTCAGATTCAATCATTGTAGTAATTCATCTTGATTTATGTTCGTGTGTACTGCACGCCAACTGTCGTAAATTAACTAGTTAACTACTAAACTTGGCTCTCACTATAAGCTTTGACGTTAAGATATCATTTGTCATTGGAATATAATTGGTGGGTCAGATTTTGTATTGTTTTGTTGATTCGTTTATTGTACTAGTTGACATTTGTAAGTTTCTCGGGTGACAAATCAATGTATAACATAAAAGTTTAATTTCAAGTGGTAAATTCCTCAAAACAAAAGGCGAACGGTAAAATTTTAATCTGGTACCTAATTCGAAAGTGGCGCTGGTCTTGTCACGTAGCTAGGTTGACAGATAATCGATGGACTCACAGACTAACATCTTGGAACGGGCCATCAGGCACTAAGAACAGAGGTCGACCTAATGCCCGGTGAGCAGATGACTTAAGACAAGTGGCTGGAGAACAGTGGATGAACACAGCGAAGGACAGGGAAGAATGGAAATCTCTAGAGGAGAACTTCACCTTCAATTGACTGAGGGGTTTTTACTAGAGCTTTATATATAAAAATAAGTTTAACTTTATAGTATGTAAGAAATTGTCATGTGTTAGGAAAAGTATGTTTTGTAAAATTTTGTTTTTTAGTAAGAAATATAAGGCTTTTTTATTTTTCATTTTATTTATTTATTACTAAATCGAAATTAGATAGTAATCTAGGTTTTTCCCTCTCTGGCTACTCTTTTCCCAATGTTCCACTATGTTGGGGTCGGCTTCCAGTCTAACTGGATGCAGCTGAATACTAGTAATTTACATGGATCTACTACCAATCTGGCCTCCACAAAATAATAGTCCTCCAGACCGAATTTCGGCCATTGGTACCGATCTCAATGCGTAAGTGGGGCGCGTCATTTCAGAATGAGCAAGCTATACTTATTAGTTACTCTGAGCGTCATTTCAGACTGGACAAGATATACAAAGAAAATTAAAATGCACACGAATCCTTCCAACCCACCACTGATAAAAACATCAACCAATAAACGTATCTAAGACGCCATTAATTTATTGGGTCATCGCACTACAGAACACTATGACATTTCCGTTCACGTCTGCCCCCTAATTAAGTAACACGTTCACAATAAAATGCCTTATTTTACCGTCCAACAATTACCAGATGGACTCTTTTATATTTTTTACCCATCTGACTTGCATCGAAATAGTATATTTATTACTATAAACAGTTTTTATTGGCAACAAAAGCTGAACTAAGCGGATAGAAGAGTGTCCTTGCGCATACAGAATAGGTTTTTAATTGTTTCAAGCAAGCTTGGAATAACGAAAGGATATTGGTATTCTCAGAAACTTCGTGATGGTTGTAAAATGGTAACTTGTTAACTGATCTGTTTGCTAGCTTTGTTTTAAAGACAAAAGAATAATTTAGGAATCGCACGGGGGTCATATTAATGTGTTGATTTTTTTGTTGTGATATTTTCAATCAACACTACAGTGAAAATTGTTGAGAGGAATACTAATTGAAGGAACCGGTGTCATAACATCTTTTTCTTTCTTTTTGAGTCTGTGGCGGCATCTACATCGCCACATGCGAACTACGCATCAAAGACCTGACGTCACACAAATCCTGCATCGCGCAATTAGAGTTTACCGCGCAAACGACATAAATATAAGACTATCCGACATCAATCGTTGGGCAGTTGCTCGCCAGACACAACACCCGTCTGGTCGAAGGATCCTCTCTTTTCTATGGGGGATGAGTGAACTTTACACCCTGTTCCTGATACCTCTAAAAGTCTATGGTAAAGGTAAAAATGTCATATTATATTGGATGTGTTGGGCCTGGTAGATGGCCATGCCAATCGCTGAACCAATAACGTTTTTAGCTCCTCAGAAGTGCTAGTGTATGAACACTTTGGATACTCCAACATATGGGACACGTTTCATAGCATTTAAACGATGGTTGAAAAAAAAACCCTTTTCATTGATAGTATTTTTCCAAATGAATTCTGGTAACATGCCATAACTGCCTCTGTATTTAAATGCTTCTGACTTTTATCATGAAACTTTTTTATCTAGCTGCTACCTACCAGCCGCCTTGCGAAACCTTCACAAAGTGACATTATAAACGCTGATTACAAAAACTCTATTTTAAATGATCAAAACGTAGTTCAACTTCAAAAACCAACATAAAGCCTACTTGTACCATACATCACTAAGTGTTTCGCGTTAAACATATTTAAAGCATCATTCTGTCTCTATTATCTTCAAACGATTTACAGAAACGGAACGATGTTTTAAATGCGTTTACTGCGCTATGTTGTGATTTAGCCTAAGATTAACTAGTTTGTACCAATTTACAACAACAATCAAATTAATTCCAAGCAGTTACTTGAGTTAATAAGATTCTAACAACGAGTGACAATTGGAAGCAAGTAAAAACCATTTAATTACAGTGAACAAGTCTGAGCAAATTAAACCACTGTTAAGAAGATTGGATGAAGTTAAAACGAAACACGAACTTTTTTACACCATAAACTAGATTGTTAGTCATTACTTCTTGGATTTCGCTTCGAACTGACTTATAGTGCTTGTATCTTATGGCATTTAATTGATCCCAAGCTTATATCCCTATTCATAAACACGCAACACGTTCGAATCGTAAAAAAATCATTCCATTGCTTTTTGCGTTCGAGATTTAAGTTCTACAAGCCTTTTGAAACAGCATTGGATGTTGACAAAAGCGGGGTTCTAGTGTAAATTGGAGGCTGTTCGTTGTGAATAAGGTTGACGGTCGAGATTTCTCGTTTTCTTTAATTTATTTTCCTCTGGGAGGTGTCTAATGACCTGCTGCGTGTGGCCCGACATTTTTATCGACCAGTGAGGAGCTTTGACAATATTTTTCGAATATTAATGTCGATACTGTATCTGTAACCAATAGGTATATCTAAATAACGGCTTCGAGATCTCGGATATGTATTAAAACTAATTGAGTTGCATGTATTTGCAATTTTAACAGAATATTACATAGTGTTGTTGTATTTTTAGTTGAGATAACGTTAGATGGAAATTGAAATTGTGAACAAATGAATATGTATGCTTGCGTCTGTATGGCGATAAGTTAGACTACAATACTGTCCATATCGGAAATATTCGATGAATAAAATTGTGTTTTTATGCTGTAGATGTGTTGAATTAATAACACTTTTTCTGTAGTTAAAATTCAAATTCTGAAGATAGTGGTGAGTATCGAGACACCTTGTACCCACTATTTGTGGTCCATTGTATTGATGATCGTGAATCATCGACTTAGAAGGAAAAGCTCTTACGTTTCTATCTTGTAAGTTTAGTTTATTCTTATTAAGTAAAGTTTCTAATTAATTCAGTAACCTATCATCATAAAATTAAATGACTTTCATAATTCAAGTTTACTCTACGTTTAGATATATCTATAACCATCTTCTTGTTACTAATATTTAAAACTTTTTGTATGTCATAAGCAAACCGAAACTATCTGAAACCGAACCCAAAAATCAATTAACAAACAGTTCTACGAAAAAATCTAGTACCTACCCACACTTCCGAAGGCGCTAAAAGCCGAAAGCTGACCCAAAGTGTGACCAATAAAAAAATTAAAATAAAGCTGGCATGGGCCATCTCGAGGTGTAAAATAAACAGTCGAGCTCGCCATTAAGGTCCGGTCCTTTGCTTGTATTAATTTGTATTTAAGTGTATTGTACAAGATAAAGTAAATATATGGGCACAGTACGGCCGGGTCGGGCGGCTCTTGTTACGTGTACGATTGCTATGCTGTTGCGACCTTTTTTTTTTGTTATTCTGTGGTATTAATTAGGAATGTCTGTTTCGGTCTTGGTGCTGCGCTTGAGTCACTATTCTGTTTTATACGGATTGGATTGTTAATTCTTTTGTTTACTTAGTTCGGAATGAGTTTGATTTAATAGAGTTGGTGTAAAAGAACAAATTATACTGAAGTGTTGTTTTAGTTGTCATGAAGTTGCTCTCACTAGTGTGAACTATAATTATGATATTTTTGTCTAATGTATGATTCATAACATAACTACCTATAATCGATGTAAAAGAACGGAGTTTAATCATGTGTTGTTTTAGTTTTCTTGAAGTTGCACTCACTAGTGTGAACTTTAATTATGACATTTTTGTCTAATGAATGATACATATCATAATTACCTACCCATAATCTTTCAAACAGAGTGCATTTTTCCCTCCCTAATATTGCCTTCAACCATGAAAATAAAGCAAAGCAACGTGTGCCATTTCCTTATTTGAGTGCACTTGCTTAAAATGATTATATTAACATTTTTTTTTTTTTTTATAAACAGCCCATCAATGTCTCTTCTTAAATTCAAGACAAAATAACAATAGCAAGTGCTTCCCATCGTGTATCCTTGAACACACACGTAATAGTTCGTGACATCGGATGGCTTCGGTGACACCTCGACTGTGCTCATTAAGGGTGAAAGTTTACACAAAGGAAAGAATATTTACTCGACACCAGTACAAATACTTGTATGCTTATATATAATAAACGGTATTTCATGTAGTTAAGGTGTAAGGAGTGAATGAATAAATTGTAGAAATTTGTAAATACATATCGATCCAGTGTTGGGTAATGTGGTGAAATGCCTATTTCAATTTTAGAGGTAAGTATGTGGAACAGGGTGTAAAGTTCACTCATCCTCATTAGAAAAGGGAGGATCCTCCTACCAGATGGGTGTCGTGTCTAGCGGGCAACTGCCCAACGATTGACTTCGGGGAAGTTATATTATGGTGTTCGCGCGGTAAATTCTAATTGCGTGATGCAGGATTTGTGTGACGTCAGAATTTTGTGTGACGTTAGGTCTTTGATTTGTAGTTCGCATGTGGCAATGTAGATGCCGCCACACAATCAAGGAAGTCTGTTGATTGAACGTTTTGCTGAAATAGAGTGTTTAAAAACATGCCTATAAATCCTACGAATAAAGCCTTATGAGAAAAATCGTCGACGGCCTAGTTGATGTAGTGGTGCCAAGCGCTACTGCTGAGTATGAGGTCCTGGGTTAAATTCTCAGGTCAGACAAAGATCCGTCGCTCCACCTCGCCTGAAGGCGTACCTAGTCCTACCTTACGTTTGCCGACTCGCGGTCTCCACTCAAGAACACGTCTACTCCAACGGTCATCGGTTCTACGACTAATATGGCCGGCTCACTGCCACTTCAGCTTGCTTATTCTGATGAGCTTATTCTCATTCTGTGAGCTATGTCGACAACTTTGGTTCTCTGCCATATCACCTCGTTCCAGATTCGATCCCTCAGAGAGACTCCAAGCATATCCCGAATAGGAGTCAAACTTCCAACAATCAGCTAACAGACTAACCAAAACCAGAAACCGGAATATCCAAAACCCAACTTTTCTCTCACTAGCGGCTGGTCGAGTGTTCTAGTAATGCTGTCCCTTCACAGCCAAGATAGATTACAATAACCACATCAGAGTACATGCTCGTAACCTATAATGTTGTCATCGTAGACGAAATGGGCATGATATTATTATTAACTACCTGCACCTCGCGGTTTCACCCGCATAAGTCTGGATCCTGTGGAAATATCGGGATAAAAAGTATCCTATGTTCTTTTCCAAGTAATGATCTACCTTTGTGCCAAATTTCATACAAATCCGTTAAGCCGTTTTAGCGTGAAAGCGTAACAAACAAACAAACTCACTTTCGCATTTATAATAATAATTAATATTAAGTTAAGATGTTGTAGTATGTAATTCATTACATCCATATAGAGCCTCCATGACGATACATACTTAATATACGTCCAGAACATTTTGAACAACCTGCTTCGTTACAACCTTACCAACTCTCTACACTATGACAACAAACGTTTCTCGACCAACTCGTAAGCACGCGTGTGAAAGCACACAAGCCAAGAAGAATAAGAAGAAGACCCGGTTAGGTTCTCTTCTTAGTTAACTGGACCAGAGAAATTAATTGTTATAATAAAAATATCCTTATACAGAACAAAAATATGTGAATTTAAATAATTTAGATTAAGTATGTATCGCGTGGGCGTTAAGGAATGACAAGTGGGCGAGTGTGAACAAGATTAAGATTAGGGGTTCCGTTTCAGTTTTTATTTTATTTTTGTTGGTTTAATTTGTTATTCAATCTTCTGCAAGAGGTTTTGTAACGTTGGTTAAATTATCATAACATCACCAGTGTACTCCTCGAAGGGTTTTAAGGTACCATTCCGTACTCGACCGCAGGAGGCAACTACAGGCGACGTGTCGCGGCATCATGTCGCGGCAACACGTCGCGGCGTCATGTCTATGTCATGTCATCTGCACTCATGATTCCGAACCCGACCGCAGCCGGCAGTAGCCCGTATTTCAGTCGGTAGATAGAAGATAGAAAAACGTGACTATCGCTCGAGCATTGGCGGCACTACTGGTCTGCGGTCGGGCTGCACGTGCCGCCTGTCACTTGCCCGTAACTGCCAACGACGTGTCGCTAGCTACGGCAGCTATTTCATAGAAATTCATAGAAACCAGTCGTGTCGGGGCGAAACGTTGTCTGCAGTTGCCTCCTGCGGTCGGGTACGGAACGGTACCTTTAGGCAGAGGTGCACCTACAGTACACCCATATTTCGCCAGTTATATTTAAGCCATCTTATTGCCATCAACCGGGCGAAAATTTAAACTCCAGGCTGCTATTGAGAAATTCTAGATGGAAATACCCAATAACACTTTGACTGACCTTGCAATCGAACCTAGGACCTCATGCTCAGCATTAGTGCTTGCGATCACTAGACCTATGAGGCAGTAAGTACCTAATCTTTAACGTTCATAAAATGAGTGACCCAGTGACGTCCACAGCTGACTTTTATGTATTTATATTTTGAACAAGGCACATCAACGACATTTTTACGAGGATAGTAACAATAGGTAGGTAATTAGACTCTTCAATATGTTAGGCTGATTCTCGATCAATATGGGTATTGGAATTCGTCTAGCGAAAGTCTTTTAAAAAGGCCCCAGGTTCTTTTACCAATCAATGAATCTGTCCAGCCTATTCCCAACTATTTTAGCCGGATGCAGCTGAATATCAGTATTTTGCAAGGAGCGACTGCCTATCTGGCCTCCACAACCCAGTTACTCTAAGGTTCTCTCACGAATTTCCTGTCAATGGGGCTGTTAAAACTATGGTCATTTTTGTTGCTCTACCGATGCTATTTGAGGCATTGCATCGGTTGAAATAGTATTTACAAAAGGAAGCATGGTTTTAACTATTTTCACTTTCAGGGAACCCTAAAACCACAGAATTAGGTATTAATCAGGTTATACCACTAAAACAGATTTAGATACCTATTAACTTGCAATCTGTGTTAATTGCTATGCAAATTCCATCACCATCATCTATAAACTCTATCATTTATATGTATGTGTGAAATATCTCGTTTGAGTGATGGAAATGAATGAAGTCTCTATCAATGAACTATAAAATGAAATGGACACAAACGTTGCTAAGTAATATTACTGCTGTTGGTTACCCACTTTTTTTTCTATTGTTAATCGACTTCCAAAAAGGAGGTTCTATGTTCGTAGCGTACGTATGTATTTCTTTTTCTTTTTTTTATGTTGTCCACCTATTTCTCCGTCACCTGAGAACCGATTTTGAAAAAAAAAAAATTGTATGATTATGTTCTCAAGTTGGTCCCATATAAATTTTATTAACTTTGCTTGGATAGTTTTTAAGTAAGCTTCAATAATACGTATTTTTCCCACTTAGTATAATTATGTGGATGATATGACGATAACTTCATGTCACTGTTATTTACATAGCAGGTTGTAATTTGTGTGGAGTAGGTACCACAACAAAAAAGTGAAAAATAAAGGGTTTAAAAAAAAAAAAAACAACTGTCTTCCAAAAAAAACACTACAAAGTGAAAAATAACTTTAATTTCGGAAGTCGGTGGCAAAAATCGAAAATTCGAAACCAAAGACACCGACTTCCTAAATTAAAGTTATTTTTCACTTTAGTGTTTCTTTTTTGGAAGTCGTTTTTTTTTTTTTTTCTATCTTGCAGTAGATATTGTAGAAAGAGGGGCTCGTAGCTAAATAATAACAGCCGTGCGGGTCGGTCTTCAAGGTTAAGCACCGCTTGCCGAGATCGGGTGACCATTCATAGCATACCGAGACCCCTCTGTACCTGAGGAAATACGTTAATCAGTTGGTACTGGCTGTCATTCGTATAGATCTTTGGCAGTCGTTACGGATAGTCAGAAGCTCGAAAGTCTGACCACCAATCCTGCCAAAGGGAATCGTGCTACCCAGTTATTGGATTGTGGAGTTGAGAAAGGCAGTCGCTCCATGTAAAATACTGGCCGCCTGCATCCGGTTAGACTAGAACCCGACCCCAACAAGTCGTAGATAAAGGAGTGTGACAGGGCTTGACATCATTGAACCTGTAAATGAACCACCTTCTTCTTCAGGCTTATCCGACGATACCGGTTCTAAAGGTTGATGATATTCGTACTTGTTTGGAAATGGGTGCTGCACAGAAAGCATTATTAAAGAAAATCATCTTGCTTACCATGGAGTTGTGGCGGCATCTACATCGCCATATGCGAACTACGCATCAAAGACCTGACGTCACACAACATCCTGACGTCACTCAAATCCTGCATCGCGCAATTAGAGTTTAACGCGCGGTGGACATATATACAAGCTCCCGACTTCAACCTCTTGGCAATTGCCCGTCAGACACGACACCTGTCTGGTCGGAGGATCCTCCCTTTTCCATGTTGGATGAGTGAACTTTACACCCTGTTCCTCATACCTCCAAAGAGTAACACATTGTAAAGTCGTATCGGTTATTTTTCTGACTCTACAATAGAACTTCAATAACTGCCTACTCTTGCATAATCTTCTGTATCCTAATTGCGTAATACACGATAAATCAGAATCTGAATAGGTTTGAAACAGATTGCTAATCCATTGCTTCATAAGTTCGAAAAAAAAATCTGCTCAACAACGTAAATAACGCAATGAATGTTGTTAAACTGTCAAAATGAAACAGATTAGTCGTAAACGTTTATGTGTTGGTGTTTGGGTTATTTGTGTCGCGTAATTAGATAGCTGTACCCTAATTACGTAATACACGATCAATCAGAATCTGAATCGTTTTGAAACAGATTGCTAATCCATTGCTTCATAAGTTAAAAAAAAAAAAGTAATCATCAAAATGAAACAGATTATTCGTAATCGTTTAGGTAAATGTGTTGCGTAATTAGATAGCTGGTCTGTTTGTGTAACTTAATTCTTAATACATTTCTTACCGTATTTTTCTTAAAAGCGTCCAATTTGTTACTAATTAAGGTTTGGGATTTTATCTTTATTATGGCATTTATTTCGTAAACACTGAGATAATTCTCTTGTACATCGCTTTGGAGTGTGACAAATAATTCTACTTCAAATCATCGTAATATCAACCTTTTCTTTAAAGTTTTAAAGTTGGAATTCGATTGTTTTTAAGAGGTATTAAAAGCTTTGCCTTTAGTATCTTAAGTAATCCTTTAATATTGTAAAGTTCTAAAACTTTAATAGTGTACGTCAAATTCAAAGAAAAACAAAAAGTGTTGATGACTTTATTTTTACCAAACATCCTGTTGTTTTAACGACAATAAAGAAAAACTAGAGGCCGCTTTACACGAACACTTAATCCATCTTTCTCACCACAAATCATTACACGCAAGAAAAATGCGTACATATAACAATAACGAACACAATGAAGAAGAAACACTCTGACCCCACACTGCACCTAAATAAAATTATGATCTCCGCTCCAAAAATTCAAAGATTCCATAAAATAAATTAGAATTTAATCTAAATGAAACACGTTAAAGTTAAACCAACAAACATAACCGGACATTATTTACGGCCAAAAGCTATGGAAGAAAAAAAAAAGCATCAAATACCTTATAATGACAAAGAATTAGTGTATGGCATATACATAATTCCTATAGGAGAGTTAAAATTAACGCCCGACTCATTTAAGAGGAGTGAAATTAAAAGTTTTTATCCTTTTTTATGTGGCATTTATGTTCGTCGTAAACTTGAGCTCGGTACCCCTTTTAAAATGTTGTCGCAGGATTTAAAACTTTGAGGACTTTAAACTTTTACTTTGAATATTAAGTTTGTATTATTATGAAAAATTGTCGATGATTAAACGGAATTATAACGGGGAATTGTTCCCTCAAGGTGGACCGATAACCTGTGAAGGCTGCAGGAATCTGCTGGATGCGAGGAAGAACCGGTCGACGTGGTGATGCTTGGCTGAAATGATGTTGATGATAGGTACCTGGGCTGTCAACATTTTGTTGCGTTCCTGAGAGTGTGAAAAAAACATTAGCATCCCACGCGGTTTATAGGTGTCAACTAAAGTATAGAGTTTGTTCTTATAGATAGAAGATAAGCGCTGCATAGATTAGTTATGTTAATTATTTCAATTAGCGTTTGACAATTTATTTTATTGATGACTGTACCTTCATGACTGTACCTTGTCAATATATCTATGAAAACATTATGTACGTAAGGAAAAATCTACATCTTTTTAGTAAAAGAGGTGCAAGACACAATTATATTACTAGGAATAGGGACCAATTAGTTCAACCGGGTTTCAGGCTGGCTAAAGTGGACTCATCTTTCATGGGGTACTGTTTAAAGTGTTACAATAAAATACCTCCCCACATACTTCAACTGAATGAAACGAAATTTAAATCTTATATTAAACGCACACTATGCAGCCAAGCATATTATAAATTGGCAGATTATATTGCTGATAAAAATGCTTGGCCCAACGCTGGTCCTGCTCCACAAGGGCGCATAAACTAATTGATTAGCATTTGAAAATACAATTGGAGCTGCTGAAGATTTAATAAACTATCTTTGCATTGTATAAATTCAATCTCTTAGCATTGTATAATTGCATAGAACATGTGTGAGTGCTATGTACCGACTATAAAGCTACCATTTAGGTGCAGGGTATGTCTTTCATTGACTTGAATGTGTCATGGCGGCTGAGAGTATGTCATGCTCACTCTAATGTCTCGCTGACGGTGGCGCGTGTGTTGGATCATTTAGCTCCCTTCAAAATGGTTGAGCTGAATGGTGCTAATCCATGCGTCATGTTCGTGAACGGGCGCCGTCAGTAGGGACTGGTCATCTCTTAGCTGCCACGGCTTATTTTAATTTAATTTAATTTTTTGGATTGTTTATTTTTTTTTATTTCTGTTCCGGACGTTTTTTATGTTTTGCATCGTTCTCACATGTATAACTTCAACATGAATGATGTAACCAATATTTTGTAACCATATCATGTTTTAAAAGAGTTTCCGTGGAGTTTCTTGCCCGTTCTTCTCCATAGGTACCTACTACGCTTTGGAATGGGCATCTAGCTTCATCTTTCTGACTGACCGACCCCCTTGACAATTCAAAAGTGCCTGTAATTGGTTTATTTGAAATAAATGCTTTGAGTTTGAGTTTGAGTTTGAATTGCATTTTTGTTTGAGCGCCATTAGCTTTTTAGACATCTTTAGTACCTTCACTATCTTCAGTACCTACCAAGGTAGAATCCTTTTTGAGTTGGAGACGTCAGACTAAGACAGCCATTGTCCGTTCTTTAGCTAAATCACTAGGAACTTAGCTAAATACCCGCCGTTTAGAAACTTTTATGAGAAAACGATTAAATCTTTTGGGATTCATATAACTCTTGGCTACGGGATGTCCTACTGCGAGAAACCAGTTACATATTAACATTTTATTAATTATATGGTTAACATTTTTGGAAGACGCGGTTATTTTGTATTACTGTCTTTGGAATGTAATAAAACAGTAGGTGTTGGGGTAATGTCTTCACAGCCGAATTTAACATGAATAGTTAATAATAAAAGTTCTGATAATCTTTGATAGTATTATAATTACGTAAGTAATACATAATTTCATTTGAATATTAATAGATTATTTTAATTATTTTAATAATAATTATCATTTTATTTTATTTTATTTTGTAGGTAGATATCCATTTACAATTTATTCAATAAAGCAATTACGTTGTTGTAAAAGTCTAGAGTAGAGGAAAGTGTAAGGGAGCTCGTAGCTAAGTAATAACAGCCGCATGGGTCGATCCATCGGGTTAAGCTATGTTTGCCGGGGTTGGTCCGTGGATGGGTGACCATTTTTATATACCGAGACTCCTCCGTGCCTCGGAAAGCACGTTTAGCCGTTGGTCGCGGCTGTCATTCGTGGATCTTTGACAGTCGTTACGGTTCGTCAGAAGCCCGAAAGTCTGACAACCAGTCTTACCGAGTATTACCCAGTTGCCGCGTACCTATAGTACACCCACATTTCACCATTTATGTTAAAGTCCCATGTAATAAGGGTGAGCCTATTGCCATCAACTGAGCACAAATCCTGACTACGGGCTGCTACTGAGGAATTTCTGATAGAATAACCCAATAACACTGCCCGACTTGGGTATCGAACCCAGGAGCTCAATTCAGCAGTTAAGTAGCGCTTGCGACCAATAGAATATTCCGTGGTAATATAATAAGTCCGCCTAGCTAGCTACCACCATTAATAAGTCTGTCACCATAACAACAATTTTAACAGCATTGTTATCGTTTGGCAGACATAAGATAGCCAGTTCCTCTGTGGTAGAGGATTCCGGATGAAACTCGCTTCCACCTTCGGCCTGATCATCACTTACCAACAGGTGAGATGCACGCCAAGAGTTACATCTTAAAAAATAATAATTTTATCTCTGTATTAAAAAAAAAACATTCTTATCTTGCATCGGAGGATTTAATTTCGTATAACACACAAACTTTAAAATGCGCCTCCACCATACCCAAGATGTTATTGATTACACCAAAGAAATCTTTAGGTGCCCATATCATTAATTATTTAAAAATCGAACAGCTAAAATCATTCAATCCGTACAGAGACTAATTACGGGCGCGTGGCCGCCATATTGGAATCCGATAAAATAACAATTAAGGAAACATTAATGTATCGTACAATGGCGTCTGGTACTTGCGCCCGCGTCGCTCTGATAAATGACCTCTCCTTCGGGACGTTAACGGCGCGTATTTGATTTATAACATTATTTGAATAAAAAAAAAACAAGAAGGAATTGTTTATTCAACCGTAATCGATCCGAAAGATCGTTCGGAATGTACAACTCTCTAATTACGAGTAGAATCGTCTATTGTTCGTTCAAAAGTGAGGGCTCGTTTGTTTTCGAGTTGCGTGTTCTTAGAACCTAATCAAGTATTATGTTTATATCAATGTTAATTATTCATAGTTATGTTTGTATAGTTTTTTATTTGTATGCCTGCTGTTAGATGTGTTACGAGCATAAGCCTTGGCACAATTTCTACTAGTAGTTACTGAAATGCTGGTTGATTACTAAAGAGGCATGCACCAATGAATTGCCAAGGCCTCCCTGATTCTTCAACGGAACTATCGAAAGATTGGATTTCTAAAGTTTACTGCAATGTATGATACTAAAACCTGCAAGTTCGACAATGTTGCTATAAATTCATCATCATCATCTTTGGCAGCCTTGTTCCACCCACTGCAGAGTATAGGCTTCCTGCCTTTTGTGCCATACTTCCCTGGTCTATCCAGTCTTATCCAAGTGTTCACCGCGATCTTCTGTAGGTCGTCCACTCTAAGCAATTTATAGCAAAATTACTTAGCAAAAATCCTATCGCCCCGCAGTCGATAAAATGTTTATCACTCATTGGCTGCAGGGATTGCAAACCAATTCGGTGCTTCATAATCTGTTCTTTTCCCACAGTCATTTGTTTTCTTTTCTCTCCGATTGGTGTCGAAGTTAGACGAACATTGAGTGGAGTCATTAAGTGTCTTTACTTATTCAGCATTAAAGATATTGTTAATTGCATCAGTGACAGGGTAAGCATGTTAAGTGCTAAGCGTTTAATGTGTCCAAGACATGTTGCGTGAAGTTCATTATCGACGTGATAGGTGGCGCAACTTGTCACTGTTATCACGCTGTTAAACACATTTAAATTCGACGATAACGTAATTTTATGAAGTAATTTTTGGCTGAGACAGTGAGGCGGGGTCGCGGCAGCTCACGTAGGAGATGGCGAGACGAGCTAGATAGGTTCCGGCAAAACTGGAAGGAGGACGCGCGGGCTCGCGAATGATGGAAGAAGTGGATGCCTTTGCCCTGGACAGGGACCGCATAGAGTAGTAAAAAATTGGCTCCTTAACATTTGGCAGCTTAAAAAATTGCTGGCGATACTGGTATGAGGGTCGAAATAATACCTAATATCGAAACACTTCTTGGAATTATGTCTGAAGTAAATGATTTAGAGAAGGCACATTTGCTTTCTGAATCATCATAATAAATACATACTTCAGTGATTGTCTCTCTAATACAAGAAACATTATCATAAAAAGATCAAAGAATAGGGATGATGCCTAAGCAAGGAAATTCTATTTAGTCCGTCAGTCAGATAATAAAAAATATTAGACACGTATATTTTGCTTATCATATTAATAAAAAATGACTTAGATAAAACGCATTAAAGTTGGGGAGTGAGGGTCTCTACGTCACAAGTAGGTAAGTATTGGGCACGCCACAATTGTGGCGATAAGTCCCCTCTTTGAGGAGTGGCTAGAGAGGCGCCACGGCGTCCTCACCTTCCGCCTGACACAGGTCCTCACCGGACATGGTTGTTTCGGGAGGTTCCTGTTCAGAATAAAGCGGGAGGAAACGCCCGGGTGTCACCACTGTGTGGATCGCCCGGAGGACACGGTGGAGCATACGGTGGAGGTCTGCCCAGCTTGGGCGGAGCACCGCCGTGTCCTCACGGAGGCGATCGGCGGCGGCGATCTCTCGCGTCCGGCCCTGGTTCAGGCCATGGTCCGGAGCGAGAGTGCATGGGAGGCCGTCACCTCCTTCTGCGAAGCAGTAATGCTCGCGAAGGAGGAGGCGGAGCGCGCGAGGGAGAGGCAAAATGCGCCCCCTCGCGCCCCTAGTCGCCGCAGGAGACGCCCCGGGCGTCGGGAGTCGAGAGCCGACTTCCGGCCACCGTAGGCGCGGGCTTGCGGACGGTGAGCAATGGGTAGCTCGCCGTCCGATAGGGACCAGGCCCGGGTCGACGGCGCGTTGTGTTCCACGCGCGCCTCAAAGAGATGTCAGCACCAACTGACGGGGTCCGGAAGGGCCAATGCCTGCCGGGGTCGCGGGTTTGTCTGAAAGGGATATCGCGACCTCGGCACACAGGCAACGGAAGGAACACGGGTGGGTTTTAGTCAGTAAAAGTCTGACACGCCCTCGCGCTCCACCCAGAGCGGGAGAAGTTATTTGATAATTTCCCATCCTCAAAAAAAAAAAAAAAAGTAGGTAAGTATAAAATCTTCATACTCGTGACGTCATGGCACATTTTAACTCAATGTTTCGCCGGAATCTGTTGATAAAGTAAAAAAAGAAAAAATACCTGTGTAATATTTTTAATAATCTACCTGACGGACAACTTGTCAACGAAATTTTTGTCATCCGCCCTATTAAGTTTCATTTAACGTCATAAGGCCCAAAATAACTAATGAAGAAACAGTGTTATTTTAATTACAAATTGTCAAACTATATCATAAACCCACGTCTTTTTCTAGCCTTGGACACTGACAGTACTATAGGCAACACGAAATTAATAAAGACGAAATACGGGAAATACAATAGATGTCTTAAGATTACAAAGTTTATGTTAATTAGCTCGATAATAGAAAAAACATCTAAGATTTTGGGCGTTGGCCACCACAATAAAGATAACGTATAGACAATTAAGTAAATCAACGGCTTGTGTTGTCAATAAAATCACTCCGGGCCAGCCATAATTAAATCGATAGAATTTTAAAAGCAATCGATACCCGACACACTTTTAATTACGATTCTATGCAAATCGACTCGATTGAATGTTGAATTTTTATATTAAATCTTATCTGGTTGTTAGTTTGTAACTTGCGACTGCGACCAGTTGCTTTCGATAAAGCTACGGTTTCCTAGAAGAACGGTGGCTGACATTACAAAACGACCGTCGTGAAAATCTGTCATTTTAACCCCAGAATTTGACAAGAAGGTGTTTAAAATTGCTATGTATTTGGATAGCCGATGAGGCGTGAGTGACCGTTCAGCGCTTTTTTAGACAACACTCTAAAGGTTTCGTTGAGCTTTAGAGTAGAACGTTGTCTTTCTCCTGTGTTCTTATTAGAAAACAATGCAACAATTCTCTGTAGTCAAAAACTAAATATATAAGGATAAGATAACATAACATAACGCCTGTAATCCCCGAAGAGTTAGGCAGAGGTGAGACCCTCAAAGGGGGGTTGCCAACAATCGGAACAAATCCAGACTCCAGGCTTCTACTGACAAATTCCAGATAGGCGACCCCAATAACAGTTTGCACGACCGGGCAAAACAAACCCAGGAACTCAAAAAAATAATGAAAAATTCGATAGGATTTCGTATCTGGCAATTTTGCCAGCAATGTTACCATTTACTTACAATATATCTTGGTTTCAATAATAATCGTACTTATATTTAGCGATTCCCTTGTTTGCTGAAAGGATTAACATTCCGATTAAGACCGTATAAATCATAAAACTATTTAAACGGAGCATCGTGTTGATCGCACAACTGTCGCTCCGTTGTATCATAAACCACTCAACGTCAGGAGATCAAGAAGACGCGAGGTTGAAAAAGCAATTTGATTAATATGTTACTTACGATACAAAATTAGATGTATGATATATGCAAATCAATACTTTTATAGCAGCCACACACGACAAAAAGATTTTAACAGTAATATGAACCGATGTTATAAGGCTATTAGTATTCGATTAGCAATTTGAGATGTGACAGAATTTAGAGCTGGGAGACATAAAGGGTTTTTTAGATGCGAGATAAAACTCGAAAGTGTCACTGATGTGGTATATTTTTCAGTTTAATGAGGTGTCGTTATGAATGTAATGGAAGTACTAGTTTGATATGAAATCGATATGTAACAGTAGGTGTGGAGAAAGAATAATGCGGTGCTGTTTGTTGTTGTTTGTTTGTTTGTTTGAACATTAGGTCGTTTTAAGGTTTCTCGTCTATAACTTTGAAACTTGTACTATCTGTTATGGTCGATGAGATTTCATGGAATTTGATACGAGTTACTTAGAAAATATGGTTTCTAATAGCATTTATTTTGCGTGGGATGAATGAGTGAAAGATAATTTATGATCTAATATGCCTAGCCTTTTCCCAACTACGTTGGGGTCGGCTTTCAGTCTAACCGGATGCAGATGAATACCAGTGTTTTACATGGAGTTACTGCCTTTAATCTGACTGACTTCCCCAATACAGTTACTGGGTAATGCGATTCCCCTTGGTAAGACTGATTGTCATACGTTCGGGCTTCTGACGACCGTAAAGACTAAAATTCAAATGATTTTATTTCACATAAACCTACAAGGGCACTTATGAAACGTCAGAAGCTAGGTGCACGGTTCCAATTGGTCGTTTCCTATGGAGAAGAGCCGGCAAGAAACTCCACAGTTACTCTTCTAAAAATAAATGGTTTTTACAGTGTTTTCAAATTATAGTGTTAATAGGTATGAGAGGTCAGACTCAGCAAAATAGAAAATGGTCCACATATCTACAGTCTGTTAAGCCTACAATGTTCTCACATTCACAAAATCTAAAAGAAAATAATCTATATAAAATAATAAAAATAAAGACCTATTTAAACCAAATGGCATGATTGCCACTACAGCAGTAAAAATCTAATTTAATGAAAAATAAAGAACATTGTAGGTATAAATGTCAAATAGTGAAAACTGTCTGGTAAAGATCCACGAATGACAGCCTACAGCATTTAAAATCAAATAGTACCTACTTACCAAAATTAGAATACGAGGTACACAAATAGCACAAAACAGCAACAAGCTTGTTAGACATATTTTTATCCCTTAATGGGCTAGAAGACATTGATGATCGCAAATGACATTGCTCCCAATTGTACAAACAACGATTCATTCATCTCGCACCAATTTAAATAATTTTTCTCCACTTTTCTAGAAAAATACCTACCTAGACTCACCTAGATTTAGTCTGTCGACAAATAAATGGTATCGGCGTAGGCAGTGACGAGAGCCACCTAGAACTAAAAGCTAATGGAACAGTAAAATATTGGGATATATTATTCATTTTTAGCAACGCATTAAGCATTGTTTGTTAGGATATTAATGCTGTTGCTAGATTTTTGAGCGTTTGGTTGGATGACGTCTTAATTCGTGAAAGGTTTGCATGAAGAATTTAAAACAATTTCGATGTGGCTGAGTTCGTCAATAGCCATATTGTGTGTGCGGTTTTTCTTAACTTTTACAATTCTTATGTCTTACACAGTCCATAGTAGGTATGCAACTTTATTTCATTTATTACATTCGATTCTTAGGGCTCTCTCCACTCACACAGTTATGATCTCATTTGCAATTAATCGCTACTTAATTTTCTGCCAAAAATAGACTACATAGTATTTAAAAACACATACATTTATTTCTTGCAATTCTTATCAATTTCGTAGAATAATCGATGTATTTTCTTTTCAATAATGATTTAATATAAATCATAATAGGTAAGATGTTGACTTTCGTATATTTCTGTCTATTTATTTATTTAAGTGTACAACATTACAGATTAAAACCCAAGGTGGTATACAGTGTAATTTACAAACTAAAAATATAACATACGTAGTTATACATTGTAGGTTATGTTGATTTATAAAGTATAAAATACAATAAAAGATAATTATATTCGAAAATACAAAAAAAAAAGCAAATTTAACTAACAAAATAAAATTTGATTGAAAAATAAAATAAAATAAACAAAATGCAATCAAGTGAACAAAAATTCAATAATTTGTACATGTATTTTTAGCGTTCTCCACCTACGAAATTGATATTACTAATAAAATATTTTCGCATACTGTGTATACGTCATTATAATAAATTATATCAAACAGAAATAAATATATTAGAATTTTATGTTAAAGAATGTCACCAATTATTTATACAGAAATTAATGTTAACCGAATTTGGAGCAGTATTCGTTATTATCATGCTAATTTTATAGTGTATTCATTTAAAAGTTTTTGTTGGAATTCTTGACATAATAACGGCTCCGAGGTGTCAAATTAATAAAAATATAATTAAAGTCTGACATTTGATATAGAAGATGCTTTATATTTATAGGAAAAATTATGATGGGCTCACTTCGGGACTAGATGGAGAGACCTTTGATTTGTTATGTTGATTTTAGATATAATATTTCTTAGTTGACCATTTTGGAATACCTAGTGATTTATAAGCAACGACAATTTTTAACTGCCTTCATTGCCTCGTTGGTCTAGTGGTCGCAAGCGCTACTGTTGAGTCCTGGGTTTGATTCCCGGGTTGGTGAAAGTGTTATTGGGTTTTTTTTTTTATCTGGAATTCCTCAGTAGCAGCCTGGACTCTGGATTTGTGCCTGGTTGATGGCAACAGGCTCGCCCCGTAACACATGGGACTTAAACACAACTGGCGAAATGTGGGTGTACTATAGGTACACGTCTGCCTAACCTTTCGGGAAATACAAGCGTTATGTTATGACATTTTTTTTATTCATAAATTAACTATTTAGCATAATGTGCGACATTGTAAGAGGCTACTGAGAAAAAATAAGCATTGTTCTAGTACTCGTATACAGGTCAATAACCCGCTATTATAGATGCAGTATTTGTGATCTTTAGCTAAGTACTGACTGGTTGCAAGTCGTGACGACGCAATTAATGTTAATAGCACTGAACACAGACGCTTCGCAAGTAAAAGAGCGCAAATATCGATATAAATAAAAATGAATAAAATTGCCGAATGTATGGAAAATCATCACTTATGAACGGATCCACCGATTTGGGTATTTTTTCTTTTTTTTTTGTGTCCGTAATTGTCAGGATAAGGTTTGTACGAAAGAAAATTTTTGGCACCAGAACAGTTAGACATTTGGATGGTATTAGAACTGACTATTTGACAGACATTTTGACGTCCAAAGTGCCATATATGGCCCTATTTGAAATAAATGATTTGACTTTGACTTTGACAACGCACAGAATGTCATATCTCTATCATCAAGGTTTACTATTCTCTGGAGATCGACAAATTCATCCGGGCGACGCCAGGCACGAACAGATAGTAATAAAATAAAAATCAATCAGTTCTCAATATAGTTTCGAATATTAATGAAACATAACTGCAATGAAACGGGCAATTAATGATCTTGGCAGCGATTGGTACTGTGAATGCGTGTCCGGAGCGTTGATGACAGCGCCTGCTTAATCAACCCGCGATCTTTCATTAGTTACGCTTGCTCGCTTTTTGTTCGCTTTGCCTTTAGTGGATAGCGAGACTACGACGTACCATATTTGATACTAATAAACTGTTTTAATTCATTCGTTATTAGTGTTTATGTTAAACATAAGGCGTGGGGTGGGAATTCGATAATATTTTAGTTAAGGAATTCCCAAAGAGAAAACTTGAAATTAAAATATGTTTATTGTCTTTAAAGAGGTGGGCTAAGACATATCAATCGATTATAAATTTTAATTTTCATAATTTATATCGATTAGCTTAAATAAACGTCTTATGATGGAAAATAAAACAGGTTATCTAAGGGGCTATAAATTAGGTTAACACAAAAGAACCGATAAGCGTGTACATCAATTTGCATTTGAATGCCTTAAAAACGTAGTGATGTTCGAGTTATGGAACATTCCATTGGCGCGCCATCAATCGTTCCGAATCAAAACAATCGAATAAACACGCTGCGTTAATTATTCGGTTTCGTTGAGAAACAGTCGCGGCGTGTAAATCAGTGTGTTCGTTTGTGGGTCTATTTCGAGACACACGACTCGCGAGTTAATTAGAAAGAATTGCTTTTATTTCGCGTTTTCACACTCGTCGTGGCGTCGCGTGACGTAAGTACAAAATAGGCATGTAGAGAAGGTCTACTTTATACAAGGAGTGAAAACGCACGCACACATAGACACGTGTCAACATACAGTGCACTCGCGATTGTCATTTGTTTAAGGCCTTGTCCCCGAGCGATTCTACTTGCGTTAAGGCGACGATAACCGACTTTTTATGATTTTATATACTGAAGATCACATGTAAACGAATAGTGTTAATGATTTTGAAAAAATATATGTGAAATTAGAGTATTTTCTTAATAGCGTAATAAGTATATGAATATTTTAGATTATGTTTAAATTACATATAGTGAAATTAATTTTTAAAGTTATGTCTATAGCGGATAAAAAACTGATAATCACGCAAAATCTATCAAGCGTATTTTTTCTGAAACCTTCACCATTTTAAAGATAATTTAATTATTGATCTTTAAGAATACGTGTTTTATTAAAATACCTTTTGTTTTATGTATAATAAATGAATAATGCACCTAATTTGGGACAGCGCTCCTTGATGGGCGAGTCCCATTACTGGCTGGATGTACGACGCGTTGCGTGAGCTCAGTACAGAAAAGCAAGCATGCAAGGTCACAGGCATATATCTGTGTCTTAAGGCCCCGTCCCGGAGCGATGCGACTTGCGTTAAGGGACATGGGCACGCCTCACCGATTCCCGTCCCCGCGTTGCAAGTCACGTTGCGGTGACTAATGGCATGCTCTAAACAACTTCATTCATTTGTTTTCGCCGCAGTCGCTGTCGCAAGACGCGTGTCGCTTGAGCGTGTACGTAACACATCTGTGTGCGCGCGCCAGTTTTCGCTCATTGAATGCAGTTGGCCTTCTGTACCTATCTATTCTGTGGCGCAAGTATGAGCACGTCTGAAACAGAAAATCCTCCTTGATGTACTGTCCATGTTTAATTATAAGTTTCTCGAATAGAGCAACGGCAATTAAAGAGGCTTAATGAGTAATTTGTGTGTAAATATTTTGTTAGAATAATCATGTGTTTTTTCAGTGATTCTGTAACGGCGGATTTGTATTTTAAGAGAGAGGATAAGTGGGTTTTTTGTAGGAACAGGTGGAGCTTAGTTTCCTATGGATAAATAAGATTTTTGAGGATTTAAAGTCTAGTACCAGCTGTTAGTAACTACTAGCTCTTTTAAAACAAGAAGATATTTTAATCCGCTAACAAATATCATCATACAGTAGGACATATTTATCGATTGTTGCGGAATAAAACTTTCTTCTTAGTTAAGTAAAACCAACTTAAGACTTATATAATTTTTTTGATTTATATTAAATAGGTACTCAAGTTGACTAAACTTTACCAAACAAAATATCTAAATGACTGTCAAAAGTGCAGTAAAGAATCACCAAAATATTCAGCATAATGTACTTAAAAAAAAGGTGGTCTATACATAGACTTTTAGGTATATTATACTTAGGGGTATGTATAATTCGCAAATAAAAAATAGAAATTTCGCATAAACATAAACTCAAAATACAAAAAAAAAATCGCCAGAATAAACCTCAATATTTAAAACCACGTATTTATTTCCATAAACATTATGAGAACTAACAATCTATTGAAAAAAATAGTTAAAAGCCAAAATTCTGTCATTTATGAAAATATTTTAGATACTTAGGGCTGATTTCACCAATGAAACTGCACATCTAAACGCGTTCAAGAGCTGTCAGTATACAATATTCCGTAACAATTTTGACACTGACAGCTCTTGAACGTGTTTTAGAAATGCTAATCACGTTCAATTTTATCGGTGAAATACGCACTAAAATATCTTTCAGCTTCTACACTGTTGACTGGGCTGTGGAGGCTTTGTATAGATGCATTTGCAAATCTAGGGTAGCTCTAGCTCTTATATGCGAAAAACTGGTGGGCAATTGGGAAATTCTATTATATGCTGATCGCGCGATAAAATCTGCTTACGCGATGCAGGATTTTGCGTGACGTCAGTATGATGCGTAGGTCGCATGTGGCGATATAGATGCCGCCACAAAACTGCGTATGTTGCGAGGTATTTTTTTCCAAAAATGAAATAAAATTAAAAATCACGGTTGCATTTCCAAGCTTTTCACTCTAAGGCGATGATTTGTTGCTACTAAAATCTGTATGACGTCGACAGAAGATACATTTAGTAGCTGCCTATGGAAATGAGCATATTCATCTAAGAGTTCATCATGTAGTATCTCATTGAAGACTGGTATATAAGAGAAGTTCTCCAAAAAAATGTTTTTCTTCAAAATATTTGTGGCAAAGTATAGAAAACAACATTTCGCACTATTTAGTAAATTTCACATTTATCGCATCTATTTCGTAAAAAAGAAAATTACGTACCTATTCCTAATTATACCTAATTAAAAGGCTGATTTTATGTAAGTGCACATAGGAATTTAAAAAAAAATCTAATAAAGAAATAATCTTGTGAGTCAATTTATATTACAAAACAAACTGACACTTTAATCATTCATATTGTCTTTAGTTTTCAAAAATAAAGTATGATAAATATACATTTTCATAATAACGATTATTTATTGGCTACTACGTTGATTCAGGATTAAAAGAAATAACAGCATAATTTAAGATAAAATATATGAAAAACATATTTGAGAAACGCGTGTATCTTCTTTATTAGTAATAAACATATTTTAATGTTCAGGTATCACCGACCGATGTACAGCGGCCGTAGAAGTGGAAATCCAACGGCCTGTGAGAATGTTGGATAGAATGGAAGAGCATTCTCACACACTACGTGACGTAACCGATGACCTTGTGAAGGCCGCAGAAATGCCCTGGAAGTGAGGAGCACAGAACCGACGACGTGGCGGTGCTAGGGAGGTCGGCGCGCAGCAACCAGTCGTATCCGATGTCCCACAGATGCGGCCCCAGCACCAATCCCTGTGGGACACCGCACGACATCTCTCGCCGGTTCCATTCTCCCTGATGACCGGGGTAGATGACGGCCCTGTCCGGCAGTGCTATGTCCAGCAGTGGACGTCTTTCGGCTGAAATGATGATGATGATGACGTGATGTGAACACTGGAGGAGGTTCAGAATGATTGCCACCACTGTGTCATTCAGTTCTGGGGTAGACCAGATTGGTGATAGTTAATGGAAAAATGTTTGCAGATAAGGAACTTACAGCATGGTGCATACTCAACACTACTTTTGGATAATTTTTCGCTACAGAAAAGCGATTGGTTGATAATGAAGGTTGCTCATAAGTAGAGTCAGGTAAATTAATTAGGTAAGGTTGGTAAACTAATTTAAATGGTCCTTATATTCAAATTACAACTGTCACTTTGACAGATGAATAAAATGGCTATAACACGAGAAATTGACGCAAGGTGCCAATTTGCTTATCGATTAATTTCTCTGACTGTACCTACCTACTTAAACTTGACCGAAGAATTTTGTGGACGGAGCGAAAAATAGTGATGTCCCTCCAAAATAACGACACAATATTTTTGACACAAAAACTAGAACAGTGAGGTCCAACCTCGTGATCACGAAAAATCCCGTAAATATTATTGATATTCATAATCACGAAAAATTATTATTTTCACTAAGGTGGAAACTGCGAGGTCGATGTTAACGTTTTAATGATAAACGAGGATTGAAAAATGTAACGATTGCTGATTCCGACGCAAATTGAGGACGTAAGATGTCTCTAAATCTTATTTATGAGTTATTCACTTTAATACACGTTAATAGTTCACCAGAATATATATTCTTTGATGTTGATTACGCTCATTTATTTGTAAATTCTATTTTTGATAGTATCATGCTAAAATACGTCGTTATTTTGATGGGGCGAGCGCGGAAAAATGGCGCTGGAACAATTTTATATGAAAGGGATTAATGAGTGACGGTTTAGTGATTTGATTGGGGATAGAAGGGCCTATAAACTCTGTAAACTAGGAAATAAACATACATATAGTTTTTGCTTACGCACTGAAGAGTAAACAAGCCATTTCTTAACGGGGGAATCGCGATTCGGCAATAGAATCTACATTCTACCTACAACAAAATCGACCTAATATTAGCGCTGCACTTTATTTTATTAAGTTTATTTAAAATAGTAGATTATTCTTATGTGATTATGTTGCCGTGCGACGGCCAAGTCATTCTATTTATTAAAGAAATAAATATGACAAATAGACAGGTACTGAATAAACTAACAGAGTTGGTTTTACATTAGATCTCACATCTTTTTACGGTGGAAGAACTGTGTTGCGAGACTTGCATTTTTTACATATTGTTGATATGGGATTATAATTAGACTTTAGAGCAACAATATTTAATATTTTTCTGCGTTTATTTATCAGGAATGCAATCAGAACTTAGGAGCTCGTTGCTAAGTAATAACAGCGGCATGGGTCGACCCATCAGGTTAAGCTACGCTTGCCGGGGTTGGTCCGTGGATGGGTGACCATCTTTACATACCGAGACTCCTCCGTGCCTCGGAAAGCACGTTAAGCCGTTGGTCCCGGCTGTCATTTGTGGATCTTTGACAGTCGTTAAGAGTCGTCAGAAGCCCGAAAGTCTGACACCAGTCTTACCAAGGGGTACCGTATTACCCACTTACTGGGCAATGACCATCGTTTTAACAGCCCCATTTACAGGATATTGGTGAGAGAACCTTAGAGTAACTGAGTTGTGGAGGTCAGATAGGCAGTCGTTTCATGTAAAATACTGGTATTCAGCTGCATCCGGTTAGACTGGAAGCCGACCCCCACATAGTTGGGAAAAGGCTAGGCAGATTGATTGCAATCAGAACTTAGGAAGTTTTTCTTGTGTTTCTTGGGCCGATCATACCTACATACGTCTTGGTCCCATCTTGTGTCTATATTTACGTAGCAAAAAAATAGGATAGTAGAATTATTTCTTAAATCTTGAACCCTTTAACAACTCATTCAGATGAAATCACTAACATCAAACAAGAAATTCACTAACATATAAACCGTCATGCGTACAGAAAGTGGGTCTCGAGCCCATATAATCGGAATGACCAATTAACAGCACTGGGTCCCTCAATGAGAGAAATTACTGCTCCAATCCCTGTGGAAGCGACAATTGTGTAGTGAACAATGGAAGCGTGGTTTTTAAATGGATGTAACAATTAATTCACAACAATTAGGTGGACGACGCCCGCATTTTCAAAGATTTGTAGAGTTAGGAAGTTGTAGAAAGGGGAGATAAAGGGACTGTTATATCTTATTTCAGTTCGACAAAAGTTGCGTTTGCTTAATTTATGCTGCCAAGTTTCGGTTGTCTGGTGTATTTAATTAAAACTGGGACATTTAAATTAAAATTACGTGGACGTCTTTCGGCTGAAATCAAGATGACGATGAAATTAAAATTACCGCAAAAATATTAAACAAGTTTCAAATAATTTGGATTCTGATTGAATTCTACTAGATACTTTTTTAGACTGGCAAATACTGAAAAAGCTAAAGCAGAAAATATAACGGCTTTTTTAAAATAAGTGGGTAATCCAAGAACACTAATTTTATTTAGAAATACATTAAGACAGACGTAACGGAGCCATTACTAACGTTAACGTCACAAAGATATACATTACAATGACGCAGGTGTTTGTTTGTTTTTATATTTTATGTTTGGATCAACATTAACGTCAATCTGATCAGTAACCTTCAGTATCCTTCATGACTTCCGGGAATTGTAATCAGACGAATATTAATAATCATTATTATTATCATGTTTTTCAAAAACGAAACTCCACATTATTTCTAAAAATCAAAAAACAAAAGACATTGAAAAGGATAAACAAGATCTTTCTTTATGCTTGCCGTGGTTAGTCGTTGGATGGGTGGCCATCTTTACATACCAAGACCCCTCCGTGCCTCAGAAAGCATGTTAAGCTCTTTGTCCCGGCTGTCATTCGTGGATCTTTGACAGACGTTACGGGTCGTCAGATCAGAATCCCGGAAGACAACCAGTCATACCAAGGGGTATCGTATTTCCCAGTAACCGGGTTGTGTTGGTCAGATAGGCAGTTGCTCCATGTAAAATACTGGTATTCAGCTGCATCCGGTTAGACTGGAAGCCAACCCTAACATAGTTAGGAAAAGCCTAGGCAGATGATGATGATGAATATGAAGCAAGATCATTCTCTAAAAATAATAGAAATTAGGGGACAGGATCCTCCGACAAGACGGGTGTTGTGTCCGGCGGGCAACTGCCCCACGTTTGATGTCGGATAGTCTTATATTGTCGTTCGCGTGGTTAACTCTAATTATGCGATGCAAAATTTGTGTGACGTCAGTTCTTTGATGCGTAATTCGCATGTGGCGATGTAGATGCCGCCACAAGACCTATTTCCAGCAGTGGACTGCTGTAGGCTGATGATGATGATGGACTCTGAATAATAATTGTCATCAATGAAGTGTTCTAGAACTTTTATTCTTTCATTCTTTAGGACAGAATTTTCAACGGATTCTTTTTGTATTTTTTCTAATTTCGAATAATTTTCCGCTTGGACCGTTCCATGCTCTCTTAGGTCTGTGGTCCGTTGACGCGACTGTCAGTACTTAACGCGTTGTATCGCACATTATTGTCGTGATTAAAACTCTAATTGACCTATAGTAAATCACAATTGACTGCCTTTGTCTTGCTATTAACGCTGTTTGGATAGAGGAAACGAATTGATTGTGTAAAGGAATTTTGTGGGGCTGAGTTTTTAACTTTTGTCCCAGTACCTTTTTTTCATCCCCAGTTTATTTTTTTTCTCTTAGGTATGTGTAGCGAGTCCTGTTGCATCTACTTGTTTAAAGGCTCGTGCGGACTGGCGTGAATTGTCGCGCGACGCAACACCAGTTAAGCTTCGTGCAGACCAGCGCGACGCGACGCCGCGACGCGACTCGAACAATACAATTTCTAAGAAAACTTGACGGTATAACAATAACCGGTGTCGCGTCGCGCGACAAGTCGCGCTGGTCTGCACAAAGCTTTATTGTTCTACCGTGAAGTTTTCTTAGAAATTGTTTTATTAGAGTCGCGGCACGCTGTTACGTCGCGCCTGTCCGCAGGAGCCTTAATGTGATTAGAAAAGAAGGGTAGATATTTGGAAAAAAACGTCCGTATATACTGAAACCACAGGATCAATCCGGTTTTTATTTTGAATACCTATGCGGATGATCTCTCTCTCGTGGAATCGGATTCCCGTCCCACCGGACTATGAGAGTGAGGGCAGAGAGAGTACACCTGTGTCTGCGCACACACTCCGGTGAGATTGGTCTTCACGACCGAAACTCGGTCTGGAGGACTATTACATGTCCGCTTTTAGACATTATTTGTAGTGTTCCTTAAAACTTTTCTAACAAAGTAAATAACAGAAAAACAAGCTTGAAGTCCAAACATGCAAATCTAAAAACAGATTAAAATCTTAATTATGACGTAACCAAGATGGGTTCTGATATTGAACTAATTAGTCCTCATCAGATTTGGCGTACCAAGAATTGTCGTAATTAATGCCGCCGACCCCTCGTGACACTTGGCGTAATTAGGTGAATAATACCGATCAGCTTTATTAGCGAATGTTCTAATTAACTCGATTCCAGTTGAAGGTGAGGTCTTCTCGATTGTCAGACGAATTGAATCGATAAGGTCGCGATTATGGTAATGGAGTTATGAACTTTATTAATTACGAGTGTGAAAAATAAAGGTATAGAGAAAAATTCATAGTATCTTTCACATTCGGAGCTTTTTAATAAGTACAAAAAAAAAAAAACAATCTTTGTGTTCTAAATATTGCTCGTTTAATAGTATACTATTAAACGAGCAATATTTGTATATATATGTTTATATATATATATATTTGTAATCACGTTCTCGAAAACGGCTCTAACGATTTCAATGGAAGTTGCAATACAGGGGTTAACGGGGGTGAAAAATCGTTCTACCTAGGTCTCATATATAGGAAAATTTGTTTTCTCCGTATTTTCATCCGAGCAGAACTCGGTCGCCCAAAGTTTAGAACAAGATGGCTACATTAGAATAATGACATGGCAGCATGGAATTAGTAAGTACCTACTATCATGACAACATGGAATTAGTATGTACTATCCCATACTATTAAATGAGCAGTCTCTATTTTCACCAGACCCGAGCTGGGTCGCCGAGGTACTATGTTTTAAATGTGATATTTTTGACATTAAAATATTAAATTAAAACACCCACTTTAAAACATGCGGTACTCCTCTTGTAACACTATCAACACAAAATAAAGAGGATCCTATTTATTTTGCATCAACAATATATCATAGAAGCTTAAAAATATTTAATAGAAAGCACACGTGCCTATCTAAAAAATGTGATAGCAATTTATATCAAAACACGTAAAGCGCTTCACTGAAATCCAAACGAAGGTATCAAAACAAACAATTTGACAAGACCTATTAAACCAGGTATTCATAGCTCTACGTCATTCATTGGTACAAGAAGATACTTAGAATTCATTTCTCACGTCGAAAACGCATAACTGTTTATTTTCGGACCAATAAAACAAAGATGCCCACGTTTCCCATTAAATACTATAATAATATTTGATTTTACGTCGTTCAAAATCGAATTTTATGAAATACATAAATCAATTGGTCCATGTCAACACTTTCGATTAAATGGCGAAGGTCGCGTTAAAATCGTCCGTAGTGTGCAGTGTATTCTTGAACGAAGTGTTTCTGAAATAGCAACTAACTCATTATAACTTTTCTCGTCCGATGAAAAATAGAAATGGAGTCATCTGTTACAATTATGCGGAATAGTTTGTGTACAAGCGACTTAAGATTTTGAATCGGCCTTTTTATAGGCGAGATTGAGTGATTTAACGTAGTGATGTGGTTAGCTATAGTGTTGTGCGTGTTCCGTGTCTCAATTCACGCCTCACTAATTGAATGTAAGTCGCCGTAAATAATCTGAATAACAGGACATTTTACGTAATATGCGACATTGTAAGTTTTCTTGGGAGGCGCCAGCGTTTTCTGCAATTATTTTCAAGTTTCAAACCTGGTTAGTTTCAATTTACTATTACCAATTTGCAAAAATCGGAAATAGCCCTAGCCCACTTTTGGTGTTCATAATTATCTTAAACTTACTATGAAAACTTTATAATCCATTTCTTTTGATGATAAAAAGATTCCATGTTTACTTTTCTTTCCAAAGAAAAGTTTAGCTAAGAGAAAACGCATGATAATTTTTCACGGATGACACCTTTACCTGTTTTAAAAGAAAAACGTACTGGTCCTTTTGCCAACTCGTGTAGCAATAGTCTTTAGAAACTAAAGGCGGAAACATACTTATCAACATCAATCCGCAACTAACATAAAACGACGGTTTTGCATCGAAATTTGTTCGCGTCCACTCAATATTACACATAATTTCTCATGAAGTGCGTCTGTGTGTGTGGATGCTGCGAGTCTAAACGTATCCTTTAAACCCGTTATCTGCATTAGCACAAGTAGAATCAAAATCATCTTATCTTAATGCTGATTGATGATGATCTGTGTTTTCATCTTAAATATTTCTATACACTCCAATATTGAGCCAATGATATTTTCAGATTGGGACAGGAAATATTTGGCGATACAAGATACACACATAAATTATACGTCGAGTTATAGTAGGCATCTAAGTAGATCCCGGAAGCGCAAAGACAACGCCTTTGGCACTCGATAATAATAAGGCATAGGGTAGGAACTCTAATAGGTATTATCTCCCATTCTACAATAAAACTGAATGATTTTTGCTTTTTATAGGCAGAAGATCCATACTAAGTATTGCATGCGTACGAGTGCGTAAGACATCGTTTATGGCACTTTGAACTATTTATGCTACGTTTCTATTTTGGACCAATCATTTGACGTCACAATTTCATAACATGTTTCCAAGGTATAGTGGCTTTAAAAAAACAGGGTTATAGTGACACATCGAGCTCGTCTACATGGATGACCTGTTTCCGTCCACTCAGTTACAGCTGACCTACCCCATTAGTAAGTGACCTAATTGTAATTTCAAGGTTAATGAAAAACTATTCTTAGGCAATTTGTTTTAGGTTGCTTTTTATAGATTTCATTTTCGACAATGGGAACCAACAGCTGAATAATTTTTTGGTCTTTCAGTCCGAATATAAAAGTGCTAGTATATTAAACAAAAATAAAGTGGCGGAAAGTTTGTTGTTTTTTTAACACCTACGTATTTGAAATAAGAACATCTAAATTATGTGTGATGACTAACGAAGAGATTTTCAACATTCTTTCTTTTGTTTTTGTGGTAATTAAAAATGTTAATTCATTACAATATATTTTGTCGTCATTCATGGTTTAAATTAGAATTTCCGTGGGAAGAATTCTTACAGGAATAAATTAAATGATCAAATGGCTTTAGAATTTTTGATGTTCGTTTGAATTCTGTTACTTTTTTGTTAAGGTTTTTCACATTATTATTATTTTCAGCTGAATTCGTATTTGAATGAGTCAATTGATCCCTAAATATTATAATGTACCTACTTCTGTTATATCTTATGAGGTCCTTATAAAACTACTTTGTCATACTTACATTCCACCTGAAAATAGGCCCTCACGTTAAATCAAAAGTAAAAAAGACATAACTAGATCACTTAAACAGATACAGCAAGCCAAACATCGTAACAAATCACTGAAAGATCCGCGCCCTTTGAAACTGCAACAAACTTACAATATTACAAATATTAACTTTACGAGTATTCGGGCGGCGCACGCGCCAATACAGTTCCGCTGTCGGCGCCCGCGCACGCCTCGTCGCCGCCCGCCCTAACGCAAACACGAAAACACGAAAAACAACTATCATTCACGGCCTTACTTCTCATCACTTTATAACATACGTGACGCTAAAATACTGAACAAAACCAAAAGGACCAAGATAGAACGTGGAAAGACCAAAAAATAAGGCTGTGTTGTGACTGTGTAATTGATATTTCTCCTCGAAAATTAAAGTGTGTGAGTAAACATTAAGTAAGTGTGGAACCCTGCCTCTCGTCAAATGTTTGTGCTGTCAATAAGTGAGACACGTTCATTTAGTAATTTTCGAAGTTTTTGTGCTAGCGACTTCGGAACTGAGGTATGTGTTACTAATTAAGTTGTAGTAGTTGTTTGTAGTTTGTTTTCTAATAACTTTGACTTTTTCGTTAAGGCAGGAAATTCTCTACTAACAGGTGGAAATTATTAATAAGGACCAAATACTCTATAATTGCGTACAAAATTATCTACACAAATTAAGGAAATGTATAACGCCTCCTAAGCAATTAAGTTAACAACGTGTATTGATAAAATTAAAAGCTTCGACATTAACTACCTGACTACGGTTTACTTTCTACCTGTGTGTAATTAAATGAAACTGTTTCGTTATCAATTTGGTTAGTGAAAATCGGTAAAGTTTTGTTTTAATTTTTATTAACTTCTTTCATTTTGGTACTATTCATCATCATTAGATTACGTCCGTTTCTTACTTACGTAAGTTGTGCTTTTCTGTGTAAAAGTTATAAGAAAAAATAAGGTTTAAGGTATTTTCACATTTTAATCTGCCTAACCTTTTCCCAACTACGTTGGGGTCGGCTTCCAGTCTAACTGGATGCAGCTGAATAGCAGTATTTTACATGGAGTGACTGCCTATCTGACCTCTACAACCCAGTAACTGGGTAATACGATACCCCTTGGTATGACTGGTTGTCAGACTTTCGGGTTTCTGACGACTCGTAACGACTGTCAAAGATCCACGAATTACAGCCGGGGCCAACGGCTTAACGTCCTTTCTGAGGCACGAAGGAGTCTCGACTGTAAAGATTGTATGATTTATGGTATGATGGTGGTGGTTGATGAGGTATTTTCACATTTGTTATACGTAATTTAATTACCTTTGCAACTCTTCTTTTGCATATGCTCTACTTTTATTTGTGAACAGGAAAATCCACTGAGACTGCGATCCCATTAAAAGTAGACACTTCTGTTTTAATGTCCCCAAGGGAGTTATGAAACTTTTAATTTCTGAAAAGAAACGAATTTCACATTAGTTAAAGCAGTCCAAAGGATGCTGTCCTTATTCTAAATAAGGTACACTATACTGAGGCGTAGTTCCGTATTCTCATCTTTTAGTTATTAGTCACCCTTTCTTAGTACATACATAAGTACCTGCTGTTGAAGATTTACAAGCAAGTACAGAGTTATTCAGTAAGTATTGCATTCTCAATCTAAATGGAATCACAATCAGTTATCCTTCTACGTGTCGCTGGCACGACAGTATTTGAATTAATTGAACCAAAAATTTCACCACTTCGACGGCGTTGTCAGTGGCAGCGCAGAAGTCACTTTGACTGCAGTTTTTGGGGCACAGAGGGTAGGAGCAGGCAGGGAAGGGCTGGGCAGGAGGTGGACGAGCAGGGGCTGCCTCACCCAAGTGGACGATGTGCCAAGTACTCAAGTGGACCCAAGTGGGTTCGGAGACTGTTCATTGACTTTATTTTATTTCACTGAGTGAAACATGACTGATTGATAGATTTTTAAATAAAAATGTTCTGTTTGTATCAAACAATTAATGGAACTTCAGATGGGACTTTAATTTCTTTAGTATTGGGGCTCTTGTTAGCTTGTCACTACTATGTTATTAAGTATTTTTTTCCTCAGTTAAGCACCAAAGTCGTTATCAATGTAAATTAGCCGTGTGCTTCCCGGCATAGCGTTGTCCTGTTATTTTCTGCCTGTGACTGTCAAGATGGCTAATGAATTCGTATAGGAGATGCGCAATAACATTGTTTAGAAGAAATAATCAATAACAACAAACTGTATTCAGTAATGCTATAGTTTTCGGATGCCTATGCTCTACATTAGCTGAAATAATGATTAAGATGTTACTATCTCGTAGCCACATTCACACTACGACGTTGTTATCGCCCTCGATTTACACTGTAACGAGAAACCTTGAATTACATAGGTACATAATTATTTACATTACTCCTCCCACTAATTCTACCATGAATTACATCTGCTGCATGGATCATATCAGACGTCATATTAATAATAAATACCGGATAACGAACTTTGCCAACACTCTGTCTATTGTACAGTAGGATAGTTACTGGCGCGAGTACTTTACGTTCATTGACTTGCCTGAACATGCACTAGTACTGAGAAAACAGTTAACATTCATAATTTGCCTTCGATGGTATTTAAGTTTACTTGAGCTTGGTATACACTTATTGAAAGGGACAACAGATTTTGTGAGACGCCTTCGACATAGACAAAAAATTCTGAAATAAGATTAAAAGCCTGCGATGTCCCACTGCACTGTCTAGGCCTCCCTACTCTCTGTCCACTTCTCTTTGTTCAAAGCTGCTAAGAACCAGTTCTTATTGAAGAAGTCCAGCTCCTCCCGCCATCTCCGTCTGGGCCTCCCGCGCCAATGGAAATCGAAAACAGTTTATTGTCCAGGTAACAGTTAGCAAGTTCACTAATTAACACAAGCTTAGACGACATGAGTAGCTTAGAATATTACCTACCGCTAGGTTTTCAATGTTTCTTATATTTCTTCTCCTAGTATACCAAAATATTTTACAGGACCGCTTAAAATCTTTGTAAAAAAGTACGATTGATATCTACTTAATGTAGCCAGTACCACGTAAGAAACATTTCTTCTCAACGTGCCAACGTAAAAATGGCGTCGTCACGTTGTGACTACAAATGAGAATGCAACATACCTTGAAATCACTGCAAAAAAATCAGGACCTAGACCAACGCTCATTAGTAATTAATATTGTGAATCCGGCTCGAAGGACCAAAAGGTTGATACCTTTTCCGAAATACGCATATTAATCTCTGGCCTGGAAATTGGAAATGCAACAAAAATATACCCTAGAACCACTCTAGAAATCTTAACCTTAAGTTCTCATACATATTTAACCGACACTAACTACAATCAGTAACCGAAAAGTTTTGTATAAAATGTGGCATGTTTGTACACCAATATTTATATTTCGAACAAATACATTAATGTCAAAGCTCTCAAATCGTGATAATCATTTAAAAAAGAGCGCCACTACGATACACTAGCATTTTATCTTTTTAAGCTCGTTTCTCACTTCCAATTTTCTGAGAATCACGGTAATGAGATTCTACACGCCGCTCCGGCGAAGTCTCACCGAGCAAATACCTTTGTGTACCGAGCGCAGTCCGGTAGCCGCGCTCTGTTTGCTGTCGACCTGTTAATTAATAACTCGGCGCACAGTGTATACACAGCCTTATTACCAGTAAAATCTCACAAGTCACGAGTCTAAACTGAGCCAAACCAGTTTCCAGTTTCGGCCTCCGTTTTCTAATCACACGCCAATGGTAATCGTATGGGCTTTCACGTTGATTCAACTTAATTATGTCGCATAATTATCCGTCATTAATAAAGGCGCAATGCACCAAAGCCACATTTAAATCCACACCTCGCACCTATTAGTCGCACTAATTTGAATACAAAATTCATGACTACCTTCAATACAATGTTATTTATCATTACCATGCCCATTTAGCTGCGCACCCGCGCTCTATAATTACAGGCAGGAAAAAATGAAACTTGAAGAAACGCGATGGCGACTAATGGCCTGAAACTAAATTTTAATTAATGTCGCGTTTTACGAAATGAAAGTGATTACAGAAATAACACGACAGGTCGCGATAGTGTTCGGGTAAGCCCGATCACCCCCCTCCCCCACTCATGTTCGACAATTTACGACATGGTAATTATGTATACGTGTTTAGGCGCCTTCACCCGACTTTACCGACGGTGTAATTTTGGAAATTAAAAACGGTAAGCTTCAATCGGGCCGTAATATCTAAATGATGGATTAACCTCGCGTTTTGATGTAGATCGATTTATTTGGCCGGCAGCCAGTAATTATTCTTTATCGTCGAACGTGTGGTGAACACAATTAGTTATTGATCAGACGGCAATTAAGCCCAATCGATTTTGTTTGTTGAAGTTGAAGAAAATTGTTTTAGTTCGACGTTTAATCGACGTCGTTTTATGCTTCTAATGGATTCTCGGTCATTAGAATTGACCTCAGTGCCCCTTTATTGTTTATTAGAAAACAATAATTTATCCTTTTATAGGTGACATTAAAAAGTGTTAGGATCATTTACGTTCGATTAATAATAAATTCTGTTTGGATTTATAGTCTCGAGTGACAGTAAAACTCAAAAGCTTAAGTAAATATAAATTGGTCCTTCGATATTAACATATCACGAATAAAAGCATATCGATGTGTTAGAAGACAAAGGGCCGCTAAAAGTCAAGTGTAACGTTGTTTAAGTCAAACAAGTACGTCGGGGCACGGCTCTCTCGGAGTAATTGGCGCGGGCGAGCCTCGGGCGTCAGCAACACCTCCGAACGTATCAAACCGTTTTAATAATGAGCTAGCTTGAGATCGTGAAACAATAAATTGCGAAGCTTGGAGGCTTCGTGCACGAGACAGCTATCTGAGGCAAGCATTATGCATCGCAAGTTCCCGAGCCAGCGATAGCGGGCTATCATCTGCGAGATTGATAGGAGAATAGCCCCACGGCTAGGCGGGATTCGGACGGCATTGTGAAACACAAACCCTTGTACACTGTTGTTGCATGAATTCATTAAAAATACGCGCGAACTGTGTTTACGTGGGGTTCTCGGAAAGTTCATTGGTTCATTGTTCGAACAAATAGAAAGTTCCTGGTGGTTTGATTATGCCTTTTTTGAATTTATAATTGAGTTCATCATAAAGTTTGTAAGCTCTGTGGATAAAGTCTTGAAGCAGGTCTCAAAGGACCACAGTAGCATTCAATTTTAAATACTTTACATGAATTGCCGTCATAAAATCCCTATAATAACGCTAAAGACTGTTGTTTTATCATACGATTAAATTAGCTCCTTCAACATTATTACGCTTAAATACCTAATAGGTTCTGTAGCGACGCAAAACTTACACGCGAACTTTTAATGGAAATCTTTAAATAACTTATAATGTAACATCGAGATTACGAACTCATTAGCACAGCCAAACATCGAACCTGAACCTTATCGTACGATCGTCCCAAATTAGCTCGCAACTTTTCCCTTAATTAAGGAAGTATGATTAACAAAGTGTAATCACGAACACAAAAGTCTTATCATTTGTATTAAGGGGAGAAACAAACATTGTGTAGCGAAATTAATAAATTAGCAGCTCCGATACTTAGACAGATTCGGAGAAAAACATGTGACTGTTGTTTATTTTTGTGGGCAAATGAGATTTATCTAAGGAAATGCGTGGTCGTTGTTCAAGAATTATTGCTGAAGACTAGTGATAGATGCAGTCTACAGTGTTATTAAAGGCATATATTTCTGTCACTTGTACTACGAACAAATTAGTTTCGAGAAGAAAAAAAGCGGTTATTTATCGTGATGTCTATTTAATTATTTACGTTACTGCAAAATGCATAGTTTTCATCATAATTCTGAAGGTCAAAAATCATCTTTAACCGATACAAAAGTAGTTATAAACACTCTTTCGTTTTAAGCAAAGGGACTATTCGTCGGCAAGAAAAGCGACGACAAAGAAAAGGAAACAGCTGATACCAAACTTTTATCATCATGTATAGGGGAACGGTTCATAGACAAACAAACAAAGAGAAATTAATAAATTATCGCCAGTAGAGAGTTATTGCGAAGACGTGTAGAAGACATTACTATGTTGCTTAATGAATAGCTAGCTTTATCTTAAGGGAGGAATACATGATAAATGTACAGTGATTTGTATATGATGAAGTTTGTTAAGTTCTTCCTCGGCCTATTTGTTGATGGTTCATTAACTCGGATAGGCTTGTTGTTTTGTACTGTATTGGTATTAGTGGATTTTTGGCTTGGACTCAAAGTTTAGTGCCGCAGCGTGACTAGCTCAGAATACTAATTTTGATCAATTAATTCACTGCTTACGTCTTGGTTATCTTCATATAAAATAAAATTGTGTTTCTAAGTAATTATTTTGAGACTTTTCAACATTTAACTACCTTGAAAAGATGGAAGACATCGATGATGATGGATTTTTAACGAAAAAAATATGATGGTCCGAAGGCCGAAACACTTTGATGCTAATTATTTAAGGCATTTTCATTTCCCTGTAACAATTGTACCTAATTACTCATAATACCACCTGAAATTCCATTAAAAAATAATAAACCTTATAAATAATAGAAACACGTAATAACTAAAAAAAGTCATTTAGCTGTAATAATATCGTCACAAAAACGAATCCACTTTCTATTGTAATTACTTTTATAAACGCCAATGACCGTAATGGCCACTCCTAATGCGAGTGCTGGCTTCATTGCGTTACTGTGACTCATTAGGGGGTCAAAACGAAATTACCTAAAGTGTGACGGAATCTGATAATGTTCTGGGACTAAGAGTCCTCTATTAGAGCGTGGCGAATGTTACATACGGCTGCGGTAATGATTTTTTACTTTCTTTAGATTAGGTTTGAATTATGGAACTGGAGTTGTTGAATTATGGGGTTCCTGTTTTCTGGTGTTTTTGCTGTGGAAACTATTTTTCGAAACCTGTGACCAATTTTCATTAGTTATACTAATATTCACAACTGAAAATTAATTTTCTCCCTTTAATTTGGTGATTAAAATTCTGTCCTTGGAGTCATATTATAATAAGTACTCGATGCTCTTGGAAAAACTTATTTATGTAGATACTAGATTGGTAAGACCGAAAACTGAGAAAAGGAAATCAGAAACTGAAAAATGCTCTGCCGATAACGCTGCTAATTGTAGATGTAATTATTATATATCAGATATTCTTTTCTTCTTCTCTTTTAACATATTAATTTAATGTGAATCAATTTTGTTCTTACTAGTACTTAAACTAAGAGTAGTAACTTGAGATTTTTTTTAATTAATTTTATGACAGGTGACCTCAAAAATGGATTGTCTCATAATGATGTTAATTGATAAGCTTTTACGTTATCAATATTCAATAAATCTTCATATTAAATTTATCCAATTTTGATCGTTTAATTTACTCAGAATCAAATAATATCAGTTTCTAAGTGAATGATGTTGCCCAAATTTTGAAATTACATTATTTGTATAACTTATTTTTTTGAAAGAGCCTTCACTATTTTTCCAATAAAGTAGGTACCTATTTGGTGCATATGTACCGATTTCTGAAGTTTTGTAAAACTTCTCACTAGCAGTTTATCAGAATAGCGAATGCTGGCTCTCCAGAAGAAAACAATAACGTGGTTCTCTTAATTATTGTTAACCAGATTTTCAAAATATTTCATATATTTTGGAAATTCTTGACATTTGAATAATAGTAATTATACAGATATTTTAAAGATTCTTTTAACAAAATTAAAATATATACCAACATCAAGGCAATGCGCACACGCATCAATATACAAAATAGTCAAAACACCGTCGCGACAGATCTCAATTCGGATTAATTTTATTTCCCCACGCAATTATGATAGGAACTACAAAGTATCGCCGACTTTCATGTGTTGCTCATTCGCTAAAACATAATAGCCTAGGACATAAAAGACAGACTTACTGATCTATTTCAGGAGGCTATTATAATATTCATAGAAAGTTATGCAAAGGGTCGTTGTTCAGAGAATTTGGAATTTCAAGAGACATAAACATCTCTTAAATCCACAACTGGTATATATACAAAAAACACAGTCAGTAAGATCTACCTGACTTACTCGCAAAAAAAGATTATTATCTTCAGTGAAACTGTTGTAAGTACTTACACGTGCGTTCCACAAAGTGTTTTTCTTTGATATCTTACGTATATTTTCATTAAAAACAGTTGGATTTTTACAGTATCATTCGTTTGTTTCTGGCTATAGTGAAGTTCTCTGCTTGCCATCTTATGCCTTCTGGTCAAACCCAGTTCTTTCATCCTTGCGGAATACCGTAAATCCGTTTTACCAAATGACTTTTAGCAGCTTTTCAAAATAACAGGACTATTTATCTCTCTCAGACTAATTCTATTAAAAGACGTTCTTCACAATGATTATGATGTGTTTCCCAAACTATAGTTATGCACAATATATTCTTTCTTCTATTCTAGTTGACATTGGCATACATTTAAAACAAGATTCTATTCACCATTATAATGAAATATGTTGTCTTCTCTGGAAAGATTAATTGCAGTCTCAACATTTTCTAGTCCCAGTGACTTTGTGTTATGGTTGTGAAAAATAACACCATCCGCCTACTTAACTTTTGAATGAACTTCATCTGGTTTTTTATTGTGTTGATTCTTTGATTTTGTATTTGATAATACGAGTATTTTTCCGTTGAGAGAATTGTATTTTGAATTCTTTATGACTTCTGTCTCTTGGTTTTTTGTTTGCCAGGTATTGTCTGCTTTCTTCCTTCTGCGTGTATATTTTCTTCTTCACTGTTCTATTTATATCAGTTAGTTATAATTAGTCCTTTTGCTGTTCAGTTCTTAGATCTTTCATAGTATCTCTCTGAGGTTCTTACTGTTAGAGTTCAGATACCTTGGATTTGAGCGATTTCCAAAATAATTAAAAGAAACAGAAATAAAAAGAAATGTGACATCTTGCAATTATGTTGAATCACAAATTCATTTTCATTATATTTATTTCCAAACACAATTCATTTTTGGACGTGTGCATTACATATCATACAATGTTTATGATTGATGACTTGTTTGATAGACTTTTAGAGCATGTCATATTAAATTCACTGGACGCGTTTGTCACACTATTTCATCACATTTCTGAAGTCCGAACATTATAGTACGAAACTAAATCATTCAATTATTATGAAGTCATTAAAAACAGTTCCAAAAGTGGACTCATCAAAATTAGTTTAACAGTTTATAAGATTAGTTCCAACACAAACAGACATGCGTACTGTCCTCACGATATATTAATCATATTGCCACGCAACGACCATACACAGAACAGCAAGATATTTAATCTAATAATGGACGACCGTGATTGCTTTTCTTGTGCTTTCTTTTATATTTATAATTCATATTTAATGATCGACATTAATGGCATTGCTTTAGGCCGAAGTCGTACAGAACCAGCCAGTATTACTAGATCTTTCAATCCGTTCTTTTTTTCCTTTTGTCGCCTATTCATAGAATTTATAGGGGGAAGGGGGAGGTCATTTAAAATTGGTCCTTACGTACACGTTAATTTCAGATTTAGGCGCTTTCGTGATTGTTACGAAACGATCATTCTATTGTATGGTGAGTATAATAGAGTGCACCATGATTGTGTAAATGACCGCTGATTGGCGAGATACGGTGAAGTGCTGATTTAGTATTTATTTATTTATTTATGTTTTGTGTCCTATTTCAAGGGAACACTTCATGTTCAAGAAACTCCTTTCTTGCTATTTGTAGGTATTTGAGACAGGATAACAAGCACGAAAAACGCATTTTATTTGATACTCATACCTACTTTCCGATGACTTAAGCTTCGTGCAGACAAGGGCGACGCGACAGCGCGACGCGACACCGGCTATTGTTATACCGTGAAGTTTTCTTAGAAATTGTATTGTTCGAGTCGCGTCGCGCCGTCGCGTCGCGCTGGTCTGCACGAGCCTTTAACGTTTGCAGGAAAAACCAACACGGTAGGTAAGGGAAAACAAAAAAAAATTGCGGGAAAGACCAAAATGCAATAAAGATTATACCAATCGCGGTTTTTTTTCTTTAACCGTTTGTTAAAAGGGGAAATAAAATTCACACATGCAAAATTCGACTCATAATACTTGTCAATAAAATGCTGTAAACCGGATTTTACAAGTATCACTGTATGTTTTTCTCAAATACTCAGACAGACAAGGAAAATTAAACATACTTTCCGCAATAAAAAAACGCCGTTATCATACTAATATAATTTGATGAGTCCTAAATGACTTAAAATAATAGATTTATTAATTTATCGAGAAGAGAAAAAAATAAAACTGTTTCTAACTTTACCTCGTCTTACATGTTTGTATGATTTTTTTAATACTTCGCGAGACACTTTTAGAGGGCATAAAATACAGACATACAAATATTTACACACCCACGTTACAAAATTATGAAGATAGTAATCGTGTCTTATAACCTAATTTATTCCACATAATTTTAATTCAATCTCGGTATATTCATAAACAACCCTAATTCTGTCATCGGTCACATTGATAAAATAAAAACAGCTGTAAAAATTTTAGTTGACGGCGGAAAAATAATCCGCGTATCGCAATTAAAAACATAAAACACTCTTAAAATAAACCTGGAACGAAATATCATATAGCAGAAGAGTAATAACATTAAAACATATACAGTGGGGCAGATGCGCCAATATTCTATTATTACTGGCTTTTCAACGCGAACGGCGGAGCATTCCTGACTATTTCTATAACCCTAAGATGAATCATTAAATAATAAAATCCAAAGCATACTTAATGCTCAACAACACATAGAAATCTATTCACGAGCGCGTATTAACTAACACAGGCGCGCGCTAATCAGTTCCAGATCCATTCCTCGTGTTACTGCTCAATCGAACGTGCACACTCTAGCAGAACACCTATACATCAATGGTCGATCTAATTGCGAACGCGTAAACACACTTCCATGTGTTTGTGATCATTGTAACAATGTGCGTGATTCCAGCCACCTTATTAGAAGCACTTTAAACAAAAATACAATCCAATTAGAACACTGTTTGAATTTGAAATTGGGACGGTTACGATCTGACAGATGGCACACTATAAATAAGGGTATGTAGTTAGCACCGCGCATCGGTTTCTGGCGTGCGTTTTGTTCACGCGGATGCGAGAGCAGATATTTTAATGTCTACAACTTATTAGCCACAAATGTCATATCGTTTGATGCATCAACTACTACTTTGTTAAACTTGGCTGCGTCCAGGGGATTATTTGCAAGCGTAAATTAGGTTCACGTGCGTTTTAATGCATCCCGCAAGTGTTAGTGTTCCAGTTCGATAATCTTCGACTGGCGAATGGATCAGGCAGAGATGATTCATAATGTTCTGTTCTATTGTTGGCTTGCATATTGCAAACTGGAATTATGCAATGTCCATCGCTTTGTTATATAACGTTTGGTAATCACATTAACTCTTACCTTAGTACTGTTATTTGCTCAAAGATGAAGTTCGTCATTTTAATTGGTTCTATATTCAGCTTTAAGTTCTTCCATGACGCCGTTGAATATATTATTTATTAGTTTATTATAAACTTTGGATGATTCCAGGAATTTTCTTTCCAATGCATTTGTGTAAATTGTTATTTTTTAGAAATAATGTGTTTATGTCAAACATTGTGTTAAAGTATTAAATTCGTTCGCCGATCTCATGATATAATGCCGTGATCCACTTAAACATGCTATTTTAGCTCACCACATTAAATTTGATCGATCAGAGCTATATTTTTACTGTTTACCAAATATTTAAGTAACGGCCATAAGTCAGACAGTAAAATAATTCAAATGTGAAATTTCATGAACGCTCATAATGAACTTGGCAGACGACCAAAAAACGTCTTATTTTCGATGTGGAATCTGGACCAATTTTTATTGCAACGCTTTGGAAATAGTGATACAAACGACCCCCACAATGACTTACCAATTATAATGAGTGTGCGGCGGTGGCGGAGATACAAACAAATGAATAGAGCGGTTACACTTCCATTTAGATATTGCACGGTTAAATGCGCGCCGAAGCATTATACGGCAGTAAATCATGCTCTCCAATCTGCGCACTAACGCTCCAGACTACGTTGTTTATTTCTTCATCATTCTCAGCCTTATTTATTACAAATTCCAAATTTTTTATTGTTCCGTCATAAACGGAACGTTTTACTTGCCTACCCGTAGTTCCAGATTCGATAACACGTGGCGTTTAGATCGAAATCTTTTTAACGGCATTCCTGGTGGACGTTCACTTTGGCACGAATATCAACGGGAACATTACAATAAACGCCCGAATATTCTCACCTATACTTTCGAACACTCGTAAGATTTATTTCTGTGACTTGTATCAGTTTTATTGCTTCTACGTTCATCTGTACTCATTTATAACCGACATAGATACTCTTTTTACGATTCGAGGCGCTCTGTTTATTTTCGTTTTTAATTACCTCTAGCGTGGGTAGAAGAGCAAAGTGACAAAATAAATTCGGGAACATAATATTGTTAGGAGGATTCGAAATACTGAAATGACTGCGATTGTGTGATTATGATTTACTGCCTGTGTCTGCCCACGGTACGGTAGTAAAATTGACAAATTGTGGAGTCGGACCAGTCCGGCTGAGTAATACAGTATTTATACCAAATTTATCGTGGTTCCATGCTAATTTCCATGTAACTAAACTTCAAAACGATACACGAAGTAAAATAAATAGAGATGACGGAAACGATTAAACTCGCGCAAAATCTCTAGAATAATTAAAATAATCAAACACAACAGAAGTAAATCCATTACAAATTAGGTGTCAGGAATAGATTTAAAAATATGTTCAACCGCCAAGGAGATTAATGAAATAATTCCACCAGTCTAACACTGCAAGCTACATTCTAGACACAATAAAAAATACCTACACATTCTGCAGAAGGCGTAAGAAGTGGTCGTAATTTTGACGATGCTAATAAAATCTGAACAGAATTAATGACACCCACTAATTTGAAAATTTTAATAACAATTCTAATGGGTGCTAGAACTATAATTGTGCCAATCACAATTCGAAATGAGAATGTTGACGTTAAAAAAATTTTATTCGGAAATTGATGCATTTTGTAGTGGCCTTAGAAAAGTATGGCCGATTGTACAGAAGATAGTTGTGTTGGGGAATGTACCACCGACATTAATGAGGCATCTCCATCACGACTCATCTCAATCAAATCCCGCGACTGAGTCAGTATCGATGCGTTCGCGCATAACGACCGTCGGATGCGCCGAAGTGTTCCAGAGAGATTGTAAATATTTCTCTGTTTCAGAACACGACTAAAATAGATTAGAACGCGTGTTTCTAAATCCCCTTTGAAGATTACACACGCCGGCATTAGATCTGGCAAATTACCCTCTAACAAAGATTGTATTAATTACCTGCTCCCGATAGCTCGATGTAAATACTATTTAAAATTAGATCAGCGAGTTGCGTGCGCGCAGCTTTTCTGCGCCTTATATATCTGTCATTTTCCTCAGATACTTTGAGCTAGTTGGGTTTGGTTGAACACGGTAATTAATTCTTGTTCTTACATTAGTCACTTTGTAACGAAAATAACTTCTGTGCTAAGATTGCCAACTGAAAAAACATTAGCTGTTACATCGGACGTAAAAATTAGATTCGTATTCCGAATGGACATGAGTTATTGTTTGTGTGACAAGCTTTGATTAATTTTTAAACTATATTACCGACTTGATGTTCGAGTTTTTTCCGGAATCGATGTCTATTTAGAGCTCCCTAACTGCGTTAGTGTAGTTTTGTCTGTTATTTGTTTTATTAATCGATACAGACATCGAGCAAATGTTTTCTCGTGTAGCAGATACAAATGGGATCGAGGGCTAATTATGTAATGCTGGTCCAGTTTCAGACGTACTCTTAATCGATAGCCATTTTTTATGCCATTTGAAGCGGGAAATGGAAATTTGTTGTTTATTTTTAGTTACGAAATATCTATAGGCAAGCGTGTGGAGGAAAAAAAAAATCTTTGCTTCTGTTGAATAGATTTGTCTTAAATATTTTTGAACATGAATAAAATACAATGATTCAGGCAGAGATTTTCAACATTTCTTGAATGAGTCATATCATCAAACTTTAATCTTTACAACATCATTGAACACAAGCCATAGAACATCTACTTAATTCTCCTGTTTATGTAGAACAAACTATAAATGTATATTCAGTATCATCAGGTATAAAAATACAACATTGTGCATACTAAGAGGTAACATTGTATGTAGCTGTAAAATCTTCTTTTAATCTCCGACCAGGTGCCAAAATAATTTGAAGGCACCACCAAAAACAAAGGAACCGTAAGTATTTATTATCGCACATAATATACTCATAAAAATTCAGGGAAGCAGAAAATTTTCTGACTTATTAGACGATGTCGAACAGGTTTCGGAAATCGAGAAATGAAAATTACATGTTATTAACGTACATCAACACTGTACGGTTGTTATAACACAAAAGATAAACAGACCGAATTAAATAGTCCCTCATTATCCGCACATTTTGGTTAAAAGTTAGGTTATTTGGGCGCGGTTGGGTTATCTCGTGCGGGGATCTGACGATCGCCACTCGAGATTATTCGGTTCTGGTGCGTACGAATTCTTAAGTATAGTACGTTATTGATGATGTTTAATAAGCATTGCAAGGTGTTTGGTGGCGGTCATTTAATAATTTCTGATTTATTCTTTTGTTTTTGTGTTCGGTTTTTTTTAAACGGAAATGATGCTCTTTTTCTGTAGCTTAGTGTCAGCAAAACAATTGTATTTATTGCTTAAGTTATCTGCATACAGTATTTATTTAGTTTACTTACTATGTTACCATTTAGTACATGAGTATACCTTATAAAAAAAGCTTAATTTTCAACCCAATTCTTCATAAGACATCTAACACTAAAATGCGGGTCAAATACATTTACTAGCATTTATCTATGACTATCTATATTTTCCGCTCCATCAATTCCCCTCAAAACTAAACACAGTCTCATAAATAACAGCAAACTTTCGTATCACTCGAAACAAAGTGGCCAAAAAATCGAGATCAATTCAATCGAATGCACTGATAACCCGAAATTACGAGTCAAAACCGGCGGTATTAACAACACAGAAAGCAATAAAACAGCGTGAAATGGTATGAGAGCATTAATTCGATTATCAGATTGAGGTGTAAAGCGAGTTTCGATGTTTATCTAGGTATAAAGAGGCGCCGTATAAGAAATTATTTTACAGCAGTGAAATAATAAAAACACTCATTAGCGATCATTAAGGTACCGCCTCCGCGATTTAGGGTTAGATAGGGAGGTGCGAAGTTTATTTTGTATAATAACAGAGCGAAGGTGGTGGTTGTCTATCTATCGGTAGAATTACGTTGCAGGTTATTGTGATAAAAGATAAAGTTTTCGATAAGGTGTAGGGAAAAGAAACCTTCCGAATGAACACTTTGTTTTCGAGAATAATGACGTTTGTTTTTTATTTTCGGTATCTTGAAGTACCTAAATATGTATATTTAATCAACGTCGTTTCTTTCCCTACCATTCCTCATTATTTACTTAATAATATTCAAGATGTATTATTTGTTTTGCAAATTATAAGATGGAAACTACAATTCATTTACACTTTCCATCGCAGTGTACTTAACCACCTGTCAGTGTCAATCACTTGCAAATAATTTTAACCTCAGGCAAAATGTAGCTGTCGTTATCCTTATGTAATTTACATTATACTTGCCAAATGTTCTTTTATAACTAAAATCATGTAATCATTAACTCGACAAAGAGGTCGCTACTCGCGCCGGTACCCAAACCGCAAAGCTAATTATTAAAAAAGATAAAAGAATAATAATACAATTAAAACCGCAACAAAAAGGACTCATTTTCTCCCGACGCGGCATTGTAAGGGTTAATTGACACTTATTATAGAAACTCAAATAATATCTTGTTTGTTAATTACATTTATTTTGGTTTTTGTGTCGGTAGAGATGAAATTATTTTTATTGTTGTTTTCGGGGCCGTCTATTATTATTGAAGAGTGAAAAAAGAGATCCTCATCATTTTTTGCTGGAAGAGAAACATCAATTGGCTCATTAAATCAGAGAAACTTGTTCTGATACTTTTTTAAACACAGCAGAATTTGCAGATTAAGTGCTAAGAGCAAATACTGTAACATTAGTTTCAGAGATTCCTCAGTCTATGCTTATTTTGTAGGGAATTATTTATGTTCAACTGTTCCAAAAATCTTGCCAATGAATTTTTATGGGTCGCTGATATCAAACTGTGACCTGTTATGTAATCCACTAAGGGCTGATTTCACCAATGAACTGAACGCGATCAGCATTTGTAAAACGCGTTCAAGAGCTGTCAGTGTCAAAATTGTTATGGAATATTATACACTGACAGCTCTTGAACGCGTTCAATTTCATTGGTGAAATCCGCACTAAGAGATTAGAGCCTTCTTCTGATACCAATAAGATGTTTTTATCAAACCAGACTCCCTCTAAATATAAAACGATGCAATAGTGGGCTGTAAGACACTACATTAGATCTGAAACTATCTGTAAACCATCGATTTAGTTCCAAGCATGGACCTGGGTCACAGTATAAATATGGACAGTATGGAAACTAAGCCTATTTGTTAAAATAATAACCTACCCTCCATAAAGTTCGCGGCGACCACTCGTCTCGACTCGGCACCCGCAACTGACAGCACCGCGACAATCGCTTGGAGTCTCGTCAATGAGCGCGTCTGAGTGAGTGTGCCGTGTCGAACGTCTGTTACGTAGTTGCTGTACTGTCCATATTTATACTGTGCCTGAGTCCACTATTCCTTGAACCTCAAACAGTTTATCACTATCGACCAATATCCCTTATACCTACTATATATAAAGTTTTAATGATTCAATCAGTATCTAGTCTATGAAGTAATAGGGGCTACTAATAATTGCAGTAATGTCGCCATTAGGTTTAATTGTGACAGTAACAGGCTTGCCTGGTCAGCCTACTCGCTCTATCAAGTGGGCGATGTGCTGGCAAGCTGGGGATCTTAAATCAATTGTTATCTTAAGTAGGTAGATGGAGCTTATTTTGAAACATTAGTACAGTAGGCAGCACGTGAGAGGTATCAAAACCAGTATATAGCATAGCATAATCAGCCTATAATGTTCTCACTGCTGGGACACAAGCCAGTGAGAGGGCCGTAATCCACCACGCAGGCCCAGTGCGGGTTGGTAGATGTCACATGTCTTCGAATTTTTGGTTCTAGAACACGCCGGTTTCCTCACGATGTTTTCCTTCACCGTTTTGAGAGCAGTGGTGATGAAATAATTTACACAAAGTAAAGCGCCTGACACAGTTCGAAATGACTACGACCTATAACTCGTCGACCGTTACCACTGTGACCGTTACCACTGCTCTTTTCAGCACCGGTGTTTGTTAGCCGCGTAACGAAAATACCTACTACGCTAGGCCAGCTCAAGTTCAAAGTGTTACCACTGAAATATGCAACCTACCGTACATAGAATGATTTCAGAATGTTCCTCTCTAAGCTACAGCTGACAACGCAAAGGTCGCCTGTTTAACCATATTACCATACCATATTTTTTGACGTTTAAACGTCACTTATCTTTAATCAGCGTTTATGAATAAGAGGGTAAGACATCGCAACATCCCAATACACAACAGCGGGATCTTTTTCGTTTTTGTGTAGTTAGTGACTAACCTGCCGTGCTATTCTGTAATCATCTCACCGTGAAAACTTAGGTGAAGTGAGCGTGGAGTGAGCTGTCATTCCACAGGGATTGACACTATTGACAGCTCACATCATCCAAGTTTTCACGGTGAGATGTTTACAGAATAGCATGGCTGGTCGCAGAGTTTTTATACCGCCCATGGGCCTCTGACTTGGCTTCACATGCCGTCGAGAAATATCTCTCAGGCAGGTTTCCTCACGATGTACATGATGTTTTATGTGTGTAATTGCGTGACACATATAAATTGACAATTGATCGCAATGGGTTTCATTTTGTCAGTTCACCCACGTTCATTGATAACGCAATGATCATGGGTGAAATGTCAAAATGGATGGTTACGTTGTTCTGCAGTCGAATTTTTCAAACGAATTTAGTAATAGATTTTGTTTTTTTAATTTAAAAACTCTCGAATGATGATGAAAGCGAGTTACGAAATTAGGGTGCAGATTACAGAAGCAACCTGATTAATGATCTATTTTAGAGAACACTCGTAAGTAATCACGTCAACTCCAAAGTGTTTCCAGCCAGCGAGATCTTCATTAAACACTTCACATTACGTCATACCCTAAAAACACTAAATAGAAATAGGTACGTAAATCAAAGCAAGATTTATTAGTGATTTCTTCCAAGTTCTAAGAAAATGTCGGCGTCTGACTGAAGAAGTCATCACACTGACGTACGTACCCTCTATTGTTTATCAAAAACCATTTAATTTTATTCAAAGACGTGAATTATGGAGGAAATTTATTTCGACATTAAGCTTAGTACATTATTAACATGGTTGTTTAATGCATTTAGCAAAAATATTTGGTGTTTCGACAAGATAACCTAATAAACTGTGCTGGAATGCATAATAAAATAATCTTTTGCTTGTATATTTATTTTGTCAGTAGTTGAATGTAAATCCGAAGAATGAAGTCATCGAAAAATTTTGTGTTTAATAAATCTAGACTAAGACCTAGGTGTCTTTATGAAGTTTTAAAATAAGTCTGTTTATTTATTTAAGTGGTATTTTGGATCAACAGCATCGTTTGAGGTAATATTTTAATACTAATCTGATTTGTATGACTGCTTATAAAAAAATCCAGCTTAGTGCTCTACACGAGCGGCACGTTACCAACGGCAGAGACAACTGCAGCCGTCGACACGAGTCAGCGTCAGCCGTAGACGCGTCGGCGGCTGCCGTCGACAGAGGTAACTGCAACCGTCGACGCGTCGGCGGCCGCCAACGACGCATCTACGGCTGCCGCCGATGATTTAGTTAGGTCTACAGTAGTCCTTAGGTAGGTACTGGAAATAAATTACATTTCCAGTAGGTTTAAATTGAGGGTAGGTACCTTATAATAAGACAATGGGAGACAGCAGTAAGTCTAAAGCCATTAACTGAACCTGTTAGGTTGTATCAACGGCGGAACATTAACACGCGAAACGAGATCATAATTGATTCTAATAGTATCACACCTTTAAGTTAGTAGCTTAAGGCATCTACAGGATAGCACGGTTAAGTATTCATGGCCTCAAAGGTAAGCCACGAGATGCCCTAAAAAAAGCTCTAGACGGCCACGACCACGACCAGTGGTCACAACCACCAAGTAAACTATAAAAACCGAAAGGAATTACGCACTTGGTCGCAACGGCCAACTAACCGCAGACGATACAATAGCACTGGACGGCCACGACTGGCACGGGTCGTGGCCGTATAGTGCGAGGGATCCTCAATGAAGGCATCAAATAGGAAAGGTTTAAATGTACTGAATTGGACAATAATGACAGATGAATTAAGTAATTTATTGCATTTGAAATGGCTATAGGTATCGTGCACTTTGTTTTAAGTTTTACTATTACCTGCGTGCCTATTTGTTTTGATTCAATTGATATTAAGGCGAAAGCGTCAAGGTAGCCCGCGAACTTCAAATTTTCTTACGTTTTTTGCAATTTGCAGGTCAGTATCATGTTCTATGTTGATCTAAATATGATTCGCGGCCGTATGAAATGTTTAATTATAGAATTATAATCATAAAAATGATCAATACAAGTCTCTAACTTCATGTAATACCATTGAATGACTATTACATGAAATCATGACATTTGACAATTATGCTAACTTATGGAGTTGTATTGCTGATTGTAATGCTTATAAATATGTAAAACCATATTTGTTACGGCCGCAAATCATATTTTAATCAACATACAACCTGACACTGACCTGCAAAATGGAAAAAACTCAAGAAAATTTGAATCTCGCGGGCTACCTTAGCGCATAACAAAAATAATGCATCATTTGTCTCTGTTTCCTATTGAAACGTTTATTTCATTCACAATAACGTTACATTCATAAACGAAAGACATTAATTCGTTATTAACCAGTACAAAATCAAGCCCGAGGCCGAATAAGCCCATTTAATTACTAGAGTCAATGCAAATTGTTAATTTTCGCTGCAATCATACCTCGTTGCGGTCTCACACACATTTCGCCGGAAGGTTCACAGGTACCCAGTACAACGGGGAACATGGATACAACAGACTAGAAGTGACACCATTAGTGTCCTTAATATGCGACGTACACAGTTCATCATCATCATCATCATTTCAGCTGAAAGACGTCCAGTGCTGGCCAATGGGGGGGTTTGCCATAATCGCCACGCTTGGCAGGCGGGTTGGCGATCGCAGTATGGTGTTAAAATGCATAGAGAACGCTAATGCGCATTCTCTAGTGAATCCCTTAGTCGCCTTTTACGACACCCACGGGAAAAAAAGGGATGGTACTATTCTTTACGTCCGCACCACAGGGAACACTGTTAATATTATTTTGCATTTGTGGGAAAAAAAACTAGGGCTTTTTTAATGTTGTTTTTTAGTACAGTCAATTGCAGGTCGGTTGTAACACTCTGACCTTCAGCTGGCATAGCGTGGTAATTAGTTTCAATAGAATGAAAGCCCAGCTTACCTACACTGGTTTTGTTTCCACTGACATATGGCCTTCCGTGTCTACTTTCTAAAAATGCTAGATAATTTAAGGACCTCAGTAGATTTTGGGTATGGTCCTTACTGTCTTGTCTGAGAAAAATCCTACACAGAACGTTGTCGCGTTCTGTGTACGATATATCTCCCACCGACCATTGACCTGAACATTTCAAAGTAAAGGTCTTTAAAAAATTTCAACCTGTATAAATAGGTGATCTAAATGTACGCCTCTTTTCACGTTTTCGAGTTCTTCTCTCTGACGGTCTTCCCAGTAATTTAATTTCGAACCAATAGCATCGATATCTTCTCTAACCCTTTTCGTCAATTCCGTACGAGACTTTTAACCAGCTCGGCACCTCAAGACCTCTGTGCGACACAAGCCGCCTATTAATGAAAAAAGACCTAAAAAGAAGGAAATGGAAGTGTATACAACACTTCCATTTCCTTCTTTTTAGGTCTTTTTTGTTATTTAATTAAATATTTCTGTACTTTCCATCGTATTTGTGAACATATTATCTCTCTTTTTATCTTTTGTTTCTCTGTAACTAAATCAACTAACGTAACTAAAACGTACTTTAATCATTAAGTTCTCTGCTAGTGCTGTGCACTTCTGTAAGTGACGAATTCACAATACCTAAAACTGTATGTGATTTTTGTATGTGTATGTTTGAAAAAAATTGCAATTATTTCAATTGTATTTACTTTCTTTCTTTTTTTTGCAATGTATGCACCACTTAGCAGCGACTTAAACACCTAACCGTAGCCACTTCCATATCCCCTCTATCTTCACCGCAACAAACTCTCACAATAAGCACTTGGAGCTACAATTAGCCGTTTTGTAGTCGATGTAAAGCCACAATTAAGCCTTCTGAGAGGTCCGACAAGTCTTCAACTGCGTGAGTTTTAATAAACTGTTCATTTCCTTACTCTTTGTCAGGTGATGTCGTTAATTTATAGTGTGGTGTCTGATTCATTGGTGGATGAGTTTATGCAATGATAATAATCAGTATCTCTTTTAGTAGGTAATAGTTTCATAATTATTATATTTCTTATTATTATTATCTCCCCTAAATTGGAACACCTGCCATCTTATCTCGGTCGACTGGTAGAGAATGCCTAAGGCATTAAGTTCGTCTTTGTACCTTATTGTGTGCGAGAAGTTTAAATAAATAAATAATTATTAATGGAGCTCGTGGCTAAGTAATAACAGCCACGCGGGTCGATCCATCAGGTTAAGCTACGCTTGCCGTGGATGGGTGACCATCTTTATATAACAAGACTCCTCCGTGCCTCGGAAAGCACGTTCAGCCGTTGGTCCCGGCTGTCATTCGTGGATCTTTAACAGTCGTTACGGGTCGTCAGAAGCCCGAAAGTCTGACAACCAGTCTTAGCAAGGGGTATCCTATTACCCAGTAACTGGGGTTTGGAAGTCAGATAGGCGGTCGCTCCATGTAAAATACTGGTATTCAGCTGCGGTTACATTGGAAAGCCGACCCCAATATAGTTGGAAAAAGGCAAGGCAGATTGATTGAGTTTCATATTATTAGTGAAAGATCATAACACCGCGCTTGTAAACGGTTAAACAGAGGTGTACCTATAGTATACATTTCGCCAGTTATATTTAAGTCCCATGTAATAGGGGCGAGCCTATTGCTATCAATCGGGCACAAATCCAGACTCCGGGCTGCTACTGAAAAATTCCAGATGTAAAAACCGAATAACACTCTATCCGACTTGAGAATCGAACTCATGTTCAGCAGTAGGGAAAGAAATGTATGGAATTTAGTACTGCAATTCTTCTCTTGTGGGATTTTTTTTTAATACTGGCACAAAACATTCACACAAATTGTCTTGGTCTAAAAAACTACACACATTTAGTTTAACATGTTGTTTTTTTTATCTGTTCTCATCTTTTAAAATTCAACATCAATTTACAAATTAGTTTATCGAAAACGTTAATCTAATCTAAATTTAATTGTTCAGTTCGTATATCAATAAACAAATCGTTTACTTTATTACACTTAATAACTTCAGAATAACAATAGCCTTTTAATTTAATTCATTATACCATTAAAACAGCTTGTACCATAGATTATGTAGGAAATAAATATCATACTACAAAGGTTCCGCACAAAAACAATAGACTTTCTTAACGTAAAGGTGTTTTGCTTAAAGAATTAAGAAAATTTTCTACATCCATCTGTTTTTTTATGAATAGAACAAATAAAATAAATGGTACATATAGGTACTCAAAACAAGAGCTTTGAAAACGAAATCAAAATTCACTTCCGTTTCCACAGAACCCTAAACCAATCTAAGAATATAAATGGCTCCAATTAAATCCAATAAAATGCAAAGTAGACAATAAAACAAACAAATTATAAAAGCATTACCCACTCATAGTAGGATACATTAAAATTCTATTGTAATTTATCAAGAAATACGCCTTCCCCTTTCTCTAGCGTCTTCAAAACTTACATATACTATATAACTAAACAATAATCCACAATCAAGAACCTTAAGACTGAGGTATAAGGTTCAAAGTCGTATGTGTTAATATCGTGAGCAGTATAAGTAAGGTTGCCAGATATAATTGGCGTTAAGTGTCTGTTAAATTATAATGAAACATAAGTAGATAGCATCCATACAATGTTTTTCTTGTAATATACAATTAGCACATATTGTGGTACAATAGTACGTATGTCATCACACGAAGAATCTACAATTACTTGAAGAGTCCCTTATGATTGTCGGTTTCAGTTAATTGTTACTTTCATACAAAGATAAATTACTTATATGCATGTATGGACATTAATTGTCTGTGTTAGTAGTGTTTATTGTACTATCATAATGACTTAAAGTCAGTTTATAATTTAATGTTTTCATTCTTAGTCTGTAATTTCTTGATTTCTCGACGACTTTATAGAGCTGAATTAAAAAGGAGTAATTTTTTTGCAGGTACGTCTGAGTCTTTATGTTTGCCAAGTTGCAGTAAACCTAGGTAAGAATGTACTTACATAATAATAGTTATTAATACAGTTTGTGAAGATCACAAGAATTTCTTGAAGACAAGTCTGAGTGGACGATTAGTACTTAAACAATAAAAAGGTTACAGATAAAAACAGCTGTCAATAATGATGAAACCTACAGCCTCTACCAAGTCCCTGATGCTTACCAGTTTATTGTCATTGAACTGTCAATTGAAATGAGTTAATAACTACGTCTTATTATTCTTTTCTCAACTATTTTGGGGGAGACTTCCAGTCTAACCGGATGCAGTTGAGTAGTAGTATTTTACAAGCAGTGACTGCCCATCTGACCTCCACAACCCAGTTACTAGGTAACACGATACCCAGCCTTTCCCTTCAGTCTGCAGTCTTACCCTTGATAAGATTGGTTGCAGACTTTTGGGCTTCTGACTATCCGTAACAACTGTCAAAGATCTACAAATGACAGAAACCAACGGCTTAACGTTCTTTCCGAGCCACGGAGGGGTCTGGGTATGTTATAGATGGTCACCCATCCACGGACCGACCTCGGCAAGCGTTGCTTAACCTTGAAGATGAACCCGTCCGGCGGTTATTATTTTGCCACGAGCCCCTCATATTAATCAAACTACCTTAAATTCATCAAATAATTCTTTGCTTCCCATTCGCAAGATCAAAAAAACAAAATATTTGGACATAATTACTCGTGCCAACACAAAACAAATTATTACGCACTAAATAATTCCTACTTTAAAAAGGACGCAACAATTGCCGCCATCTTTATTCGTGTTTCCTTTGCTAAACACGTGTGTAGACAAAGGTAATTAAGGGCTTTCATCAGCTCAATGGATCGAGGTCACAGCACGTGCTGCATTGAAGGGTTTTAGACATTGTAGTACTTACCTTTCGAAGGGGAGGTTAGTGGAGAAGTTCCACTTCAAACAAATGAAGTTGAGGACTTTTGCAAACATTATAAATGGCGCATTAAACAAGTCCATGTCCAAGGGTCCCAAATATTTTCTTGGTTATAGTATCTTTGATTCACGGCACTTGAAATGCTTGATATTGATAAGTACTAGAGTCTTTTAAAAACCAAGTCTAATAGGGTAGCAGTTACCATGTATTCAGTACGTGATTCTGAACCTCCTAATTTTGAAATTTCACACCGTTTATTTAAAAAAAAATCTGCTGTTCCATACGTTTAGACCGCGTAGGTATTGCACTTTTCTGTGAAACAGCATTTTTTTTTTTTTTTATAACCGACTAAAAATTTCTACAGGTTTCAGAAACATGTACTAAATCCATGGTAAAAGTTTTCGCGTCGATGTCCCTCCCAGCCTGTATAGTATGGCTAAACGCCTGCATTAAGCTGCATTGGACGCTATTTCCTATGAAGTCTAGCTCCGTACTGTCGTGTTTCTGACACCGACAGCGTGTGGAACTTCTGAGCGATTATTTTTTGGTAAATAAAGTAGGTATAAGATTAATAGGGATATGGCGACGGCGGTGTAATTATTTTATACTGTACATATAACCAGATAGCTATGGTGTGTGCTGCTTTATAAATCTTAATATTTAAAGGTCAATGAGGACAAAGATTTGTACAACTGCGCAATTTATAGGTAAGGAAAGGAGACGAACGCCCTGTCTTTAGGGTGGCCTTTGGTAATTATATTTCAGTTTCGTTCTAGTAAGTATAAAAATATTATATGATTCTATGTTTGAAACAATAGTTTTAATCTGTTTCTGAAGAAATGATAAGAATCATAGCCAAAACTGATGGCCATGAGTGACAATGGAAAGTAAACCAGCTGGACTGGATACAAAAGATAGAGGATACGAAAATATGGTGGAAAAAATGACTACCTTATTTTCAAAGAAGTTAAGAGCAAATAATAATACCAATAATTGGCGATGGTAATAATAAGTGCAATGAAGATGGAATTTATAAAAGACTAGCTGCCCCTTACATAGGTATGTAAGTAGGTAGATAGGTATGTAAGGTTTTAGGTGTAGGTTTTAAGTGTAGGTAGGGTAGGTACCTACCTACCCTACCTACACCTACCTAAAACCTTGTTGTCCTGAGAATAACGAACATAACAACAAAAGAATTATCCAATTTGGTGCAGCCGTTCTCATCTCAAGTTATGGCGTGACCAAGGGAAATAGGGATTCATTTTTATATAATATATATAACCCTAGTTTTTGTTTACCCTAAACCTCTTAAGGGGTCATTGTACTCATTATTATAAACAACTTTCACTATAGGACCAAGGCCGAAATCGCGAAAAAAAATCAGCTGTTCCCTACATTTATGTTCGTATATCTAGTCGAAATGTAGGGAACAGCTGATTTTTTTTTCGCGATTTCGGCGTCGTTCTCATAGTGAAAGTTATTTATAATGATGAGTACAATGACCTCTTAAGAGGTCTAGGGTAAACAAAAACTAAGGTTGTATACATGATTAATCAAATTAAAAATGTCAAAAATAATAAAATACAATAAGAAATACGGCCCAGAGCTGTAAAGTAACATTGCATGCACTAAGTAAACAAGGAGTCGCTCCATGTAAAATACTGGTATTCAGCTGCATCCGGTTAGAGTGGAAGCCAACCCCGACATAGTTGGAAAAAGGCTAGGCAGATGATGAAGTAAACAACGAGTCTTGGAAGGAATTTTCTACTGATTAGCGGTCACTTACTGCTAATTACTTAACCGCGTCTGTTAATTAGTGAACTCTTAGAAGGAACGCTTGAAAATTAGCAACTAATACAGTTGCTGAAGTTTCTCTATTTTCTTTTTAGTTTAGAATGACGACTTATTTAAAACTGTTATGATAATTACACCTGTGAAGCCTCCTACGAGACTATGATACAGATAAACATACTAATTACCAAAACATTTAAATAAATCCTCTAAATTTTTCATGATCGCTTTTTTTGGGACTAGGTTTGCATGGATCAGATGGAGAGCAGGTGGTGGCCCAGTGGTGACGGCCACGACTTACGAGTTGTAGGTCGTAGTTTCGAACCCAGACAGGTGCTTTACTTTGTGTAAATTATTTCATCACCACTGCTCTCAAAGCAGTGAAGGAAAACATCGTGAGGAAACCTTCATGTCAGACCAAAAATTCGAAGACATGTGACATCTAGCAACCCGCACTGGGCCCGCGTGGGATTACGGTCTACTCCCTCTCACAGAGAGCAGGCCTGTGTCCCAGCAGTGGGAACAATATAGGCTGATTATGATGCATATAACACATTTCTACGTCAATAATTTATTGTTCTAATTAGGTAATCAGACGGCGATGGCGGTATGAGCTGGACTCGTTTCATAAAGATTGTTCCTTGACAGCTCTCGACAGACAGAGCTGGAAAGAGAGTAGGGAGGCCTTTGCCCAAATGGGACAATAGTATAATCTAATCAGCCTATAATGTTTCCACTGCTTTCAGTAAGAGGATGTCGGCCGTAATCTACCACGTGGGCCCAGTGCAGGTTGATAGATGTCGCTTGTCTTCGAATTTTTGGATCTAGGACGTGCCGGTGTCTTCAATTTGTTTTCCTTCACCGTTTTGAAAGCAATGGTGATTAATTCATTTAGACAAAGCAAAGCGCCTGTCTGGGTTAGAATCTACGACCTACAACTCGTAAGTCGCAGCCATTACCACTGGGCCACCACTGCTGGGACAATAATGGTTAATAAAAAAAAGGTAATCAGTAAACACACTCCACGCTTCAAACAACTAAAAGGAATCATCTTTTAATTTGCATAAGGAAATAAATCAATTTAATCATAATGTCTGTATGCCAACTTCCTTGAGAATTGTTTAACATTTACCTGTTTTAATACACCAACAAGTTATTTAAAACTAGCTTTTGCCAGCGGTTTCAATCACGCGGATGATGTAAATTATTCCACGGGAATATACAACATGGATAGAAAGTATCATAATTATGTGTTAATCCAGGTTATAAACTATACTTTCATCCAAATCTGTTTAGCCGTTTTTGCAACAAACATCCAAACATACAGTAAAACCTTCACATATATAATATTATAAAGTAGGATTTAAACAAGTGAATAAGTCAAAACAGCACACGTGTTAGTCAAATCGGCGTCTCAAGTTGAGGAGGAAGCGGTAATTATAATTGCGGCGTCAGCCATCGTCGGCCAACGTCGGCCAACGTCAGCCAGCGTCCCGTGACGCGGGGCCCTTCTCAATTGTGGCTCCTGAACTGACGAGCCCTTCCTTCCTTGCGGCTATGGGGCCAGGTTATGGGCTTATGCTACTTCAAACATCATTTAGGCTTTTAAAACTCGAGTTTTAAAAGCCTAAATGATGTTTTAAAAAGCCTAAATGATGTTTTTTTTTTACTTCAAACATCATTTAGGCTTTTAAAACTCGAGTTTTAAAAGCCTAAATGATGTTTGAAGCAGCAAGGTCTTCGAAAGCATGTGAATTAAATTTGACAAAATAAGTGTAAGTTTTAGCAATACTGAGCAATATTAATAGAATTAAGTATATTTTAAGAAATCAATTTAAGTCAAACCAATTCTTGAATAAAAAGTTGCCCTGGACTTACAAACTGTAATAACAATTATTTAAAACATCGCACGTGGTTTTAATTTCAGATTAAACTATTACTTTAGAAATCACAATATTCGAGTATCTAGTTCTCTGAAACACTAAATTGGTATAAGTCACTTATCAGCGCTGTCTCGCATAGGGTCACAGCATAATGTTGAGCGATGGCCGTTTTGCGTATACATGACGCACATTCTCCACCAACTTGTTCTTTTTTGTGTTTGTGTTTTTTTAAATGTATTTTCTTTCTTTCTTTCATTTAAGGCATGTTTCACCACCTACAACTAAGTTCCTATTAAATTAATTGGCAGGTAATTTCATACAAATTCTGATCCATTTTTTAATTTATTAGGTAAGTAGTGGCTATTCGGACATCGTGAAATAGGCCCTTAAACTCATAAATATTATCGATTAAAATGATGTGAAGAGAATTTCTTCTGAATCCTTTAAAAATAGACGCGTTATTATAGTCTGATTAAGCGGATATGAGTAATTTGTTACCGCTGGATAACTCATTAGTGAAATCTGGATTATAAGAGAAATACATGACGCACATAACAGTTTACATTTATAAGACGGTTTCAGCAAAAAAAATGCTATCTCGAAAAGAAAACTAATTTGCACTCAATCTTCGTATAATCAAGATATAAATTATGAAAATTATATTTCTGAGACACCGTAATATTCCATTTGCACAAATTGTTAGTCACTGTATATCTTTCTAAATGGGATCTACTGATAATTTAATTTCACCCACGCATGATTAGGTCGAAAATAATTTTATTAATGAAAATTCATTGCGTTTCTTTTAATTTATTCGTAAAATAAAGTGTAGTTATTCTAACATACTTGCTTCATCTCTAACACTTACGAAACAGATCAAAGATGGATTCTCTTTGATACTGGTTTACGAGCGTTTAACAATAACAATAATTATCGCTTTTCGCTTGTTATTTGGGCCACGCGAATTATTTCCTTAAGGTTTGTATGTGTACATTATACATGTAGGGTCAGGCCGTTGCGATACTGTAATATAACAACATATGCCATTATGTTATAATTGTTGTAAAAAATGTTATTCATTATCTCATGCTGATGTTTAATGCAGGGACTGAAAGCGGTTACGGTTAAAGGTTGAGATACCTCAAAAATATACCGGTACCGGTTTAAAATAAGGGTTGAGCTATACCGATACATTTTTAAATAAAGGTTGGGCTAAACCGTTATTAAACCTTTACACGATTTCGGTACCGAAAAACATGTGAGACGGCGCGGCGCGGGTGCGCGGGGGGTTCGAACACGTTAGAATTTGTGTATTTATGAAGGTTTAGGTACTGCTACCGATACATTTATAAAGGTTAAGGTCTGCTACCGATACATTTATAAAAGTACCGATACTTCTACCGAAATATACCGGTATGCATTTCCAACCTCAAAATTCCGCTACTGAAAAAAAGAACGATATTGAAATATTGTGGTAACCCTTATTTAACGCTATGACGTCATACCGAAATTAAAAGGTACCTTAATTTATGGGTAATTTAGTCCCTGGTTTAATGGAGATTTGTTTCTACGTGTTGATTTTAATGAGTAATTAGCAACATTGTAAGTTGTGTATTTATGTAATTATTTTTGATTAATTGAAGCAAAATAACATCCTGGTTTCAGTTAGAAAAAATAAATTACTTATTTCAACCGGAAGGTACAGTATGACACAACTTAGTAAGTAAGTAAATTTTATTTGTTTTTGTCTATAGGTCTTAGATGTAGCATATATTTGAAAATTTGCATTCATTCATTTAAATTTTACGAATGTATTTGGTTATATGACTTCACAAGTTATTACGTTTGCTTAAAGATCAGTTTCACCTAAAGCAGTAATATAATATTGGTGATTTTGAAGGCGCACTCAGTTCAGATGGTGATCGGTTTTACGAATTTTGCCGAAGCTACATTTAAGTTTTGTAGTATTATAAGTTATCACGTTTTAGCATGGCAATAGCGGTCATTGCACTTTAACTTATATCTCTCGGTAGGAACCCAAACAATAAACTATAAATACGGTTTTTATTTTTTGGAATATGTTGAAGATCACGATAGATATAATATTCTTGAAAGAACTTTATTGAAATAAAAAATGCTAGAAAATGTAGGTAGGTCAATGACCGCTATTGCCATGCTAAAATGCGATAACTATAGTACGTACCATCGAAGAAGTTCTTATCTAACCAGCTACGACTACCGTAAAGGTCAGATCCCATGAACCCATGTAATGACAAATAATTATAATTGAAATACGCCGTTACTTACAAAAACTTTCTAACTGTACATTGATTTAGTTAATAACTTGTATACGGATATTTATTTAGTGCGCAATTATTTATTATTTGTTGCCATGTAAGTAGGCACGGTAATGATTCCAATTTAATTGTAGATGGTGTTTCGTGTTCGAATTGGAGGACCGTCCGCTGAAAGTACAAAAAAGGGACAAAAATTATTTTTATGGCCCTACGTGCTTAATATAGGTAGAAGTTAAAATGTAACTTTCAACTCTATTACCTATAGAAACAAAATTCTTATTTGTGTCTACTGTTAAACTTCAGCAACATTTAGTACAATCACGAGCATAAATACGTTATACTTATACAAGTTGAAAAGCCATTTTCCCCTAAAGTATTGATATAAATTTTATGATGGAGGTCATATAAGTATTTTCAAAATAATACAATTATGAAATTTCTCAAAGTTACCATCGATATTTCACTTGAAAATCACTTTTGAATTTTGTGAAGGTATTTGTGGTCGTGACTGTACCTACTAATATGAACCTAAATCGACTGTTCTTATTTCAATTTGTCATTTTTTGTCTGTTTTTGTTAGTCTAGAAGAGTACAAACATTGTCAGTTTAGTCGACTAGTGTGTGATCAAAGGAATCAGGGCCAAATCAAACATTGTTCATTGTTGGAATACATTATGCGAGAAATCCCCAACTGTCAGATCAATGAACCTACATTACATTATTATAAAAAATATATTATGGAATAAAAAAATTGTTATCTTCTTTCAGAATACAAAAGAAAAAAATGGCCAGTTGCGAATCGGAGTCGCACACGAGTGGTTCTGTACCACCGTACATATTTTAACACTACGTTTTTTTCTTTAGTAAAAAAAACACGTTTCTTCTATGTATAAACAATTAATTTTTAACTTTATTTTATTTGTTGTTATAGCGGCAATAGAAATACACAGTCTGTGTAACTCTCAACTGTCTACCTGTTACGGTTCATGAGATACAGCCTGCTGACAGACGGACGGACAGCGGAGGCTTAGTAATAGGGTTCCGTTTGGCATCCTTCGGGTACGGAACCCTAAAAAGTAGTGAAGTTAATTCGAAACTACTAAAGGTTATTATAATAGAACGTAATTAATTACTAAGTAACAAAAAACATCATCACTTAATAAAAAATCTAATACATTTCAAAATCCACGTATCACAATATGAACATAGTCCCGGAGCTGTCTACCACGGCAGCGTCATTACCCGTTTTGTTAATACCGCGTCGCTCTTTTGTTATTTTGACACAGGAAGTTATTAAAGCAATTAACTGGGGCACAGCTCCTGGGCTATTATCATCTCTAGAGTGACGTGTTAATGCCCAACCGCTAGTGATGAGGTACTATCGAGATAGTTGTGGAGAATCGATTGAGTATCGAATATTATCCTCGGTCGGTAAAGGTCAAGATTTTTGGAACTCTGTTTTTACCTACTTTATGCAGTGTTTGATTACTGTTATAAGTTCTCTTATTTATATAATTAAATATTGTTTTGTGCATAGCAAGTTGGAAATCTTTTTTATTCTCAAAACACATTAAAATGGAAAATAAGTTTTTTTTTGCTATATTCATGTATTGAGCTATTATTCAAGTATTTAGCTATTATTTAATCGTGTTATTGTATTTTGTGCTGTCTTTTGTGTGCACCAAATAAACGATGTATCTATCTATCTATCTATTTTTCCTTATTTGTTAGAACAAGATAAATAAATAATTTTTCTAGCCAATTTTTTTATTTCTTTTTTTATACTTCTTCGGGTATATCTTTTCTAATTTTTCTTAGGGTGTTCTTATCAATCAACCTGCCTAGCCTTTTCCCAACTACGTTGGGGTCGGCTTCCAGTATAACCGGATGCAACTGAATCCCAGTATTTTACATGGAACGACTGCCTATCTGGCCTCCACAACCCAGTAACTGAGTAATACGATACCCTTTGGTAACTGGTTGTCAGACTTTCGGACTTCTGACGACCTGTAACGACTGTCAATGATCCACGAATGACAGCCGGGACCAACGGTTTAACGTGCTTTCCGAGGCACGGAGGAGTCTCGGTATGTAAAGATGGTCACCCATCAACGAACCAACCCCGGCAAGCGTAGCTTAACCTGATGGTTCGACCCGTGCGGCTGTTTTTACATAGCCATGTTCTCCTCGGGTTCCTTAAGGTGTCCTTATCTAAACTAATATTATAAAGAGAAAAGATTGGATTTTTTGTATGTTTGTTTGTTTGTAATGAATAAACTCAAAAACTACTGGACCGATTTTCAAAATTCTCTCACCAGTACAATGCTATATTATCACTGAGTAACATAGGCTATAATTTACAAAGATATCACGCGGGCGAAGCCGCTGGCAGAAGCTAGTAATTACTAGGTTCTGCGAGCGGATTCGCCAACATTTATCTAATTAGATAAATGTTTGATTAAATCATAAAACGATTAACGCACATCACATCACTAGTTTCATCTCAAATTATATCGGTTCTTTAATTTTCAATCGGAATGAAAGCTACTGTTCGATCACAATGCACTCTCTCATACACACTATGAACATAATTGATAGTCATATAGCCTTAACAATAGTGAAATCATTCACACACGGTGCTCTAAAACCAACTTTATTTAGAGGAAGTAAAGTAGAGTTTTAATTGTGGATAAAGGACGGTGGTATTCAAAAAATAACAAGTAAGCTTAAGTTGCGTGGCTCCTGTACTTACTCAGTCTAATTTCTTAGAAGTCGTTATTATTGTTTCTCATGATTAAATTTCTTTTTTGCTCACAATGGAATCACGAAGTGTTCCGTTTATTTTGTATGTGGGATGCTATTAAGTTGTTTCGTTTGACATTTTTTTTAGCTGAAGAAAGAAACTTTTGGGTAGATTAATCTGAAGTAGGTACCTATTGTGGTCTTGAGTAGGAAAACTTTTTAATTTTAGAGCATTGTTGTGAGTATCGTTGACTCAATACACTGAAACTGTATTTGTGTGAACTTTTATTTTAATTCCATTAGAAACAATCGCAACATGCAATTTTTATAGCAATTAACACCAGGAGTATCATAACGCAATTAAAACGACTTTCAATTATCCCGTTTTCAATTATTTTTCTTGGAAAGGGGTTAGTCTGTGAGGCATCCCAGAATAAGTACTATAATAATAAAAAATAAACAAAGTTACAAAATAATTGGATTACAGACCCCAGATGATATATTTTATAAAACCCATCCAAACCTATCCAAAATAATAATCTTAGTTGACATTCTATTTTCGATTTATTAAACAACAACTTTTAGTTGTACCCGAAACACCTCACTAAAAACCCAAAACCGATACACAGCCGTGTGAACCGAACAAGTGTTAGGCGCAAACAAAGAAAGCAACGTGTCAATTAAACTTCTTTGCTTTTTTCCCTTCGTAACGAAGCGTAATGCAATTATTCGTAATAGCAGGATGATGTACACGACACAGCCAGACGACGCCCAGTAATAATCAGTCACACAATTAAAATGTCGTTACCTCCAAGTTTTTACACCTACCAACGCAACTTTAATTATGTCGGGATAAAAAGCGAGTGAAAAAAGCGCGATTAACCAAGAAAGGTATATTGAAAAAAGTTGGTGACGAAAATTAGGTTCGTCTCGGAATCTAGATTGTGATTTAATTTAATTGGTGTGAGTTGAGTTAGCACAAAGTTGGTTTAATAAAATGTGTTGTTGTTTTTAAAACTGTGAATTCTTTCTAGTTAAAAAAAGCGAATGAAAAAAGCGTGCTTAACCAAGAAAGGTATAATGAAAAAAGTTGGTGACGTAAATTAGTGTCGTCATTCCGAATCTAGATTGTGGTTTAATTTAATCGGTGTGAGTTGAGTTAAAATAAATTTGGTGTCATAAAATGTGTTGTTTTTTTTAAAGTGAGAATTCTGTGAATGAATATCCAAACTTTAAAGATTCACACTAACATTTTACTATTATAAATTGGATAAATGCGTGACATTCTTAATATAATATAAGTATCAATTTCATTAGCTTCAATTATTTAATGAATGTAGGTAATCAATGATTTTGCATGCTAGTTGTATCGAATTGTTTTAGAAACAGGAAAACACTTGATTATCTATAATGAACTACAATTCTTGCAATTTTATCTTTAATTTTTTCTATTTAATCGGTTACTAGTTTTTTGTTTTTCCGTGTTGTTCTGAATTGAATAAAGTTTTTGTTTTTTTCATTTAATTTTCTTCTTTTTTTTGTGTTTGATAAGGTAAGTTGGTGGATGGTTCTAATCGGTCAACGTTTACAAGGCAACATTTAGATGAATCAAAAGTGTAATAAATTTTTGAGTAAAAAACGGCCTGCCGTTTTGAAGACAACACGATGTGAAGTGAAATCTTATTTGAGAAAAGTAATTTTAATATTTCTTGTAGTAAATTAATTTTGACCAAAAATGAGAAGACTGCAATGTTTTCATATAAAGTCACATGGCATTTAAATTTTATAAGCAACCCGCTGCGTCATTACAAAAGCTATAAAATAAACCCTCAAATAGCCACAACTAATTTTAAAACAACCTGCTGTCACAACAAAATCAATTAACCCTGTAAGCGTCAACACTAATTCCCAACAACAGTTGTTTCGAAAGAACAGATGAGCAAGAACGGGTTAAATTACTCGTCCAATTTCGTTGATAATTCGAGGAAGTGCGATGTGACATAATTTTGTAAAAATTATACCCTTTCTGTAATTATATGGTGTGCTTACCCCCTTAGAGTCATCTGGTACTTGCTTAATGATGTCTGCGGTGAAGAATCTTAAGGTTGACTGGGTTCACTCGCTTAAAAGTATAGTTGTTGGCAAGTTAATTTTTTTTTTCTATAGCCATTAAGGATTCACACTATGTTTTATGTTAAAATAATTGGATTGAAGTCAGGTGGCAGTCGGTCCGTTACCCATAGGTATCTGGTTCAGGGTTAACAGCGAAAATTCTTCGTAAGATACGAAATGTTGAATGTTCTGTTTTGTGGGGTATAGTTTTAATTTCAAGACTATTGTAAACTGAAATAAAAATAAAAGAGAGGAATAATAGTTCGGAGTTTAAAAAGGATAAAAACGAAAGAAAAAAGGAAGAATAAAGTTTATTTGGACACAGTTCGTGAAACACAAAATACAAATAACAAAATAAAAAGTGAAAATAATGTTTTAACAACAATAGTTGTTGAAACATTTAGTGTGTTGTGAAGTTGTTACCAAAGAGTACCTACTAAAAATTAAAGTTACAAAATAATATAATAATATTTTTTATAATAAATAATAATATATAATATTTAAAATAATAATCAACAGCAATATTAATAATCAGCAATCGCTCCATGTAAAATACAGGTATTCAGCTACATCCGGTTAAACTGGAAGCCAACCCCAATATAGTTGGAAAAGGCTGGCAGATTGATATAAAATAATAATATAATGATTATTATTTATTTATTTCACCAAAAAATAATACACCGAATTACACACACTTATAGGCGAGTACTTGGGAGTAATATAACATGGGAGCATCTGTAAACGAACTAGGACGAGTCCTGAATCTCGGCAGTTACAAAATTAAATGACAACCAATGGCTATAGATCCTACGGCGTATAACTAAAGTACCGTTTGATATTCCTTATAATAATTCCGCTGATTATCTCGACCGTCTTCAGTCAACACCGAGATAATCTCGAACTGGACAGATCACAGATTATGTTTGTAGTGACACTCGTAGGCTCCCTACAAACGATCACGGGACAGTTTACATAAGTAATTAGCTATGTCATACAGGAAGCGGGGGTGTTGACAGATTGCGGGACGAATTAGTTCCGTGTGTATCCGGCCTTATTTGCTTACGTGCTACGAGCGTAGCGGCGTAGCAACGCCGCGTAGCAAATGTTTGTAGCATTTTAATTACTTTTGTTTTTTTTTTACTTCTATCTTACTTTTTATTACTTTACTTGCGTTTTTATAAAAATATGTTTTATTTTTAATATTGATGAGATATCAATACTCAAATTACCTATCTAAATTGTAACCCGACCAAAATCTCATTACAATAAATTTATAGCAACTAAATTAGTATATTCCTATAATGGATTCCGCCCTCATAAATCGAGCGAACAAACAAATCAAGCCAAATGAGACACAAAGGCCAACAACAACAAATTATTGTGAACGAACCTAATTTGCTAACTTTTTATATATTTTCCTCGGTCGCGTCTCGGGGCTATTAATAATATGAAGCCTTGTTTAATATCTGACATCTGTTACAAAAACTTTTATTATAAGACTAATCCATTGCACACACACATGCACACCCGCGTATTTTTCCCCCACACACACATACAAATACTGACACACACACATACCACTGCCGACACTTAGTTTTGCGTCCTATGGAGCAACATTGTAAGTAACTGTTTTACGAACACGTTATTTTAACGTAATTTTTTATCAACAATAACTTTTATACTAAGGTTAGCGTTAATTAACGTTGTATAAATAAGTGTGTTGTAATAAATTAATAATGATGAATGTTGAATATTAAGTTTTTATGTCGGAATAGTTAAAGCTATTTTTATTAGTGCTTAAGGAGTATTAATCGGCTTAACAAAAAAATATTAAAAAACATTCAATAATTAATTACACATCAGCGTTATTATAATTATACATCATTTGATTATGGCTTAACAACCTACTCTACGTAATTAAATTAATTAATCAGCCAACAACTCTAACAGGAAAATGGATCTTATTATTATCATACAAAAATAACGTGCACACATAATTTTGTAATGAATTTATAAAAATATCTAGGAAAACATGGCTTTAACACTAAGCAACTACAAAAAGAATACCATCTTGTCTAGCCGTCTGTCACACGTCACACGACAACAAACCAACCAGCACCCTACTTACCACATTACTACCTCCCGCCGGCGCCCGCTCTCATCTACCACTTCTTAATTAACTTAGCTTATATAACGAAAGATGGTCTCATTTAGATAACACCGTAACTTTCAGGCTAACTTAGACTACTTAGCGCGTTCTGTTAATGCCTCTGTAAAGTTGGTTGGTATCGTTTGCTAACTTAATTAGCGAAGTTAGGTTAGTTTTATGACGATGTAACAGATGTTGTGACAATGAGTGAAAGTTTGTGTGTATGTGAGTGTGTGTGTGTGTTGGGAAAAGTTTTAGTTTTGTAAAAAAATGTGTGGTGGTATTGATTGGTTTTTTGGTGGATGACGAAATGAGATGCTTCTTTATAATCATACATTAAGGCATTTTTTTTTATTTTCGTGCATGTGTAGTCCGTTTAACAACTTTAGGTGAGACTGAATTTCAATTTAAAAAAATATATACAAAACGTGTTCCCAGAAAATAAATACCGTAGAAAAATCTTACTGTTTGCAGACTTATTTAGAAATAAGTCTGCAAACAGTAAGATGTTTCTACAATAACGAAAGAAAGAAAAAAAGACAAGAAAAAAGAAAAAAAGAATAAAGAAAAGAAAAAAAAGAATAAAGAAAAGAAAAAAGATAAAGATAGAATTCCAGGATTTCCTAAGCTTATAAGCTCAGGAAATCTTGGAATTATCAAGTACCTTCCACAAATCAAATACCAAAAATGTCTGTTAATTTAATACCAATCTACTAGAAGTTTGCAAGTCACCTCCTAATTATAATTCCACACAAAAAAAAACATTAATCTTTATAACATTTAATTAAATACACACTGTATAAGGTCAAACGAACACACTAATTATAATTACTGAGAAACGGTTATATCTTTTATAAACACAGACTTATTGGCAAAATAACAAGTTTTCCCCTGAGCAAATCTTGCTTCCAATGTGAGATGAAAAACAGCTGATTATCTGAATATTTCTCTTTAATTATTTAGTTTGTTTGGACTACTGCAAAATATAAACAGAAATATGATAGTTACAAGACGAGAGAAAAGGGAGGCCTTTGACCAGAAGGTCAATTCTCGTATATAAAAACGTTCACATTCAAGTCGCAATGTGTTAAACTTGTCAAAAAATTTGGTAAATTGATTGTATTTTTGACAGATTGCGAATGAGATTACAATGTGAAAGTTCTTAAAAATTACGGGAATTGTCCTGCTGAAGTGGGACAAATAAGGTTTATCATGAAATCATTATTATCTCCTTATATTTTTTTTTGTGGGGTACCTATCCAGCGACATTTAAGAAGTTAATAAAATTCAATTGGGTCAGTTACACAAGTACCTACAAAACTGAGTGAACTATTGTTCTCGCGCTTTAGCATGGCAATAGAGGACAATGCCCTTTCCCTAATATCTCTCCGTAGGAACCCAAACAATACACTTATGGTTTTTCGTTTTTGGAACACGTTAAAGATCACTACAGATATTGACTCAGGATGTTAACGAACTTTATTTCAGTTTTTAAATAAAGAATGCTAGTAAGTGTAGGTGGGTCAGTGACCGTTTTTGCCATGCTAAACCGCGACAACTATAATGGTCGCAAGCTCGATTGCTGAGCGAGTGGTCCTAAGTCTGGTCGGGAAATATTTCAGTAGTATGCCATTAGAATTGTATAACATAATTGGCGTAAGATGATATATACCTCTGTCTATCCGTCGGAGAATGCAAGCATGATGTTTTAACTAAGAGTTCTGTTAATGATTAAAAACATTAATTAAAGGTTAAAGGGGTCACCAAAGGAATTTCAATAATATGTTTATTATTCTTTCCTTTAAATATAGGTACAAGATAGGCCAAAAAGTGACGTCAAAAATATTTACGTTAATTCCTCCTTTTCGATCAAAATATTTGTATCTTGAGTTAATGATAGGAAGATGATTATTTTATGTCTCAAAGAATATTTCATAACAATGACAATATTGCAAAAAAACAACGTGAAAATAAAAATAGTTTTTTTTTTAAAGCGGTTCCAATAAAATTTTCGTGCTCATTTTAAAAATAATGATAACTCGAAAACTATCAAGAATCGCGGAACATCCAGTTTTTAGATAACCCTGGGCACGAGGAATATTTTTTTTTTCAAGTCCCTATTTCGACCAGCCTGTATATAGGAAGGTGTGTTTTAGTACTATTATTTTAGCCTTGTGTAGTTCAAACGTCACTAATTACAAGCAAACATTTATCTACTATACTGCCCTGCTAAGCCGAAAGGCGCTATCTCAATCGGAATAATTTTTGAAAAAAAAAATACTTTTTGTAAATTCTATTTTAAGAAAACTTACGTAATTTTTTATATTTCAGATTAGATAGCGCTATCTGGCTTATACCATTAGATGCGAAATTGTTATAGCTATTGAATGGTATAAAAAACTAAAAGGCCGTATCTCAGAGATAGCGCCTTTCAGCTTAGCAGGGCAGTATAGATAAACAAAACTTATAGCCGTATGCTTAGACAGTGAGGCAATAACTGTCGCCATTGCCTGCAGCGCCTCCACCTAATTAATATTTCCTATGTAAGTAATGAAGTGTCGATACTGAATTGGTGCTTAACACTGTTGTTGTTCTAGTTGTTTATTCTTATTGAGTGTCTTTAATCTAATAATATGTAGTCTACAGAGGCAGAGACATCGACACGAAAACTTTTACCATGGATTCAGTACATGATTCTGAAAACCACGTTGAAATTTTTCGGCGGTTATTAAAAAAAACACTGCTATTTCATAGAAAAGTGCAATACCTACGCGTTCGAAATGTATGGAACAGTAGATTTTTATTTTAATAACCTAAGAAAAATGTCAACGCTGGGGAGTTCAGAATCACGTACTGAATCCATGGTAACAGGTTTCGCGTCGATAGTGCCATCCTGTATACTATGACGGAAATGTGGAAGTGTTTTTCTGTCTATCTGTATGTAGGATGATTGTTTGTTACTGTTTCTTGTTTCTCTTTCATTTTCAGTGTTTCTTGGCTTAAGCATTTGTTGTTGACAAGCTTCTTTACGGAAAAGTAATTGTTTGCGTCTACACGGCCTTTAGTTTTTATTAGTCGATCGTGGATCGTAGCTTCTGTAGTTTCTGCCTAACCCCCATAGGAAGAAGGCGTGAATTTACGACTTCATCAATACTTCAATACTAATATTATAAAGAGGTAAAATTTTTTTGTGCGTTAGTTTGTATGTACGGGGTAATCTCCGTAACTACCAGTCGGATTTGCTTTTTTTTTTTGCATTGGATTGCCCAATTCTTGAGGAAAGTTATAGGCTCGCGGACGAAGTCGCGGGCAGAAGCTAGTACATACATATATGTATACAGTCGATCGCGTACTATTTATTTTATTTCCTAATTTATGTCATAGGTATTTTGTACCGCCCTTTTTTTTTCTTTTTTTTATTGTTTACCAGTAGAAACTTGTAAATGGCCTTCAGTTTCACATTGTTTAAGAACACTGCATAAGTAAAACATACAGTTTAATACTCATAAATTCCCCAAGCAACATCTTCGGTAAGTTTTTACGACGTGTAAAAGTTGTCAATTATTATCGCCCCATAGTTGTAAAACTAATGTTTTGTTTATGTAGTAAGTAAAAACAAAAAGTAAGCAACCAGTTGCCTTTTATAACTTGCATGCTTAAAGTTTATGTAGTAGGTAACTACATAAACTTTAAATGCATGTTATAAAAGTCAACTGGTTTCTTTGAAACAATAGTTTTACTTAGTCTTAGGTTGTGCGTAGACTAGATTCAAGACATTTTTAGTTTTTTTTTTTGGAACGACGTTCCTTATCGCGCGTTGTGAAAGGGGGCTAGACGGAAAAAATTCTCACGAAAAGTTGTAACGACACTTTTTGCTATAGTAAGCTATTGTAAGCTGTGCGGCGTGCGCATGTTTCTCTGTCTGTCTCTCTCTCTCTTCGAACTTCGTTCCATCCGGGTGTCCCTTGACACCTCTCAAAATTTTTTTTGTACAACTTAGCAAGCTTGTGGAGAGTGTACCTACACCTTCATAATACGATAGTCTGAGTAACGACAGATTAGACTCAGATCTGCGCAGTCTAAAACTAAAGTGACGTGTGTATAAAAAAATCATCGATTTTGACGTAAAACCAACCAACTCCTATCGTATTGTAATAAGGTATAAATTAGAATGCAGGCTCTTTGCAGTTGCAGCAATTTGCTTGGTTTTACGTCAAAACTGACCATGTAGTGTAGACCTTTACGATACAAAATTTGAGGAGTAGGCGATTGGATTATTCTGGTCTAGATAGTCAATTGATTTAGGCGTGACCTTGCGGAAATCCATTATAAAAAACAATAGAAGTAGATATATTTAGTAACCTATTCCGCTTAATTATTCCTAATGAAGCATCCTCAGGATGGCAACATGCCGTATTCGGGTTCGAGACAAGTCAATCGTCATCCTGAGGATGCCTCGTTGGGTTTTTATGACTCTTTAAGAATAGTTAAGTGGAATATGTTACTAAATATATCTACGTCTATTGTATTTTATTGTGGTCTGCTACAAAATAAATATTTATATATCATAATTACGTTGTCATTCAAGCAACCCTTGCGTCAAGTATCATACAAAAACTTAATACTATCGGGGTTCAATCAACCAACTTTCCTTCCCAACTTATTACAAGATTAATACGAATTCTAATCGAGTTTTCTCTCATTAAGTACCACGGTAACCGAGCCCTCTTTATTATAGTAGAATAATACAGCCGGGTAATATCGCGGTATAGTTACTTAATCAATTCCTTTGTTGGTAGAATCGACCCCCGCCGCAGTGGGTGGGGTTGATTAAGAAGAATATTGCTTGATTACTCGCTTGAAGTATATGGGCTGCATAGATGTTATAAAGAAGGTCCGGGCTTACTAGATGTGTCTTACATGTTCAGTGAGAATTTTTAGATGATTTAACTTCTGCAAGCGACTTCGCCCGCGTGATATTTCACAACACCATCTCTAACTCATCTGCTCGACGTCCGTATATCACTGCAGGGATCCAGACTATATCAGGTATATTTACCTGACACATGCTGAGTTGGATTCCCATTTGGTGCAACCTTGAGACGCACACCGCACTTTGTATGTTTCACTATTTTAAAGTGTCTTAGCCAATAGTCATCACAAAGTCTTAATTTTCTTCTTTATTTTATATTTTTATATATTAGCACCTGTATTCATGTATTTAGTTAATATTTAATCGTGTTTTTGTATTTTGTGTGCACCAAATAAACGATATATCTATCTATCTATATCTTTATTTATTATAGCCTGTGTTACTTGGTGATAATAAAGCATTCTACACTGATGAAAGGAATTTTAAAATCGCTGTAGTAGTTTTAAAAATACAAATCTTTTCTTTTAATAATATTAGTGTAGACTAGTTTATTCATGGTCCGTTTAATTTCCCGACTGCCCCAGGAGGGGTAGGTACGTTTTGTGTTTTTCAAGCGTATGTAGATATGTTAGTAAGTATGTGTGTTTGACTACTTCTTTAGCATGCTCTGTTGCCTAAACTGTTTGATGGATTTTATTGTATTTCATGCTAGTTGTTCCATACATTTATGTTCGGTTAACTAGACAAAATGTAGTACCTACCTACAGCACTTTTTTCGTGATTTCTTTGTTTGTCCTATAGTAAAAGTTGTTCATAATGATGTGTAAAATTACCCCTTAAAAGATTTTCAGTTATTTCAATTACACCTTGCGGAGAGTTAGATCGCCATTGTTTGGATTCGAGTATGACACAGCGAGCCAAATAGTTAAAGAGACTTTTGCAGTTCCAGTTTTCAATTGAACTACAGTATTTGTACCCTGTTTACAGGTACATTATTTAATTTAATTTTTTAAATGGATCATTAGAGCGGTTGACACACATGTTAGCACAACATTTTACATATAAAAAATTAGAGTCCAACAACAAAATATACTGTCCAAATGATATTCTAGATATCATTGTCACTTTCACAATGTTCTGACATCTGCATCGTCTTTCATACGCTCATAACACTTTCAGTGTGTGTAAGTGTATCAGTGTGCGTGTGTCTAATGAATGTCTCCATAGCATCGATGAATGTGTCTCGTCGATCCTTCGACGGAACTGTTCGAGAACTAATGCCATCGATTTAGATACAATTACCGATCGTATGTATCCGATTACACGACGCCTCCACCATATGGGCACCCTTAAACCCTCATGTTCATTGCTTTATAAGTACAATATATTTACTTTGATTGGAATATTCCTTTTTCAAATCGATGTTCACTAAGACGTTTTCTGTCAAATTGATGATGTACTCAGGTGTCAAATGTGTGTCTAAAGTACTATTTTTAGTTGTATTTTTGACGATTTTACTTGGTATCATAGAACATGATGTTTATGGTGTAATTTGAAAATGTTTAATAAATATGTCGTTAAAAATGTGTCCATTAGCTACTTATTGTATTGCAAACAAAACTTCCATTTAGTGAAATTAACCTCGACCCAAAAAAAATCTTCGCAGTTTTCATCTTAGGGTCAGTTCACACAATACCGTCTTCGCAAAATGCGCACGATTACAACAAGCTCTTTTGTACTTGTCCTTATCTCGCACTGGCTAACGACATCCACTCATCTCTTGGCGACACAATGGACGAGCGAATTGAAACTACTGCGGATAGACAATGCGGATTGGGTGGGGAATCGGCCGGTCAAAAGGCGAGCAAATTGGGCTTACGAAGTGTCGTGTTAAATCTTTCAGAAGCCTTCAGGGGATAGAAAAACGGAATTATAATTTTCTTTTTGTAAAAACTGCTTCAATTTATTATGAAAATTAAATAAGTTTTTAATAAGTTCTAGTTAATATAGGGAATTGGAGGGGCGAAAAGTACGTCTAAGAGTAATGTCTTGTAAAAAGTTCAAACGACACACAGACTCGCCAAAAGGATATTGAAAAGTCAATCTAATATTCCTCGATCAATATAACTCAAGTACACACGGCTACATATCAAGCTATACATTTCCAGTATCAGCTAACCTCTCATTGTGCGGAAATCCTATACAATGCGAGATCAACTCAAACTGGAAATGTATATCTTCATATGTAGCCGTGTATAGAAGCTTTTCCAATGTGCACTTATAATTAAATGATTACACTGATATCTTTTGTACTAAGCCCTTATCTGACCAGCTAAGTCGCTAACGACGGCCACTCATCTCATAGACACAATGAATGGACTTAGCGACTGTTGTTAGACAAAGCGGATTGTTGCGATTGTGGGGAATCGACCGGTTCAAAAGGCTCTTGTGTGCTGGCCTTCGCCGTTTAAGGGCGATTTTGACCAATGAAACTGAACGCGATCAGCACATCTCAACCGCGTTTAACAGCTGTCAGTGTCATAATTGTTGTTTAATATTGACATTGACAGCTCTTAAACGCAGTTTAGGTGAGCTTCAGTTTCATTGCTGAAATTGGCACTAAGTGTAATTAATGCACAACTTTGATGTTGCTTTTTCAATTCCTGGTTAATGATTTAATAGACAATAAGGGTTTCTCGTAGAGCACCATTGTTTTTTTTTTAATTATTATATTTAATAGGCAATTAATAATTGTGAGGTTAGTAAATGCTTTCACTATGACTATGTAAAAACAAAGCAGGTAAATGGCCATTCTTTGTATGTATTTACAGTCAACCGCAAATCAGTTGTAAACCTTGCACTACTAAAACCGCCCCTGCTGCTACGACATAAAGGCGCTGTCACTGTCAAATTGTTACCTCCTAATTGAGTCCGTTAATCTGTCAATGGGGTGATACTTGTCATACTGAACAACTTTCGCTATACAATACATACCTAGGCGATTTTTAAAAAAATATTTTTTTTTTGGATTATATTTTTTCACTTTTTCGGCGTGATTAATATGTATACCTATGTCAAATTACAGCTATCTAGTTCTAACCGTCTCCGAGCTAAGCCGCGGACAGACAGACAGACAGACAATCAGACAGATGGACATGGCGAAACTAAAAGGGTTCCTTGTTCACTACGGAACCCTAAAAAAGTGGTTTCATCGAAAATAGTCTGTCTACTGTTGTATAGGAATTTGTTATTTTTTTCCCCGAGTCGGATAAGAGTTTCATAGCGAAAGTTGTTTACTGTGTTTACTGTGACGGGTAGAATCACCCCCTTGACGGATGCAGGTGACTAAATCGCTACCATGTATAACATAACAAATCTATACCAACTTTTTGACAGCATGCATTCCGAAAGTGGGACGTCGCAAATAGCTGTCAAATATTTCGCTGTTTTGATTAATTTGGCAATATTACTGTATGGAAATATTAAATATCGCCAACTAGTGAAGTAAAATATTGATTACCAAGTGCAATAATTAGCAATGTAACACCGAATATTTCGTTTTTAATGTAAAACAAGTATTTGGAAACTTTCTCAATGCCCTTTTTACACCCAAAATGGTTACAACGTCAAATTCAGTGTAATAACTGCAATTCATTATTAATATTTAAGGTAGCGATATTTCATATTTCCATACAGTAATATTGCCAAATTAATAAAAAAAAGGTAAATATTTGAACGCTCTTAAAACCAATATTATCTACAAACTTAACCGATCCAAAAGGTAACGTCAGTATTATGTACGTGTACGTAGATCCCATTATCGACCAAACGAGAAGAACCTTAATAAAATTAAGATAAACGTTACCGTAATAGTGAGGCACATCGAAACTCCCAGAGTTATTTCTTCCTCCGTCCCTAATTCCGTAATTGCGGATTAATAGGGTCGCGAACGTAACGTACAGGTAATTAAACGATGGTCCGACTGTCGATGACCTCTTTAGACCTTTGGCTCGAGATAATTCCGCTTTTGGCTGGAAAAATCGAAGTTTTAGAGGGGATGTTGTTCCATGTGTGATACGTTTGTTGGGAATGGGAATGGTGAGTCATTTTTATTTTATCAATAGTGTAGTACGATACAACTTAATGTAGCATAAATTTGAAATGCTTTCATTAATTTCAATTTTACGAATGTGTTTGGTTATATGACTTCACAAGTTTTTGCGTTCGCGTAAAGATCATTTTCACCTAAAGCAGTAATAAATATTGGTGATTGATTTTGAAGGCGCACTCAGTTCAGATGGTGACCGGTTTTACCAATGCCGATGCTACATCTAAGTTGTGTCGTACTCAAGTAAGATGTGACTGAAAATACTTCTTCTTATTTTATTTTTTTGACGTACTGGCAGTTGTTACATAAAAATAATTATCTTTCTTATTGCCTTCAAAACTCCCGCCGACTGGCGTAACGCGACGCGACACCTGTAGAACAATTTCGTCGCGCCCGTCTGCGCCTTCACTTGTGAGGCACTTGACTTGGAACATCCAACGAGCCCACACACAACGGAGTTATCTTGTTTAGTTGAGGAGTTCTTATGGTTCCGACCCCATCATCAGACCCAGGACTCGGGTTATGGTACTTGTCAAGATAAAGCTAATGAGTCTTTACCATAACATTGTAGAATTAAATATTAGCACAGCCACAGATTTTTTGGTGGCCCAGTCATCAGTAAAGAACAAAATAGTTGCAACTATTTTACAGGTTTAAAAATCAACATTAGGGTTCCGTACCTCACAAGGAAAAATCGGAACCCTTATAGGATCACTCCGTTGTCCGTCTGTCCGTCAGTCTGTCAAGACCCTTGTTCTCAGGAACGCGTGGAGATATCAATTTGAAATATATATCAAATACGTAAGTCTAGGGTCTCTTGGAGCTCAAAAAAAATCAAGCTTCTAAGTGAAAAAAATCGGCCTTTTATGCGACATATTTTGATACTAGTTTAGGGTTATGAGGAACAGGGTGTAAAGTTCACTCATCCCCCATAGAAAAGGGAGGATCCTCCGACCAGACGGGTGTCATGTCTGGCGGGCAATTGCCCAGAGGTTGAAGTCGTGAGCTTGTATATATGTCCACCGCGCGGTAAACTCTAATTGCGCGATGCAGGATTTGAGTGACGTCAGGATGTTGTGTGACGTCAAGTCTTTGATGCGTAGTTCGCATGTGGCGGTGTAGATGCCGCCACATCACTCCCCTCCGGAGACCGGAGGTCGATAGTGGGCTGAGTCTTGTATCTTGCGATGCTTCACAGTACCAGCTGTGGTTCCAGTGAGTCGGAACCGGGTGCCGGTTCCAGTGAGTCGGAACCGGGTGCCGCATAGTTCGCGGTGAGTCGGAACTGTCTGCCGCATAGTTCGCGGTGAGTCGGAACTGTCTGCGGTGCTTGCGGTGATTCCCCAGTGAGTCGGGGTGGCGCTGCGTCTTGATCCAGTGGGTCGGATGTGGTACAGCGCTGGGTTGTGGCTGGCTGCTAGTGTCGACCAGGAGAGGGTAGAATGGGCTCTGCTTGTGAGATCGGCCGAAAGGTGCTGTGCCAAGGTTGCTGATGAGGCTGAGGGTGATGACCAGGAATGCGCGTTCGCTGCATGCTGGTGGTCAGGATACCCGTTGAAGCCGTGGGTGCTGGCTGGCTGTGTGACTCGCCTCACGAAAGCTTGCGGGAGTGACGATGATGATGACGTCACGCTGAAGTAGTTGCACGAAGGCTGCGTTGACGTTCATGCTCGGGGTCACCAATTTAGGGTTATGAGGAACAGGGTGTAAAGTTCACTCATCCCCCATAGAAAAGGGAGGATCCTCCGACCAGACGGGTGTCATGTCTGGCGGGCAATTGCCCAGAGGTTGAAGTCGTGAGCTTGTATATATGTCCACCGCGCGGTAAACTCTAATTGCGCGATGCAGGATTTGAGTGACGTCAGGATGTTGTGTGACGTCAAGTCTTTGATGCGTAGTTCGCATGTGGCGGTGTAGATGCCGCCACACTAGCAAATAAATCAAAACCTATAGGGTACTTCCCGTTGACCTAGAATCATGAAATTTGGCAAAAAGCAAAGTCTTACAGCAAAAGAAAAAGTCTAAAAATCGTTAATTTGTAGTTCAATATTTTTTTTTTTTTTTTTTTTTCCGTTACAAACTTACATTTGCAGTTGGAGAATTGACCGTGGCGTATAACGATGTATCATGTTTTTCAACTACAATGTTAAGTTTGTTTTTAGGTTAAATTCAACGGAATCCTTCATTGCGCGTGTTCCGATACGCACTAGGCTGTTTTTTTTTTAAATAATACACTTGTAAAATAAAATAAACAAAATTATCTAACCTTCATAATTCCGATATTTTAGGATACTGTTGATAAATTAAGTTTTAATTATTTATCGTAGGTTAAAAGGTCATAAATTACAAAATGGATGACTATCTGATGGTCAAAGTCATCAAGTGGCCTTCTTTCTTGTAGCTAATTATTTATACTTTTCTTTAATGGATTATAAAAACTAATGACGTACTTATTACTTAAGTGCTGTGTAGAGGGTTTTGCCATGCACAGAAATATAGTTCAGATTAGATTATAGTTCAAGGTCAAAGTATAACTACTTTGACCTTGAACTAAAACGGTGGTTGATGCGTTAGCATCAACCACCATTTTAGTTCCATTTTAATTACATGCGTAAACCCGTGGAACTTTCGACACAACGAACATGAATAATCAACAAGGAATCGCGTCTGATTGAGGGCTACTACACTCATAAAGGCACATGACCAATTTCGGTAGTCTCATCAAAACAAATTATTTTAACCAGCAAATAATGGAATAAAAAGTGTCGATCGAAATCCAGGTTACGGAATTACATAAATGATAGGGTTAACGCATGTTCTACATCTTAACATTGACCAATGAGCCAATATTATAAGTTAAGAAAGAAAAAAATTACGATCGGACATTGAACCTCTCGAAAATGAAGTCAAACTAACGTGCTAAAAACACAACCAGTAACTCTTATAATAGTAGGCCTCATTCTACCAAGACGACCTTAAGCCAGTAATTAAAGTGTTGTTAGCAAAATTAAAATAATCGTCACTATATTGAGGTGGGCGACCGAAATCCGAAGGTTGAAGCTAATGGGAAATAAATTGTCCTCAAGCAATGCTTAGTAATTAGTGCGCGCGTATTTAAACTTAGAACGACACGGTGGCTTTATTTAAATGTTAAGTTGTTAAGGCACAGATCGTTCGAAATACAAATTAGAGCTGGAAGATATTTTTGTTTTCTTTTTTTCGAGGTATTAAGCAAAAAGGTTGCACTACCTCGGCTGACCCGGTTACGTTGCCTCGGTCAAGGTCAAGAAAGCTAAAGGCGAACTGAGTTCGATGGCAAAAATATAGGTACAACTATATCGATGCGTACAAAATTGAGTAAAAAAAATCATCAAACATCAATACCTATGTTAAGGTTCGATGCGTGTCAATATTTTGAGAATAAATTAATTGCATAAGGAACACTAACTCAATTGATATTGGTTTAATTATTGGTTGGGTAATTATTGTATTAGTACGCATCGCCATTTTTTATCTTAGCGTAAATAGAAGACAAAAGCAGACATCTCACTTAAAAACAAACCCATTTTGTGCTTGAATTTTTTACTTTAAGCTATGTCAGTGTTACTCCTTTGATAACGCAGAAAACCAAAATCAAATAAATTTACGTTTTTAGGGTTCCGTACTCGAAGGGTTCCAAACGGAACCCGCCGCCAAGCACTTAGCCTCTGTCAGACCGTCTGTCAGCGGGCTGTACCTCGTGAACCATAATAAGTAGACAGTTGAATTTTTCACAGATTGTGTATTTCTATTGCCGCTATAACAACAAATAATAAAAATTAAATAAAGTTAATAATTAAATATACAAGACACGTTAACAAAAATTAAATAATGAAAGGGGGTCCTCATAAAAGAAATGTGATTTTTAGGGTCTTTTTCTCGATCTTAAAATGCCAGTTTTTTTATAAAACTGCGTTCTATTTTTATTACCCTTTATACAAAACAAATGAACGTCCCATTATTTATAAACAGTCCTCATCTTTACAACACTGATTAAAATGTTTAATTGTAGGAACGGTAAGCGGACGTAAGGTAACTGTGCGCTACAGTTTCATCTAAAACATTGTAATTATTACAATATTACAACGTAAAATTACACACGCACGCAATTGTTGTTCCACTGTAATTAACGGGTGAAAAAATGAATCATGTTTGTGAAGGCTGTGGTTTTTTGGGTATGGTAACCTTTTGTTCTGAGGAAGTAATGAAATAATGAAGTCAGTAGCTAGATATTTCTGACAATAGAGGTAAAGTAGATCAGCATATTATTTAGTTTGTGCTTAACATACCTAGTCCATCAGAATTTGGCACTTTGATCTAACAAAACACATTAGTTTCCAAATAAAACTAAGAACCAATGAAGAGTCAATGTTTAATACCTTTTTTCCTTTAATTCCTCTATTGAATTGAGGAGCCCGTGGCTAAGTAATAACAGCCGCACGGGTCGATTGATCAAGTTAAGCTACGCTTGCCGCGGTTGGTCCGTGGATGGGTGACCATCTTTACATACCAAGACCTCTCCGTGCCTCGGAAAGCACGTTAAGCCGTTTTCCTGGCTGTCATTCATGGATCTTTGACAGTCATTGCAGGTCGTCAGAAGCCCTAAAGTCTGACAACCAGACTTACCAAGGGGTATCGTGTTAGTCATAGTAACTAGATTGTGGAGGTCAGATAGGCAGTCGCTCCATGTAAAATACTGGTGTTCAGCTGCATCCGGTTAGACTGGAAGCTTACCCCAACATAGTAGAGAAAAGCCTAGGCAGATGTTGACTCAATACTTAAGTCTAATGCAAAGTCAGTTAATGTAATGTAAAATTAAAATACGAAAAGTAATGAAAAAATATTTTCATAGAACCGTTTATGATCAAACGATCGCTTATGAAGCCAAAACCAATAATGTACTCGTTTGCGGAGTTTTGATCGTAAAATAATAATAATTGATTCATGATTATAAAGATTTAACGACTTTTTTGTTAGTACACTGTTTTATATGACCGATTTGCGGCTTTTTCTTTTCAATCGGGTTCAAAAATCAATATGTGCTGTGTTGAAGAAGTATTTATTTTTATTACAGTGTAGTATAATGAAGTTACTATTGGATTATCAGTTTTGAATCCAAACCTTTTTGGAGACAATGTAAGCGTTTCGTCAAGAATTGTCTAGAAAGGCGAAAGGTTATGTCAGACTTTCCTGACTTTTAACGACTGTAACCAGACTGAAATCACACGGTAGCCTTCCTCGACAAATGTGGAGAAGCATTTGGATGACTGATGGAACGCATCAGTATGGTGCCCCATCAGTAGAGACTCCTAGTAGGGAACGAATTTGTAGATTCGTTTGATTCGACAACATCCATGAACATGCAGCATACAACCAAGAAGTCGTGAGCTAATGCATTAAAAACGTCGGGTTCTAGTCTAACCGGATGCAGGTGGCCAGTATTTTACATGGAGCGACTGCCTATCTGACCTCCACAACCCAGTAACTGGGTAATACGATACCTCTTGGTATGACTGGTTGTCAGACTTTCGGGCTTCTGGCGACCCGTAAGGATTGTCAAAAATCCCCGAATGACAGCCGGGATCAACAGCTTAACGTGCTTTTTGAGGCACGAAGGAGTCTCGGTATGTAAAGATGGTCACCCATCCACGGACCAACCCCAGCAAGTGTAGCCTGACCCGTGCGGCTGTTATTACTTAGCCATGAGCTCTTCACATAAACCTTTCAGAATCCCTTAACAAAAAGTATTTAAAAAAAAATCTTAGACACATCTAGTCAAAAGAAATTTTGGTCTGAAAAATCTGAAAATAGGAGGCCCTTGCTCTGTACCTAGTAAAAATATCGATAGCAGTTTAAGGTTAAATTCACCAACACAACAAGGTACCATTTGAACTGTCACCACACCAGAGACAAAACAAAATAACTATATTACCAGCACTATATGAATAACTGCTGTCCATTCATCGAAACTATATAATAACAGAACACATAATTGCTCTGACACGAATCATATTTTACGTTCCTACATGATGGTCATCATTTGAACAATACGTCGAATCAGCCTGTCCGGTAATTATAGAGGACTAACTGTTTCATATACAATGCGAATAATTATCGCTGGTGCTCTGAAATCGTTCATCATTTAATAGTCGAACAAAATTGTATGGAACGAAAAATTGTGAGCGCTGTTGGTAGCATGTTGATTGACAACTGTGTTTTCGAGTTGTGCGTTATGAATTCCTTAAATTCTTCTGGGTTTTTAAGGGTCCTGTTTGTATGAACAGTTAATAAAAGATGTGATGTGTGTGTGATTTTTTGTGGTAACTGAAATTAGAACCATGGAATACAGTGATAAAATCGACGCAGCCGTGATGTGTGACACACTATTATTGTTAATTGTATTTTTTTTTTCTCTCTTCTCTTTTCCAAATAAACATTATTCTTTCTTTCTTTCTTTCTTCAGTGTTTAAGTGGAGACAAATAGAGAAATTACATCCTCAGCAGTATGTAGTCAATCAAAATCATCTTTAATGCAAGTACGGACTCTGGGGAACCCTAGACTGTAAGACATGGTCTGGTTCTATAAATACAAACCTGATTACGCAGAAATAAAGGTCATTTCACCAAACTAAACAAGACTGTGGGTGGTACGAGATATAATAAAAATTGTTATCTACATAATAAGTTACATTTTTAACGCTTACGTACAAGTAAGTCAAGGCCAGCTGTTCTCACGAACATTAAACTCAAACAATTCAGTGTCTAGAGGCATTTTAATGAAGACCTCATATCAAACAAAGACAAACATTCTAAGAAAAGTATTGATATCAAATACAATTTCAAACAGCATAAAGAATGGACGCGAGTCCAATATTTTATAAGAGATGTCGCGTCGATGACACGACTGAAATATCGACCACTGTTCGAGGTGCAAACAACTTACTAGGCACGCCTACAGGCTATCGGAACAAAAAAGAATACCACGTCCAGGCAACACACTCGTGAGGCAATATAGCACAATTTTTATCTCGCAGATTTATACCGTAGTGAGCACACAGCAGAGTTGCAGCTGCATATTTCGCATAGTGTGTAGGCGACCTGTGTATGTGTGCGACGAGATCCGAGCGCGAAAGTTTTGCATATGTGTAATGTTTCGAGATATACAGGTGACAGAAGAGATACGCGGTGGGCGGGGCCAAGGGAGGGGTGAAACCTATTGGAAAGAGATGGCGGACTCACTATGATAATGATGTTATTGCTTTCTTGATGTTCGCTCTCCTTTAGTTTTATTATTTCTCGATCTACTTATAAGGCGATATAAACGTTAAGTGTGAGCGCGTATAAAATACGTTTATTGTGTCGTTATAGCCGCCCGAGGCGGGAGGGAATGCAAAAAGTGGAGATTACAGATTTAAGATTCTCCGGTATGGGACACGTCGTTACTCCGGTGTCTTTCGTCGATAAAAGTTAATCAGAGATGACGCATGACAGCGGTGATACACGACAGTATGCTGCGAAAATTGTATCGTACAAAGTTTACTTCTTGTTCGATAATACTAACAAGATAATATTCGCAACTGCTTATAGCAAGGAACACGTAATGCGTTGTACAGGTCTCACCAAAACGGATGACGATGCATACGTTAAATGTTTAATATTATAAACATACAATTATCACTTTCTCTTTTACATCACTGCTTACGAGTTTATATTTAAACATGACTTCTTCTTGCAATGAATCTTCAGTAGGTTTAAAAATGGAAAACATAACGAAGAAGGTTGGAATATAAAACGCTGTTCTTTTGTTCTGTGCGAAAGTTAATCTTCATTTTACAATCTCAATGGCCAGTGCCATTCCTCTCTTTTAGATAAACACCGTTCTATATTTAAATGTACTGCATATTATGCACCCATAACACGATCAGTGAAATGCAATTAATTATGAAAACGCATTGCATAATAATCGCGCTCACATTGCTACGTGCATTTCCCGACCGCAGAGTAAATGAATCGCTCCTACACTATGGTATGTAGTTTTAGTACCTATACAGAGCAATATATTGTACTTATAGATGGAATTTCAATGCATTAGTTTATATTTACATGGTTTTGCATCTTTCTCATCTAAATTAGAGTAGGACCACTAGAACGCCTTTGTCAACGATAAAAGTCCTTCATTTGTTTCTGCTTCAATCTAACTTTACAAAACACAACTGATTTTCTAACCTCTGCATCCTTCAATGATGATGATTCCATCCTGCAAAGTACTGAAACTTTGCAGGATGAAATCATCAACACAAAATCGGCAATTCAGTATTTGTCAGCTAATTATCGAGACTTAATACTTCGAAGTCAGTGATTGCACTATACTTACCATCTACTTATGAAAAAGGTACCTAATGCGATGAAAGTCTACCATTCATTATCCAATCAGCTGGCGGAAAGTCAACCACCGTGAAACAAGCAGTACCAACTAGTTTACTGTCATCAGAATTTCTATTAAATCAACATACCTTCGTGAATCATCCGTAAGTCTGCATGTTAACATTCACTGAACATCTGCGCAGTCATTAGGACTTGATATGACCGCAGTACCTGTATTGTATCTATTAATAAAGTAATAATCTAGCTAAGCTGTTACAATTTTAATTGTTATCGATACAGAAGATCGTTATGGATAAAGGCTACGGCAAACTCTCTCTCTGAAGGCAAATTTTGAAGTTCTGACCAAATTATTTAGTCCCCTTAAGTACACACCGTTTTGTGACGCTAGCAAGTTGTGTAGCAAAATAGCAAGTTCGTCGATTCTTTGCTAAAAACCACACAATTCCGTCCCACTTCAATTCCCCTACTAATCCAAAAACATTACAATTTGCAATAGAAAACTGAAACCGCCATTAATTATGTGAACGCGCTGCATATTGCCGCACGCATTTGCACGCGTGTAACCGCAGGCTAAATGAATCGTCGACTATCACCTTTTGTGCATTAGGGAGGCAAGCGATTGTCTTGTGTTTTACATTCCATTGTACGCTGTAAAGCGAACGGCAGAATTGGGTGGCGAAGAAATGCGGTATTGGAATTTGAAATGCATTTGTATGTGGGTTTCTGGTCGTTTTCAAATAGGTATGTGGCGGTACTGTTTAATGAGTTCTGCTACATGTTCTTGGAAGTCTAGGCGGTACAACTTTGTTTAGCCATCACGTTTCTTATAAGCGAATGTTAAGCACGGTGCAAGTGAACTTTGGGTACCGATCTAATAAAAAATAATTCCAAAAACTGTGTTTCTCATATCTGATCGTGGAGGCAGGCAGTAGATTACAACAATGTAACATTCATCATGGTAAAGAAAGAGGTATCTAAAATGGCTCTAACTTAATTAGAAGGAGCCAAGTAACTGTCAAGCATGGTAATCATAATTCTACTAAAATGCTTGTTTACAAAAACTATACCTACTCATTGTATGGACGATCAAGAAATAGGACCAGCCATGCTATTCTGTAAATATCTCACCGTGAAAACTTGGGTGAAGTGAGCTGTCAATAGTGTCAATCCCTGTGGAATGACAGCTCACTCCACGCTCACTTCACCTAAATTTTCACGGTGAGATGGTTACAGAATAGCACTGCAGTACTCCAAGTTACTAAGTATAAACAAAAGCATCGGCGTTAGCTACATTCTTGCAACATTATATTAAAATCCGCCCAGTTTCCGAGAAGGGATGTAAAATCGAGTAACACTATTCCTCATCTCCAGTTACTTATTCTAGGGAAAGTTGTAAATATGATAATTAATAGAGCGAGTCGTATATAAGGCTGTGATACAAAATCGAGTTGCATCTAAGTAAGGAGGCAAAGGCCGACTGTCAATGTCCAATCATAATCTACCGTAGAATCATAGTTGGACATTGACAGTCGGGCCCTTATACAAAGTCAAGGTCACACAGCGCGCTGTGGAGCGGCCTATTTTCAGAGTTCCTTTGAAGGATAAGATCAGAAATGAAATTATCCAGAAAAGAAACGGAGTTACCGACACAGCTTGCAGAGTACGCAGCTAGCTTACCCTGAAGTGGCAATGGACTGGCCATGTTTGTCGAAAGATCGATGGCCGGTGGAGCAGACGAGTTCTGGAGTGGAGACCGCGTATCGGCAAACGTAGTGTGGGACTCCCCCCAGCTAGATGGATCCGACGAACTTAAAAAGTTGGCTGGGACAGACTGTGTAAATGGGATCCGCGGAGGACAGGGTGTTGTGGCCAGCACTGAACTGCGATAGGCTTAGTTGATTGAGATTACGATTCGCCTACCCCTGGTTTCTGTTCTGAAGTCAATAGGATTCAGTTTTGTTTGGTAAAAACAAACTGTAAACTAGATTCTCTGACGATCTTTGAAATTGCTTTCAAATCTCACGTTGACTGTACTAAAACATATTTTCTTCATGTTGTGTATACTGTTTTCGTTTATCGTTTACACCTAAAACCAGTTGTTAAGACTAGCTGTATAAAAAACTTATAGAAAACTTGTCAGAAACATCAAAAAGGTAAACAAATTAATAAATATATTTGAAACAACGCCAGTACCTACATGTATGATAAGTACATGTTTCATACACGACATGTTTTTGACAAGTATTTTACAAAACTTGTTGAAAACATGTATCACAACTTGTAAATGATGTAATCGTGATGACGTTGTGGATGTAAACACGGCGATAGTGGAGTTTAACAGAAAACCAATTGTGGCCTTTCACATTATTGACAGTTTCCACAGAATCAGCTGTTGTGTAATTTTTCAAGTTGAATAAAATAAATAAACCTAATGATATCGGCAGTGGTGGCCCAGTGGTAACGGACGCGACTTACAAGGCTTTATAGGTCGTAGGTTCAAACCCAGACAGGGTCTTTACTGTGTGTAAATAATTTCATCACCACTGCTCTCAAAACGGTGAAGGAAAACATCGTGAGGAAACCGGCATGTCCTAGAAGCAAAAAATCGAAGACATGTGACATCTACCAACCCGCACTGGGCCCGCGTGGTAGATTACGGCCCACTCTCTCTCACAGAGAGGAGGCCTGTGTCCCAGCAGTGGGAACATTAGACTGATTATGCTGTGGTATTAGCAGATACGCAGTCGAATCTTCCCAAAATAAAATACAATATCTATTCAAGCTTATACATATACAAGCTATACGTCAAAGGGGTTGAAATAAACACATGAATATATCGAATATCCTTCACCTTTCAATATATTATCACAATATCCAAATTCAGCCATTATAATTCTCTTTATCACATTAGCCCCCTTACAAACTACATCATTATATACGAACCTTTACGAAACTATTACTAGTCTGTAGGATTTTAGTCGCCCACCTGGGTCCACTATCAATTGGCTTTAATATCACATGGTTACTTTGTTAACGCAATTCTACTCTTGATGATAAAACTCTGTAAGTAATACCGTTCAGATAGTGGAGTACTTTGGTTTAAATGTAGGGATTTTGTGGGAGGGACTTGTTTTTATCTAGGACTAGCTTTTGCCTTCGGCTTCCCCGCGTGGAGGTCTGAAATTACACCAGGGAACGTAGGTACTACCGGGATAGTAGAAAAGTATCCAGTATTCTATCCCAGATCATGGTAGACCATGTGTGCCAAGTTTCATTGAAATCAGATCAGCCGTTAAGAACGCTTATCCTAAAAGTTGGCAACGTCGCAAATAGCTGTTAAAAATTTACCTGTTTTGATTAGTTTGGCAATATTACTGTATGGAAATAAGAAATGTGTCTAACTAGTGAACTAAAATATTAATTATGAAGCAGTAATCAATATCGTAACTCCGAATATTTAGTTTTAGATGTAAAAATGTTGTATATTTTTTATTCCTAAAACGGTTACAACATTAAATTCAGTATTTGCAAATTGCAATTTCTTATTAATATTCTAGTTTGCTAGTTAGCCAAATTTCGTATTTCCATACAGTAATATTTCCAAACTAATCAAAACAGCGAAATATTTGACATCTATTTGCGACGTTGCCTACTTTCAGAATAAACGCTCTTAAGCCGTGAAAAGGATAGAAAGACAGACAGAGTTATGTCCTTTCATATTTACAATACTTGTATGGGTATGCATGTATGTACAATTATGTAGCTTTCAGTGTTCGTAGCATCATAATGATTGTTAAAACCTCCGTCATCTAGGTATTAAAAAATTATTAGGAATTTTAATTTTAATGTTAATAGTGGTGCTGGGACGTCGTCTATTCAGGAGCACTCCACTGATTCTAAGTGTTTTGTGTATAATAATAACCAAATTAAAAAAATATATATTATCTGATTTTTTTTAAAGAATATTCTGTTAATCAATAAAATAAATAAAAATAGAGTCATTAAAATTTCTCCAGGGTCGTAGTTATTTTTCAAGAACGCTATAAACTAGACAGAATTTGAATTTATAGCTACATTAAAGTTATTTTTGCAAATGTCCACGAAATACATTAAAAAATTTAATACCAGTAGCGTCTATAATAATTCTATAAATTATTGCAAATACCGAATATATATTAATTTACTAGTTGACGCTATGTTTTTTTTTTATGTGGGTTAGATACCTACTCACACTTACTTATGTTTTATTGTAACATAGCACCCAAACAAATAATTAAACTGAAAATAAGAGCATTGTTTTAATTAAGAAATAACATTTGGATTCTTCTTCTTTTCGTGTGGTTAGTGACTAACCTGGTATCAGAGTTTTAAAGCCGCCCATGGGCCTCTGACTTGGCTTCACATGCCATCGAGAAATATCTCTCAGGCATGCCGGTTTCCTCACGATATTTTCCTTCACCATTTTTAAAATGATAATTATACAATACGCACATGCATCCGAAAAGTCAGAGGTGCGTGGCTTGGGTTCGAACTCGAGACCTAGGACTTGGTAGTCCAACGGTCACACCACTAGGCTATACTGCTATTTGCATAATATTGTAGAGTCAACTTGTTATTTGCTATTCAGTGATATTGTATTCCCATCCTACTTTGGAAAGCTGTTGCTTTTTGAATTATAGTTGTACCAAAATTCAGTTCAGCAACAATAAATTCTGCGATCTTCAATTGTTAGATTCCCCAGAATCTACCCACAACTTTGTAACGCATACTTTTTATACACATCGAACATCTCCGAACAATAGTCGAATACTGGCCGAATGTCATATTGTTTCTTATTCCTTAAGCCTTTTTTATAAAAAAAAAATGTTTAAAGCTGGCCACCCCAGTGGCCAACGCATCCCAACATTTCGACACTAAAACTTTGATTTACGACTTTTGCCCGCCGATTGCGCACTAAAACAGCACTTACGTCACTTTCAATTTTAAAAGGGAACGTCTTCACACCGATTTGTAAGATGCATGTTGGGAAGATGCGTGAGTGAACAAAACTGTATATAGTATCAAAGAACTTCATATCTAAGCATTTTGAACACAAAATCCCATGAATACGATGACCACATCTGTTACCGCCCCGGTTCTATAGCGGCTGAGCGTTGCAAGCAGAAATAGTCCTTCCCGTATAGAGATATGAACTTCTTCGATGGTACATAACATCATGCCCGTATCCGCGAAGGATTAGGCAGAGGTGTACCTATAGTACAACCGCATTTCGCCAGTTATGTCTAAGTCCCATGTAATAGAGGGCGAACATATTGCCATCACCCGGGCACAAATATAGACTCCGGGCTGCTACTGAGAAATTCCAGATGGAAAAGCCCAATAACACTTTACTCGACCTGGGAATTAGAGTCCGGATTTGCCTGGTTGATGGAAATAGGCTCGCCCCCTATTACATAGAACTTAAACATAACTGGCTGGTACTATAGGTATACCTCTGCCTAACCTTTCGAGGAAGTAAGGCGTGATGATAGGTAAGTTATCATTTTGTACCTATTTGACTATTCGGAAAACTTCGTCATACTCGATTCGAATCTGATGTCGTCATGACAGTGGTTAAGGCCTCGCCCTTCATGCACGAGGTTGAGGGTTCAAGCAAATACTAATGTAACTTTTTCAATTAATATATGCTTTCTGAGTTTACCTTGGACATTACCGACATCGGTGAAGGGAAAACATCGTGAGGAAACGAGACTGAAATCGTGAGAGCGTTGTGCTCAAGACGAGTTGGCGATTGACTCTGCCTTTGCTCTGCAGTGGGTCAATAATGGGCTAGTATGTTCTATGTTATGTTATGGGGTTTGGTTTCCGCACTTAGTCCTACAGTGGACCATTGTGCGTGGGCCATAGCGGCCGTTGGTGGTTGCTCCAACCAGCCCACCTCCCTCCAGAAGTTTATTAAATCTCCTGGTCTGTTCAGAACATCTGTGAAAGACCTGGGTTTCCCGAGGGTCTGTGTTCTAATCTGGGTGACGCCTGTGCATTCAAAAAGCACGTGCGTGACGGTTTCCTCAGCCTCCATGCACGCCCTGCACAGAGGACTGTCCGTTATGCCTATTGTGTGAAAGTGTTTGTTCAGCGAGCAGTGGCCCGTGATGGTACCCGTCACCAGGCGCAGGCCGTTCCTATCCAGGCGTAGTAAACGCCGGGTTAATGGGCTAGTATTTTACTCGATTTACATACATCCATCTCTGCTTCATCTTTCTGCACACCTGTACAATTACACTTCGGTGTAAATGCAGATCGCCTTAACGCAAAGCTTTTTAACCGCCCTCGTTGTAAAACTGTGCGCGTCGCGATGGTCCGTGTTACGCAGTAAACTCGCCATTCTTACGCTGACGAATAACATATATTATCTATCATCTTAACATGCCTTTAGAGCTGCTAAGTCCTCCCGGATTTATGTTTGACTTGGCAGCAAATAATTATGAAACAAAACAGTAGCGAGAATGTTAACGTGCTTATTTATAGAGAGATATTATGTTTGAAATTATTGAGCTTTTTTCTTTCCTGAAAGATGACTACACTAAGATGATAATTGCTTGTGATTAAAAGATACATTTGGCATGAGATTAGGAACTTTTTAATACATGATGCAAAGAACACAGTCTAACACCCCTTCAATCCATTATATTTCATACTTTTTCCGGCATCATTATAAATTTCGGAATGCAATTCGTAAAACCAGCTGATATTTATAATTCTCATTTATCCACACCAAACTTCATCCAGCTAAATTATTTGGCAAACCAAGTGTGAACCTAAAAGGACTCAAAAATAAAAAAGCCAAAAACTCAAACGAATTTGAAATGCCCCTCCGGATGAGCTCACGACGCGTTGTATCTCATTGTCTTCATTGTACTGGTCAGTTGAAAGAAAATGAGCACGTTTCATTATACGCAGGGCTGACAGCCGATACGCACTTCCTTTCCACGCCATGTGGCCGGCAAAGCTATTTAATTTTAACATTATTATAACTGGTTAGCGATAAAATATTATTTTTAAATTATATCTTACGACACGTTAAGTATTGACTCGATTGAATTAGACTATGAAAGAGTTGAATGTGTTTTTATTAAGGCGGCACGGGTCAGTCTTGTACTGTATTATTAAAACCGGAAAAGTGTTCTAAATGCTTAGAAATATGAAACTTTAAAGTCAAATGAACGTTTGAATGAAAGATGGTTGAAATGTTTAGGTTCAGCTGTGTAACCTTGATTAATACATGGAGTTTGCTGTCCAAGGTCAAGGTCAAAAGATTTTGGAGTTACGACAGTCTTCACTTACGTGTTATCTATCTGACAGTGCACCCTCACCTTTAAGTGTCCCGTGTTTATGGACAATGTCTTCACCGACATCCGCTATAGGTGTAGGTAAGGGGTGGTTAAGAATATGGACCGTATACATGCTTTGGGGAGCTTCTCAACGTTTTTTACCTGTTTAATTTTCAGTATTTAGTAGGTAGCCAGATTCCCGAAAGTTCTGACAATCGGTCTAACATTCGTGCTCACGTCAATTAAGGGCTATGTAAGTCACATCTAGTTAGCCTAGAATCTGACCTCAACATAGTTGAGAAAAGGCTAGGTGGTTTTGAACCGGACCTGTATTATTTGAAATCAATAGTTTAAATACGTTGGTAAAACATAACTTCAAATACAAAGCTAATTACTTGGACGGTAAGCGGATGTACTTAAATACAAAACCCTTACTACCTAACAGCAAAACATCATTTAATTACTTCCTCCATCGAACGGCTCAATCAATTCATTATGGAATTCTCATAGAAGGATAAACAAAAGAGTCTTTATTCCTAAGTATGTACTCAACCGTCCAGGCGTGGTCCGATGACGTAAGTACAAAAACGTAAGCAATAATTAAACGACCTAACTTATAATTAGAACAAAATACATGATAGCTTAAAGACTTCTATAGAACAATGATTTGCTAATAAAACTTTGAATTTTATGTAGGTGAAATAAGATTGGTTTTTGTAAAACAATCCAGGTGCATAAAGCGCTGAGCATTTTATTCATAAATCGAATTCATCAAACTTTTAAATACTGGCTGGATTTACAATAGTGTTCCAATATTTATAATTATTGGTATTATTGGTTCAAAACTTACAGAACATTTTGATATTTTGATGGCTTCTGGTTAACACTATTGTAGAAATAATGATTACACAAAATACCTAATATTTTAGCTCTAAATATAAACTTCGCATATTTTATTACAATTTAGGATAATAATGATGTTTTTATTAAACCTAATTACTATTTCATTTCTCTTACATGATCGTTATTAATATGCTTTTTAAAATCAACAGGAAAACTATTCATTAAATACAATAGAAGTCCACAGAAAATATAATAAAAATTGAACGATATAACTCATATCGAATAAAACAATGTATAAGATATCTTTGCACTAACTTCGAGACAATATCTCAGGAGCTCGCATTCCTGTTTACTCCATATCTGTAGTATCGAAGCGAGATGAGGCGAAGTGAGATTTATGATTCAGAAAAATCTCTTAATGGACCATCGAGCGCATGGTCCGCAGTGATAAATGTGCAATTTCAACTTTAAGAATGCAAGCACCAAGTTTTGACTTGCCATGATATACTAACTTACAAATGTTCACACTATCCGTGATTAACGTTTAGCTTTATAGTTGTTTTATTATGAAAGTGACATTTTGTTCTTTGTCGTTTTGTCGCTTCGAGTTTTGAATTCGTGTTCGCGAATGAACCCTAATTGAATTTGTGATGATGTTGTTTTTTAGAATGACATTTGAATATTCTATTTTCATTTGTTTTTTTTTTGTGTGTTTTCTACCATAAGTTATACTTAATGGCAGTCTTTGAAGAAGATTACGACAAAGATGAGCTTGGGCTCTAAGTAAAACAAAAAAAAATAAGATAAGTACTTATAATTAAGTTAATCACGCGAAGCAAATACTCAATGTGATTTGTAAACTCCATAAATCAAAATAAAAACAAAATTAACATTGTTCAGTGGCACGATCATTTTAATTACAGTACTTTGTAAGATATAATGCGTCTCGAGACAAAGCGATGTGACATTAACGTCCTCCACAAATTGGGAGACTTAAGTGCTCTAGCCGAGGACATAAACAATACGCATGGCTGTTTCAGGCAAAACACTCCACACTATAATTTTTCCACATTCATACAATAAGGGCCGCAGTCAATGAGTCTAGTCTGATACTTCCACAAGTAAAGTTTGTACGCACACAGACGCACGCCCCACTCGTTAAAGCTCCAAGTGATCGCGTGCAGAAAGCTCCACACACGCACACCGCCGCATGGCCGGCGCCCTAAGCTGTGGTCAGTACTAACGCAAACTGTGTGACGGACACACGAAAAACGAGCTGAAAACGGAACGCAAAACTAACAAAATCAAAAGAATATTTACATTAGCACGCGGAACGTTCCGTTGCAAGCAGACTCGTCGCGTCCGAGCCGCGTATGTAAATGTTCTGCGCTTGTGTTAGTTTATGATCATCTGTCAAAAGTCGGATACATGTGACGTTTCGCGTCTGAAATGTAAACAAAAGTTGTTCGAGTCTCGAGGTATTCATTTGGACGTTATTTACGATCTGCGATGAGTATGTTACGTGAGTTATGAACTTGCATACGTTGAATTAATTGCGGCAAAGTGTTGCTGACGACCCTTTGGATTGTTTTTGTATTAGTAAGTAGTGAAATGCAACTTGTTTAACTTTCATGTTTCTTGAGACAAATTTGTACGTAAATAGAGGGATGTTAACGCTCTTAACCGTTTAGTTTTGTGTATGAAATACGTTGTTAGTTACATGTAAAAATATATATGAAATTGCCCTGTCAGCTGTCATAACCAACAACTGTTAATTTAGTCAATTGAACCTTTGTTTAGAAGTTTGTTTGATAACGTAATGTTGATGGGTGATTTTAGCTCATTCTGTATTCTTTTTTTAGAAAAGCACTGAAGTTATTTTAGTTAGAATACTGTGACAATTTGCATGATTTTATGGAATTCTCTCTATTAACTTATTGAAGCAGACTGCAAAATATAGACGTTTCATTTCTGAATAAGTACCAAACCCATATGTCACGTACGTAATGAATATTTTTATTTTTATTTAACACTATAGTACATATACATTATTTTCGTTACAATTCGACCCTGAAAATAAAAAACATCACTTTTTAAAAAATAAGTTCTATTTCATATTTTTTAGAAACACAGGCAGTTCACCGCATATGACACATCTATAAAGTTCCATCGTTTTTCATACTAATTTTCAAAGAAAAAGTAATTATAAATAAAGTTAATTATTAATTGCAATCGGTGATTCTTCATTAGAGCCCGATGTGGTAATCTCATAGCCACGCCACTAATCCTTAGGGTGACGTCCGGTTACATTTATGTGATGCTAGGGTTGGCACTTGAGGTAATATAGAGGTGCAGTGGGAACATCATAATCCATTTGATAAATTATAAAAGTATTAGTGTATGTGTTTGTCTATGTATTTAGAAATTTAAAGCTTTAGATTGAAGGTCTACGAAGTGCTACGAAATTGCTACGCCATTTATCTACTATACATTGTAACAGTGAATCAATTTTAATGCCCCCCCTTAAGACCTAGGGGGGACCAATTGGGGGGGGGACCAATTGGGGGGGGGACCTATTTTTTGATATTCAGGTAGTTCATGACCTAAAGAGATGACATAAAGAATATGAATTCAAAATCTCGACTTATTAAAAAGTTCTCCGTTCTGGTTTTGGTAAAATAAAAGAATAATATTAGAATCAATCTCGGTCTTCTGAAAGTTATTTAAGTTATTAAATGCTTGCGTATGAATTGTAATGCGCAATCAGGTAAGTATATTTTTTCAAAAAAAGAATTATATTTTGGTTTGTGGTTTCCTCTCAAAGTTACAAGTAGGCACTCCATTGACGGCACTTGAAGTTAATGAGTCATGGTTTTGTTTCTCAAAATTATTTCTCAGACTATTTGGTATACAGGAAAGTTATTAAAAAGCTTTAGCTAGCCAATGCATTCGTGAACTTTAATCTCCTTTAATCTTTAAAAAAAATCCGCTATAATAAAAAAAAAACTCTGAATTTATTTAGAATTGCAATGCAGAATCCACCAACCCTTGGTCCCACTTGTGCCAGCCCTACACGAACACACAGACAGGGTTTACGTACAAATATTTGAATGTAGGCGTGCGTGGTGACAGTGTGCACCTCCCCTAGTGACACCCCGGTCGGTTATAATTGCATTCCACTAAAATATGACTCTTGAGTTTATCTAGTGGACAGCAATCGATATGTGCACTCATGTATGTACAAGGTCCTTGGTTAGGACCTTTTAAAATAAGCCTGAAGTTTGAAAAGATCGAGTTTTTATGACCAGATTTATACTTGAAAAAGTCATAATTCTCTTGCTCTTATGCTAATTTATTTAGCGTCGGCAGAACATGTCATTTTCTTCCATACTTATCTTGTTCTTCTCTTTTATTTATACTGAGAAGTATGAAATTAAAAAAACATCTAGATTTTCAAACTTATTTGGAACAGCTACCTAGCTCAATTGACTCAACAAATCTTATGAATCACACAGCTGTATCATACTAATTTCCTTCAAAACCACCGACGCTAATAAAAAGGACAATAAAAAGATAAATCCTGTTAATCAAGAAAACAAAAACAACATAAAAATGTTAATTAAAACAAAACAAACAAACAGAAGAGGTTATTACGCTCATTAACAAACGTTAAGGAGTTTTATTAGAACAAAAACCATCCGAGGAGGAGACAATATACACTCTTAGAAAGGGGGACCTTAAGTGGCGCGCGGACGTTACAGCATTTTCTTAATTTCTTAACCACTACACTCACACGCAGCGGGATAAAATTAAGAAAACATTCACCACATTAAGCGTACACTATTTATGGTTATATTTGTACGGTTACCCGACTAAATCTAATAGTTGTCTAGCAGAACAAACGCTAAGGTGCAAGCCACACTCTCGCAGCGCCCGCCTTTTTTATTTGGGTGTCGGGTGAGTTCGTCTGAAGGTTGGACGTCTAATGAAATGTTCTACGTAGGAGTTTCGGATATCCTATGTAATTAAACAGGTGTCTCGTGGACTTAGCAAAGGTTCGCTATAGCGGTGACTTTTCCTTTTAATTAACTTGCCAATTACGTGCTAATCAAATTTTCGTAGCGCTAACTGCTACGAGCAATTAGTGCTACTCTTGAGATGGCTACAAAAACTTTTATTAGTGGAATAACCGTGTTTGCTGTATGAAAATGATATCACAGAGAGTGGCTGAAGAAAAACAAACCCTATCTAACTATAGCGATATTTTCTCAGCGGAAAACTCCTTAACCGACGACGTCTTAGCGTCCAGCCACGAAAGCAATAAAGAGCGCAGGCTTCCACGTTCATTAATTAACCCCCACTCCTCCTATCTCTTTCACACTTAAGCAAACTATTTGTAAATGAGCGGACCTCTCTTTCGCCCGAGCTTTGCGCAAAAATTAACTACTACATGTTCCGCTTTCGTGGAATTCACACATGGAACAAGAATGCATATGCACGCGTTTGGACAAGCAAAAAGACAGCTGAAGAGCCTTTTCCTTATCTTGGGAAATTGGTGTTAATTACAATTATGGTAAGGTAGAGTTTTGTGTGGTTTAATTCTGTTTTATATAATGTTTCTAATGCGACGTTCGGTCACGTGTGGTTAGTTTCCTATCCTCGTGTAATAAATCTCTTACTCCTCGTAATTACAATGTTCTTGTCTGTTGTGTGTTTTCATTAAGGGTGAGACACATAGATGTAGTTTGGCAAGTTATTTCATCAACTATATTGTAGCGAAAAATTGTGGACTTCCAACCCTTGTATTAATTTTCTCGAGGAAAAACTTCTAAACAAGATTCAAGGTTACCGGCCTGAATTCATAACTACTCTAAGGAAACTTATTTTTTGTGCCCAAAATAAAAGAATGATATAAATATTTTACTTGACTAAACTGACCCTATTTTTATGAGGCACACCGAAGGCAAGATATTTTAGTCTGATTTATTAATGCGATCAGAAATCAATGTCGTAAACTTTTTTCCCAAAAAAGACTTGAATTTATTTGCTGAAGTGTTTTAAGACTTCATCGAGGTACAAAAAGATTCAGAAATTCAAACATGAAATAAAAACCCCTTTTTTTTTTCTTAGTTTACGGACGATGATTTGAAGCAATTAAAGGATTTGTAGAAATTATTCTGATCAAATCAGCTGAAAATAATAATACAGACTCATAGGACGAAGGATGTAGAGACAACTTAGTTGGAAATTCTTGGAAAGCCCAGTATGATGTGATGGAGTGATATTACATAATATTATCTGTTAAGACATTGAAAAAAACATAAAAAAAGTTCACTTATGAACAACAACTACAGTATATTAAAATAATGCACTTTAATGGCATTTACAGTACCTAAATTTTTTTTCCAAAAAGATTTCGCTACTTTTTTTTTGGAGTTCTTGAAGTTAAGAGGTCATTAATAAAGTGACTTGAATAGTTACATAGTTTCAACCCCATTCATGAAAACTTGACCTGAATCTGTCGGTCGATTCTGTAAAAATATCAACGTGAAACTTAGGTGAAGTGAACGTGAAGTGAGCTGTCACTGTCACAAATCGACCGGCAGGATGCTAGGGATTAGCACTATTGACAGCTCACTTCACGTAAGTTTCACGATGATATTTTTACCGAATCGACCGGCTGTTGTCGGTTTTATTTATTTATAATTTATGTCTAAACAAAAGAACAACCAATGATCATTTGACCATAAGAAATAGCAGTGACATTAAAAATCAAATCCGATTAACTAAAATTTTTATGTTGCCATTCAAAACTCCCAAACAGGCAGTTAAATAGAGGCTCATAAATAAAATTTCGACATCAACAACAGATCGCACACACGAACAGACGCGCGAACATGTTCATTAAAGGATTACGACCATCTAAGCTCATTCATGCTCTCCTCTATCGCACGAATTGTCTGCCAACATCAAACTGTATCGCATCCGACGCGACGGCGATAAATTTATTCCCATCCTTTTCACTACCCTGTATACAACCTCATTTGCGTATGTAGCCCCCTTAAATTCGAAATTAGAAAAAAAAATGTGACAGTTAATTGTTGAGTGAAGAAAAGTTTAAAAAGTTCCGATTTTCAAATTTAAAAAGTTCCTAATTTAAATGTTTGAATCGCGGATTGTCGCGCGGTGTCGGGTCTGTTCGTCCCTGTCGCTCGTCATGGGCGGCGGCGCGCGTCTGGGCGGGCGGTATGCAAATGCCTAGCGCCGCGGTGGTGAGGGTTCCCTGTGTGTGTGTCTTGTACCATTGGCCGCGCTAGAACGGCCAACTTCGCCACCAGTTACGGTTGTTTTTCGTTCCGTTTCTAATTAACTTCCGTATATTCTTAAAGTAACTTTTCTCATCTCGTTCTTTTACTTTTTCCGCACTGTTTTGTTAACGTTAAAACGAACGGTTGTTATGTGAAATACGCTCGCGTGTGATATGCGAAAGTTGCATTTTTTTGTCGAATTTTCGTGTGTGTTTATTTTGCGAGGCGTACCGTGCTCGGTTTCGGTTCCTTAATATATGTAAATGCGCCCGTTTTGAGTATTATCAACATTTCCTAAATACAGAGTTAGTTCTCAGTGTCACGACAATGTTTGACGAGTGATTTCTGAATGTAAACGCTTTTTGTAAACGAACGCCATCATAATCTTTGGCCCTGTTAGTAACTTCGCTAAAATGTTACTTTTATTGCTTAAAGAGTGAGATTTTACGAGCTTTAAAAATAAATTACCCGACTTGGACGGATAATCGTATCTTCCGAGAGTTCGCGAGTGAATAATATTATTCCTGATTAGTGTGCGATGGTAAATAAATCGTCTAAATTAAGTATTTGAATAATACAGCTTAAGCGATTACCGTACGTGACCTTTCCGTCTTGTTCTTAACGCCAAAAGTAAAAAATAAAGCTACTAATTAAGAACAACAAATCGTGCGACTTTTCCGGTCGCCAACGACGATTATAAAACCATTAAAAAAATAAAAACCGCTTTCGATAAAGTCAAAGCTCTATCATAAATCACGCGTCAAACAATTACACTTGTAAAAAAATAAAAACGATTCCCGTCAACCGATCGACTTGAGAACTGTGCGCAAACGTGATACATACGTGAACAAATTATTTGTGCCAATAAGGTAGCATTAATCTCTTACAAAACGAACAAATCCACCAAATGAATGCCGACACGCAACTCTACGTGCAAAATTTTATTTATTTTTTAATCGTAAAAGGTGGGAATTAATCCTCGGTTTATGGCAACACCGATACCTTTTAATTGCTGCTTTGACAGACGTTTAGGGCTCTCATCAACGGAGTTTCGGGTGTGGTCATAACAAACTTGAACATTGACAGTTGGCAATATATTTTTATAGTTTTTACTTGAGGTGTTGTTTTTATTAGTGACCAATTTATTTGCAACAGTCTGTAGGGCCGTTGTGGGCTGCAAATTAGAAAGTTTATGTGCGAATGAACGAGAGATATCGTAAATTATATCGACGGGTTAGCGACTGCGAGGATGCGCATTTCGAAAAGGGCGATTTTAATTAGCCCCCAAATGATTTACAAGCCATCAAAGTAACGTGAATAAATCTCGATGTTATACAAAACGAATCAGGGTTGCTATTAAAATATAACACTGCCTCTGTTTCTGGTGTACCGCCAATTTTTATTGCTAAATGCATTTTTAGTATTAAATTTTTTTAGGAGATTTGGAATTCGTTTTTAAATTGGGAGTTTAATTAGATATGCTTTGGAAGTGCCCATAAAATATATCCGAATAATTAGCAATCATTGTCATCTAGAGGAAGTAGGCAAATATTAAATATTCGTAAACAAAATATATTTGTAGAAATCAGCAAAATATGTGGCAACTTTCACGCACTTTAAAAAGACCAAAACGCAAACGATGACTAACGTTCCATACAAAAAAGGCACAACCAACAACTCACACACTGTTAACGTCGATTCATTTCGATTCTCGATGCTACTTTCATCAATATCGATATATTTCACTTCTGTCTTAGTTTAAAACAGCGATCGTGATCATACAACACGACGGTTTCATATATAAAATTTATCGATAAATCGCCAGGCTCGCATAATGTATGTTATTCGAATAAAAAAAAATACGGGGTGGATGGCAGGCGACGAAAAGTATTCGACTCGGAATGCACTTTTGCATAAACAATGCCCTTTTGTTTAGAGAAAGTATTTCACATTTTAACCTCGTGAGTGATTTATTTTTGTATGATTTATAATGGCGACCACCGTGTCTTGCGTCGGGAGATATCGAGTTTGTTGTCGCAGGCCTTCTGGTCTCATTGTAATCAAGTTAACGAAATGAAATATTAAATAAACTTTAAAATGTTGGCAATGAGATGAAATCTCCAGCTTAACGAACCTTATGAATATATAACAAACCTTTAAAATCAAAGGAGGTTCAAGGAGTCAAATTTAATTTTCTATTCCCATATTTATTGACCTGTGACTTATTAAACCTTATTTCAGTATTTGCACCAAAAACGTTCGATTCTCACTGCTAAAATAAAACAGTAATTTTCCCGTACGACCGAAGTCAGATTTGGAGTCATTTAAAAACGTACAATTTGACTCCACAAAAACATAGACTACAGATTCTCCCACGCAGACACGACATCTTATTCATTCCCTTATTTTCTCTCAAACAGCAAACTTTTTAATCGTAACTTAGTAACAAGTATATGCATAGAGAAGCTAATAGACTGAACTGAAGTGACTGTGTTTTCATATGTTAACGAACAAAGACTTCTAGACAACGCATGGCTATGATAACATGTACCAACGCTCCTGGTTTAAAGGTAAGAACATGACATATATATCAATGGAAAACTAAGTGCTGAATTTGCAATAGTCAGTTAACTTTGACCTGAGGATCAGTTCAACATATTTTCTATAAAAAAGTTGTCAAACCGCCATATTTATTCTTCAGATAAGAGTTATCTAACGATTGAAAAATCGGTCATAAGTCTAATAATAAAAATATAGCTATATTTCAGTTAGCTAGTTTTAGTCATCTCATTTATATATTCACAGAAAGGATTTCAGCAAGAAATAAATAGTTTTATTGACAGTTGAAGACCAAAGACATTATAATTACATTTGATCAAAATGTATTGCCACCCTAAATGTATGTATTCTAACAGAAAGCAGGCCTGTGTCCACGTAGTGGGAACATTATAGGCTGATTCGTCCTTGAAATTAGTCAAGAAACAAATGAATTATTATTTTCAGCGAGTTATTCCAATTTCAAAACATGCCATGTTCACAAGTGGTGCAAATCGATTGGTGAGCAGAATGTATAATCCGTTTTTTCTCAATATCCTGTAAGCAAAAAAACAAGAAAGATCAAAAAGCAAACAAAATATGCTTCTCAAACCCATAGAACCTTTCAATCGCTGTCACCCTTTGACCACATTATTTGTTAATACATTCTCCTGTCACCTCCGTCCAGCCCACTGAGCTATCACTACCAAACGAAACCCTTCAATTATCATGTCATGCTTTAAAACTACCACGGAGGTGACAAATTTTCACCTCGGTACTGTAATAAACGGTTGTTTGTCTTTAGGTTTTAGAGTTAATTCTAGATAATTGTTAGATTTAGAGACTTGGCACACGTGAACTTGAAGTTCTGTGATAGTACTAAGGTAGAGGCGTATTTCGGTGTTTTGTTTTGAGGATTAAGGACTGTATCTACATGCTAAATAATGGACAGTTTGGAAGATATGTATTTGATATACGCGTGATTTTACCAATACTAATAATAATAATAATAATAATAATGTTTATTATCAAAAAGCCAAATACAATTTGTCCGTCTCAATCAAACAAAAAGAAAACAATGAAGCACTATGCATTATTTGAGACAGAGTGAACGTCTGTGTCTGTGCTAGTATAAACTGTGTTACAGACACAGGCGCCTTCCTCTTACAGTTCATTGATAATTTGCTTCACTTGATAGGAGTTTTGGTACGCATAAATCTTAAGTTTAACGTATGTAGGTACATAACACTTATTAAAATTTTATAAAAGCAAGGAATGGTTATGCGAGGTGTGGGTGTATGTGTGTGTATATGTGTGTGTGTGCGTGTGTGTGTGTGTGTGCGTGTGTGTGTGTGTGTGTGTGTGTAAGTGAGTGTGTGTGTGTGTGTTTAGTTGTGTGTTTCGTATATGTTACAGTTTAGAATAAATAATAAAGGAGCAGTTTAAATATTATATTTTTAGATGCGTTAGTAAGATTTCCTTGCAAAGAGTTGTTCAGTCTCATCGTAAGTTAACTTTTGAAGAAAACTACTAACTATAGTTTTACATTTAAATTTAGGTAAAGAATATACGTTGCAGGTTTCGTTTATAGTATTATAAAGGTGGCTGCTAAGACACGGGTAGCTTCGCCTCGCCAGAGCAGTTTTGGTGGTGACAGGTGGGCAGACAGGATCTTTACGTCGTTTATTTTGCTGTAGTAACCTTGGGTCATAGGTCAATGACGAGTGTACACGTAAAGTGATGTTAAGTGCACAGAGCTGTCGGACAGTGAGTACAGATATGTCTTTATAGAGCTGGGTAGTCGGGTACCGATAAGGTTTGTGAAGCATGACTTTCAAGACAGCTCTTTGTGCCCTCTCAAGGCGAAGCAAATACGTTTTAGGTGTACCACCCCAGACTGATATGCAATAGGTAAGAAGTGACTGAGCTAAGGCAAAATAAATAGTTTTTAACAAGGGGTCGGCAACTACTCTTCTTAGTTTCTTCATAGGGAACATTAATTTACGAACACGCGTAACTGTCACACTGATATGCTCTTGCCAACTCAATGTGTTATTAATGTGCACCCCCAAATATTTAACACAAGAGGTTCTATGTATAGTAGGGCAGCTGCAAGGGGGCAGTAAAGAGTGACAAGTATGGGCTTTAACGTCTGGCATACTTGGCTGTGTAGCAGAGTTCGCTGAGAAAGGGACATAGTGGGTTTTAGATATATTTAGCGTAAGTAAGTTCAATGAAAGCCAATCCATCACTATGCTAAGAGCATTTTCAGCTGCGTGGTGAGCAGATTCCCATGTCTCTCCACTTATGATAAGCGCAGTGTCATCTGCATATACTACTATCTTGCAGTTTGGGATTGACAGCTGACACAATCTGTTTACAAACACAAGAAAAAGGGTGGGACCAAGCACGCTGCCCTGTGGTACGCCAAAGGTCAGATTCACATCGTCACTGATGTAGTTGTCTACCTTAACTCGTTGATTACGGTTTGTGAGATAGTCACGGAAGAGGTTGAGAGTGATATCTCTTATCCCCAAACTTTCTAAACCATTTATAAGGATGGGAGTAGAGACCGTGTCGAAAGCTTTGGCTAAATCAAGAAATATACCTATAGTTTTAGTCCTAGAATCAAGGTTCTTAACAATTCGGCTTGTCAGTTCAAGAACAGCGTCCTCTGTTGATACGCCTCTCCTAAAACCGTATTGGTTTGGCGCAATTATGTTGTTGCATTCAAGATAGCTAAGCAATCTTTTGTTCAGAACCTTCTCCATAATTTTGGACAGTGTGGTGAATACAGATATAGGCCTATAGTTCTCAACACGGTCACCATCCCCACCCTTAAACACTGGTGTGACTAATGCCTTCTTAAAAGTGTCGGGGAAAATACCCTTTAAGATACATAAATTACAGATATGGGTTATTGCTGGAACAAGTACATGTTTGGCAGACTTAATAACCGAGGCTGGTATTCCATCGTGACCTACTGCACAATTATGTTTTAAATCTATAATTATATTTTCTATTTCTGAGAAATTTGTATACTGGTAGAACAGGCTGCATCCAGCATCTAAGTACCTACCTATATTATTTTTTTTATAATTAGCAACAAACTGCTGGGCAAATGCATCATTTTGCCTAGTTATATCCAGTAGTTACTTCTTTGCCCGTATATGCAGTTCTTTATAAGTTCTACCAAGTCTAAATAATTTTTTTGACATTGAATATGCATACGAAACCCTTCAATTATCTTGTCATGCTTTAAAACTACCACGGAGGTGACAAATTTTCACCTCGGTACTGTAATAAATGGTTGTTTATCTTTAGGCTTTAGAGTTAATTCTAGATAATTGTTAGGTTTAGAGACTATTGGCACACGTGAACTTGAAGTTCTGTGATAGTACTAAGGTAGAGGCGTATTTGGGTGTTTTGTTTTACGATTAGTCTGTGTTGACTTGCTAAATACTTACTGGTTGAATAGTTGCAGCATTCAGTTACCTGCTTATTATCCGATTAGGAACATAACTGGTGCCATTTTTTTTATTTTAACAGTTAAAGGTATAGGGTACCTAGCATTATCAATCAGGAGTATAATCTTCTCTAGCTTCCTTGTCGTCTCTTTAATGCTTTGAGTAAACTCAAAGTATGCAGATCTTTTTTTTCATTTATCAAGTTTTTAACCGACTTCCAAAAAGGAGGAGGTTCTACTTTCGTAGCGTATGTATGTTTTTATTTATCCGCCGTTTTCTCCGTCAATTGTGGACCGATTTTGAAAATTATTATTATGTATAAAAGGGTAGCCTTTCAAGTTGGTCCCATATAAATTTTATCAACTTTGCTTGGATAGTTTTTGAGTTAGCTTCAATAATACGTATTTTTCCCACTTAGTATATGTGGACGATATGATGATAACTTCCTGTCTCTCTTATTTACATAGCAGTTAGTGGTATTCAAATTTGTGTGTGGGTTAGGTACCACAGCTAAAAGGTGATAAATAAAATCTTTTTACAAAAAAAAAACAACGACTTAAAAAAAAAAACACTACTTAGTGAAAAATAACTTTAATTTCGGCAATCAGTGTCTTTGGCTTTGAATTTTCGTTTTTTGCCACCGACTTCTTATTACGTTTTTATTACATTAAATATTCTATGATAAACTGATGATTCTCTTCATAAATATAAAATCACCAGTCCTAAATCTTATTATACATACACCAAAAAGCAATGGGTAGATGAAGACATATTTCAATTTAGTTTTTAGTAAAATCTCCTAAACATCGAGAACAGACCCAAGAAACAAAATGGTGTTATCCCCATAATTGGTTTCATTTGATAAATATTCAATACCCGTAATTAAGCCTCGAGATTAACCATAAAAATAGTAATATTTTAAGATTTGTCCACCGTTATGAAGATTTAACGGGGCATAAAAATGATACGGCCTGATTTATACCTCTTGCATTCCTAATTAGTAATTTAAGAAATGAAATTAACAGATTAATGTCTTTGTCGCCCATATTAATGCTATTGGATTGCCCACAATTTATTTTATGGGGCATATTAAACGAACAATCGCCGTAAACGTACCTGTATTTGAAATCGTAATCTTAAATAATATGCATATTAATCAAGCGGAGTTCTTTGTCATTCTTTAATTTTAATGGCTTCCAAAAACAAAATATTTCACAAAAACTTAAAATTTAAGAGCGTAAATAAATGATTACAATTTGTCCGCTCATCAAAACACATCAATAAAATAATAATCGATAATTGATGGGCACATCACTAACTTATTAAAGAAAAAAAAAACAAATTATAGAGTAAACAAATAATGAGACGCGACAATAATTATTATTCATAAATCGAACAGACACGATAATCGTCCGCGCGCCATCTTGCCAGCGGCGGCCAAATGTTTCCGCTTTAATTTCTCCAGTAATTTGGTGTTTCCGGTCTCAGCCAATCCGTCCCGTCAGTCGGCCGTAATTATATTATTTCGGCAATAAATTATCGAATTTTGAATACAAAAGGTGGTTAAAAAGATGGCCTCTTTAATTTTGGGTAGACACAACAATAAGCTCTGATGCGATCGAACGATCTTACGAAGATAAATGTATGAGCTGTAACAGAACTTATAAAGTAAGTAGTCATAAAATCAATTAAATGTTTTATGTTCATAACTGTCATAAAATGTACGTACACTGTGTACGTTTTATTCAAGTTTTCAATGTTAAAATAATAATAAACATATTTTAGAGGTTTAAAAGATGTCTTTTAATTCTTATTTTCATGAAGACAAGTGCAAAATTAAACTTTTTGGGCATTCTCATAAATATTGTCAAGGATTTTTAACAAGCATTAGTAAATTATATTTAAATGTATTTCCACTTTATGCCTTCGTTATTATTTCTCTAAAATACTATTACTGCATATTCAGATCATTCAAAAAACTTTGCAAAACAAGCCTCAAATAGTGAAGTGACGTCAAGTTTTATTTCAATCACATAAATCGATATCGAGCGATCGCTTGATTCGATTAATTCCGTTGGAAATTAACGCGGCGGGTAAGCAACGGGTATCGACACCGACGCCGTAACCATGGCAACGCGCCCCATACTTACAACGCACTAATTATGCCACACTGATTGCTTTTCACTTTTTTTTCTGCCCCACGAGAAGTATATGCCAACCACCCTATACTCGGGTAGTGTTCGGCAGTTTTTATCGATTTTGAATTTATCGACCGTATTGCAACCCTTCTTAAAATATGTTGATTAGGATGTTTGCTGTTCATTTTGGTGCTTGTTTAGGTTAAGTTTTAAAGGGAATTTTGTTCGAAGAATCGCTTGAAATAACAATGTAGAAAACTGGTTTTATTCCAGTTAAAGTTGCAGTGAAATTGTAATTGTAAACATGCATATTCTTGCACCTACTGATAATTTATTTCCTAAAACATCACTCGGATGATAAAGAATGACTAGTGATTTATCCTCACCTTTTAATTATATTATTTATAACATTAACAATCAATGCTGAGCGATAACCAAAATGCATTATATCGATAAAATCGGCGTTCTCTATAAACACACAGTGACTTTGCATTCAAATGTTGATGACGTCATGTCGATCGATTCAAGGAAACGGGTCATTACACTGTTTTTATTCGTCACACTGATTAATCAAGTGATTAATTATACAGTTTCTATTAGGACACGACGGGTTGCCGCTTTTTTGTGTACCTTTGAATAGAATGCTTGTTTAATGTGCCTAGTGGTTAAAATAAATAATAAAGAAAAACATACATCGTTCGTCTACTAATGAGGTCGACAACACATTATATTACGAAACTATAATTTAGTAAGTACTCCACGCAATCTATTCGATATATTTCACTACACTAAACCACAGGCAATTTCTCATAATCTTATAAAAAAAATCGTTTTTCAAATGAAAATTAGCTCCTCTCATTTAGGAACACTAAACCGAATCGATTTGTAACTGGCCGTTTCGCGATTCGAGTTGACCATTGATCAGATAGAACAACCCTGACCTTGCTCAACGGCACACATACGCGGCACACGCACGCGAGCGGCTGTTGCACACTATGCGAAAACTGTTGTTACTCCACTAAATCGGTACTTACGTAACGTTCTGTATTGAAAAAATGGTGAAACGGATTGTAAGTTATAAGGTAGGTAAATGTTAGCGAAGCTTTCGCCTAGTGTTTATTTATAGAAAAATGTTGAGTTCTTAATTTGAATTTGCAAAGTAACTTCAATGAATTGCTAGTATAATCAGAATTATCAAAATATGGGAGAATGCAATTATGTAATCATCATTCAAGTTGGCAAATTTATATCAGCATAGGAGTTATCTTTATGAGGCGTTATGTAGATACTACTTAGAAAATATTATAAATCTCGCACCGCATTTTCTTAACTTAAAGTTATTAAAGTTTCAAATTTGAGTACAATCCTGAAATAAAATAGAAAGTATAATAAAAGAATTACATTAATCAATGAGAAAACAAATCCCATTAGAGCTTATAGCAAAACACTAAAAGAAAAACAAGAATAAATTTCTCAATCGACTAAAATCTTGTCCGATAGTTATTCGATTCAACGAAGAAATTTAAGTCTCCCTTAATAAAATCTCCAGAAGTCCCAACACCGATTAACATTTCAGCAATCACAACAGTCTGGTAGCACGCGATGGGCACACGAACGAAACCGAGGGAAATAACTATATCTAATTCCGTATAAAAGTTCAATACATTGATTTTTTTTCTTTTAATTCCTTTAATGCGGGCTATCACTGGTCATTAAGGCACGTGTGTGTGCGTACCCACTAATAATAATGTCGTATCGTGTGCATTCGCAACACACTACATAATTAGTAAATAGGGTCGATATTATTAATGAGGGGGGGTGCTAGGTGGCGGGGGGATGGTTATCTACTCAAGCTTTTGTGTTCTTTTTCTATAGATGGCGGACTATTGATTGTTTAGTCGATACTTCAGTCGGCCTTTAATTATAGGGGCTAACTGGCTAACTGACGTGCACACCTTTCTTGACACCGTAATGGCGTCGCGGCGACGGCAATAATTTTCCAGTAATTATTCATTTGGACAACTTTGAATAGTTGGATCAAGTTTTATTGGTATTAAATTCGTTATTTTAGTTTGTGATTAGTTTTTGTTCGGGTCGGCTATTATGTTTTAATTTTGTTGTTTGGTTTCATTTAGTTAGTGAGGATAAATTATTATACTAAGCAAGGTTCTTACTGAAATAAAATTCAAAAAAAAAACATGCACAGAGTACCTACTTACCTAACTGCTATGAGCTTCTCAGAAGAAAAAGTGAAGAATAAACTTAAGTAAAAAAAGAACTCATGTCTGACTCTTCTCAAAACTGGTCTGAAGCTCCTAAAAGAGTACCTAATTAAACGACAAGCGTTTCTATTTTCAGAATCCATTCATAGCCATTACAGAAGCTATTTCTAAATCCTAATTAATGTAAATAAGACTCTCTTAGGTACAAAAACTTTGGTACTTAATTAGTACTAATAATCTAACAGGTATGCTTCACCAACAAGTTTCTCTTAAAGACATGAATATCTAATAAGAAATAAGGTTCGCATCAAACAGACATGTGAAGAGACGCCCGGTACTTCACTGATTAATAAGATGGGGTTGCGCCAAGCAAGGGGTACCAAACCACCCCACGCGATCACCCTAGCGCCTTACCCACGAAACAAAAAAAAATGTGACTCATCAACGCACACCAACAAACAACAACTCACACCGACGCACACATAACGAAAACAGCGTAAAAACCACACATGAATTGAAATTAACAACCTTATTATAACCGCAAAAGGTTTTATTTCCCTTTCCCTCCAAATGAAGTTCTTTCGCTATTAAGTAAACTAGGTCTCCTATAATCGTTCATTATCGCACACATGGATGTTCCATTCACGTATTGTCCACACATACAAGTACATATGCGTTAATTATATCGGAAAGTGGTGGGTAGGGGGCTGCTTGATTTGATTAATTCTAGCTGGAGCCGACGGCCTAGTTGGATATGCCATAAACATTGGAATATTCCGCCTTCTCTATCGGGCCCAGTTAGCCGCTAATTGGTGATTTCTCAGACAATACATGATTATATTGAAGCATTCTTACGTTCATAATAAATGTAAATAGCCTACGTTTTTTTTAAGGGGTGTAGAGAACCCCAAGCATCAGTAATGCGGGGGTGTCTTGGTACCGCTTGGAACTATTTAAGTACCTTCATCGATAAGCTTAAAAATGTTCAATATTGTAGTGACCGTGTTTAAACCCATGCTCAAAACAAGACTACACTTATCATCACCCTATAATATAAAATTAACCTCTTCCAAAAATACTGTTCTAAAAATTAAAAATACCTGTATTCAATAAGATTCTCAATTTGACTCATATTAAAAAGATCCCCTTCGGGAATTCCTCATCATCTATATACTCCTACACTACTAGGAAATACTTAAAAGAGTTACTGGCAAAGAATTCAATTCTAGCGTCGAATGTGTAGGCAAATCTATCACCGAGATTTAAAGTACCTACACTGAATATGAAATGTAACTAAAAATAAACCCTACATGCAATCGACGGAACCTTTAAATGAAAAAATTCTATTACCAATACGGATAGCCTCAATGAACCAAGCTTCGATATCATTCAACATAAAACAAAAAAAAACATGAAGGAAGAAAAATTCAGAATGAAGTAATCAAAAGTGCAATTTCCCCAAATAAGGAAAGTATTTGAAGTATTCGTCCATCGGAAGTCGTTGGCGAGCACTCGGCAAATCGCTTCAAATAGCGCGCACGATGCCAATTCTATTCTAATATGTTTTCATTTTTCATAGCTCCACGTATTTTGATGTATGATCAATTGGAACTTTAAATTTGAAAGTTGTTCTAGAACGCTATGAATTTAAATAGAATTAGATGAGAAATCAGGCAATTTTTTGGAAGGCAAAACTTATTGCTTTATGCCAAATGAGTTGCTGAGATTGAATAGAAAATAATATCTAAGTCTTGAATTAAATAAATTGTGAACTGAAATATTGTAGCAATTTCTTTAATCATGCAGTTAAAATACTAATTTGTATTATTGAAAGTAGAAACCACTAGAAACGAAATTCCAATTAGATTCCAGAACATCTATACAATACAAATATTTAACACATTTTAGTGCCTATCACTCAATTAGTAAAGAAATATCTATCATAGCAATTGATCATTCATTTACAAACCTTGAATTGGATCCAACATCAGCTATTGTGTACGTGCCAAAAGAATTAATTAATGCTAAAGTATTATTTTTTGCAAGAGACGAAGAACTATTCAGTTAGTATAACCTCTAGAAGGCACATTGGGAAAAAGTAATGACACTAGTTTAATTTTTCGTCTTATTTTGCCAAGAAAGAACAAATAGGCATAAAAGAAAGATAAAGAAGAAATGAGCAGATGAAAGACAAAAAATAAGCATGAAGGCTCAAAAAGGCAAACAGAAGATCAGGCAATGCAGCACAGAAAAACAGACACAGAACTTCCTGCAGTATTCGTAAAAATTAAATTATACTACCGCAATAGAACTTTCGGCAATTAATATAGTTTTTTGCAACGTTGTTTTACTCTGTCATAAGTAAATAATGAAATGTATACAGTCGGCGGCCCGTGTACCACGAAGCTTCGCGTGTTGAATATTACCCGAAAACGATGGGAAAAAAGTTACCGATTTTTTTTCATTATTGACTGAACTCGCCTGATACGGCACTGACAAATTGCTACGGTTTTTAACAAATTTTTATTTGTTCCTCCTCGAGTTAAATATGAGAATCGGTGCAATTTATGCTTCTATGTTGCAGTTTGGCTCGGTTCACGTGAGGATCGTGTGTTGCAAAGTTGCAATTTAAGTACGTTGTCGTAAAGAATGTCAATGCCAGTGGAAGTATAGGCAGGAAAAATTGAAGGGAAATATATTTATGTACTGAAATTATGGCCTCTGTTTCGCCTACGTTAAATAAACTTCAACATTTGCTCCTCTTTGGTTGAAACTTTTGTGGATTATGAATGACGTAATTCACATTCATTCACGATTTCATACAAGAGTCATTAAATCCACATCGAGAAATGTTTATGTTTATCTTGTTTCTTCCTTTGCAAAATTATTATCCGTTGCTTCATTACACCAAATTAAAAATACATCAAACCGTTACACCCCGAATTCTTCCACATTATTATCACCTTAACACGCAAAATTAACCAAATCATTTCATATATTCATTTCTTGTCACAATATATTACGTACAGTTACTTTATTATCAGAGCCGTCCTTATAATTCTTAACCCAAGAATACACACTTAAATTCGCCATCAATTTATACCTTCTTACATATCCAAAACTCATGCATTCATTACCATAAAATAAGACGACTTACAATCAAATCAATAAGGGCCTGACAACATTTTACTCAGCCTAACACCTCTGCCTGATACTTTAATATAAAGCGTTTTCGAAGAAGTGTTATCTTCTTATGCAAAAATATTAGCTCGTGGCTGACTTTATGCAAATTTGGTTTACCTTACTTAAAGCGTGTGTACGGCTCTTAAATAAGGCATGAATTTGTGTCTCGTGCTATCCGAGGGTAGTCTAATATAGGAGTGTAAAAAGTGTGGTGGTGTTGTGTTGGTTCCGTTGGTTCTTAAAATATTAGCACAGCTTTTTTTGCTGTCGCAACTTTGCTACTTTGTAGAATATTCATTAACATGTAAGTTACGGTCTAATTATGGTCTTCCTCTTGATTTTTGTGCAGTTCATTTAAGAGTCTGCCTTTTCTATCTTTACGTTAATCCTCGTTCTGTCCTGGACCTCTATAGTGATGAGGCTTTATGTTTTAGGCAATTGTATCATCTCTCTCTCTATCTCTACTCTATTTCTTATTACGGTATGTGTAAAATCCAATAGTCACTGTAAAGGTAATGCTTAATACTAAAGCCACAAAATATGATATAATTTCTACAGTTTGCACCCCAACATCGTCAACTAAAAAGGTTTCTTTCATACAGTTTCCGCTGTGACCGAACTCCAAAAAGACAGAATAGATAAATGTAGATTTTGGACTAGAGGTGGGTATGCAAATTCGCGCGTGGACTCTTCATATGCAAAGCACATGATGGCTCGCGACTTCTTTGTGCTCTTTCTTATGCTGATCAGCGGCTCACCTCTATACTATTTAGGTGTTTTGATTACGACTTGTCGCTATTGACAATATACAGAGACCTATTCATGAAAACACATTACATATTTTATCATAACACATTTTATTCGTATTAATATAACTGCTACCGCATTTCTAAAACAATTTTATTGCGTAATACAATCGAATGGGAAATTGCGCAAATATATTACATGTAGGCAAATTTTACGTCCTAACAGTTTCACTAATGCACATGATGTAACGGAAAAGACGTTATTTTCTACTGCAAGAGTTACGTCTATGTTCCCACTATCTGTATTTCGATCGGTAATACTTCTATTCACGAATTTCATATATGTATCTCTAATTTCAATAAGACCCCTCGCTACCTGTGCCATCTCATCTACATATCAATGTTCGCAACGTCTCCCAAATTTCTTTTCTCCCGCTAAAGTATGCAACGCCCGTGCTCCATATCATTACTGCTATAAGAAATTCACTAAAATTGGATCGCCCTCTCGCGCGTTGTCATACCCTTTGGTAATAGTAACGGTTTCTTTTCATAACGAACTTTTTTGTAATGCGATATTCGCGTTGTTTCCACTAAGGGTGGGATTTGTTACAGACGTTTGATTGGCGTTTGACGCTTTGATGGTAACGTTACTTATCCTTAACGAACCTACAGCACCAAGGTTACGGTTTTGATGCCTCATGTTTGTTAAAATATTCAAAATGTATGCTGTCAGCTCAAGTAATATTTTAACGTCCATAACTCCAACGTCGTCTTTCAAATCATCGAGCTAATCTCCAGATGCAATAATTCGTAACAATTATCTGATAAGTATCATCTTAACCCTTCTTCCCACACGAACTTATCGTTCAATAACTACCTCGATGCAACTCATCTATTATTGTGAGCTTCTTCCTGCGTACCCTTCGATGTATCTACAATAACTTGCCTTAAATTTATGCATGTAGGACAATAGTAGCATCGGCTGCATAATTTGATTACGGAGCTTTTGTCGACAAGGGCAGGTATCAGATCGTAAAATTTAATTTAGACCTATCATTGGTTAATTTTCGGATTCTTCCAACCTCTCGATATTCTAAGGGGTACGGGGTACCCAGTAGGTATCATTCGCAACAATGGTGTTCGATCAATTATTATTTCTGGTGCACCTTTGACGAAATATAAAATTGTTGCGATAACGGTCGGTTCATTGTTAAGAGCAACATGCATAATGTCTTTTGTCGAACATTTGCATATATCAGTTATTGATTGAAAAAATATTCAAATTTGCACTATTTAGACTTTAGAGTCACTCGATCGATCCGTTACGGTTCTCGTAATTTGCAATTACAATAGAATTTGCGATTTTAAATAATGGTTTCGTGCATTATGGAATTTGATTTGCATCAAGCAAAGATTATTATTATTGGTCGTAATTTAACTTTATTTAGAAAATGAAGTTTTCACTGCATTCGCTTTGTAGACAATGAGGATCTATTGTTGTGCACGAGTCCGGCACAAAACTGTAGCTACCCTCCTCAGTGAGTGAAAACCTAATTGTTGCGACGTGTTCGTTGTGAAAACATTGCTTCAGCACACATCACTGTTTCCTGTCGGCGCTCGGACGCATATTTCTGAATGGCTTTTGTTCTTACTTGTACAATGATGACGAGATACCGCAACTATGAAGTTGATAACTAGATACGAAAATTAGAGCAAAATAAATTCTATGAAATGTTTCTACTTCTCATTTGTTGGGATGAATGTCAAAGGCTGGATTTGCATAGCAGAGTGTCATAATTTAAATATTTGAATGGTATATTATGGAAAAAGAATGTTGTAAGACATATTTGGGTGACAATAAATATAAATATTTATAATAATTGAAGGCGCGTGACGTTCGTCGTGTGCGACGGCTCGCGCTAAGACCGGGCGCACATATCTAGATTATTTCCCACATACATTAACATACGAATCGGACAATTTAATATTTCTTTTGCGCCATTATCTTTTTCCAGGTACTTAGTGTTTTGCATATATTTAAATAGATCAGAACGACGCGTGCTGTCGTCTTTATATGCGGCTGGAATGTTCCGGGACCATGAGAGACGTGGCGGGCGTCTCATTGTCAGAAATAAGATCATTTACTTTGCATATTATGCTTATGACACAGAAATATTTTTTGTCTGTTATTATATGTGTTTTAATTAACTTACTTTGCACTATGGTTTATGGGTTCAGACAGTCGGTAGAGCAACCATGAAATAAGAAAAAGTAAAGACTGTGCCTGATGAACTTAGAAGACGCATTTCAAGCAAGATCCAAGATTTATCTATATTGAAAACGGCGATTTCAATTTAGTTATAAATCCTCATATAAAAAATAAAAGAAAATCTATTATTATTTCAACTTTTCAGACACAAGAACTGTAGTTTCACAAACAAGGCACATTATAATTTTATTCAAATCAACCTTATAAACATTTCACAGAAAGTACACACTTCTATAAATATGAGGTAGTTTCAAAAGAAATACTTCTTTTTCTTCAAAATTATGCAGCTCGTGCTAACATTGTCACTTAAACCCGTGCCATCTTACACTGTAGTGCATGAAATTAGAGATACGTTGCATATGAGGAGACACCCTTGCCTTCCTAGATACCACAAAGTGAATATTTTTTCCCTTAGATTATGCAAATGACCAGAAACTTACAATAGTGTAGCTAAAGGTAAATTTACTCTATCACTATTGGGTACTGGTTTGAGAAAGCAGCCTAACATTGTCGCTTAAGCTCGTGCCATATTACACTGTAGTGTATAAAATTAGAGACACTTTGCATATGAGGAGACACCCTTACCTAGATACCACAAAGTGAATATTTTGTACCCTTAGATTATGCAAATGACAAAAAACTGCCAATAGTGTGGCTAAAGGTAAATTGACTCTATCACTGTTCATGTTGGCTACTGGTTTGAAAAAGCAGCTCGTGCCATCTTACACTGTAGTGCATAAAATTAGAGATACTTTGCATATTAGAAGATACCCTTATCATGAAGTGAATTTCCTAGGCCCTTGCATATTTGCATAACAAAAAACTGTTGATAATGTTGTTAGAGGAGGTAAATGATCTACCGTAGGTATAATAGGTATCATTTAACGTTATTGATGATGTCTAGACGTTCTTCTAATGAAATGAAAGACAACATAAATGATTTCAGAATGAACAAAAAGGTACACTAAAGGAGGCTCTTGCTTGACCTAAAGATCACCAAGGAAAACGGTGTCTAAAATTAATAACTATAGAGAAAACAGAAAAAAAAAATAGAAAAAGAATACTCAACGATACCACGTTGTTATCTACCTATGTTAAGAGGTTTGGTTTCCGTACTTAGTCCTCCAACACGCGTAGTATGACCACCATAGAAACGAGTTTTGTCGACAGAAGAATAGACAAAATGACAGTTAAACAATCACAATCTGTCATTTTGTCTATTCTTCCGTCGACAAAACCCGTTACTACGGTGGTCATGGTACGCGTGCAGGTGGACCATTGAGCGTGGGCCATGGCGGCCGTCGGTGGTTATTCCAACCAGCCCACCTCCCTCCAGAAGTTGATTAGGACTCCTGGTCTGTTCAGAATATCTGTGAAAGATTTGGGTTACCCGAGGGTTTATGTTCTGATCTGGGTGACGACTATGCATTCAAACAGCTCATGAGTGACGATTTCCTCAGCCTCCATAACGAAACACGATGAACAAATCAATTTAAACGATATCTCTGCTTTCAAAGATAGAGTAATAACCACTTATATTAGGGCCTCCACCCGCCTCTGATTTGGACTTTTATTTGACACTACACTAATATTATAAAGAGTAAAGATTTGTATTTTTGTTTTTAATGAATAAACACAGAAACTACAGGACCGATTTAAAAAAATCTTTCACCAGTAGAATGCTATATTATCACTGAGTAAAATAGGCTATAATTTATAAAAACATCGCGCGGGTGAAGCCGCTGGCGGAACCTAGTTACATTAGCACCTGATAACACCAATTGTAAGGACCGTAGCGAATAACGTTATAGTGTCTGCCCACCCCCAAAAAAACTGTGGAGTAAAGCCGTAATTTTATGTAAGTATGTGTATTTAATATTCCTATTTTTTATTCAAAATCTCAGGTAGTTTTACCAGATAAATGTCTTCGTCTCCAAGATTATGCGGCTCGTGCTAACATTGCCGCTTAAACTCGTGCCATCTTACACTGTAGTGCATAAAATTAGAGACACTTTGCATATTAGGAGACACCCTTATAAAGACATTTGCATAACCAAAAAGTGTCCATAAAGTTGTTACACTGTACTAGTCATAACATTGAATCTTTGGCGTGTGGTATGCAAAACTCCCTTGATATCTCAGAAGAAATGATGTAATGATTATTCAAATGGCTTGAAATGGATACTCGTAAAAAGTTGTTCGTGTAACTGCATTACTAGGAACTTAGTAGTGATGATAATGCTTTTCGTTACTGAAATAATTTTCACACATCACTGCACTACCTATTCGTATTCATGCCAGGATATCTTTGGTTGGTTTCTCAGGTTCTCTATGATAACTCCTTCAATTAAGAGTTATTTTCCTCTTTTCATGAAGGTAGATGTACACAGTGCCAGAATATACAACCATTTAGTTATTAACTTGATTCCGTCCAACATTCACAAACTTTGCACATCATAACAATTGTGTCAAAAAACAAGGTTAATATCTAACAAAGGTAAAATGCTATTAAAATCGCCCCTGTCCCTTAATATGCTAATAAATGGAAACTAATCTCAGTTTTAATCAGAATCAGTCAGTTTATGTCAACTAAAGGACGAGCATTTCATTTGATGACTAGCTTATCAGGACCTCAACATCGAAACATTCATTTAGCAAGCAGAGACTATTTAGCACTGGCTGGCAGTAATTAGAATGAACAAAAGAGCATAATGCATTCACAAGTTATGATGCATCACCCTTTATGTATCTTATACAGGGTGTCAGGGACATCGACGCGAAAACTGTTACGATGGATTCAGTACATGATTCTGAACGCCACTGCATTGAAATTTAGCGTCGGTTTTCTAAAAAATGAATCTTCTGTTTCATAGAAAAGTGCAATACCTACGCGATCAAAATGTATGGAACAACAGATATTTTTTAAAATAACCGATGAAATTGACATTTTAATTTTTTTTTTCATGTCGCGGCTTCATGCTGAGATAGGAGCCCTTTGACCTCGTACGGGACTTCATTCTTTAAATTTTAATGTTACTTTGTTTTTTATTTATGTTTAGTGTGTTTTTAGTTTAATGTGTGATTTCCTGTGCGAGTCCCAATAAATACTTTTTCTTTCTTTCTCTTTCTTTCTGAAATATTTTTACGCAGAGGGTTTCAGAATCATGTACTGAATCCATAGAAACGGTTTTCGCGTCGATGTCCCTGACACTCTGTATTATAGGAGTTGATGCGAAAATCATATTTTGTCATTTTCTGGAAGCGTTAATCACTTCACTAAGTTTACTGTTATGATGAAGTGGCAAAGTACAAAGTTCAGGTCAAAAGGTGAAGTGAATTTCCTAGTAGCCTTCCAACAAACTGAAAAGGTTCATCCTGTTTTCATTTATAAGAATGGTCTCGCGTGACAGCAAATCGTCAACAAAAATGTTGACATTCCAAAACTTATAAACTGTGAACTTCATAGGCTTTTAACCCTCGTTTTCGAAGTCTTAATTCGCGAAATTAATTGCAGCGCACTGAAACAGTAAGTTACAATTTTTAGGCAGTATTTACGAGAAAACTTTTAACTTTTCCATTGCAGTACTTTTTCATGGAACTTAATTAAATACGGGCACAAAATTTCGTGCGAAATGCAAGCCGCGAATTAACTGCTATTGAACAGGGTTGCCAAAATTTTGTCAACTTTGAGTGGCGAGCGACCGCGACGGTTAAATTCAAAAGTTTTACAAAACAATTCGCTTGTTTGTTGTTTTCTATTACTTTTGTGTTCTTTATTGGAATATTTTGTTTTGTAAACTTTTAGTTTAAGGTAAACGCAGGTATTAACGACCCCCCTAAGGCAATTTTAAAATCAACCATATTTTTTTAGTATACTGGTTCCTCTAAAGATTAATAGTTTAATTTTATATGCTAGTGTTATGTATAAAAAATGTATTTACTGAATCAAATACATTTAAATAAAGGATTATCTTGTAAAAAATAATTTACAATGTGACTTAGTCGATTGTTGCAATTACCGACCCATAAAAACGGCTGTGAAGCTATTAACGATTTTTATGCAGCTATTCCCGATCGTGTATGAGAGGAGGCCTTTTTCCAGCAATGGAATGTATATAAGCTAGTGATTATGATGATTATTACCGATCTTAATAAAATAAAACAACATAAAAATGCAAATACTTTTTCGTATTTTTTTACTATCGTTATTTTTAATAAAACAAATTAGTGCTTCTTACCTATGACCTAAAACATTATAAACTTTTAAATTAATCAACATAATACTTTTTTTGTTGCTTTAGCCAAGAAGTAGCATTTATTAATAGGTACCTATTATGTCATAAAAGTAGGTGACAAACTAAATAATCTATATACGATCGGTAATAGCTTCTTATAGTTGCTATTGCCGACCCTCATGGGTCGGTAATAAAGTATGTAAGTATAAACATAAATTGTATTACCGACTCATAAAAATATGGTTATTTTAATTCAATTGACCTTCGGACTATAAAATAGATTATAATTGATTAATGTCACAAAAAATATGAACAAATGCACACTGTTTTAAACACAAAAACAATGATTTATTACTGTAACTATTCAATATCGATCCTCGAAAAATATCATAACTTTGGTTAAATTGACAACACTAAAAGGTAAAAACTAGACAAAAAAGTTTAGTCGCTAATAGATTTTTATAAAGACTGATAGCTTAGATTTAAACTGGTCCATAAAAATACTTGTGTTAGTGTGATTTAGTAACATAAAAGAAAAATAAAACGAAAAGTTACGTTGCTGCCATTGCCGACTTATGGGTCGTTGATAGCTGCCACGAGTAAAACTGATGAAGCTAACACCATCCCATTTTAATTTAAAGTTTTATCGTTTCAAATTACTTTTTATTAATAAAATGTCGTAAGAAATCAAGAGTTGATACTTAAATGAATACATTTAGTAATATAAGATAAATTATAGATGTCATTTGTTTGTATAAATGTCTTAAATAGAAAAGTCACGTACTTACTTAAAGGAACAAGGGAACAGTACGACAGTTCCTGCATCCACGCTGCCCCGCAGTAACTGACGTATTTTATCTCATTTTTGCACAGCTACTCACACTAACGTAAAAGTATACGATGCTCAAGGAATAAACGCGTGTGTAACTTTGCCTACCTATAGCTAGAATAGTTCTGGAAACGTAAAGATTTCGAATTACTTTTATAGGTCGGTAATAACTACAGATTTTCGATGGGTCGTTGATAGCTGCGTTTACCTTAATCTTATTTTGTTGCATATTTTAGTATTGCTCTAGGCAATTCGTTACGACAAAATTTTGTTGGTATTGAAGGCCATCGATTAATAATTTCGTGGTTTTTCAAATATAAAAAAAATAATTATTAAATATTTCAAATATTTAACGAATTTTCTTACTTACTGTGGAAAAGTGCATCACTCACTACATTTACAATAAAATAGAAACATCGCCTTCACATGTCATAACAAGCGAACACGTCTGCTTACATGAAATTAATCCTTTAACAAACTTAGTGACAAGTACAGCACGACACAACTTAGATGTAGCATCGGCAAAATTCGTAAAACCGATCACCATCCGAACTGAGTGCGCCTTCAAAATCACTAATCTTTATAGACGAAAATGATCTTTCCGCAAACGCAATAACTTCTACAGATATATAACCAAATAAATTCTAAAATTTAAATGAATGAATGCGAATTTTCAAATGTATGTTACATCTAAGTTGTGTCGTACTGTAAGTACAATGTTAAAAATGCAGACGTCGTTGCAAGTGTAAATGAGGGAGGCCGTGGAAACCCTACCGTTGCAGCGAACATAAGGCTTCCCTAATTAACTGGCTCGGTAATTAAATACACTGTAATTGCTTAATGCAATCAGCTTGTATCGATTGTTGCACGCTACTCGGTAGGTACTAACAAAACAAACAACGTTTGGAACGATGAAATAATCGCTTTGAGGAAAAAGGAATCGATTTTTTAACGAGTGTAATTTTTCTTGTTAGGAAATCTGTTTATGGATTTTAATATTTGAAGGTTGCGTTTATGCCGAGGGCTGTTTGCTTGAGGCTTATTATTTATTTATATATGTCACCCAGTGAACAGCAACTGGAAAAATACGTATTATTGAAGGTAACTCAAAAACTATCCAAGCAAATGTAATAAAATTTATATGAGACCACCGCGTAAGCTTCTTCTACCAAATGACATAATAGTTTTTTTAAATCGGTCCAACATTGACGAAAATATCTACGGGAAAAAAAATACATTCAGGCGACCATAGATCCTCTTCCTTTTTGGAAGTTGGATAAAAAAAATCCTTCAATAAATCGTTTTGGGAATATCGACATTACGAATATTGGTCCCATTCTGGATCAACAGATTGATGATCCAAGTTTGAATTTTCTAATATGTCTCGTGAAACCATTTGGTACTTTAATTCAAATAAATTCCTTGATGCTGAAAAGTCAATTAGCTATCATAACATTTTGATTTACGACGCCATCAAATTAGGCCCACTGTAGAGCGACAGTAAAACTGAGCACATGACACGACATGCCTAATATTTAAATCAAAACGACAAATCAATTACTAACATAGAAAATTGAATAGGCCGAATGTAACTTCCAAAAACCATAAAATGAATCATTTTCAATAAAGGAACTTGTACACTCGCCCACTCGGATTCGACAGCCGTGCCGTCCGGGCGTCCGGCGAACGTAGGCATTATTTTATTATTGTAGAAATAGTTTGAAAGCAGTGAAGGACGTGGGTCGTGTCCGGCCGGACATGTTTGACGCCGGACCCTGCGTCATTCATTACGATCGATGCCGTAGGTGTATATTTTGATTGTTAATTATCTACATACTTATAATAAATCTGTTTGAAACGTCTGACCACTGATTTACGTCTTTGATAAGACTTTGAAATAGATGTCACAATACAATTCTTTTTACTTCTATTTAGGGTCGGGGCATCTTATCTAATCACATTTGTACATTAAACGGTTTATCGCTGATACTGGCTGTATGTAAGGACCTTTTAAAAAAAAACGAGATGTTCTCCATTCAAAATTGGCCATCTGACGTAGCAACTCAAGCAAGCCCACAGACAAAAGCTAATCTGTAATAAATTATGCAAAGATATATTTTTTATGGCCCAAAGAATATAAACGTAACAATTAAATAATGTTTTCTATAATAAATCGTACTTGATTTCCGTGTCGATTTTATTGTCATCGCGTGGCATGTGTGGGCTTGCATACCTACACAAATTATCGACCAGATGTTTGAAAGACTATAGGAAATATTATTTAATTGGGAAATTTCAACATAATAGGCCCAGGTAATGACATTCTGCCAATGTTTCTGCTAGTTTGGGAAAGTTCAAAATGTCAACGATTTCTTTATTTTAATGTTCCTCTTGATATAGTTTGATAAACAATTAATCTTTGGGCGTCGCAGCGTGTGGTGTCCATAAATAAATTAATCGTTCAATAATATTCAATTTACATGTGTTTCTCGATGGAATTTTAAATTCTAAAATATTAAATTAAAAATTAATATTAACCAAACCAAAACGGTCACTAAAACGATATAGGAGTCAAAAGTCAAAATCATTTATTTCAATGTGACCATATTGAGGTAGTGTTGAATGTTAAGAATAATAAAGTTATCAAACAGTAGCCTCCACAAACGTCGATACACAAATTCCATGTAGATTAATTTATAAATTCTGCGCAGTTTGAGAAATCAATCCAACTATTAAATCTGTGTGGTATTTTCCTCAAAAAACCATCTCAGACACTAATCTGCAGTCGTTATCATAAGACCTGACCAAGATCACGTTTGTTAAAAAAAAAAAGTTTACCCCAAACACTATGTAATCGTTACAATACGGTTGTCAATGTAACACGGATCACCGGACGGCCCGCTTCGGCGCCGGAACGGAAGCTCCCTGGCCCAGTGTCCACGCTCGATATATCGATTGTGCGAACATGTGACGAGCACTTGCACTTCGCTGACATTGCGTAGACATGGATCAAAATCAATCTGCCTAGCCTTTTCCCAACTACGGTGAGGTCGGATGGATGAATCGGATGTCACTGTACTTTTATATGGAGCGACTGCAGTAGACATACTGTAGACATGGATATCTAAGTTATTTTATTTTTAATATTAAATAAGGATGGGATTCAGTTAGGTAGGTTGAAAAAAAATATACAGAGTTGAATGTTTCGTCTAATATGACTTGGCATCTGAGTGTATTGTATCGAACGTCGATACTTTAGCAACTGGATTAAAAATCTGGCCCTTATTCTACTACTTACCTATTTAAGAGCCTTTATTCTGAATATGAGCAACGTCGCAAATAGATGTCAAATATTTCGCCGTTTTGATTAATTTTGCAATATTACTGTATGGAAATATGAACTAGAATAATAATAATAATGAATTGCAATTATAACATTGAATTTGATGGTGACCGTTTTAGGTGTAAAAAAAGCATTTGGAAAGTTTCCAAACACTTTTTTTACATCTAAAACGAAATATTCAGTGTTACGATAATAATTATTATTGCATTTCAAAATCAATATTTAAGTTCACTAGTTAGCCTCATTTCATATTTCCATACAGTAATATTGCCAAATTAAGGGGACTACAGGACCTAAACGTGCCTAAACGCAAGTTTTATAATGCATAAAAGAATATCATCCACTGCAGTAAACAAAATCAGAAAAATATATGATATTCTTCAGGATATATGCTAGTATGATAGTGTGTTGAAAACATAATACAACTAATTTGATACGATAGAAAAAAATCATGAAGATACCTCTAAAAATTTCTTTTAACGATTAAAAATCATATTAATGTACATGCAATCATTCTGATTTTTTGTCAGATTATTCTACAAGCTACATATTAGCATAATAGTGTTTTAATTTTCCAGTCCAATCAATAGATTTTCTGTAAATCGCTAACTGCTTCATATTTTGCAATAAATTACCTGCGTCGTGTCATCGCGCTTCTCTTTCATTTCTATGCAGTCCGACAGTGACCGCGCTTTAGCTGTTGTAAGCCTCTTAATCAAAACAGGTAAATATTTGACAGCTATTTGCGACGTTGCCAACTTCTAGGATAAGCACTCTTAATAGATTAATTTCCTAGAGAAAATGCATTGACAATGTAATAGTACCTAATTACGAAGGACCGACACTGGAAAATTTCCCAACTTTTAGTTTCAACATTGTAAACAAACAATATTGGCCACCATATGATCGACTCATATGTGTGCCACCAACACTACACCAACCCCATTGGACAAATCACTCACACGAGCTTACTGAGCCTATTCCAACAGTAACGTAAGTACCACAGACCACGCACACAAACAAAAGACTGCCTTTACTGTAAAATCAAGGGGACTTTCTAGCGAACTCCGCTCAGATTCGCGAACAAACGAGTCGTGCGTATGTGTGTGTGATCCAGTGTCAATTGTAGGCAGTGTAGTGAAGTAATTTGTTAGTATACGTGTAACTCACACATTCTTAGGATGTCTATAGGTTCGTGGTGGCGTGGTCAACACGGGTAGGGGTGTACTTATCTCGATCTACTAACCATTTCGTGTGCCTTTTTGACACTTAACTGCTGTACTAGAACCTTTAACTTTGTAAACAAAGCGGTTTGCAAATGAAAAGTAAATTGAATTTAAGGTTCGATATTTAAGTAAGAATTGGTTTGTAGATTGCTGTTGTCTTAATAACGTTGTTCATTGGTACATATATAACATAAACTCACGACTTCTTGCCATCGGAGTAGGCAGGAACTATAGAACGCGACCTGCTACGCTCCTTTCATAATCCTTTTGCTTCGTATACGTTCATACATCTTGGAAGACGGCCTGAGTTCATTGGTACATCCTATCCTATACTTTTAAATGAGCAATATTTGTATAGTTATATATTTGTAATCACGTTCTCGAAAACGGCTCTAACCATTTCGATGAAAGTTGCAATATTGGGGTTTACGGGGGCGAAAAATCGATCTAGCTAGGTCTCATATCCGGGAAAATCGTTTTCTCTATTTTCACCCGAAGTAAAACTATTTTCTTTATGTCTCTCGGCAAACTTCGTGTTTCGTCTGTCGTCGGATTTGTATCAGTTGCCCTTTGCACTTGGTGCTTGTACAAACAGGTAATGTCCTCCTATCGCTGAGCTCGCGTTGCCATCAACCATAATTACCAAGTGCAAATGGCAACTGATAGAAATCCGACGACTGTCGAAACACGAAGTTTGCCGAGGGACATTAAGAAAATAGTTGTACTGTACTTTGTTATGAAACTCGATCTGTGTCGCGAGATTTTCCTTTGCTTTTTTCAAGGCAATCTACAAATCAGTGTTTCTTCTAGTCTCAAAGCCTAAAAACAGAAGAAATTCATGTCCAATGTTAAACACGCAACAAGTTAGACTGAGCAGCGATCTTTTCTTGTTTTTCCCCTCAATCCCTTTAAGTCAAAATTCAACTGAAAAAAAAATCGTTTGAACTGGGCAATGGTGGTCATTATGATTATTATTGTCTTTATGCTTATGCTCGATTCCTATAAACAAGAAACGAATCGTTTTGTTTACCAACGGTGGCATTTTTTATTGCCAAACTGGGCATACAAATAGATTCGTAAGCAAATTTTACCTGTGATAACTACTTCCTTAAGGGAGGGTCTACTATGCAAAGCTATGAGATCTTTGCTTCATTATTGGTAAAGATAGATGAGTCTTAATTTTAACCATTACGGTCCGTAAATTATAGGAATCGGACATAAGTAGACAGATTTGCTATTGTTGATAGTTATTAACAGAATCCTTATCAATCTTTTAGGTAAAGAGAAATTATTTTTTTGTCCTTTGATTACCAATATAAATTATCCGTATATTCAAATCACAAGTATTTTTCTTCGACAGTGGTATGAAATAGCTATAACACGGCTAATTGTCGTAGTGTCCCAATTTAAAAAGTTATAGTCACAAAGAACATTTTGCATGCGGTGTTTGCCTGTAATTGGTTGTGCAGTTAGATTTAAGACACTATTACCTATATGTTCCTATCTGTTTATTATCTGTAACAACTGTTGGTGAACCTTAATTAAATAAATAAATAAAAAATAATTAATCTACCTGAATATATATCAACATTAACAGCATTGTTTTTATGCTACGTTTAATCTACCCGAAATCCACAATTTCACTCTCCTAGCCCACTCTCCAAATGAAAACGTGCGTAAAGCAAGTGTCGATGTTAAACATAGTAAACGCCACTGTCCCCTAAGGGTCGGTTCACAGGTGGGGTGGTTTTATCTGTCATCTACTGACCACTTCAAGCGCATTTTTGACACTTCAAAAGCCCTTCGTAGTGACAATTTGATAGATATTCAAAAGATAATAATAACATGTGTTTTTTGATGTAATACTACGTATTATTTTTTATTGTGTTGTAAGTTTTTTTTGGGTAAGTGTCTGTTTTGTTAATTGATTGGTTTTTTGTATACGTTTATAATTATTTTATATTATTCCATGGATCATTATTCGACCCAGCATAAAAAAAATGTAGTTCGTCACTTAAAAGCGCGTTCGTTTATTTTTGAAAGCCTATTTTTGAATTCTTTCGATCGACGCACAACTTTATTTTTTTTTCATTTTTTTAGGTCAGATATGAAAGTAAACATTCATATCATAAATTAGATAGGTATTTCTTTTTTGTACAACACACTCAATTTCGATTATTATAACCCCCTTTACAAGACGCCATCTTAAATCAACTGTCAAACTCTGGCACACTATTTAAGACGTAAATACAGATCATAAAGTGTACTCCACAATAGGGTGCAAGCAATTAAAGGCAGCTCCATACGACGTGCTAATGTCATATTTATGGGCTTCAATATGTAACAGACACTTTTCACATGCTTATCTAAGTTGCTACCTGAATATCAGATTTATGGTTCATAGAGTTACTGGAAAAATAGATGTGGCAGTTGAAGTAGACAAGTGTATTTTGGTTAACTTAATGTAGGTAGTTTGAAAATAGAGTGTTTAAACTAGTGTCTATGATTAATATGTAGAATAGACTAGAATACTCTTTATTATGTACACCATAAAAATTACAGATATAAATGTAGAAATTTTATGGGTGACACAATTTGTATTTTGTGTGAAATTGGGAGAAGTTTTAAAGTGTGTGTTGTGTTTGTGTGAAAATACGTTTCGCTAACGAATTTATGCAAATGAATGGAGCATTTCAAATTGATGTCATGATTTTATTTCTGTAGATAAAGAGAACGCTTTTCCACACTTAATATTAATCACAAACACTTAAAATACTTACAAAATATAAATTCATAACATTACTTGAATCAAGACAAGCATCACCTTCATGATAGCACGACTCCTGCAATTAAAACACGATTTATTCCTCACATCCCATCCATACCCAACCGTAAACTTTGATTTTTTACGGTTTCCACTTCAGTAGTTTGTATCGTTACGGTTTTAACGCTCTAAGATAGCTATTTAACCCCTTACGCACCTTTTACACCCTCATATAACATGAAAGAAATGGTTATTTTATGGTAACTCTGTTACGGTACAGATTTCGATGTCATAACATTTTGAATTCCCGATACGTCACCGTGTGGTAGTGATAACAACTAGTTATCATTGTAACGCCGTAAACTTAGATGTTATGGTGCTTTTACGGGTTTTGTTTTTTAGTGTAGTGCTTTGAGCGTTTTGTGGAATTGTTTGGAAAATATTTGTGTGATATTGTGCCTTGTATTGCTTTTTTTATATCTATCGGAAGAAGTCTATGGCAAAGCTGTGTCTATGGCAGCCTGTGAATGTTTTCGGGCCCGTAAAGAAAATTACGAAAATTATGGAAACCTTTCCTGAAAATTTTGGAAAATAAGTTGATGGTAGTGTCCTTTGGTTTAAATACGTTTTTATTTTTAATATTTTATTTATCTTTTATAAAGATTATTTTATATTTTGTGATCGTGAGAACGTTGTAGGCATAATAGACTGTAGATTTGTAGACCATTTTCTATTTTGTTAAGTACCTGGTACTTGTTGTCAGGCTTACACTGTCCTCTCATACCTATCAACACTGTAACTTGAAAACATTGTAAACGCCATTTATTTTTAAAAGAGTAACCGTAGAGTTTCTTGCCGGCTCTTTATAGGAAACGACCAATTAGAACCGTGCATCTAGCTTCTGTCGTTTCTTAAGTGCCCATGTAGGTTTATGTGAAATAAAATATTTTGATTTGATGTGAATTTGTGTATAACAAAGAATCACCACCAATAACTTATGTTTTAAAAGATCAATTTGTGCACATACAATGTCACCGATGAGCGTGTGACCCCCGTATTTTTCTGAATATTCATGAAAATTGATCTAAAATAAACTTTAAAAGGGGGTTTATCTTTTTTTTTTCTTTTTTTTAAATAAAAAAATGTCAGTTAATCGGACAAAATGACTCATAAGCTTTTAGAAATAATAAACAGAATCCAAATCGAGCCAATAACCTCGGGCATATGGCGAACGCTACTCATTTTTTTTTTTTTATTACATTAAAAATATTAAAGTTAATTTTTCAACGTTTTTCATGAACATTCAGAAAAATACGACATCGTAAAATTAAATTGGAGTCAGTAGATATTATACTGACTACATCATCACTATCATCAGTGTTAACATTGGCTAGAGAATTATATTGGTGGATATCTACTTGAATTATTCAAAACGTACCTATTTTAAATTTTTATCTATATGGGTAAGCTTGAATTTCGGTGAAGCGAAACTATTTGCGCACCCATAAAAAAACCATTAATTCACAGCACATTTTCAAATCATCAAAATATATTACACGCACAACTAATTCCTCAAGTTCTCAACAACTCGAGTACAAGACAAACACCATTAATAATCCCATACAAACACAACAACTTCAAAAATCTATTTGCTAAGAAGTTAACCAAATTGTAATTTTTCATACAAACTCATTTCTCAAACCTTCATAGTTACATTCAACCCTAAGTCGTATAGCTGTATATACGCATGGGATTATGTATGTATGTATTGTTCAATAAAATCGACAGGGGGCTGTAAAAATAATATAAATATATCACTTTACAAGGTGAAAGCAGAGTTTGTAACTCATTGTGGTACCAATCAATGGTTACAAAAGTACCATAGTGGCCTGTGGTTCTCAAAATATTGTGAAAACATTTAAAATTGGAACAAATTAAGAAGTCTGCAATGAATTGATCCTTTTCCATGATTTTCAATTCAGCTGAAATATAATCAAAATGCACATACGTCAAAGAGTGTTCTAATTGTTTAAATATTTTTTGTTAACTTTATTCTTGAGTGAGTGACTAGAACATTTGTTTTTAAATTCTATCATTATGTTGTTTTATTGCGAAGTCATCTTTGCTATCTAAATAGCCGTCAACATATTTTTTTTTCATCCGTTAAATTTATTTTTACCTGCCATAAATATTTTCGTACTAAAAAAACTTTGAGTGTCACACACCCAAGAAATACGTTGCCGATCACCGAACTAATCCGAGCGAAATCTTCACGCTTACTGAACACGGTTCAAAACAATTTCTGGCTTATTAAAGACATCCCCAGGTACTGACTTATCCGTTATGGCACTTATGGGGTACCTTTGAACACCCTTACGGTATACCTCAATCAATATTTGGAGTAGTTCCTGACGAGATTTTTAATGGGTTATTTAAACATTCATGGGTAAGCTGCAGCTTTTTTTTTTGTTGCTGGTATCTTTTTGCTACTGTTTTTTTTATGCAAAATGAAATCCTACTGGTTCGATAATTTTATTATTATTAAGGCATAAAATAATGGATTACTTTTCTTGCTAGGATGGAACTTGGATTTCTGTTGACCAAAAAAAAGAATATAAAGAAAGTAACAATACTTAAAAACAAATTAACAACAAAGGGTGCAATTTAGTAGCAAAAATAATTTCTAACCATCGAGGTGTTACCACAAAACACAATAATAGAAAAAAAAAAGAAATCGGTTAAAAATAATTAACCCGTGAAAGTTCTTGGTCCCGTGAAAGTTTAAAAAAAGAAATAAACGTTAAGGGTGCGACATACACAGCCGATGATTAAGGCGTATTCAAACTGTGATCGGAAACTATAAATAATAGAATTTGGGATCGAAGCGGATCTCTTTTGTTCGCAATTATTATAAGTTTCTTAACCCTTTCCAATCGATCGGATTGGTTTAATAACAAGGTTCGTGTTTTCACCTCCTGTCCCACAGGTGTGCCATGTGAAATATCTGTTCGTGTCGCTTGCTTGTCCTATGTAATTCCGGCTGAGAATTTAATTTACTTACAAAAACATCTATATATTTTTGGTCTTTCCCCATAGAATTATGTCCTTCTTACTGTAGTTGATAAAAAATCAAGGTACATTATGACTGTGTCTTTTAATAGTTCTAACTTTGTTTGTGTGACACCTGAAAGCTCATTTTACAATCCTCAATTTCTCACGTTAACGAAATACAAGTTTACAAATCCGCGATTGATCAAATAAAACTATCGCCTTACAATTATTTTCCGTTTTTTACTTGTTTAAATCTAAAACTGTTCAAAAAACTAAGCCTAACGGTTCAAATTGTTCTTAAAAAGTTATTTCTTAAATCTGTACCGGCACAAAAGAAAAAATAATCGAGCTTAAAATCTGCGCACAAAAAACTGTTACAATTAGACAGTTTTTGTTCCTTTGCCTTAGTAAAAAAAAATCTTTTAAGTGACAAAAATAGGAAGTACAATGACATGTCAGGTTAGGGTTGACGGGCTCTCTCCCCTTCGAAGTGTTAGGTGACACTAGTGATCGCAATTTTTGACGAAGGCCTTTGTAAACTTTTTTCTTAAATAAAAAGTAGTGTCGTCTTGCATAAATTAACGCATGCGTATTAGACCATGAATATTCCCATGTCTATTATATTTTTTGCAAACCGTCAATTTCTTTGTGCGCCTGATGTGTGTGTGATTACAATTTTAATTGAAAAACAACATTGAAGTAATATGGCGCGTCTGCGAGTGACTTTAGATTAAGTTTTTTCTTGAGAAATGTGAAGACATTTTTATAGGCATTAAAGAAATTTAAACGATTTTTGTAAACTGTTTTGCTCGTAATATTTGATGTTGAAGATAATAAAAAATAAAAGTTCTAATTTACCTTTGTAACCAGCTTGATAGGATTTTAATTCAGATTGCATGTTAAGTCTTTTCTTTACCGTTTTTACTTTGTAGTTCATCAAGAACGATATTTTTTATTCATTTAATAATAAACAAAGGGTTCTATCACGCACGTGCTACACATCCCACGCTAATTATCACCTTATCGAAGTCACGTAGTACGGCAAATTAGGGCTATTATTTTGCAGTTGATGATTGCTTCATTATATTCTATTTTAATCTATGATAATAACTGGCAAATAACCGGTAAGGACTTAATACAACTCATACATTCATCGCTCTATTAGCAACGATACATGTCTTGTAGACCAGTCTATAAAGTATTACTTCACTCACGTATAGTCTGCTCCAAAAGTATTTGATTAAAATGTAAACAATGTAAACGTCCCAACCTGTGGCTGCCAATTTGTAGTGCCACTTACAAATTAAGTGCTTTGATTCGATTATTTGAATAGATACTTAAACCCGACATTTTAATTTTAAATCACCATAAAGATATTTTTCATTTGAAAACTAAAGTTAATTTTATAACCTCAATTTTAGTCGATGATTGTTCAATTACAATTTAATTATATTATTTAAACAATAATTGTTCAACGAAATGGTGAGATATGAAGTTGAAACTTTTTTAATACAAATTAATGTGTGATTATTCCCTTTAGTGAACAATTGCGTAAGAATTTAACAAGCTATCTAATTGCGTAAAACATCTTCGTAAACGATTAAGACTAATCTATTTCATTTTGACAGTTCAACAACATTAATTGCGTTATTTACGTTGTTGAGCAGATTTTTTTTTCGAACTTATGAATAACTTATCAATGGATTAGCAATCTGTTTCAAAATGATTCAGATTGTGATTGATCGTGTATTACGCAATTTGTGGTATAGACAGTAGTTAGTTAGTTTTTGCTATATTGATCTCTGAATTCTCTTTCTCAAAACAAGGTGTTTCAGTATTGCATTGCAAGTTTTAGTGTCATGGTGATCCTTACAGGTACTGCGCAGCGTGTAAGACAACATGGCGTTTTATCCGAAAAAATGCTTACTATGCTATGTTACTTACCTATGGACGTAATTTCCAATTTTGACCCACACCTCTTACATGGTGTAATTGAAACTCAAATCGAATCGAAAAAACTGTTTCATATATTTATGTTTACGTGTCTGTAGAGAGCAGCTGTTTTTTTTTCGATGTTTCAGATTTTGTTTCGTCGATTCGTTGTTCAAAATGATGAGTATAATTTATTCATTTATCCTTGTACTGGAATGCTATACCGCATTTACAGTAACCCCTTTTCAGGTTTTCAGTTATTTATTGCAATTACTGCTCCACTAAAAACATGGGTACAAACTTAGCATTTATAGACCAATCCTTGCCTAGTTGTGAATATAATTTTACGAGGCAGGAAATTATTGTCCAGTTCATTCAAGACTCCATTAACACGCTGCACCCATTGGGTTTCTATAGAACCCATAAAGTTAAGACAATAAACATAATATCGTTTCTATTAGTGAATGAATTTTGCTATGGACGTCTGAATGGGTCAGTACCAGCTTCGGAAACAAGTACTCTCTTATTATGTAGGTAGATACGGATAGCATACAACATCAAGTTATTTTCAAGTAGATACTCTATGTACCAACGCGGACACTGGCGGTTGATCACTTTCCAACCTTATTAATAAGGGCATTAGGCTGAAAAGTGGTCAAACGCCATTGTCCGCCGTTGTACAGTCAGAGAGACACTACTGTTCGCATATGCAAATAACAACTGTCATTACTTGACAGTTGTAATTTTTATGTAAGTTCAAAGTTAACATAATAAAACATGATAACGTTTCTATGGTGAATGAATATTGCTATGGACGTCTGAATGGATCAGTACCAGCTTAGGAAACAAGTACCTACTTTCTTATTATGCACGTAGATACGGATAACTTCCTTACTAATATTATAAATGCGAAAGTAAGTTTGTTTGTTTGTTACCCTTTCACGTTAAAACGGCTGAACAGATTTTGATGAAATTTGCCACATGGACAGACCACAACCTGGATTAGGACATAGGATACTTTTTATCCCGATATTCCAACGAGATCGAGACTTATGCGGGTAAAACCACGGAGCGCAGCTAGTACAACATGAAATTATTTTCAACTAGATACTCCATGTACCATCGCGGACACTGGCGGTGGACCACTTTTCAACCTTATTACTAAGTACATAAGGATAAAAAGTGGTCGACAGCCATTATCCGCGGTTGTACAGTCAGGTAAATTATTTTTTTAAGCAGGGATAGAGATAACTGTTCGCATATTTAAATTACAACTGTCAAATAATGACAGTTGTAATGTGAATATACAAACAGTTTAAGTTAATAGTCGATTTTCTAAGCAATCATTTGTTCTGGCCTTACCTACTAGAGTACCTACCATTCTTACTAACACAGAGTCAGATATTAGTGAAGAACTTCTTTGCCTTTATGAAAAACGCTTGTGTAAAAGTCATTTCAGCGTCCTCTATGTATAAAGGAAATGTCTCAATAATAAAACAAAAATATGCCAAGCCAAAATGCAACGTATTTATTACCTACTCGCTTTATTCAAAATCCAAGTGGACAAATTTATAACACTCCATATACTATAAATCATTTTCCGTAGCGACATTTTAAATACATTTTTATATGCGAGCCCAATGTTCTAGTACGATCGTCAACACAAGTATTGCCAATCATTCAAACGAAACAAAGAATTCTCGCTCTACAGCTGAAAATGTAGAGGTTAAAATCGCGTGAATGAATTCAGCATTTTTCGGCACAAAGCGTCAGAGTTTAGAGGTGAAATTTATAAGTAATTTGCGAATAAATCTTTCTATGTTAGGGGAGTTTTTTTCGTTACACCGTCTTCCGACAATATAAGTAGACTATTAATGTCGTGTATCGATAATTGTCGCACATATTTTAAAAATATCTTCAATAGATATGAAATGGCTTTTGTATGGAATGGGCCCTATTATTTTTGGGAACAATATGGGGTATCTCTGTGAAATTTTGTGAAATTTAACGTTTTGTGAGAATATTTTGTATTTATTTGGTATTTTTCCTTTTTTGCAGAAGGTGAGTGGATGGGAAGCACAATAGACATTAACAAGTTTATGAAGACAGTTCTTTTGAATGCTGTGAGTATTAATAATTTCAAGTCTCAGGCTACATAATATTAAGAAGGTAAACAAGAAATGCATGTTCAATTTATGTAATAATTTTTTAACAAAAGACGCTTGATTAAGAATCCGTCTTGATCAACAAGGTATTATTTTGGTCCGTGTTGTATGAAATAGCTATAACACGGCAAATTGATATACTGTGTCACTTTGCAAAACATTCAAGTTCCCTGACTGTACACTATGAAACCAAATATTCTACTAATCAGATAAGTATCTGTACCTTTTAAGTAAACAATACAATTCCCCACAACGTTCACAACAATAAACTATATTGACAACAATTTGACCGTCCACAAATCAGATCTAAACATGTGACATGCTCCTGCGCAGGAAATGGCATTGTTTTTACACCATCAACCAAATGATCGATATAAAATATAAAGGCTGGTGCAGACGCGCGATCGAGCGTGTCACTCACATCCGCAGCTTTGTGTCGCGTAAAACAATGTGATAACTGCTCTTTATTGTGTCCGGTTCAATGGACCTCATGTGACAATGTGTAAGTTTAACTTTGTTGTTTGAAGTAGAAACTAACAACAGTTATTTAAAAAAGAATGGAACGACTCATAATGCTCATTTGATCATATAGAAAAAAAACAACTTTCAATAAAATAGCCATTTTCAATAGGGTTCCTCCTACGGATGAAATTAAAGTATAAAAAAAAAACAATTAATTGATTTTTTTGCAAGCTACAATGTCAGTGTTCAGGTTTCACACTTGATTGACGGGAAAAAATTTAAAACTATTTTGATGTATTTTTCCTTTTTTCTGCAGCATTAAATAAATTTTTGAAAGTACTGAATTAATCTCCTTTAAATCATCTATACAATGGTATATAAATTAAGTAGGTTCTATGTACTAGCAGGACTGTAACAATAAAAACAGTTGCAAAAAAGGCTAACAAATTTGCCGATCGTAAAACACTCTCTAATGCTCCGCATTATGAGTCGTGCAATAATAAATAAAATTATTTTGGACAACTAAAAGATCCATAAATTGTTAGTAGCATGTTTGTTCTAAAACACTATTAAGACGAATTAATGAGAAGATCACCCATCAACTACACAGCGAGAAATGGAAACTAGGTTAAAAGTCTTGTCACAAATTGCAAAATAAAAAAATTAAACAAATTTCAATGCTTTATATGGGTATGGGAAGTATCTACAGCCTTCAGGATGCTATTGTGAGTGCCTCTAATTCTGCTCAGGAGTGAAGCCGTTTTTGCCACCACTGCAAAGCCGTACAGTCGCAAAAGCATCTAAAAACATTATCGCACAGTCGGCTGCAGATAAATCTCACCCCCTGGCAATGTAGGTACAAATACATTGCTAGGGGGTGAGATTTATCTGCAGCCGACTGTACCTTAACTAATAATTATATTAATAATGATTAGTTATACCTATTCCCGATACCGGTGGCCTACAATTTATTTTTTATTTTTAAATGTTTTAATATGTTTTTATTTAACTTATAAATTTTATTTAAAAAAATAATGTATAAGTTTTTAAATGAAATAAAGGAAATTATAGTATAAAAATATTTAAAAACGTAAACAATATGTATTGAAAATAAATAAACGAGAATATTAATAAAATATTAATTATATTTAGCATCAACATTTGCATAGCTGAGCTATTAAAGTTAGAAAATGTCTTAGAAACTTGAATTTCCTATAATTATAGGCAAAGTTTTTGGGATCGGACACTTATCTACGTCACTAGCTGCTAATATTCAAACATTTTAATTTAATAGTTCCTGTTTTAGTCCCAGCAGTATTAATGTTAAACCGCTCATTTCTAACTATACAGTTTCATGCGGTGATATTTTGCAATTAAATTGCACGTCATTTAATATAAAACAAGGCTGCGATTACACTAACGAGCGCGAGCGGATAAGCGAGGCGGAAAAGTAAGCGGCCCGCCCCGCGTCACTTCGCCAAGAAATCGTCTCTATTTACGCAATCACGACAATGCGTAATGACGATCGTTAGTCGCTGCGACTTCCAGTTTGTACAGTAATTGACATTATTTTCCAATTTCTCCGCGATTTTTTTTTCCTGTGTAATGAAATCGCGCAGTCGTGCTCAGTCGCTCGTGTACAGCCATTGCTTATAAAATTTAACGCAATAACATTTACCAACTTTCTATTTACTGTTCTATCGTATTCACATCCAATTTAACACGGAATATATGTTCATTCAAGTTTCTGTTGAGATTTTTATCGATACAGGAATAGACTTTAGTCAATAAAATATTAAAGGTTCCCTTAGTAGTCCTCTTTATAGGCTGATAATAAAAATCTTGGAAATTCTATATTCGTTCATTCACAGAATATCACACATTCACACTACATAGTTCAGAAAATCCAACCAGTACCAAACCTATACGAGGTGGATTTTTGAGACGGGGCAGTAAATACTAACTTAACCGTTGTAGCTAAAGGAAAACGGTCATAGGAGACTGTCCTTAACTTTTTGAGACATTTTGATCTGCATTCACAGATTTTGAACAAAAAGCTACAGTCATCAAGAAAATGGGCAGTTTTCACAAAAACTTTTTTTGGTTCCAATCCATCCTGTTTCTTACAAGGATCAAAAAACTCTACTAAAACAACTGAAGTTGAAAAATCAGAAAATCAGATTTACATAGATGTATATCAGATTTACTTTAGGAAGGAATTAAAATTACAACTTACATCAAACTAGCAAACTGCAAAACTATAAGAATACGGAAAGAGCAAACAATAATAAAGCGAAGAGAGCGCCAAACGGCCAAAACGTGATCTATCACCTACTAGAGTTGCGCGAGGCAGTTAGTTCTCTCTACATATAATTTAAAGCCATTAAAGACATCTGCAGAGCCAGCAATGAGTTCGCTTACTTGGGATGCGTAACGTCCCTTTGGTGCCCTTTTTTGTGTTCCTACGTACGTGCGGGGGTGACTTTTTCGAGCAAGGGGTGAACGCGTGGGGTGGTTTGCTCAAGTTTATGACTCCTATGTTCTTGACTCATATACCTCGTTTTATGAAAAACTCTGCCTCGAATTGCCGTTTTGGAGTCATTATCGTGTGTCGGTATTCGTGGAAGGGAGGCATTCCAAATGTGTAGGCCGTGGATCCGAGTTAAATTAGCATTTTATACGTCTCTTCGTATTTCATTCGGAATATGTGAGTGTAAGTATCTAAGGAAAGCAGTTTAATCAGTTCGAGATTAGTTAAGTAGTTAGTTTCGTCACATGATGGCCTTAAGTACGTTTGACACGCCCTGTAATGTCTATACAACTATAAAAATTCTTCCCATGCACGAAATTAATCTACTATCTCAATAGACTATCTTTTACCTTCATCAGATTATAGAATCGAATGCATTTAAATTGTAACAGTAAAGACAGTATTAGTTGAGTTCTAAAAACAAAACATCGATTTTGTTTTTGGGGATATCGCGTTACGTGTGAGACGCAATATTGTTGACATTGAAACTTTCCAACACCTCGAACCTTTTCCAATTCTCGACAATTTCGTCGTCAAAGTTACCATCTGTCTGAAAAACAATCGTAGCAGCATCTATGGTGTCAAAGTATCGAAAACGTTCGGCTTAATCACAACGTACCCTGATTAAGGAGAACCCTCTGGCCATAAAAACATTATCGTTGCGTCCCTCCGTAAAAAAACATAAAGAACAAATACAATGGGCCAGTGGGCTCATGGTGCATCAGATATTGGCAGTTAGCTACATCCATGCGTCTTCATCTGATTAGATCCGATGTCTACGATCGCCTTTACTGTTATTGGTGTTTTCAATTGTAAAGCCGTTAGTTCTGTTGCTTTTATGTTTTTTATTAGAATATTGAGTTGAATATATCGGTTTTGCTAGTAATGAAGATATGAAATGGATCATCAATTTAAATTAACAAATAGAGTTCAAGACAGTAAAACTGTATGGTTCCGATATGAATTCTGAGGCAGATAAATTCCATAACGAAGATACAAGCATGGAGTTTATATAGCTAAATTATCTACATAAAATCATCCACATAAACTAAGACCCTGTTTTATGTACTACGCAAGATAAAATTTCATTAAACACAACATAAGCTCCTTCCAATCTCGGAAATGGCCACCAAAACAAAAATAGCCTTGAGGGTGAAATCTGAAAGCATTGAGAAAAACATTCGTGGCACAAAACTGGCGATATGCTTAATGCACCCCACAGAAATTATCGATTAGCAGCTTTTTTATGCAAGAGGGTATGCGTAGGGGAGTAAGCCTGGGGCGAGTGGTTGAAACAAAAAACGCGAGTGAAGAGTGAAAATAAAAAGTTTAAACAAGTAGGATTGCAATGGTGGCCCTCAAGACGTAGGAAAAATCAATATTCGATGCCGTCCGATGCAAATCTCCTTGCATCCCGATTTGAATTTCAATGCGGTCGCGAATTTGAGTTACTGCTTTTATTTTTATGTAATTTCTTCGTGTCTGGGGTCTTAAGTAGTATGATACGTAGGGATACAATTACAGTAAGGGCATATACTGTAAATATATGTATTGGTTTTACATCATTCATAGTTGAAAGTACTTGAAAATTTAGATTTTATGATCCGTCAGAATATTCCTGATAAATTCTATCATAAATATATCTTGAATACCAAAAAGCATTATTATTCAAATCAAATAAAACTATTATTAAATCACAATGACGTCATTTAAGTCCGTTTACAATTTCCCAGCAAACTTGAAGCAATATATTGCTCAGAACAGTAAGAACATTACCACGACAGATCATAATTTCTCCGCTAACATTTCACAGCACACTATCGTTTTACTATCTAAGTTAAACGCGTATTTCATAATTTTCTATGAATATGTAATTCATAGTAAAACGTTGAATGGTGTATAATAAACTTTACATTAAATGTTCGATGCAAAATGTCTAGCTGAGCAGAAGCCAGTGGGAGATGGCATAACAAGAAATACAGGATGGTTAAAAACTGGAAATTAAAAACATTAACAAATACATGTCTTGCCTAATACGTTTGACAGGGGACCTGCCGTAAATGTACCAATCAATCAACGGAGTACATAAAAGAAGGTTCGTCGCGTACTCAGCCCAATTAAAGCGCCCCAGGGCTCAGATGTACACTCTTCTTGATCGTTGGAGCGTCATCTTTAAATTTCCGTCGTTAAGATTTAATTTTTATCAAGGTCCCCCTCATGCGGGGAGAGGCAACCTGTCGCGCCAAATATTTTCCTCCGTAGTTTTTTCCCTCCTTCGATGGCACTTACTCGCCTCCCCTCTGTACGAATTTTTTTATCATTAAAACTCGGAGTGGGGTCGCCGAACCCGACGTTGCCAACTCGCGCTGTCATAACAAAACAAAATCATACGGAACCCACGTAATTTGCAACATCGCTTTTTTTTACTATGAATTTTTAAGGTTCTAAATGATTAAAGAGGCGTGCTATGCATTTTAAATATTTTGCGGGAGGATTGGCGTTTATTACCAAGTAGAAATTATTCATAGAGCCCCAACATCTATTTCATGTTAGCAGTACGAATTTAGAATAACACTGAGTAAAATTAACCATACGCTCGTAATATACGTGTACTAAATAATATTACTATCAGCTACAAACACTACAATACTTAATCAAAACCGCCCAGTTCCCCCAATCAATACCAATCGTCACTAATAAATTAATTAACCCCGTCAATGTATGAGGTATTACGCAGTGACGGTTTAAGACCGTTTGCGGCCAATAACAGCCGGATGACACATTTCACTTAGCCTGAATGCGGCCGTAATTAAGCCGGCTACGTGATAATTACCGGCCCACTGACACCTCGCCACGATTCATTTCCTTTGACGTACCGCTGCCATCTTTGTTTTCCTTTTACTATTTACTGATGCTTATTTAGGAACGCTTTATGATAATGGAGGGAAAAGACAATAGAATAAATACGTTACACGTAATTGAGATCGTTTATTAGCAGAAAAGAAAAGTAGCAAAGAAAATGTTAATTTATCAACCACCTAAACCATAATTAGGTACAAGAAAAGAAAGAAGACGTGGCGAAGTTTCATCAAGTGTTTACTTAAAAGCTAACACTAAAACATTGGAACAAACAAAATTAACGTAAGTAAGGTTGAAAAGTTGTGGAAACAGAACTCTTATAATCTTGTTAGAACGCAGACGCAGCGGCTAATCCTCCTCCCATCAGCTAATTAATCCTACCAAGTTTATTTCTCAAAAAGTTTCAGCTTGGTGCGGAAGTAATTTCACGCCAAGGCATTAGTGGGGAACGAACTTCACACTTAGCTACTCGGTAAACACTCATGACGTTTCCTAATTAACGGACGCAATTAGTGGTCGAGCTCGATGGACCAGTGGGGGGTTGGGTGGGGTGATAAGTGGCCAGGAGCGGAAAAAGTTAGGAGAAAATTCGAGGGCTTAACATGGGGCGAACGTGAGGCGCCCAGACGTTGGGTGGTTGCACGTTCGCACTTCGTACTACGGGTGTCTGGACTGAGCGACCTTGGACTTTTAGTATGGTAAACTGTTTTGATTGTGTTGAAAGTTTTTCTTTTTAGAAGAAGGTTCATTATATATTAGCCTTTTTATGGGGTGGTTGAAATGTTTTGACAGTTTGATGAACTATACAAATTTTGCTGTGTACCTTCTCCGTCTTGTGTAAATTTAAATATTTGTACTAGAGCGAAAACGCAACTCGCAATGTCAGGCACAAAAGGCGAATAATCGATGACGTGACCCAGAGCCCCAAAAAGATGACGGCACGTCATCGCGTCATAATACTTGGAGCTCTCATTTAAAACTGAACAACTTAAACTAAGACAGCCTACACACGTTCTAAAAAAAGTAAGCCACCACTCAGCGCTGTGCGTCTCTTAAAATATTATTCCACAAGAGTCTGAACATTTGCATCTTAATTACGAATTCGTGATTGTCCGAGGAGAGCAAATGAAAAATATCTCGCACCCATAGTCTCGTCTTATTAACATTCCGCCCCCGTGCTTTTCTGATGAGTAATTGCTTCTTTAATTCGCGTCATCCATCCTCAAAATAGGGCAATTTTTCATTCAGTTTCACCAGCCTTATATACTTAAAGGCAATGAAAAATACACACGTCTACCTTACAGGATTGATGGTAAGTAAATATAAAATTTACGCATAATTTGTTGTAGATTTAACATGAGTAACATTAGGAATATTTTGAAAGAAGTTTCTGATAATAAATGGCTTTTTCTATTGTTCAGCGAATTATGATAGAGACTGGCTGTATTTAGATGGAGGTAGGTGTATCGCTATAGTTGCATCTTAAGATATGTGGTGTATAGAAAGCTAAAGTTAAACCTACTTAAGGAAATGGGATAAGCTATTCAATACCTTAAAGATAAACGAGTTGTGTGTGTTTTTGGCACATTTTTGCTCCTTATTTCTTGAGCTTGTGTTCTCTTGGCTAAGTAATAACAGCCGCGTACCAGCCAGTAGGCAGGTAGTAGCCGTAGCCAGTACGCTTGCCGCCGCCAGTCCGTAGATGGGTGACTATCTTAACATACCGCGATCCCTCCGTGCCTCGGAGCGCACGTTAAGCCGTTGGTCCCGGCTGTCATTCTTGAATCTTTGACAGTCGTTACGGGTCGTCAGAAGCCCGAAAGTCTGGCAATCAGTCTTACCAAGGGGTATCGTATTACCCAGTAACTGGATTGTGGAGGTCAGATATTTGCAGTCGCTCCGTGTAAAATACTAGTATTCAGCTGCATCCGGTTAGACTGGAAGCCGACCCCAACATAGTTCGGAAAAGGCTAGGCAGTTTTTTGTTTCTTGAACTGATGGGGAGTATTATGTAGTCGTAATAATCCAAACCAATAAAATTACGTCACATTTTTATAACTTCGGTAAAAATAGTAGGTACAATTATTTTCCTCGTCGTTAAGTTACAACAGAATTCTCCTCAAAATATTTGCTTCGGTAACCAAGCATCATTACTAGGACCAACAACAACTGCTTAAAAACCAAAATCGTTACCCGTTGTTTGCGGGAGCGTGGCTTTCCCTTCTCTGCCTCTAATTTATTCCCCAAAAATATAAAAGGATTCTGAGGAGTCGTTAGCGATATTGTAATTTGATTATTTGTATTTTTTTCTTATACTTTTAATCACCGGGCTTTGCCGAGGGAGGGAAATCAGATTTCAATTTCAATTAGAGAAGGATCTTCGTGGAAAAATCCGAATCAACTGAATGAGTATTGATGAGTTTGGTCGTTAATATAAATGAGTCATTTTAGCAGGGGTGCTCAATCAGCCTTTTTACTTGTTCTCTTATTTGGGAGATGCCAAATTATTTGCCTAGGAGCTTTTTGGTCTTATTGCCGCGTATTAGATAATGTGCCAATTTTAAGTGGGCAGACGTCGGCTCGTTGGAATTGGGGCATTTAGAGTTCTTAATGAGCCTTCTTGTATTACCATAAGATAAATAAACCTCAGAATTACACATATTCAATCAATCTTAACACACAAATATTTACATTTAATGGAGTCCACGATCTCGAACGGTGAATCCAGACACTCCCCACCGCTGCGCCATTGCAGTCCTCAATTTAACACAGCCAAATTACTACGTCTTACTTCCAAGGAGTTGAAAAACCCTCAAGACCTGAAATCAAAAGCAGTGCCACGTCATAACATAATATACAACAGCAGGATAATTAGAGACGTCGGGATTGCACGCGAGCCACAAATAATTCATTAGCGGTGCCGTAGTTCACCGCATACAATCACTTAGACTGTCATGCACCACGTTTAAACTTACCAAGTGGAGTAATTACTGCACTGAAGCGGCCCACGCTGAAAGGTTAGAAATAATTGGATAATAGGGGGTGTGTTATGCACTGTAATGACACGTAGTTACCTGCATGTCGCGCGCGCTGCTGGCAACAAAGATAGCGCTTACCAAACGGCTACAACGTAAATCAATATTTACTTACCAAAGTCAGCAAACAGTTTTAAAATGAAAATAAATTCAATTCTTTCAAGTAACGCGCCGACACGAACCAATTAGAAAGCGGACGTCAAGGAAGCCGCAATTAAAAGGAATCCTCGAATATCTTCCGACTTAATGACTTCTTTGCTTGTTAATTCCTTGTCGCGAAGGAAAAAACTCGGAGTCGGATTAATTCCAAGTGCAAGTCGATTGTTTGCATAAGCCTCGGCGGGGAAACATCACCTCGCAGCCACCGGCTTAAAAAAATAATTAAAATTCGTAATCACTCTTGACTCGACCCCCCGGGGGAGCTCGCTTCCGACCGCCAAGCGGACTCGAGATTTTCACATTGAACGACACGAACGTCCCCGCAAATTCGTTTATGTGACGTTTTAAGTAATTTGTGTTACTCGAATGTTGTAAAAATGACTTTATTACGAGGTACGATTCACATCGTGGCGTTGTTCAAATAGTGGCACAAAATCCTTGTTGGAATGTTTATGGACGTCTTAAAAAACTCGAACGACATACGGTAGGAAAGTTTCCGAGTCGCTTCGTTACGGTTACCCGCAAAATATGAAAGCTTAGTTCATCCCTTGCATGTTCACCGGTAGTTTTCTACCCTCTTAACAACATATTTCGGCATATTTCGATTACCATAAAGCGTTTCGTGTGATGTATATTTACGTTTCATTATGTGTACTTATTTCAGTGGTTACATGCATTAATTTCTTCACTATGTTGTGTATAACATAACCTTTAATGACCCCCTGAATATGGCCCGGTTAGCTATAATTTAGGTGCCCACATAATTATACAAAATAATTGCAGGTGGTTATGCATTTTTGTATGGGGCTTCTAGCTTCTAATAAAACTGAGCTAAGTAACATTGTAATAGATTATAATCGGCGTTCCTTCTAGCCTATTCTCGGCCCGCAAGTATTCTCAGTGTAAATCGTTATGTACAGAAACATGACGTAAAGTGACTTAACGTGCATGGCCAGTTATTTTTTCAATTGCTGTTATTAGCAGCAATAGTTACTAAGGAAATAACTTTATAAAATATTTAACTCTTAAAGAGGCTTAATTTTTAACATTCCACTTGATTTTTTTAATGTATTATGAAAATATACATCTCAAAATTATTAATTCCCTAGGGGCTTCAACATCATTATCGAAACATTTCGCGAACTCCTCTTCTAATAGGATGTAAAATAACTTATCACAATAGCCAGACATTTCCTCCGTACATTCAAAAGAATCCGAGCTTATCACGGCCTTAAATTAATAAGTATTCAAGTCGAGCCAAGTAAAAATGAATAAAGCCCGTAACACCGAACAATAGCGTAATAAGGATGGTGCATTTTGTCTCTGAGAGCTCGCTTGCAAAACAACAATAATTCTTCTTTCCGTGAAAAGATTTTCAGCGTTATTCCACTTGAAATTATTATATTTTTTTTCTTGTCGTCGTCTTGCCATTGTCTCGGACGGGAGGTAAGTAATGAGGGAAATTGGGGGCTCTTGGCCGGGGCTGAGGGACGCCAAGATTTGCGTGGCCGACCGCCGGCTAATGCCGAATAATGAAACAGCTTTGAGATATTCTCCGCTCAGCGGTCGGGATTTATTAGATTCAGCCAAACGGAATTAGGCACTTACAAAACGTAGATATTGCTGTAACTATGTATACTTGTCCTTAATAAAGTTTTACGGTTGGTACGCATTGGGAGATCAAATTAAATTGGGCAGTGAAATCAAAAATTTCGAAAGACGTAAATGTTGGAAGCCAAAATACCTTGGTTCAAAATTCAATTCTTTATCCAAAACAAACCGTGTTTCTGTAAACAGTCCTAACAATAGAAGAAACGTTACCGAAAAATGACGTAAAGGTAATTCCGACATCGGATGACGTAAGGCGATCAAGATAACCCACTCACAACAACATTCCTGGTTAAGAAGATGTCTAATACAATATTTTGAATGGCGGAGACTGCTATTAGAGAAATTTTACTCGCCAAATCACTACCAAAAGAAACTGGAAATAAATGGATCAAACAAGTATGAATGAAGAATTAATTTATATGCAAAATAATATAACAAAAATATCTTAATTTTTTGCGTTATATACGTGTAGGTATATTTTACTTTAAGACTTCGCATATTTTTAATTTCCTCTCCTTGTTCTCATATACCTACTATTGTCTACATTTCTTTCTCATATCTCCTTTCGAAGAAATTTCTTAAGAAATAAGCAGTAACCTTTGTACTCAAAATTATAATTTTGTTGTATCTGATATATTTTACTGTGTGTGCATAAATAATAAAATAAATAAATAAACTTCCATGCACAACAAACAGCGTAACAACGTAAAAAGGCAAACAAAATATGAATACAATTAGTCTGGCCAGTCTTACCTCAAGGATTTTCTAAGGTTTTTTCCAACTTTACTTTACCTATTACCCCGCAGTGGTCAGTCGCGTGTATACAATCAAGTGTCGTCTGTAGGATTCCTTAGATCCTAGTTTTCGCTTTATTCAAGTCTCAGAGACGAGTCGAGAGCAGTTTTACTGTATTTTTTCTTGCCATTGTGTTTGTTAGAATTCAAGTCGTCATTAGTTTTGTGTCTCCGTGGGTAGATGTCTCTTTCAATTGTGTTGTCGATAGTAACTGTTTGTGTTTCGTGGATTTTACAAGTGCCTGTTAAGGTTAGAGTTTTAGAAACTTTGGAAATATTTTATTGTATGCCTATTTGGTGCGTTGCTTATAGCATTTTTTTTGTGTATTTTCATAATGTTTACCATTAAGGTATATATAATTCTTGATTGATTTTGAATGATATTGAGTTACTACGCGTACAAAATTACAATTTACCTGTTACAAACTTACCAAAGAACTTATAACCCAACAGAAACCAAACATCGATCTCAATTTAAATTGGATAAGCTTGCACAATATCGGCGGCAATAATCCGCCGACCACTCACTCTCGCGACGTCCCAAACTCAAACATTACTTTTGTAGTTTCCTATTTACATATCCCCAAAGCGGCTTTCTTCGTGAACTCCAATATTTCTTGGCTCGTACTCGACCCAGCGGTCTCCCATCCAGCATTTTTAATCTCGTTGGTCGGATCTGCACGTGGGCCCAACCCCTCTATGTTTACCTTCCGAAATAGTTTAACGGGAACAATTTGCATCTGCTTATGTGGGGGCCGTCCTCGGTTGTTAACTAGTCTCCTTCGTCTTACCTTTTCAGAGCCAATCGTATATCAATATGTATTTGTTGATATAATGTTTGTTTACCCTGAATCTGAGGAGTTGGTATATTTTTTCCATCGGTGGCACTTATATCTTTCACTTTGTAGGGCCTAAGTTCATATGGACCTTGTGGAATTTGAAATATATAGCGTCACTCATAAGACGTTTTATGGATCATAATCAGTCAGTTTATTTCACACCCTTGGTACTATATTTTTTTTACAGTTAGCGAATATTTTTGGATAAAGAAGACTTGATATGATTTGCCCATAGTTATCGCCTTCCTGTTGAACATGATTTTAACACTCATAAATTTAACAGCAGTACATTAAAATTTAAAAATAAAGAAATGGTAGAAGTCGCCGAATGTAATCCTATGTACACATGAGTGTTCCACAAAGATATGGGCAGGTTAGAGTCGTAGCCCTAATCGATATCCTTATAATGATTGCTGGAGGAGCTCGCATACGAAATAAGGAGGGTGCTTGACGTCGGAGGTGTCCGGGGGCGGGGGTGGGTCGGGGGGGAGATATGAGACGATTTAGATTTTTTCCCTCTTCTATTCTTTCGTTTTTTTGGGGGAGCCCCCTCGAAAAGGGTGAGGAATTTAAGACGGCAACGCGCGATCGATTTTTCGCGCATGCATTGGTATTCTCGTAATGTCTTATTTGAGATTAGAGTTATGTTTTTTATGTTCCGCTTGTCTTTGTAGTTCTAATGGTCGATACACGTGTTTTTATAATACCTAGTTGTCGTCACCTTGGCCATGCATGGCACTGTCATATGAAAATAATTATTAAGTAATTATTTTATGATTTGATTAATAGACTGCCTCGTTAGTCTAGTAGTCGAAAACGCTACTGCTGAGCATGAGGACCTGGGTTCGATTCCTGAGTCGGGCATAGTGTTATTGGAGTGTTACATCTGGAATTGCTCAGTAGCAGTCCGTAATCTGGATTTGTGCCCGGTTGATAGCAATAGGCTCGCCCCCTATTACATGGGACTTAAACGTCAAATGTGGGTGTGCCCTGCTAAGCTGAAATGCGCTATCTCTGAGATACGGCCTTTTAATTTGTTTTATACCTTTCAATAGCAATAACAATTTCGCATCGAATGGTATACGCTAGATAGCGCTATCTAAATTAAAACATAAAAAACAACCACTAAGAAGTTTTTTTTTATATCCCGATGTTTCCTTAAATTACAATTTGCAAAAAGTTAATTTTCTCAAAACTTATTCCGATTGAGATAGCGTCTTTCGGCTTAACAGGATAGTATAGGTACACCTCTGCCTAACCCTTCGATGAATACAGGCGTGATGTAATGTTATGTTGTGTTATTAATACAATGCATCACAAGGGGCAAAAAAAACCTTATAAAAACAATCATAACGAACTAAAACATAACTTTATCCTCAACTCATAAATCAATAACAGTTACTTAGTCAATTTCAATAAAGAAGCAGCCACACCTCAACTTAATCAAAATCTATTAAACAACAGCTATCAAATTACGTTAAATATTTATAAAAACATCAAAAAACACGTCATTTGTAAAGATAAAAAGGGAAATATTTTCCTTCATTAATAGATCACCGGCGAGGAGGCACAAAGGCAAGGCGCGAGGCAGTCAAAGGGGCTAAAAGCCTTTCGGCCCACAAAAAAGTCTCAATTAAAAAGCTGACGGAAGCTTTTAGAAGGTAATCCCTCAAATTGTTTCCAACGCCCCCTCATTAGCACCAAAAGTGTTAAAAAATAAACTTTTTAATCTTTATTACTCGACGACTGCGCTAAACGGGTTAAATTATTATAGAACAAGCGCTATCTCATTTTTTATTCTTTAACCCTTCGCTCGCGTAATTTATTAGTGACTGGAGACGGCTTTTGAAATTTTTAGTCTATGTTTAATTTAGTCGGCGTCCGTCATAATTGCGGGGAGGTTTGACGCGATTTATCATTATCTGTGGCTCGCTTCCCGCCTTTCTTGAGAAAAGATTTTAATAATCATTCTTAGAAAAGAGGCGATGATAGCTTTGTTTAGTGTTTATTTGTTTTTTTAATAAGTTGTTATAATTTTATATCGTTTATTTATTAAATACTTTTTGTGTAGCTACGACATCTGTGGCTCTTCAAGAGTAGTTACCAACCTACTAATGAAGAGCCACTCATATCGTAGATATGTATTTGAAACAAACTCAAGTTAATGTTTATTTAATCGAATAAGATTAAATTAACTTTGACAATGTAGATTACATTCGTAACATTTAAATTGCTTAGATTAAGTTACAAACAAATAAAGTAAAGAATAGATCTTTTTCAAATCGTGACTGTATTTTGGTCTTCATTCCCTTAGCTATGCTCTAAGAGAATTAGTGGTCCCTAAAAGTTCTTAATTTGAAACAATCGAACGCTTTTTGTACAATCCAACTCACCTCTAAATTGAATTCCACCCAATTTGTTACACAAAAAAGAACAAAAATAATCCAAACGGAACAAACTTCACTAATTACACGAATAAATCCAAACAATCCGACGCAGAACTCGCGGCCCCAACAAACCGAGCGAATTAAAAAGAAAAAACCGACAGATGGACAAAAAAAAGTATTTCCTTGACAAGTTTTATTTACCATAAACATTGTTACAGAAAACGGCGGCCGGATGAAAAAGTTCGCGTTCATTAAATCCATTAATTAATTCAAATGAAACCGCGACAAAACATTTACATTCCTCGCCCCGCTTCCCTTTTAGACAAGGAAAACCCGAGTCATTCAAGATTTTTCCTTGCAGACCGAGCCCACTAAATGGAAATTAAGCGTTTAATAAACCGAGCGATGGTGGCTAGAATTAATTAATACTTCGACTTGTCTTGCAAGTTTTTCTTACCCTCTCAAGTTTCATTTCTTAGTATCAGGGGTCGTGGGACTCCCCACTTTATAATGGTGCAATAATTAAGACAAAGTCCCTTGTTTCGGTGATAACACCACTAATTATTCATTTCAAGTGCGACATCGAGATTTTATGGGGTGACGATTTGTAATGTCATTGTAAAAGAGTACGGTTTCGTTGTAATTTTTAAGGGAATTAATGTTGAGTTCTGAATGAACTTTATAGCTTTCTCTCCGTTTATTATAACAGTACGGTATATAATAATGTCGTAAGGGTTAACTGAGTGTGAAGGGAATTCGTAAATTCTTTAGTTTGACGTTTAAAGCGTAGAAGAAGAAATTTAGAGAAAGGTGTGATGTAGTATCTGTCTGGGTGTAATTAAAACAAAATTCACGTGTAATGGTGGATTTTAAATAGTCGTCCATTTCAAAGATATTCAACTTTACTATAATAAATGTTTCACAGAAGAAAACAAGACTTAAGGTAGGCCTTACCAAAGTACAAGAAAACAAGCCAAGGCTTACAAGAAAACAAGACAAAGCTTACAAGAAAACATGACAAGGCTTACAAGAAAACAAGACTTCAAGTGGACAAAGTCACTTGAAGTCTTCTTCGTCACTTGAAAAACGAGTAACGAATCATAGACAAATTTTCTCGCACCAAATATTTTAACACAGCACCAACTAAATATTTCTTAAGTGTCGTCAACACAGTGCCTTTACTTAACATGTACCTTTATTTGTCAATTACTGCGCGCGCGCTTCTAAAGTGCCACGGAATTGGTTTACCGCTCCTATAAGGAATTTCATGGCTATTGGAGCTTGTTTAGTCATTTAATTAGTATCCCTACAAGTTGCCGTTTTCAACACGACATGTTCGGATTAGGGTTTTCCTGCCAGTTCCAGTAATATGAGTTTAGGGCCTTTTATGATGCTTCATTGTTTTATGAGCTGCACTTTTTTTTTCTTTTTATACTGAATAGCATGATTGATACTTTCGTATGTTTCATTCGAATTTTGATTTGAATTGTTTCATTCTAATTTTAATTTCAATTTTTTTATTCGAATTTTGATTTGAATTGAATTCGTCTATTGTTTAAGTGATAGGCAATAACATGTTAACATAAACTATAGAAGTTGTAATTTTACAATCAAAAGGTATTTGAAACATATTGTACCTTCCCACATTTATTAAAATACAAAATTCTTTTTTATTAATATCATAAACAAACACCAATATTATGTTTCCTAATATCAACAATAAAATCACATTCAGTGGCACTTTTATCATAGATTATAGAAATATTTGACACCCGAGAGCAGTGTTAAGAAAAATATCCACGTCGGTAAATTTCTGATATTTATATACCGATTTAGCTGTTACATTAGTCGATAGAAATATTTCCACAACATGTGATAATATATTAGATTTACATAATATTAAGATACATATCATCATGGTTATGATTCTTATCGAGGCGGGCAAACTCATAATAATTAATGCCAAGGCATAATTACGTCATTCCGGAAGAGATTTGAAAATCAATCAAACTACGTAGATTTAAAATAGGGCCATTTTTGCCATACTCGTTATTAACCCCCCACTTATAAACGTTGCTTAAAGTTAAGTAGTGATTAACATCTGATTAACATTCTTTAGACGTTTAAATCTTTAGTTTAAGCAAAGTTTATAATTAAATGTCTCTAAACTCAGACCAAATAAAAAACCAAGACAGAGCGCTGTCAACAGTAAAGTGAAGCCGCTTTCGTAAACATGTGTGCACTTTGTGTGGTGTAGTTTGATTGTAGTGTCAATTGATAAAGGTTGTAAATGTATGCGTGTATGCACAGCGCTCTGTCTTGGTTTTTTATTTGTTCTGAGTCTCTAAACATGACATTCATAACTGAGATTGGTAAAATTGGGTCTGAATCTTAATAAAAATTGTGCACAATGGATCTGATCAGCTGAATCATTAAACATTTCCTTATTTCAAATCCCGTAAGATTTATTGCAAAGGATCGGAAGGACGATGTTGCCCCAAACGTGCTCTTATTTGCGTAGGACACTAATTTATACTGATTCGTTTTTTCACGCAACAATCTTAGCGCCCACAAGTCGTGATCGCGCTTACATCACAAGTCAACCCACGGGAACAAGCGCCAAAAGAAAGAAAAAAAACGCACGAAAATATTCTCCACACAAAATTATCTCAGCATAAACGCCATGTACCAGGCTCGATCTGATAATGTGGCCCATTAATTTGAACAAAGTTCGCGTCGACACCGCCGTTGGCCTTATAAAGGTGAGGCGACAAAATTTATAAGTTCGATTACTTTAATCTTGGTTAACTTATGCGAGTACAATTTCAAAGCTGACAAAAGAAATGCAAGCAATAAATCGAGTGTCTCTTATCTGTTGTATACCTGTATTGTTGTTGGCGGTGTCGGTGTAATCTAGACTAACATGGGGTAATTAATATAATGAAGTAGGTAGACGAGTGTATCACGCGAACTTTTTCGTCGCGTGAGCCCGTGACGGCGAGGAAGTGGCCGCTTCCTTAGGCTATTTCTGACTGTAAATTATGCAACTGTTCTGAATATTTGGTATCTTTTTGTGGCTCGTATGTGGAAGGTGGACTGACATCGTTAATTATGTCTCTATGAAATGCAACGACCAAAATTTTTTCGAAAAAAGAATCGAAATTTTCCAGCTGCAGCTAAACGAAAACTGTTAAATTCTACACAGATAATTTATCGTCAACTATGCATGGATACTGCAAAATGCAAACCTCAAACCTATCCACATAATATTTAAAATATTGCCGACGTAACTCCGTAACGAAAGCTTACACTAATCAATTTAGGAGCACTAATGAGGACAATATAAATCGATGTTCTTAATCCGAGGGCTGTGGTCATAAATAAAGGCATAAGAGCACGAACCATATTTCTCGATTAAGTGCGAAAGTGAGGCGGTCGCGCTACGCGGCCGGCAGAGGGCGCACTGCCAGCGATAAGAGATGATGAAGCGATGCCTTGGAAAAGTAACGTTTTGACTTTTTGGTCATATGGAGTGGACAGGAGAGAATGGCATACCTAAATGGTTGATTATTTTGACGAAATTACGACGAAAATGGGTTGAGTTTTGAGTAACTTGTCTAACAGATAAGTCAGTTCTAGTATCAATTTTTTTTTTGAAGATGAGCAAGTTTGAAAACTTGCGGAAATGGATTGTCTGCAGCTTTTTAAAATATATTTTTCAGACCAAGATTTATAAACAGACTGTCAAAACTCGACCCCAATCAATTTATACATCATAATCATTGATACAGAATCCGTTTCACAAATTATATTTTCACGATCGCTGCGCTCATGTAATGTTACCGAAGCTTTAAGCTGAAACGCAGCGATGCCGGGCGGTAGGCGCGCGTCATTACCTGAGCAGGATTGGTCACGCAAATCAGATCCGCGCTGTCCACGCAATTATAATCAAGTACGCCACGCCACTCGTAATTCTAAAGTAATCAAAGGTTTAGCCATCTGTTTGTGAATGTATTTCATGGATCCCGCGGCCTACGTAACGAGAAATGCGAACCGTCAGCCCGCCACTTTATGACGCACTAAGTTCACATTTTATGATAGTTAAATTTAAATATTCGAACACAATTTATATTCGAATAGAGAATACGTTTATAAAGTTTATATAGACAACCAAATAAAAGTTAACAAAATATTGATACAACGGCAACAATAGAAACCTAAAAATTATTAGTTGCATTGTTGACGCCCGGCCTCCATAATCCTTAGGAAAGCTTCTTACCATAAATAATACGTGTAGCTGCTAGCTATAATAGTGAATGCGCGTAGGCGCAACGCTACAGATCGACAGTCCTATCCTGATTGTAAATCAGTGCTAGCTGGAAAACTATTAGGCCGGGCCTTCGAATTGAGCGGGGCACGAAAGCCTGATATACATATATTATGCTGTAATGCGTCTTTATCCTGGGCATTAGATAAGCATTACATTTCTTCGTCTTCAGATAAATAAGCACGTCTACTTACGACAAAAAAAAATCGATATCGTTCATTCGTTCTGCCTCGAGTATACATTGCAGCCTTACACTGTTTGTCCACCGCACCGTGAACGGGATGTTAACGAGAAAGAAGATTACGCGACCATATTAAATGTACTGTCGCTATTTCGGCGTCGTCATCTCGTTCTCATTGACATCCCAGTTCACGGTGCGGTGGACAAACGGCATAATGAGAACATAATTCAAAATAATTTGAAATTAGAACAATTACGTGACAAAAAAGGCGAGTGTCAATTGTTTGTAACGTGCACTGGTGGCGCGGCCCGTCTCCGCCCGTTGCTTGTTACCCGCTCGCTTCGAGGCCGGCCCGAGAGCTGACGGACGTTTCGACATGCCCTGTCTTAGTATAAACACCTCTGATTCATACATTGTTCATGTTTAGCTAATGGCTTCAGCTTTCTAGGTGTCACAATGTTTGGTGTTTTTTGTTTGGTTCCGTTAACTGGCTTTGTTAGGAGCTGGTGCGAATTATTTTATTGCAGTATCAATTTTGGTATAAAAATTTTAGTTAGAAACCAAATTGGCTAAGTAACACGAAAGATCGTTCAAAACGATGACGCGTTTGAAGGCAAAAAACAGTTTCAAAGTCGCTGAAAAAAATGCACAAAACTCATGGTCCAAAGACCTTCTGGCGCATTGAAAATGACTTTATTTCATGAATGCACTTAAAAACTATCTATCTATCTACTACTAACTTACCTATCGAAACCAGAATGGTATCATTTTCAAACCCTTTAAATGCTCCACGATATTTTATTTTTTCGTTATCTCTTTTCATTTTTGAAAAGTTTAAGATTCTCTCAAAAAAAAACCCAAAAGAAACGGTAAAAAATATGTGTTTAAAAAAAAAACATGCAGTTTTGTAGCCCTTTCAGTAACGCATCTTTTGATACCATCTTCATTTCTCATCTTATTAATTAAGGACCCCAGTCGCACTTTTTTCGAAAACGATCCAAAAAACATTTTCAATGGTAAAAGCTTGCTATATTAAACTCGTTACCCATTACATACGAACATCCATTATATAAAAGACAGGATAAAATATAGAGAAGTAACGCAAAAAACTCCACCTGACACAATACAACAGGTACATTGCATAAACATTTCAGAGACATTGTAAGGAAAGAAAAACCAACGAAAAAAGGAATGTTTCGCACAAACATAATATAATGAAGATATAAATCGCTGTTATCTTGCACAGGGCTCGTGCGAATAAACACCTAAGGAGATATCGTAATAGAGAAATTACTATAAAATAATCTTGGTGTATGTGTTTGTTGTAAATCGATCGGGATAGGGTCGTCCCCACGTGCGAACATGTTCGCCGTGTTGATTGTAATTTGTAGTGCGCGAGAGCATGTCCGGACGGCTGGCGTATTCTGCAAGTATTTGATGTCTTGTTTCAGTTCTGCGGCCGGAGATAAACATGTTTGAAAGATAGAGAACAGCGTTTTAATAGGACGTTATATATCTTAGTATATCTTTATTTAAATATAAATAAAAACAAACGGGTTTTTTTGTCCTATGTCCTGCACTGGTCTTCTTTTGGTCCTTTTTCAGAAGTTATTCGATATTTTTCGCATATCTAAACTTCTTGGGTATATTTTTTTCTTCGCTATAATAAAATACCTTCAAATTCCAATCACACGCATATTTATCTTTCTTTATTTTAACGGGAAAACGCTGTAAACCGTAGTAAACAATTAGTATGCTAAAAATTAAACTTCTTTCCTTAAATTTCTTCCGCGGCTTCGCCCGCGTGGACACTGATTATTTTTCTAAAATAAAAGTAGCCTTAGTTACTGCTTAAAACATCAGCTATCTGCCAGTGAAAATCGGTGCAGCCGTTTCGTTTCGTTAGCCGGAACAAACAGACAGACAAAAAAACTAATTTTGTCAAATTTTGAAATTACAAACAGACACTTCCATTTTGTTTATTTGTATGTATGTAATAGTGTATATATAGAGTTAGATATACATAGTAGGATAATTTATGACATAGTTAAGTCTACTTAATTATTCTCTAATGTTTTATTTATTTGTGTTTGGTTCTTACTTTTTATATATTATTTGTATTTTAGGTAAATATGTCAAATTAGTCACTGGTTAACGGAAACTAATGTTAATGGTCAACAAATTTCTTGACGGTCGATGTCAACGGCTTTTAGTATCGCCATATTTTATTTTGTAATGGACAGATTTTGAGATCTATGACATCAAAAATGTATAATATCTGGGTGTATATGATATGGTTTTCGTCATACATTCATCAAGCACAATAAAAATAATTACTCATATCATCACGCCTTATTTGCTCGAAGGGTTAAGCAGAGGTGTACCCATAGTAGGTACAGCCACATTTCGCATGTTATGTTTTTAAGTCCCATGTAATAGGAGCCAGCCTATTACCGTCAACCGGGCACAAATCCTCCGGGCTGCTACTGAGAAGATCCTAATATAAAAACCCGAAAAATATAAATAATTGTTTTAGTAAACCACTTATTTGTAAGATTTGAGCCTTTGATTTAAGATTTTTCCTATGGATCAGTTTGCTTAAAGATAATTAATATAACAAATTGTCAAGCGTGCGTAAACAGCTGGTAGAATGATTTATCAACAGCAGTTTTAATTCAATAAACTGGCCCTATGTCTTAGATGACTGTTTCCATACTGTTTTTAATGACTACACTACATTTTTATATCCAAGGTTATGTACAAACTAGGTTCTGCCAGCGGCTTCGCCCACATGATATGTTTATAAATTACAGCCTATTTTAATCAGTGATAAGTAATAGTAGTAGTAGTAGTAGTATAGCATTCTACTGGTGAAATAATTTTTATAATCGGTTCAGTAGTTTTTGAGATAACAACACAAACAAAAATACTAATAAATAAAAATAAAATAAAATATTAGTGTAGATTACATACAAAAATATAAATGTTTTTTTTGTTTAATATTAGTGTAGATAACTCTTTCTTGAAGAGAACAGAACAATACACCACAGCTTTAAAAACTGCGACAAACAATAACTTTAAACGCACCTTTTAACTTAAACCGCGCATTTAAAGTGAGAATAAGCCAAAGGCTTTGTCTCCGAGGCGAGCGATGGTGTAATTTACAACGTGCCCTCGGCGTGTAGCCACGAGCCACGAGCCACGGGGATTAGTCCATCAGTGCTAGTTTATGCGCCACGCTGCAAATCGCGTCGCCTTAATTGGAAAGAGGATTTACTTTAATTAATAACCAATTTGGATTTAGATCGTGAAGTCTCTTAAGGAGTGTGAAAGGAAATGGAGAATTAAAATGAATAAGACTCTTTTTTTGATTGATTGGCCAGAAAAGGCGGCACACAAAGATGTGTGGCGAAGTATAGGGGAGACCTTTGCCCAGCAGTATTAATAATAATTTTAGTTTAGGGTATTCAAAACTATCTAGTTTTTTTTTTACCATAACGAGGAAGCCTTAGGTCTGCATTTCACCTGATGGTAAGTGATGATTAGGCTGAAGGTGAATGGGAGCTTCACATAGAATCCTCAACCACACTCTAGTCTCTCAATGTCTCTAATTCTTTTTTAACCGACTTCCCTAAAAGGAGGAAGTTCTCAATCCGGTTGCATTTTTTTAAAGGTTTGTTACCTCATAACTCCGTCATTTATGAACCGATTTCATAAAAAAAAACAAACATTCAAATAAAAAATATTCTTTCTTTCTTTATTTGTAAAATTATTTTTATAGATTATTTTCTGTTTTGTGAATGTGAGAACGCTGTAGGCTAAGTGGACTGTAGATTTGTTGACCATCTTCTATTTTGTTAAGTACTCGATACTTGTTGAAAGACCTACACTGTCCTCCCATACCTGTTATTTGAAAATATTGTTAATAAAAGCCATTTATTTTCAAAAGAGTAAAGGCCCGTGCAGACCAGTGCGACGCGACGGCGCTATGCGACACGAACAATACAATTTCTAAGAAAACTTCACGGTATAACAATAACCAGTGTCGCGTCGCGCTGTCGCGTCGCTCTAGTCTGCACGAAGCTTAACCGTGGGGTTTCTTGCCGGTTCTTCTCCATAGGAAATGACCAATTGGAACCATGCACCTAGCTTCTGACGTTTCATAAGTGCTCATGTAGGTTTATGTGAAATAAAATATATTGAATGGATTTTTTGAATTTTTAATTTTAATCTCACAATGGTAATATGTCTTGGAGTTGTTAGAGGACCACAGTACCTTTCCTATGCACTCTAAAGTCTGTGCAAGACACAAGGTTATTCTTCCAAAATAAGCATTGATACGAATACGAATTTTCGATGTAACAGAAATACTCTGCGGCGGAAATATGCGAGCAATCTCAATGGGTGTGGAACGAGTTTGTTAGGTATGCCAAATTTTAAATTGCTTAATTTTAAAAGATTGCGACGGATTGACAAATAAGCGGGATATAATTGGAAGAGGAAATAATAAAGTTTCTCAAGTAATTCGTACATGTTTTTAAGTTGAAAGCTTACTTCATTTTTATCTGATTATTTTTGATTTACTACTTAACGTGCACGGGGACATTACTTCTTTTTAACAGTCCCACTTAGTGACTGAGTGTGAGTAAGATAATGACTGTGTTCTTGAGGACTATCTTCTTCTCTTACACCTATCTAACTTTATTTTACTTGACATCATCAACATAGATTCGATATAGGTACAGGGTTATAGGTAATCCATTAAGGGGGATATAAGAGAGGTCATTTACAACCAAATGATCCCATGTGTTAACCATTTCCGAGTAATTTGACATTTTATATTTTTATTTCATTAATTTTAAAATATTAAATTAGGTACTTGAATTACTTGAAAATGGTTGACATTTGCATAGGCATTTGATTTTTTTTAATACTAATATTGTTGTAAGTAATACTAACAACTTATGGGTAAAGTGCCTGAATTAAAAATTTATAAATAAATATAAATAAAACAGAATCACATCCGACAGTACAAACATCAAATAAACTTAGTTGCTTAAAAAATACCTTGTATGAAACTAGATACAGGACTGTCCCATAAAACAAATAAAATCATATCATATAGGGGTCATAAGGGTCATTTGGTTGCAAATGACCTATCTTACATCCCCTTAATGGATTGCCGACATATAACCCTCTATAACATTCAACATAGATGCATACATCGTCATCTTGTGCTCAGATTTATAGGCAGATGAAGAAATGCCACCATCATATAGTCATTGGCAGCTGAAAATAAGTCAGCCTCCTTTTGTGCCATGCTGCCCTGGTCCGTGCGAGTCTTATCTATGTCTTTCCCAAGATATTTTGTAGGTCACCCACCTGGCTATTGGCCTGCGAACGCTCCTTCTAAGAAATGCCCTCGAATAATTCAAAATCTCCATGAAAAACCTTCATGAAGTCTTTACTTCGGTCATCCCTCTCTGCAGATATAAATATCTATATCGTGGAAGGTCATGGTTGTCATTCGAAGACACATCTTAGCAGCAGTTCCGCAGGCGCGGCACGGCGGTGCGGTTTCGCTTAGTGCAGTTCTTTCAGCACTGATAGCCTAGTGCTGTGGCCGTCGGACTGCCAAGTCATAGGTCTTTAGTCACGCACCTCTGACTTTTCGGATTCATTTCGCCTATTGTGTAGTTATCACTTGCTTCAAAAACGGTGAAGGAAAACATCGTGAGGAAACCGGCATCGGAGATGTGTCTCGACGGCATGTGAAGCCAAGTCAGAGGCCCACGGGCGGCATAAAAACTCTGACACCAGGTTAGTCACTAACCACACGAAAAAGAAAGTGTATATAGCAGTGAGTTTGAATTCTGATAAGCATGAGATTAGAACAGGTTAATTACAGGACGTTATTCACCAAAACCAATGATAGTCTTAAATTAGCACCTACGCTTTACACGCCAATCCCTGATACTTAACTTTTACGCCATCATAATATGACTATTGTGAAGGTAGGGAGGTAATTTTCCTGCCTATGCCTATTCAATTACCGTCAGTCAGTAAAATAAACGACTTTCTACATAACACTTACAAATCACAGGTAAATAAAACTTACTTACTGAGCAAACGGCTGTAATTTCTAACATCCTAATATTTGTTGTTATTCTCAAGCACACAGTATGAACATCTCAATTTAAGGGAGCCTTACTCTGGAGCCTCATTTTCATAATTATACATTGAACAGATGTTATCTTCTTGACTTCTCTAAATCTGAACTCCAAAAAAAAATTCCAGTACGCATTTCTTCGTTCTTCTTCTTCCCGACAATATAGAAAGCAATAGCATGACAACCATAGAAACGGGGTTTCTATGGGTTTTGTCGACGGAAGAATAGACAAAATGACAGATTGTGATTGTTTATCTGTTATTTTATCTATTCTTCCGTCGACAAAACCCGTTTCTATTGTGTTCATGCTACACGTGCAGGTCTTATTGAATCCTACAAGTTCAGGCTTCATATTTAACTTACTTTGCTCCCTTAAAACTTTATCGAAATTGATTTGTATGTAATCTTTAAAGTCAAGTAAATAACGGAACTGTGACACAGAAAGTATATAATCACAGAAGTTTCTATCAACTCTTATATCGCCACTTTACCTTTAAACACTGCTCTAAAGTCTAACCCGATTCCACTGAACACCAATGTTCAAGTAATATAATTTTCTTTTGACATAAATAGGCCTCTATTCCCACCAAAACATCCAAAGCTCTGGTACAGTCATTAGGATCACTGTCCAGAATAAGTCTCAGTCTGTACGCAGCCAATCAACTATGTTAGCAATCTCTTTGAGGTGAAACAAATCGTCCTCATAGCTCAGTGCAAACGACGCCTTACCTTTTATGATGCGTTTTACGCTACGCCAAGACATACCCACTACTCGTTTAGAAGTTAACTATAGTTTAACTGTATGGATGTTAAATTGTACAATGTTGTGAACGGAGTTTTCTACTGTAATGAAGTTATTTTATTTATCTTTTATATCTTTTACAATATTTAACACAACTATTTACACTAGCTACTAAATTAAATGACTAACTATACAAATAAATACAAAACAAAAGGACAATTAGGCGTCGAAGTATTCGTCCGCATCTGTCATGCGGAAATGTGCCCAGAAGACTACTGTAATTGGGTTTTAAGTAATTGTTAAGGATGTCCAGCGGGGTAATTGCGTTACAAACTAACAATTGCAATTGCCATTGCTTTTGACAATTCAGCAGCATTCATTGCGTTATTTACGTTGTCTAGCAGACGAATTTTTCAAACATATGGAGCAATGGATTAGTAATTTCTTTCAAAAAAATCCTTCCGATTGTGAAAGAAAGTGTGTTACGCAATTGGGGAGCTGGCGTTAAAAAACCCTTTATAAACGTTATATATTATTATTATAGCCTCATCTTTGCCTAGCTTTTATTCTTTCATTTAATTTGCTTGAATGATTATTCTAGCTAGGAACTCGTGGCTAAGTAATATAACAGCCGCACGGGACGATCCATCAGGTGAAGCTACGGTTGCCGGGGTTGTTCCGTGGATGGGTGACCATCTTTACATACCGAGACTCCTCCGTGCCTCGGAAAGCACGTTAAGCCGTTGGTCTCGGCTGACATTCGTGGATCTTTGACAGTCGTTACGGGTCGTCAGAAGCCCAAAAGTCTGACAACCTGTCTTACCAAGGCAAAGGTATCGTGTTACCCATTGGGTTGTGGAGGTCAAATAGGCAGTCGCTCCATGTAAAATACTGGCATTCAGCTGCATTCGATTAGACTGGAAGCCGACCCCAACATAGTCGGAAAAAAGCTAGGCAGATTGATTGAATTATTATTCTGGCTTTGAGAAAGTCAAATTAATGATCTGGCACACAGTAAACATTATTTCTGAGCATGGCTTATAGCATTTAGTTACAGCATTGAAAGCACACGTTGGACTATCCCTAAAGAATGAGAGACCACACGTTAAACTATGACCACACCAACCATAAACCATCCAACCCAAAATATTTGGAAAGCATCTCTCCCGATACCACTTAATAGTAATATTATGTTAATTAAAAACTTAACCATATAAAATCACGCACGGGACACAAAACATCTTTATCATTTTTTTTCTGACAAGACGTATGGTCGTAATAAAGTATAGAGCTACCACATAATTCTGTCGATAATGGTACGCCTACATATGAATTAATTAGCACGTGATGGGAAACGGGTTCTCGATAGTCGATGTCGATGTCAACGGTCCGGTAAAAGAGAACGGAACTGTAGCTGGGACATTTTTATGACACTGGATTAGACTCCAATGAGTCATTTCATCTCGACATGCTAGGGTGTGCTGGGCGCGCCTCTATTAGATACTTACTTACATGTTTACCTTTACGGATTGTTGTGTACAGATAATGTTGTCTTGAATGTTGCGCTTGTTGTGTTAAGGGGTCAGCAAAACTGCTAGTGAATAACTGAACAGAGGATTGGCAGAGATTGGGATTTTATTCATATTTTAAAACATTCTTAATCCGTATTAAGATGTTGTTGTGCCCAGCGGCTTCTAAGGTCAATAAGATGATTATCTACTGAAGTGTTGCCTTTTTCTAGATCAGCATCAGCTTCTGCTCTATCGATAATTCTTAAAATTCTCTTTCTTCCTTGCAATTGTTCATCAGCATTTCTAAGCAATTTATTCAGAGGATATATATACCACATGGATAATGACTAGTTGCTATTGTATTGTGAGTTGGTGAGTTACAGTCGCTATCATTGGCTTTCGCTGCTTGCGTGGGTTAGGCATGCACGTCCAAGCATGCATGTTCTGCATTCTATTGTACTGTTTTGATTGCTAACAAATACCTTCCAGAAGATGGCACTACCAGATACTTACTTTTTAACACCTTAAAAATATAATATCAAAGTAAATTTTAAAAGACATCTCAACCGAAATAAGTTAAGAGCGCATGATTACTATCGGTACTATTAAGTGCACCTCCCACTGTTACTAATATATTTGAAATGGCCATAATGTTCATTGGATTGGACAAACTCTAGTTAACAAATATTCCATCGCATGGCTGACCACTATTTTGTTGACGCTGTAAGAGGCACTATTCCTTATGAATGAACCGTGAGGCCGTACGCATGTGTGACGTGTGAACACGTCACGCCGTCCGTGTGTGCGAGTTGGTTTTTTGTGAATGGCCGGCGATATCCGGTCCTACAATATCGACTGGCCTACAGGTTTCGTTATCATCTCTCGGACACTGTCTAAACACAACATATAAAAATTGTGTTTTATTGCATTTTACAACTCTCCCGGCCATGAATATCGATGAGACGTATCAAATAATAGGAGTTTTGAGTGAAAAAATGTCGAGTTGTATAACGTAGGTGTCAATGCGTCCACCATTTCTCTAAACAACGATTTAAGGACAGAGAGTTAAAATTTTACATAACAAAAAAGTTTGAATCGAGAGTTGAGATTTGGGATATGTTAATTCGGTTTTATTCTGGTTCGAATAACGTATTCAAGCGGCGTGGCCGGCTTGCTCGGCAAAAAACCTATAACCGAATATTTGGAATTGTGTCGACGCACTTTTACTGGTGTAAAACGAATTAACAACTGCGCCCGATTGACATGATAAATAGATCAGTTTTTGTGAGAATAATATGAGTTCATAATTCATATGTCTGGCGTATTGATTATAGTGGTGTTCTAGTTACAATTTGACGCCTAGTTAAAAGAGTGGAGTACGAGGCTTTGTAGGTAGATAGTACATGCGACACGACAAATGGTATTACTAAATTAAAAATATTAAGATTTTTATTTCGTATTGAAACCAGTCTTACTTACAACCTACAAAAGGAGTCCCAGCATTTCTCCTAGTCGCTTCTATTATATTGAAAGAGAAAAACTGAAGGTGTGCGAAGGTTGTACGTTAAACAAAACACAGCCTTAAAAAAACGTGCATCAAGATTCTCCCGCCGAAGACCTTGTATTACCCAATAATAAACTAAATTCAAACACTAAAACAAAAACTCAAAGACAGAACAGTTGGAGGAGAAACAAAAAAGCCACCCTCACCAAACGAGGACACAGTTAGAGCAAAACAGGGACTTGCCTTATCAAAATTTAAATTTGGAAAAAAGCGGGGGCCTCGTCTCATTTCAATAACCGTTATTCGCGTCCCCTCCCCCCTCACCGACGTGCCCCTCACACCCCCTGTCCCAAGCCCGGCCGGCCGAACTATAGGTGATTGATAGCCGCAAAGAAACAATAGGCAGTCTTCGAAACAGAACCACGACGCGAATCCTAATAAACGCTTTATTTTATTTGTTCAGAATAACAAGAGACCGATATAAATATCGATATTCGACTTAGATACGGAATTATTGACGCTGCCGTGGAGAATTTTAAAAGTGTCTTTAACATATTAACGTGAGCTTCATGATTTCGAATAAATCAACACACTTGGGTATGTAAGTGCCTATTAAAAATAGTGCGGAGAATTTGAATGGTAGACAATTGACGACATACTCTGATTATTTCCATACTAATCTCCGTAAATATACCTAGGAAGCAATAGACGTGGTACATAATACCTAGTCTTTCAAAGAAATTTATTTTCTACTTCAGAATTTATGGCTCACAGTTTTTTTTTTAAGAACTTTTTATATTGATGGAAGGTAGACAAGGATTCGATTTTACATAAAAAGCCAGACTGGACAAATATTAATTAGCATTAACAGACAGAATGACAATGAAAACACTAATCTATTTCAGTCCAATTTGCATATGAAGAATATAAATAATCATATTTGGCTACTGACCTTCGTCACATCCTTATGGCATAAATCAGACTCAAAGCAAGGTTACAATTCCGTTCCATGCAACCTAATATGATACATTTACATCAAATTATCCAAATATATATGTAAGTATATGAACATACATGACTTCTATTAGAGGCGTTTATCCACTATTTATTTGATAAATTCCCGACGAAATTATACATTGCAGTTTGCAAACTAACTGCTCAAAATCACAATGATATGTTATGACAAAACGTCGCATCGTTGTCACGCTTAAATTACAGCAGCTCCTGTTATTAAATCCTTAGACCCGACGATATGTTCGCCGACTTTCAAAGGTATATACAACAATTACACACATTTTCCCCCATATTAAAGTATGGTGTAAAAACAAGTAACAAGTCCCTTCATGCGTGTCATTCGGCCCTCGCTATGAGTATTCGAGCATGTCATTAGACAGCTTTTACTTGTTAGAGTAGTGCAGAATGAAAACGACATTACTAGTAAGAGAATTAACGCCAAAATCGTTTCAATAATGTATGCGCTGGATGGTTATAATTTTGGGATGTACGGACGTGTGGAACGGAAATCGTGATACGGTTTTGCATTGCATTTTTGTTCTTGTCAGTTTACCTTTCATGTTCTGGACAGTTTTTTTCCACAGGGAAATGGACTGGACAGCCAGTTTAGAAGATGTGACACTTTGTACTCGTTTAGTACCAACGAGCTTTGCTGAAATTGGTAGCATATATGTCAAAGTGCAACCTAAAAACATAGATTTTCGAAAATAAACTCTAAATTTTTGTCTCTAAACCCAGATTTCAGGAGAAAAAGATATTAATTAACTACTCTAGTACACCATATTGAATTGGAACTCGTCTACCACTATAGACACGCAGAGACAGCATGAATGTGTAGTCTCTGAACCCCAATTAATCTTAAAGGCCAATCATAGAAATTCTCTCCTCAGCAACTCGCTAACATTAGCATCTGTGTGTCCCACTACAGTCGTGGGTCGCCCATTTGCGCGAAAGCGTCTCCAACAGTAATTGCATTGCATCGCGTTGCTTCGTCGAAGGCATTAAACCTGAGGCCTATGGCCTATAGACTGTATGCCATTTTACTGTGCGTTAACCTGCTTCTGTCTGTTCCATGTGTTATTAACATATTGTCATGTTTAATGTGGTTTATGCGACGAGGTGTCAACTTAAGATCTTCATTGAGTTGAATCTTCAATCTGTCCTTTACTTTTATTGCACACTGCTTTTCCATTTCACTTTTGACATTAGCTGAATTGTTGACATCGACATTTCTTACCATATAAAAAAAAGAATAGAATAGAGATGTCCACTTTATTCGTTTGTGTTCAGTTAGGTGATTATTTAATTTTGGTATCTAGTGTTGTGATAGTGTGGTTATTAAACGGTACATGTGTGTGTATCAAACTAATTTATGTATGTTAATTTTAATGGATTATAAAATATAAATTGCTGAGTCGTAAAATTTTGTAGCAGCGAATTCGATTAAAAGCTTGTTGTTGATAACATATGATTTTGTTTTGGGTGCGTTGTCACATTTACTTAAACGATTGTTTCTTTATTAAAAACCTTTGTTTGGTTATAAAATTTTACAGTTTCGTACATCTCAATCTAAATAACATTATTCACATTTTAATCGTCCATAAAACAGAAACGATCGAATCTGTGAACGTTAAAACCCGAGATACAATCGGAGCTAGCACATTTAATATTGATATTGTATTAATGTGTTTTGAGGAGACAATTAAAATACTTATGTTAATAGTCCCACAGAGAACCAACGCTCTCAGTGTGAGACCGGTCGAACGTGATCCTTTTACAGATAACGAAATAATTAATTAATCAAAACAATATAAATGGTTCTCAATGACTTTCACGTCAACACAAAAGCTTGATTCCTTGCGTTTTATTGTTTGAATTCTTTTAATGAACCCGTTCTGATTATTTTGTCTTTATCTGTCAAATGGGAATTTGTTTAGTGTGGCTACATCTAAATTGACTGTGTTATCTGAAGAGATATAAATTATCTATATTGAAATTCTGTGAATATATGCATTTGGGTTAAATTCTGTACAGTATTGGCCCAATGCTGTCCAACATAGGCCTATTTAAATAACAGTACCCATAACACTGTGATTGTGACTATTATGTGACGGTAACTGCCTCGTTGGTCGTGTGGTCGCAAGCGCGACTGCTGAGCATGAGGTCCTAAGTTTGATCCCTGGGTCTGGCAAAGTGTTATTGGGTATTATCATCTGGAATTTCTCAGTAGCAGCCCGAAGACTGGATATGCACCCGGTTGATGGCAAAAGGCTCGCCCCCTATTACATGGGACTTAAACATAACTGGCGAAATGTGGGTGTTCTATAGGTACACCTCTGCCTAACCCGTCGGGGAATACATGCGTGATGATGATGTTATGTTACCCATTACCTATATGATTAAAGACAACAAAACAGAGTCACACAAAGTGGACCACAAAGAAAACAAAACAACTCCAAATAACAAACATTACTTGTTTAATAACAACGAAATCATTCTAATATTGTAAGTACACGAAATTGATGTTAATCAACTTTAATCATTGCTAGCTGTATCTGAAATTGAGCGTTCCTAGCCGCCATTATTGTAATAGGCCGGTCAGTGTACAAACAAAAATTATGAGTAGGTAATTAAAGAAAGGGGTTGATAATAGCCTGATAATTTGGCTCGGGCAATTTTCTAGTATTATAACAATGGGTGTTTCGTATCCAGATTGCTCTGATGGATTACTTGAGGCGGTTTTAATATCATATTAATTTGGTAAACGAGGTGCAATTATGATACAAAATTGTTTTGGTATAAGTGTGATTGAGGTAACACGGGTTTTAGACAAAAGAATGTTTCGTATAGGGATTTAAGCGGTTTCTCATAATGTATGAGAAATGTGACCATATGTGAAGCTTAGGGTCTGATGCCCATCATCAGATCATGGTAAAAAGGCATCGATTATATTGAAATATTCAAATATTTTAGTTAATAGTAATAGCATAGTTAACCCTTAATGGATTTATATCCATAAAAGGTTAACTATGCTTTTGCAATGAAAAAAAATATATACAAGCCATACACAAAAATTCGCGACTCAACTTTTTAACGAAGTACAAAAATAATAAAATTAATTCATAATATCGTCAAACAATTAACGCTCGGTCGAAGGCTTTTAAACAAAGAGAACAGAGGGTCAGAGGGTGACACTGGCAATTTCATTTGCCCCAATTAGCTGGTTCCAAAATTGAATTTTCTGACAAAATTACCCGGGTATCCGGATACGGGCCGATTTCCACAGCCTCCGAGAGAGAAGGACAGAAGATTGAGTAAAAGAGATGGTGCTACAGCAACAGGTTGCGTTTTGCAGCAATTAAAACTGGGTTTTAATTACTGGGGGAGATTATTAGCAAATCTCGCCAAACGACGGGGCTTTTCAGTGGAATGTAAACCACTTGAAAACTAGGGGAGCAAAGCTTTGCCTTTCAAGTTAGCTGTTAGGGCTATAATTAGCAATGACGATGGAATTAAAATCAGATAACGAACGTAATCGTATAGCGATTAGCATTTATTGGAACCATTATGCTTTAGAATTGATAATTTGGTGCAAATATGTCGTTTATATTGATTAAAAATGGATCCTGTTAATCAAGAATTTCAAAATTTACTGGTTTAAAGAAATACCGTCTTTATTACTTAGACTTAATGGTCTTAATAGGATAATTATATTACCAAGATCATGTCGTCGGATATTAAAATTTCACTCATGTGTTAAGTCAAGAACTAATTTATTTTTATTGCTTTTCAAATGCATAATGATGTCATCATCTGTAAACTAAAGGTGTTCCCAAGTGCATTCAATAACTTAACTTGGGTATCTTGGATATTAATCAATTACTTTACGAGTTAAAGAATTGTATAGATATTACCATTACTTATTACTTATTTAGCAAAGCAAACAAAGTATAAGTACCTACATTATGTCTATGAAATGCATTGATGACAATATATTCGCTAATTTATTTTCTTTTTAGTTATGTATTAGTAGAAAAGACACAAAGATAGCATCAGGCTGCAAATAGATACAAATAAAAAAATTAAAAATGTATTATTCCAGTTTACACCACCAACTTGTCCCACCACTGGGACAAAGTGGAATGTTTACAATTTTGACGTTCACTGTGTCCCACTAATTGATTTTCGTGGGGCATTTTACACTCACATGAACAGACTATGAGTTCGCTTTTTCCCGCTAGGACTGTCACTGTTTTATACATTTAAATTACCTAAATAAATATCAATTAGTCGGACACAGTGGATGCCAACATTGTGAACATTCCACTTTTTCCCACTGGTGGGACAGATTGGGGGGCAAAGTGGAATAATCCAAAATTTTGCATTATTTTCCTCCCCCACACCGTGTATTGTTATTTTACCTGACAACTGTGATGGCAGTAATAATATTTACTTAGTTCAAGGTTACTAGCGCAACTTGTAAATATTGTATCTATACTGAAGTTGTAGTAAACGACTGTTCCATGTATCTTCCTATCAATCATTAAAAAATCAGCCTATCGTTGTACTCAGCTGATTATAGGAGCTTTGTTTCCTTGTCAGTATAGGCACCTACTATATCAGCTTTATAACAAAGTTACTCTTATCAACCATTCTGAGAAGATGCGTTAGAGGTGTCAAACCAATAGTATCATTAATAACTAAGATTCTAATAACTAATGAGGACACCATAGCTTCCACACACCGTTAGGCATTGTGTTTTCTAGGTCACTAAGTAGGCAATATCTTAGACATAAAACAAATAAATCTGCCTATACACCCACATTCAACTTCAGAAGCCTTCACAGATAAATAAACCAAAAAAAACTCAAGTTACTCGATCTAAAATCATATAAACAGTTATATCATGAAGCCTCGTATTATGATATCCTTTCGTAAATGCCGCTACTGCTTCTCGATGCTTATTTGATACTTAGCTTTCTTGAAATGTCTGCATTTCCTTATGAAAAGACTCCCAGGGGTGTGAGGCGGTTTTTAAAGGAGCTCGGTGGTAGGGGGGCAGTGTTTGTGTGTGCGTAGCCTTCAGCATGTGTGACTACTCATCTATATGTGTTAATGTGTTTTCTTTTTACCAATTTTTCGGGTGACCATTGTTTGTTAAGGGTGCGGATTTTGCATGAATTGAGTATACTGGTTTTTAGGGTGTAGCGCTTTCGATTGGTTCTTTAACGATAAGTCCTATATCACCTATGTCTTATATGTATATCTGTCAGGCACACAGCTTTCTATACTATTAATGAGTTGTTTAATTTCATTATATGAAAGTGAAAAATTTGGCTTTTGATATTATAATTTGCAGCACTTGTTTCAATTCCTTTATTCTTGTTGTATTAGCAGATACTCGTATATTTTACATTCATGGCTGTCATTGAACTATGGCATCATTGCTGCTTCTGTTTAAACTGGAAGTTCATCCCAACATAGTCGGAAAAAGGCTAGGCAGCTGATAATGTCGCTGTCATTGAGCCTTTTATTTTACATGAGGTTATTTCCCCCTAGAGATCTTAAATAGTAGACCAAAGAAGCCCATAACTCTTCTAGCCCACTCTGATCACATCCAAAAAGCGCACCAACTCATAGTCACCGCACACGTCTTCGCTCAGTCCATACGAGCGTGCATATTATTACCCACACACACACACAAACACACACACATTGTCGTGTGAGTCACTCCGCTATTCACGATTTTCGCATCGATGGTGTTAGTATTGATTTCGTATTGTCGTTAGCTTGCGACATGTAAAAAGAAAAGGGGTCTTGTGGGCCGAACACACTTGATCGCTGCTTCCGGGTAAGGTGTTGCGTTCAACGATGTAATGAAATATAGATGATTGTGGTCTTGTGAATGGAAATTTTTGCAAGCTTATGTTAATGTGTTGGTATGAATTTGATGACATTGAATTATGTCTTTGTGTTGTGTATTTTGGACTGAGTCGTCCGTGGCATTGACATAAAAAAATTCATGAATTTCTTAGAACATAATTACATTTCGTTGCCGTCAAAATATTTGTTTACTCACACAGCTAAAAATTACTATGCTGTAGGTACAGTCAGCGAAAGTAGACGTAGGGTGTCAGTTTTTTAAGCAAAGACCACCCTAGGTCAATTTACCGTGTTCTAGCCATTTCATACAACTGACAAATACTGACAGTCTGTTGTGATTCGAATATACGGAATACGGACAATTAAAGTTGGTATAATCAATTTGCTAAACAATTAATTTTCCTGACTTGCTTGCGACTATGCTTATGGTAATCTCATAAGTTTTACTATTTTGAAGTTGCCTAATAAAAAGTGTTCTTGCTAATACTATTCCGCTAGTAAGTTATCTCTATCACACTACATTCAGGCATCAGTTCCCTAAATTTTTATCCTAACACACACACAAAAATATGCACACTCATAAAAATGCTCCGTCGTATGTATAAACTCCATTACAAAGAAAAAGGGTCTCAAACACGAGCCACCATTAGAAAAATGTCGCGATAGGATGTTCAATCATTTCGGTACCAATAAGGGGTGCGATCGATTTTGGCGAAAATGTCAAGCGATATCGAATATCGCTAGCGAATAACGCGTGGGGTTTAAAGTTTTCTTTGTAATATTTATTATCTCGGTTTTGTCTGTAAGGGTGGCAGTTCAATGTTATTATATGACAAGAAACTATGCCTGTGCGGTTCAATACAATTTTGTTTCATCTTTCAAAGCAGAAAACTTTTCATAACAAATCAAAATGTTTTAGTAGAATATAATTATTATTTTATATTTTTCATCTTATCTCAGAGAAACGTGCACTCTTCTATGCGTCTATTTTAACACTCTAGTTTTTTCTTAAACAAAAAACGAATATTTTTTATCTAAGATTAATACAAATTCACTTGAATGAAAGCAACCAGTTATTTTTCTATCAGCAAAACAACAACAACCTTTTTATTTTTATTTTAAATGAATTCCAAATTCGCTTGAATGTTCGCAACTAGAGCCATTTTTCTATCAGCCTGTACAACACAAGGTCACCTTTTGCCTGTAACCTGTACAGTACCCACGACAGCATTTTAAACACCTGAGAAAAAATTGCTGAAAATTGCTGCGTGATTTCACGCAGAAACGAACTGTCTAGGACTGCCCTCTTTTTTTTTCTAGATTTTTAGTAAAGATGCCTAATAACTAAAGCTTAATACCAATACTTTTAATAAACAGCAATTCAGAGTAATGATAAATAGGAGACTTAGGCCTAAGTTATGTTCTAGAACTAAGAAGTCCAGTCTTCAGACTTCCTGATATTTCCGCTTTTCAAGTCCTGTTGAACGAATGACCTACAAACATCACTGAACTAAAATCAAATATTGCTCATACCATTAAATAAGTGTTACCTTTTCTGAGTCAAGCTTCTTCACACATTACCGTAGTCACAACGTCTTCCATACAAATCATAAGTGATTGTGAAATTGGTCTTATAAATATGTAAATTTTCTTCACGCTCGTGCCGTTTCGGTGTCAGCACAATAGTAGCTGATGGCACGCGTAGAAGACAGAATAGAAATTCTTAAAATAAATAGTAAAGATATGTCCATATTTTCCCCTCTTAGATAAGTACCTACCTTGTTTGAATTTACATAAATATACGTAATTTACGTAAACTATTTATATTTCAAAGATATAATAATGTCAATGATGTACTGAGCTTGATATATCGTGTAATAATATAGCTTTTTGTTAAATATAATGTTCTGGAAATTTCACTGAAGTATAATAGCAAGATAAATATGAAACTATCGGAGATATTTTTCAATCATAATGAGTTCATGATTCCTAGAAAACGTAACTTTTCTTGAATAGCTCTTATTGTGATTATTTTTGTAAATTAACCCACATTTTTGGCTTCAAACAGGTTTCCGTGAAAGGCCTACCTACACAACTAATAACATTACATCACTAAGATCTTTTCCCTAATTTAGATACGGCATAGGTATCTACTCTAAATACCTACGATAATTTTCGTACGTAAAGACTCTAATAAAATCCTTTTTGTTACAGGTAACCCACTTTGATATTCATCGCAAGGAAAACCCCACAAAATTAAGAGGTAAACGCACAACAACCAACCTGTAGGAATTTAACAATCAAAATACTAACCGTAAAACAATTCGGTGTTATTTTAGTGGCATTTGAAACATAAAAATGCCTTGTAAAAGTAGTTCGCCTATCCGCTAAGAGATGGCGTTGGCGGTCGAAGTTGTTCGTTCGAATGGAGGTTTTATTTTCTTTAGCCACCTACGATACTAGCGCTTCACACATGTGTTAGGGGAATTTTCTCAGCTTTTCTTCAAGTGGGAAATAGTAGGGTTGTTTTCGGACGTTATAGTACGCCATTAGTCGTATAGGGGGCGGTGTGCGTATGTTTTCAGCTGACCGTTGACCATTGGATTCGGTTATGTTTAGTGTAATTTCACATTGATTTGTTTAGTGACGGTTTCAGTATATTTAAATGTTGTGGTATTTTAATCGGGCTGAACATTTATTGCAATCGCAATAATTGTGAGTATTAAAAAAAAAATTTGTTCGCTTGGAAAAAGTTAAACGGCTGCGTAATATTTATTAAGGGGACTACAGGACCTAAACGTGCCTAAACGCAAGTTTTATAATGCCTAAAAGAATATGATCCACTGCAGTAAACAAAATCAGAAAAATATATGATATTCTTCAGGATATATGCTAGTATGATAGTGTGTTGAAAACATAATACAACTAATTTGATACGATAGAAAAAAATCATGAAGATACCTCTAAAAATTTCTTTTAACGATTAAAAATCATATTAATTTACATGCAATCATTCTGATTTTTTGTCAGATTATTCTACAAGCTACATATTAGCATAATAGTGTTTTAATTTTCCAGTCCAATCAATAGATTTTCTGTAAATCGCTAACTGCTTCATATTTTGCAATAAATTACCTGCGTCGTGTCATCGCGCTTCTCTTTCATTTCTATGCAGTCCGACAGTGACCGCGCTTTAGCTGTTGTAAGCCTCTTAAGTATGCATTTGCAATTTAGTATTAGGCAAAAAAAATTATAGTTTTTTTTATTCTTACTAAATCTTTGTATCTGGATTAGGTACTTACTTACTTTTACCATGTTTACTGTTATTTTGGACCATATTTTGCATTTGTTTGTATTTCAACTTAATTTTCCGACAATTGAACTCAATTTGGGTAAACACACGTAAATAAGAAGTAAATAAAGTTGCTACGTAGGAAGAGTCACTATGAATTGTCAAGTAGTTAGTTACATATACCTAGCCATCATCTTACGTTCAACTCAACTGTTACTTTCACGACCGTAAACCGGCCATCAGTACAAAAAGCTCATTTCTAGACATGGAGCATTTCTTCAACCCTTAACTTGAATAAAATATTAAATAAGTTACCTTAAAGTCACGTGGTTAGCCTACGTCAGATCCAAACACCTATTTGTGTCAGATGTCAGTGATTAGGGGCGCTAACAACGGAAAATTACTTAACCCTTCAAATAAAGAGTCCAACCCACGTGAACAAGAAGTAAACAAGTGCGTAGCATCACATGTAGGAAAGAGTCACGGTTACGTCAGTGGGCACAGTTCACGATACCAAGGTCAGGGGTTGGCCGCGCGGGTCAACGCCCGCACCGCTTTGTGACTGAATCGCCGAGAGGTCACGCCACGATTGTATACACTGCCTTTTTTCGTACATTCCCAATAATAATTAGATTTGTAAAAAAAAGTCCAAGAAATGAGGTTTTGATTTTTTTCGAGAAAAGAGGCGGCTAGATTGGGAGTTTTAATAGATATAAAAGCCAGATTGAAAAAAAGTACGGTTTGAAAATGGAAAACGAATTCGCGCCATAAACCGAACTTTAGATATATTAACGAAAGCCTGAAACCTAGTGGCTATTATCTACCGCTTTTTTTACTATTCTGTAATCGTTATGTAAACATAACGATTTGATGTCATGGAACTCAAATAAAGATTATAAAATTCAAGGTCAAAGTCACACCTGTTACAGAAGATAGATTCATGCATATTCTGCAAAGAAAAAACGAATATAGTTTTATGTTATATTTGTCTAGTGATTTTATAAAATCGACTAGCTTAAAACTTTAAAAGCTTTGAAGCCAATATCGGTTGCCTTTTTCTAGAAATGATAACAGGTAAGCCTCCTGAGGAGTAATTGCGTAACTCTTACAGTAGCAATGGCTTTCATTTTGACAGTTCAACAACATTCATTGCGTTATTTACGTTGTTGACCTGACAAATTTTTCGAACATATTTGAAGTAATGGATTAGCAATACCTATACTTCAAAATCATTCGGATTGTGATTAAAAGTGTGTCACGCAATTAGGATGCTGGTTACCTATCTAGAGGGTGTACAAAAACGATAAAAAAACTCTTTAATCCTTTTTATCCTTCTAAACCTTTGCTAAGCTTTACATTCATATTATGCACCCAATGCATAATTTTTTTTAATATTTTTCTCGCTTCGCTTATAGTAAATAAATACCCATAGGTATTTTATGTCCTTATAAAGGTACAGCAATTTACTTATAAATAACTTAAAAATAAGTAGGTAACCGTAACTCGATTGAATGGTAGATTTTATAAATTCTACAAATATCAAATCCTTGGCGGATCGCTCCATTCATTGAAAATAACATATCGGTAACGGATACAAAAATATGCGACACAATAATGTTATCACCTGAGGAATTCTTTTAAGGTATATGTAGTTCAAGAACAAGATAAACTGAGAAAAAGATAAAATAATTATCTACAAGATCTACGATTAAATGTCGCCTCGAAGTGACATACTTACCCAAGTCATTCTGATTCATTTATTTTTAGGATTGCATTCATTTTGACAAGTTCTTCCTCCTACTTTTCTTTTCTGTTCAGCTACCTCGCCTATTCTTAGGCATAGTTGACGTTACTGAAAAGCATTGATACTGACAACACATCTTTAAAGAGCCTCTAGCCTGACACAGCGCAACTACTTTCGGTACCTAAGTTGTCTCGAGTCAATCTTGCGATACCCCCAAAAGTTACCTGTTATTCTTTTATCATATTCTCCTCCGATCTAATAAATTTCTTAGTAAAAATGAGTTTGGGTAACTCTCTCTCTATCCTATACTATTAAACGAGCAATATTTGTAATCTCATTCTCGAAAACGGCTCTAACGATTTCGATGAAAGTTGCAAAATAGGGGTTTAGGGGGGCGAAACATCGATCTCGCTAGGTCTTATATCTGGGAAAATTCTTTTTCTTCGTATTTTCAACCGAGCAGACCTCGTTCACCCAAAGCTTAGAACAAGATGGCTACCTTAGAATAATGACATGGCAGCATGGAATTAGTAAGTACCTACTATCATGGCAGCATGGAATTAGTACGTACCTACTATCATAGCACATGTCTATTAGTTATATGTCTAAGATACTTTGTATATTTTTAGTATACTACTGTTTGTTTTCCCTATAAAAATAAATAAATAGCACCATGGAATTAGTATGTACTTACTGTACTACTAAATGAGAATTCTCTATTTTCACCCGAGCAGAGCTCGATTAATCAGGTAGGTAGTAAATCCTTAAACATATAGCTTCATTATCAGTTCCCTCGTGTCGACACGAACATATGAGAGTTACTCATACTGTACCAGACATTGGGGCCAAAAAGAAAAGGAAGATTTAGAAGGTTGGAACCAAGTCTTTATTATAACAACCACGACAGAACCTGAACTGACATCTTCACCACAAACTGAATTGGCAATTGTCTGTTCCATTCTCCGTACTGCCCTTATCCACTCCGGTGCACCACAGTCAACAATAATAATATCCTAATTTAAAATAGCACAAACCTACCACAGTATACAAATAGTGGCAGGTAGCGGTGGACACATTTTTTGCATGCGCGTACGCCGTGGGTGGCAGCCACAACGTGGGGGAATTTATTTATAGCTACCGACATGTCACAACTGGACATATACGCTTTTTATTGGTTTTTTCACATAAATTTTCGATATGTCCTGTTTATTGCAACTATGTTGTAAGTATGTGAAAATTGTTGGTGGGACGGTTGAAGAGGCGTAGACATAACCCTAACTTTTTCCTTAAGTTACGCGTTTTTTAAAGGCTTTTGAACAAGTAGGCTTTGTTATACCTGAATATACCTAAGGATATACGATATCGAATGTTGTCAGAGAAAGTGATGAGGAAAATGTCGTGAGGAAAACCTTGGCTCACCCAGATCTTTCACAGATGTTCTGAACAGACCAGGAGATTTAATCAACTTTCGGAGGTAGGCTGGTTGGAATAAGCAACAACGGCCGCTATGGCCCACGCACAATGGTCCACTGAAGGACTAAGTGCGGAAACCAAACCCCATAACATAGAACATAGATGTCGTGAGGAAAGTTTTGAGTACCTATGAATTTGGATGGCTATAAGAGAAGGGAAAGACCAATGTAAACGATGGATGGACTGTGAAAAAGATGATATGGCTAGAAAGAGGGCTGTCATTATAGCAAATAAATTTATTTACTGTTTTGTGTTGAGTAATGTAAATTATTTTGCATACTATTGTATAGAATCAAGTATTTTTTTTTTTCTAACTTAACAGACAGCAGTGCTGCTGGGGAGTTTGTTGCGCCACTTCTTCTTCCCAGCTAAAGCACTAGGAAGTGGTGAAGGGTGGGCGTTTTGGGGGACTGTCTTATGTAATTTTGACGTTTCGTAAAGTGCTGATTCTAAGCCTAGTTTGAATACATAAATGACTTTTGAATTTTGGTTACTACCGAGATGACGACTAATAGAGAAGTAGGGCTGACTAATAAAAAAGGACATGTTTCGCCGACCACAGATAAATTGGAATATGGACAGGAAAATGATGACGATTGCTAAACCTCTAATGAAAGCCACGATATAGAGGCTGATAGCCTACTTATCTTTCTATTTAGCCCAAAAGCAGTGGGAACTGTTGGACAAAGGCCTCCTTTTCCACACACGTGTGTCCTCAGCTATTGCTGGGTTTTCCCTTCGGTAGGAGTCAAATTCGTCACTTCATCTTTGCCTTGGAGTGTTCGTCCTATCCAAGTAGGTATTATTTTAAACACAAAATTTTACTACCTTCTCTAAAACACCGACAATAGGGATGACGAATCATTTTTATTTTTGTCCGTCATGTGGATTATGAAAAAGTAACTTACTTTTTTTTTTTTTAATTTTGTCTAAAAATTACGGCGATACATATAGTTAAAATGTGCCATGACGTCACGAGTATATGATTTTATACTTATTTGTGTCATGTCATGTTTTATTAATATTATATAGCAAAAAATACGATTCTAATATTTTTTTATTATCTGACTGACGGAATAAATAAAATTTCTTTTTTTTGACCCAAGCATCCTCCCTATTTGAAACTGAGAAACTAGTCTAGATATTTCAAAAGTCTGTAAGTGACATATGTATTCATAGTAAAAACTTTTTACATTGAACATCGCTTATTTACCGATATGTATCAACTAGAATAATCATTTTTTACAACTTCATGATGAGCAGCTGGTAACCATCTTGTTTTTGTTGGTTCATGTTGGCGAAACAAGATGGTATTGGTAGCTAAGTATAAGATACATAATTAAATTACGCGTAGAGTAGAGCAGCCATGTTTTTCTGTACCTAAATGATGTAAAACTGTATAATGAGTTTGTTAAAAGGGAACATACATAAGGCTTTTTTTTTTTACTATTTTACTACTTGGCAACTCGTTCGGCGCAAATATTTTCGGTATGAAACAAACATTTGTTTCATCAACAAATAAAGAATTATCTGTAGACCACAGAAATATTTGATAAGCGTCCTAAATGGTATAGAATAAACTTTCGTAGTGTGTTTGTACAATATTGTCCAAAAAAAAATCGTTTTCGAATCAAAGATGATGTTGTCTGTAATAATATCACATTATAACACCACCATAACGCCTGAAATCCCCGGAAGATTAGGTCAGGTTAGGTTCGAGAGGTGTACTTGTGATACACCCTTTTGCCAGTTATGTTAATGTCCCATGTAATAGGGGACGAGCCTATTGCCATCAACCGGGAATAAATCCGGACTCCGGGCTGCTGCTGAGAAATTCCTGATAGAAAAGCCGAATAGGACTTTGTCCGACCTGGGAATCGAACTCAGAACCGCATGCTCAGCAGTAGAGCTTGCGACCACTAGACCAACGGCTGTATTATAAAATACCAACGGATTAAAATGTTTTCTACGGTTAGGTATCTATCATAGTTAAGCATTTCCGTCAGTGACTATTGAAACTAGTCCAGTGAGATAAAAAAATGATAGGTATTGATGTTTAGATGATATACTGGACACTGAATTAGATATTTATCTCGAAGATACATAATTTGAATTGGATATATCTTTCGCAGATATAGAGACGGTTGACCACAAGACTTTTTAACCAATAGTTGATCGGGAAGCAGTGAATCATAATGATTTTGTCATAGGAAAGGGGACTTGATAAATGAAAACGCCATCAAAGCAACGCTTGCTAATATTTGAGCAGTCAAGCATGCAAAAGACCATGGTATGTCCGGCAAACCAGAAGAGGAATCTCTTTAAGACACTGGAGGTAAAGATAAATCCATTAGGTAGACTGTTAAGTAATAAGTTTGTAAGTCACGAGTGAATGGAGCTTTTGTTAATAAGGGCGTATCATTGTTGAATACATTATAACTTAACATCAGTTAAGATAATGGTCAAACGTCGTCAATAAAAAAAGTAAAATAAACTCTATATGTAAAATGATGTGATTACTGATTAGAATATTATGTCAGATTATTTCAATTTTATTTCGAAACGTTTCCATTTTCCACACGTGAACTGATACAGCTGTTAAATTTAAACATTCAGTTGGTTGGTCTGAGATCTACATTATCTAGTATAATAAAATAAGTATTTAAAAACAAATTCCGTCTATGTCAGTCTGTAGTGTCTGCGTCTCTTGGTTGCTTGACAAATTACTGATTTACGAGTATCTGGAGTTTCAATACGATTCTCGCGAACCCGTGGAACGGTTTTTCAGCCGAGCTGAATACTTTTCTGGTTCCTATGGCCTGAAACTTAAATTTTCCATCTTATAATGTAGCGGTTTTAATGTTATACGTATAGTCCATGACATAAATGTCTTTGAATGGGATTAAATGTACTTTTAGAAATTTGTCCTGGATGGACAGAATTCAGTAGTTGGCTGTTATTGCAGTTACAATACAATGTTGGGTACACACCATTTTATAAAGTTATCAGTATTTAGCTATACGTCAGATCATTAAGAAGTATGGGTAATGAAGCTGTTCTTACGCGCTATCTTTTGTAACTATGGCATTGAAAAAGCTCTCCTATTAGTCCATTTTGTATAAAAGAGGTTTGAATATGAACCTCTTTGCCAGTTTCCTTAAAGCCCAGTTACTGGCCCGTCACGCTTTCAATGTTAGTCAGTTACCGCCATCTGTCGGTAGAATTCATATTAGATTGCCGTTAGGGGAAGTCTTGTGTTTCCCGCGTAAACTCTTTTATAAACATCATTTTCTTATTTACTACTTATTTTGATTATTTATTTACTTGTTGGCTTCTTCCATTTTCTTTCAAAACATCATTATTAGAAACATTGCAGCAGTTTTAATATACCGTTGTTCAAACAATAATAGTTAAATGTGGGGTCTTACCTCTTATCATGTGGCACCAGTTGGGACTATATATAACGTTTGATCAGATTTAAACAGCTATGCTAGAACTGAATGATATTGAATTATAGGAAGAGTATAATAACGTTTTTAAGGTCGCCCTTCACCATCGCTTGGGCGTTAAATAGCCCACTTCCGTCCTTTAGTTGTATTCGTCTATAATCATTTGGAAATATACAAGTTTCTTTCGTGTCGTTCCCTTTTAAATTATAAATTTTTGGTTCTTCTGGTTCATTTTTTTACGAGAAATTATTAAAGCGACGTGCAAACCGGCGCGACGCGACTCTAACCAAACAATTTCTAAGAAAGAACAATTATTGGTGTCGCGCTAGTCTTCAGGAGCCTTAAGGCAGTTGTTAATAGTATCAAAATTAAATTGCAATGTAACTTTCTGTAGTCTAAATGCCTATGGTATAAAAATGTTACTGTCTATGGTAATTTTTCCACAAGAACTACTACAGACTGTAGAAGTTATAAAATAAATTGGTAGTCTCTGGTCTGAACTGACGTACTTAATAGCAGTTTAGTGATATTATCAGGTGGGTGACGATGAAAGACAGTTTTCACTTGTTGTACTATTAGCAATCAGCAATGTGTTTTCCGATCGTTGTTAGGTAATTTGCAATATTTCCTCCAGATCGCTCATTGCTGCAGTCTCAAGATCCTTTGTGATCAGTGAACGCATTAAGGCGAAAGCATCAGGGTAACCCGCGAAATAAAAATTCCTTCTTTCAGGTCAGTATCAGGTTGTACATATGTTGATCTAAATAATATGATTCGCGGCCGTATCAAATATTTATTTATAGAATTATAATTATATAAAAATCCTCCACCTATGAATGACTATTTCATGAATTGATAACATTTTAGGATTATTCTAACATAAGGAGTTATATTGCTGATTTTAATGATTGTATTTCTGTAAAGGAATAATAATATTTCTTATGATCGCGAATCATATTTTGATCAAGATACAACGAGACAGTAACCTGCAAATTGCAAAAAACGTAAGAAAATTTGAATTTCGCGGGCTACCTTAGCGCATCCTCCTTAAATATGAGTCTTCTAATTCTTTTTTTAAGTGTCAACTAGCCTGAGGGAGATTCAAGCCATGGTTTACACAATGCAAGTTTCTTGCCTGTGGCATACCATGAAATTGAAGCAACAAATGACAAACATCAGCTGCAATTATTAAGTATTCCTGCTTCAACTTATGATAATTATGTCATAGGCAATTAAATGACATCGTGTAATCAGGCTTTATAGTTTTTTGCTAAAATCAAAAGCACTTGACATCACACTCATGTGAGTTTTTCTCAGCCTATCTTTTCTGTAGACATTTTTTTCAAGATCATTGCGTGGTGAATTGCGACCCACTCCGTCTTACTTATTCCACACTACGTCTTGGGAACATTATAGACTGATTATGCTTAGGTATGTTCCTTGTGATCATTGTGTAGATACTGTCTGCTATCAAAAAATATAGCTCCACATTGTCATTCAATTGATAGGTATACAGGGTGACAGGGACATCTACGCGAAAACTTTTACCATGAATTCAGTAGGTACATGATTCTGAACGCCCCTGACTTGAAATTTTTCGACGGTTATTAAAAAGAAATCTGCTGTTTCATAGAAAAATGCAATACCTACGCGGTCAAAATGTTGGGAACAGCAGATTTTTTTTAAAATAACCGACGAAAATTTCAACGCAGGCCGTTCAGAATCATGTACTGAATTCATGGTTTTCAACAGTTTTCGCGTCGATGTCCCTGCCACCCTATATGCACCGACTCAAGCCCTAAGTTTGATGTAATGATAACAATGAATTCTCTATTCACGAAAATGAAAATCTATAAGTACTTACTAATAATAAAGCTGAAGAGTTTGTTTGTTTGAACGTGCTAATCTCTGGGACTACCAGTTAGATTTGATAAATTATTTTTACACGTGATAACCCAATTCTTGGCTATAGGCTATTTAACAACACGCTAGGACCCTTAGGAGCCGAGCAAAAAACAAAAAAAAAACAGAAAGAAAGTTAAGCGAAAACGGGCGGACGATGCGATGCGACGCGATGTGTCAGCGAATTAGAAATGTGTCATTGATAAAAGTTAACCATGTCTACCTAGGTACGTAAACATTCATGCATAGGTATTTTTATTCAGTGAAGATGGTAGACAGGTACCTACTGTTTGGGTTGGGAGACACGGAATAAGGAGATATAGGTACCTACCATACGTAGGTAGTTAGGTACCATCAAAGAAGTTCATATCTAACCAGTTTGAAAACAAAATCCCGTGAACACGATGACCACATCTGTAACCGGCCCGATTCTTTAGCCGCCGAGCGCTGCAAACAAGAGTAGTCGTTACGGTGGTTAGTTTTGAACTTCTTTGATGGTACGTACTTACGTTTAAAATACTTGCTTGAGGTGTAACTAATCTGAATTTAATTTAGGAAGACTTACTTACCTATTATAAGAAAACTTATTTCTTACCTTATCGCAATTAAGCTTAAGAGTCCTTATTTTTTTTAATTCTTTTTAACCGACTACAAAAAGGACGCGGTTCTCAATTCGACTGTATGTTGTTAAATACTTACTACCGATTACCTCGCTGGTAGCGTTACTGCTGAGCACGAAGTCCTAGGTTCGATTCCCGGGTTGGGCAAAGTGTCATTGGGTTTTAGATCATCTATTTTTCAGTAGCAGCTCGGAGTCTGGATTTGTGCCCGGTTGATGGCAATAGGCTCGCCCCCTATTACATGGGACTTAAACATAACTGGCGAAATGTGGGTGTACTAGAGGTACATCTCTGCCCAACTCTTCGGGATTACAGGCGTGATGTTACGTGTATATTTTTAAATTTTAAGTATAGATTTTTAAAATATTTCTAAAAACATTTTCTAATAGGTAAGTTATTAGGAACCTACCGGAGTTATTACCAACCTATTTAAATATAGAAGCTATTATTAACCAGTAGCCAAGTCATTGGTATGCATACCATAGACTCTTCCATTAACAAAAACATAGTGTAGGCATACCTACCATAACACCTGCCAAATGTTTATTATTCATTGATGGTTGTGTTATTTATAAAATGTTATTTGTTTTGAATAATTTCCACGTACCTAGTAGGTAAAATGTAGCATGTAGTTTCCTAGATAACAATGCACCAAAAACGTGTGATATTATAGACAAGCAAGTTACTACCTAGCTCTTCTAAAGCTTCGTGCAGACCAGCGCGACGCGACACCGGTTATTGTTATACCGTCAAGTTTTCATAGAACTTGTATTGTTCGTGTCGCGGCGCGGCGTCGCGTCGCGCTAGTCTGTACGAGCTTTAAAAGCGAATTCCCCCAATGAAACAAAACGCGACCAGCTCATTTAAACTGCTTTCAACAGCTGTCAGTGTTATCATTTTTGTGGAATATTGAAACTGACAGCACTTGAACGAGGTTTAGGTGTGCTGATCACGTTCAGTTTCATTGGAGAAATTGGCCCTAACTTAAGGGGGATGCGCTGAGGTAGCCCGCGAAATTTTCTTCGGTTTTTTTGCAATTTGCAGATCAGTGTCAGGTTGTATGTTGATTAAAATATGATTCGCGACCGTAACAATAATGGCCTAACAGAATTTTAATAATTACAATCAGGTATTGGCCTTAAATTTTAATGTCACGATTTCATGAAATAGTCATTCAATAGGGTAGGCTTAGAGAGTTGTATTGATGATTTTTATGATTATTATTCTCTAAATAAATATTTGGTATATTAATTTTTTATTTATTAATCATATTTAGATCAACATACAAACTGATACCTACCTACTGACCTGCAAATTGCAAATACGTAAGAATTATTGATCAAACGAATTATTACTTAGGTAAATAGCTTAAGATGTTAGACGTAGGCAAGTACCCAATTAATTACACAGAAATGGAAAAAAAAAATTACACGTTATTTAAAATGTTTAATAAAACGGTGAATCTGTTTATCCGTTAAATTTTTTATGAATTTTGATAAGTATGCGGCTTTTTGATCTTTCTTTTCCGAAGCATTACCATTTCAAAATTATTGGGTTATTAGTTAGGGATTTTTAGAATTATCATTTTACAATACATAATTGTTTTTTTAAAATAATCATTAGGTCTACTTACCTATAGCTACCTAGAGCTAAACGTCAAACATGAATTTTATTATGATTTTACATTAATTGCACCTAATTCTTTAGCCTTTAATTTCTCTGACATTTACCCTTTATCAATCTATATACCTAAACAACAAAAAAACTAATTTTCATATTTTTGACTTTCGGTCTGTCTGTTTGTTTCGGCTAATCTCCGAAACAGATGGACCGATTTTGACGGGACTTTCACTGGCAGATAGCTGTTATAAAGAGTAACTTAGGCTACTTTTATTTTAGAAAAAGAATTAGTGTTCACGCGGGCAAAGCTGCGTGCGCAGCTAGAAATAACATATCTACTTAGGTAGGTTTATAAGGACATACCTAATAGATAGGAAAACAAAATAGGATCCATTACTTACTTTGATTGCACATGTACAAAAAAACGACAGTTAGGTAAATATCGTTAGGTAGGTCCTTTTAGGTACCTAACGCAGTGGGTCTTTCTCATCTTTAAGTATTTTGTTTTATTTTCCTTTATTACATTTTCATACATATAAACTACATTTTTAAATATTTTTATGAAAAAGAAAATAAGTAGGTATAAAAAAAACATTTAAATTTTTTATTTTTTATTTATTGTTTATATTTTTAATTATACCTATGGTTTTATTTATTTTTAATAGTAATAGAAATTTCTACGAAAGTGAGTCTTACTTATAGGTCTTTAGCAACTAAATACCTTCTATTAGGTATTATGGCAAAAGATTATTCTTCTTTATTACCTAGGTAGGTAGATACCTAATAAGTACCTAGGGTAGGTAATTAAAATGATCTTATTGATTGGATAAGTAACAGGTTCTATTTTAAGTCCGTAATTTTAATTTGTAAGATACCTAGGTACCTAAGTATAATGGACAAAGTTCTTCTCTTCTGATCTACTTGTAATGTAGGTACCTAAATTCCTATTATGGTGACGATTTGTATTGTTTTCAAACCAGAATTATTTATAAAATTAACTGTTTCTTTTGCCATTTTCTATTTATTTAAACATTAATAATTAATACCCGGATACCAACCCAGTCTCTTGTTTTATACTAGTTAGGTATTTATTTCAGTAGGCATTGACAATACTCGCAAATTAACAACCATATCATAACATGGCGTATCCGTCCCCCATAACATACAACGACTTTTTGACCAATTACATTGACGAGACAATCATCTCGACCACAAACGAAACAAACGTGTTCCAAATTCGAACGCTGGAATCCGCGCAAAAACAAAAGCGCGCGAGAGCATCGACAATTAAACGTGTGTAATTAAATGCGGGCGGGGCTTCGCGTTAATGAGGGGCGCTCAGAGGCGGCGGCGGCCGTAATCAACATTAAAGATTGGCGGGAGATGCAGCGCCCCGCGCCCGCGCCCCTCATTACTTATACAAAATATACTTAAGACGCGCGTCGTCCCGCTCTCCGCGCGCTAATAGCTCGCGCCCACTCGCTATCGCCGTCCCGCTTCGGCCGGCGAGCGTAATTAAGCGCTCGCATCGCCTCGACTCGCTCGCGGCCCCGCCTCCTGAGGGGCGCGGGGCGCGCGGCTCGGGCGGGGGGCCGCCGCGCCGGCCGCGCAGTGTGCCGGCGACCGTTGACTGTGCTGTGTCGCGTGCGCTGCGACCAACCGCACCCCGAAACGACAAACTCACACCAACAACACAACTTTAGTTCCTCATTAACAGTTACAGTGGGTGTTTTGGTGTAATAACGTAGTTACTTGTGTTTTGACTGACCGCACTCGAGTGTTACAAGTTCTAAGTTCTGGATACTGGACAAGTGATTAAAAGTGACTGCGTGCTATGCCGCAATTAACAGTTTAGCTGCGTTCTGCGGGCGATGCTCACAGGTTAATATTTACTTTTTAAGTTTTCTTATAGGAATCCGATTACAGGAAGGATCTGTTTACCCAAAACAACCCTTGATAGTCGAGTTGGAGAAAGTCGGAAACTTCAAAAAATATTGTCATCGTTTTCGGCCAAAACAAAATTTGGATCAGAAGTTTGTTAAGTTTTCCCGGAGTGGTTTTTGTCGGGCCTACGTGAAAATTCGCAGGATTTTCTGAGTAAGCCCTTATTAGAGTTTTCCCGGATGTGAATCAATTGGCAGTTTCTTAATAGTTACGGGAAAGTATCCGTCTTGATTTAACTGTTAACTTCCTTTGCAATATTTTGTGTAAACAAAACATTAAATTAAGGTCAATTCCATGCATCGGACTTGTTTTTCGAGATGATATTCCTACGTTCCTTGTTAGTTGAAGTAATGTTATCGAGAAGAAAGCGGTTAAAATATCTGCAGACTTCCGTTAATAGCTAAGTTAAGAAAGTATTGAATACAGTTAAAAATCGACTGTTCTTTTAAAAAACATTTGTTATCTTCGCCATTTTGGTAATTCTGAACCCCTTATGTACAATATTAAAAAATTTGAAACCAACTTTCATTCAACAAACTTATTCGATAAACAATCTAAAATCGCAAATCACCACTCAGCTTACTAAATATCGCATTTAAATATTTAAAAACCCTTTAACCCTTTTCTGCTACGGCATTTGAAGTCCCGTACCCGTTAAAAAAGTTGCTAAAATTCCGTTCCCAGTTGAACTTTCCGTCGCGCAAAAATTTCATAAACGACGATGTTTAAAAAAAAAAGGATATAAGTGGAATAGATGTCGTTGAAATGGCATTCTTTTAAGAAAAGACAGTGAGATCCAAACAGCTAGTTTTGTTGATTTTATTGCACTTTCACACCGGCTTAAAATGCCAGAATGATGTTTAAGATTAAAAACTTAAGTGGATTTTAAAAACGATTCCTAAGTCTTGATTTTGCACGTCAATTTAAAGACTTTTATAATCCGATTTTCTGGTTGCGATCTTTGTTTTTTAATAAAATTACGTATCTGTACCTAGAAAATTAAAAATCGGTTGTTAAAACTGTTGTTCTCTTAATATTTCTTGAACAGTTTGTTTTGTTTTTTTTAAGAGCAGTCTTTTCATTACCTTTAGTTCAAGGGTAAGAAACGCTGTAAATTCTTTACATGACAGGATTCTTGTAATTCATCTGATGACGTGACCATTACGCGAATGACCCCTTTAAGGCAGTATTACACTATTGCACGAGTAGATACCTACCTACATAGAGTTAGCGGATATAACAATATTAGTTCCTATTGGTACCTACTTATTTGAAAGCCGATATTCTGATCTGTCCCATTTCATATTTTATCTACTTACCTCGCATTTAATTAGAATAGTCCAATATTCTAAATAAAATAAATAAATTAAAATATTCTCCTGCACAGGCTGAGGAATTTTAGGACGATGATAGAGCAAGCCTAAATCCTTATTGTCTAAGCCTTATTGTCTATCTTAATGAAGTAAATTCATGTTTCAAAATATTGCCTGGCTTACTAAAAGAGATTGCTTTTATCTTTAAAAAAAAACCCATAGACATATCGTCTTTGACACCTTTTCTTATTTGATTCTTAAGATAAGAAAAATATCAAATTACACATTTGTTTATGTGCTGCGAGATTTGTTATCCTAAATAGGTTTTTTTCCAACTCGTTGTTTTTTACCGTAGGTACTTACAACTGATGACTAACTTATCCCTTAGAACAAACAAAAATCGTTGACTTTGTCAACAACGCAGAAAACGGGATCTATTCTGAATTGCGTATTTCCGATTTGGCCTTAATTTCGATTAGTTGAAATCAATAAAAAGAACTTTTTAATCAAGAAGTTAATTTTCTTTAAGAAATCCAAATTGAAATTGCCGTTATTCGCAACCCGTGACATTTGATAATCGCTATGTGAATACCGTGTAAAAGAATTAAGATCTTTAATTCTGATTCACAAAGGGATTTTGTACGTATTGAGAATTGTTTCTATAATTTACCTACTAGTAGACACTTTGTTACGAGTATGAGGAGCTAAATGGCCCTCTTGGATTTGCTCCGTCGTTTTCCTGTAGGTAGATAGGTACCTACTTATAAGTCAGTATTACAACTTGTGACTCTTCAAGATTTCTTCAGTGTGGTGTTATATCTAGGTAGGTATTATACCAAGTATTCACACAGCATGTCAAAATGACCTGATACCTACTCAACAGTTTATAATCATAACTATACAATTAAGTGACGTTTATGTCCAACTCCTAAAACGAAAAAATCTAACATAAACCCAAAAGTAATATGTAATTGTCTTACTATATATAAATGATCTAAACAAATACCTATTCCAATTAACAAACTTCAATCAACGCTCAAAAATTCAAAAAAAGAACCCTTCATGCGCCTGGTGCATTCCCGCGCAACGGGCGGCCATCTTGCGCCGAGATTTCCCGATACACATTCAGGATAGATCCATTTATCAAAGCGATCGATATCTATCGCAAACAGTATTTAATTTATTACTGGTATTATAATTGATTTGTGCGTAGGCGCGTAAGGTTGGTGCGAATTATACTGACAATGGCGCCACCAAAGACGTTATGGTAATGGGACCTTATAAGCATAACACTTACTTGAATAGAGAACTCCTTTTTGATTCTGGAGTCTTAGTACATTTCTTTGTAAATTTGATTGTGGCGCTGATGTTTTTGTAAACAAGAAACTTTGACAGCTTTTATTGACCAACTAAATAAAAATTGCTCGACCTAGTAACCGTAAAACATGCAGCATTTTTTCTAATACTAAGCTGTTCCATACGACCTTGATATTTTGAAAAACAAAGTGTTTAGAACATTAATTAAAAACCTTCCTAATTACCTACATGTGCTGGGCTGTGTAAAAAATTACTTGTTTCGCTGTAATAATTGCAGCAGCCATTAGGTACCATTATACCGTGTTTTCCGAGCTCCTTTTCTTATTCCTAATGACTAGTACCTAATTAAAATATCAATGTACCTATAAATATGTATGAGAGATGCATATGTCATTATCGGTAGGTACATAAGGCATGGCATTGCAGACCTATAATTATTTACAAGTAGCACCTATATTTGCAAATATTGTAATAAATTAATGCAAAATTTACACTTGCACTAATATCTAAGTCCGTTGTAATAAGCAGATAAAGTAAATAACATTAATAGAAAAAGATTTAAGAAATGTTTTTAATAATATACAAAAGATTTAAATGGGAGCTGTTGACATAACTGCATTTTTTGACGATTGAATAAAAAATTACGTATGTATTAGTTGCATTATTACCTCTTCTGTCGAGGGAAGAAAGTTATCCTCCTCTCTCTGCCTTACGTAGGTACCTACTTGAGCAATGAACCACAGGCCTTATTGCTTTTTATGTTAAAATACATAGGTAATTAATGTTATATGAATTAACAACAAAAGATGACCTTCTTAAACAGCTTCTTAAGCAGCAACCAGAACATAAAATAATTACTCCCAATAAATTATATAATAGGTAGGTACTATTGAAATGGCTTTCATACTATATTTTGTGACATTTCCATATTTACCTTCAACAAACACGTGATTTTGGGAACCTCACTACCTTAAACAATGAAAAAAGCTGAAATTTATTTATTTATTCAATGTTACTATTGCCCGATACATGTCTCTTCGACTATTCTCGAAATATTCAACTCGAATTCGACAACATCTAATCATTTTGAACGATCTTCTAGCAAAATTTTGGTGTAAGGATTAATTAAATAGGATACGCGTGTAAAGCTAGTAAATCGAAATAAAAAATTAAATTGGTTATGTATTATTTACACGAAAAATAATGTCACGTAGGTAGGCATTCTATGTTTAATTCACGATCTCGAAGTGTGATTTGAAACCAAACAGTCGTCGAGACGAGTATTAGCAATTTTAATGTGTTCAAAACACTGTGGTAATAAGCTGTAGGTTTATCTCGTTATAAAATCAAGCTGGAATTGTCTATGACTCCAAGGGAATTTCTGCGTAGAGTTACATTGAATATCGAGTCTGACTGCATGTTGTTAGTTCCGGGTTACAATAGATCAGAAGGCATTTTAGATTTTTATTTAATTTATAGTTTCTCTTCAGGTCACAAACTGCATAAAAAAATTTCACAAGTAATCAGCAAAATATTTCTTACAATTTAAAAAAGATATACGTAAATAAACAAATTAAAAAAACCGGATACTTGATCCGGTTTTTAAACCAAGCGGAAAGGAAGGGTTAAAATATAAATATCCAACTTTTTAAATTCTTTAATTTCAAATTAGATTTAACTCACCAAGTTGGTAGGTAGGTACTTTATGAATGCAGTGTCCAAATAAAGCAAGTATTATTTTGTGAAGCGTGGTGTTAAGTGTGTTCTCGACTATGAATAGAACCACCCTGTCACATTCCGTGGGTGTTGCAGTCGAAACTGAGGGATTTATTAGGACGGGCAGCAATACTACCTACTTATGGAGCTATTATGACATCATTCTCAAATTACCATTTAGCCAAAGATAATAATTATGGCATCCTACGAGTAACTTAAAATTACATTGGCATAGGAGGGTTAAAAAGTTAAAATTGCTTGGAAAAGTAACGATGGCAGAATCTTTTATTGCAAGCGCTTTATTGTAAGTAGGGATTTTGTAACTGCACCAATTTTATACCTATTTAATTTAGGTATATGTAGTAGGTATACAAATTGCAGGTAAATATTATCTATTAAAATATATGTCGTAGTTTTCTGTAAAACAATAACAAATTACGTCCGACGTAACTGTGTACCAAGCTATTCATTGAATCATAAAAAGACCGTTTCGATCAATTTCCATGCCAGTATAATAATAGGTCATTTTGTCCTGAAGAATATCGTTTGAATTACATACATTTAAATAAATCTATTAGTCATACCGTAAAATGGTCTAGAAAAATCTGAAAAAATAACGGAAACCTTACGCGATTGTCTTACAAACTTCATACAACTAGCGCCATCTATCGGGCGGTAGTAGAAGCTTTTTTGTGAAGAGCGCTCGCTTCGTTCAGATAAAGTGTTCTTACTGAAGATCCACTAGATATACTGATAACTACTTGTAAGGGTTCTCAATAAGAGGTTTTAGGATAAATTAATGTTGTTTATTTTATTTTTGTGTGGTATGAGGTTAGCCTTATGCTTTCTTTCACAGACCTCTCGATGTGGTGTAGATATATACAGGCTGTGCTTTTTCGAGTAACATCTTTTTGATTTATTTGTTTAATTAATTTTAAAAAAGCTGTTTGTAGTTGCATTGAAGTATTATTATGATTATATGGGATACAGTGTTTCTTTTGCTAAGGTGTCCACGTGTCCAGGCCCAGTTAGGTTACTTAAAAGTGTGAATTTATAAATCATCCTTTCTAGATTTAAACGAAAACCATAAACCTATTATTAGTATTATTTTTACGCCTCTTGACATTTCTCGGAACCCTGGGGTTCCGGTCCTTTAGAAGGCATACGAGGGGCCAAAGCCAACTCGCAGAGGCCCTTAGACAATTTGAAATGGAAAATTATTATTAGTATTTCTTATAACATCAAAGTATGGACACAATACTCTAACATAAAGTATAAGCAGACCTGACAATGAATAATCCATTATAGATACAGGGTGTAACAACACTTGAAAATTCTGGATTCAAATCTGCAAACATTATGCCCATGTCACGCCAATTGGAATTCTTACGTCATCAAAATGTCTATGTCTACAAAAATAATAAAATGTATCATGATGTCGGCGACCTGCGTGAGGACGACGCCATCTCACCCAAATACATGATATTACACAGTTCCGCACACAATACACTTAAACATTCAACTGATTCTAGATAGGCCATACCTTCCCTCAAATACGGCCACATTACCTCACAGTTCAAAGGTCTTTACACTTCCAAAGGAAATAACGGTTATTTTGGATACATTTTGTCATCAAGACTTATAATTTACATTGCATTTTGCTAAATTTGGTCTTGTTTTTGCCCACGGGAACGTAGTACCGGGATATAAAAGTACCCTATGTTTTAATCCAGGAAAATAATGTATTCATTCCATTATATATTGTTTTCATGTAAGTAACTCGGTTTACGCGGCGCACGCCAGTAAAGCTGAAGTCGGCATAATTTTTTCCGACATCTTCTACAATCATTGTCATATTTCAGCCAATTTATATAAAACATTAATGAATTATACACCTAAACCTTCCTCATTAACCACTCCGTAAACCGTATGAAAATCCGTTCGGTAGTTTTTGAGTTTATTGCGTTCAGACAGACAGACGCGGCGGGGGTACCTACTTTGCTTTTTGTGATGTAGTGATTTCCTGTCTCGAATCGTTCCGTTGTCTCATCAATATTTAAAAAGCGTCTGAAGTTTAATTTTTCTAGCCAAAAAAGTCACAAAAGATCCAAAACTGTGACTAAATCTTAAGCGACATTTCATCAATCTAATAAATTACTTCCAAATTGTCCTTCTTGTGTGCTATACAGAAGAGTAGGTACGGTTGTCCAGATCTCGAACAAAAGAGAGTAACACAAATAGTGGCTTACTTCGTCCCGTGAAATAAAACGACAAGTGACCGTTAGGTATGATTTTGCACGTGTCTCCCATTCACAGATGACCCGAGCCGTTTACCTATTTACAATCGTTCAATGTCCGTTATTCTATTTTCAAATTCAATCCAAAAGGTGTTCTATAAAATATTTCCGCTCTACATCGGTCGCGTTCGGCTTTTAAATCGAATGTCAACAAACATGGCGACGTCAAACAAATCGATTTCCGAATTTTTAACGCTGCGTTCGAGCGCCACTATTACAATAACAACTTGTTATGCGTGTCGATTTTTTTCTTTTGCTATAAAATATCATTTTTATAACTTAGCAATTTATAAAAAAATAAAACAATGTAATGGTAAAAACGTTTGTAAACCGTTACAGTAACAAAAGAGGCTCATGATGTGTCGAATAAAAACTCCTACGGCACTTTTGACTCCAATAAAGAGTGTCAAAGATGTATTTTTGTGTGTACAACAAATGACGTCCACAGACCGGTACCATTTTCTCGTTTAGCGCAATTTATCAGTTGAGTGACATCAATAAGTTTTTCGTCGATTTCGTACGTGCTTATATGGGTATGATAATTTGTTTCCGGCGTACGCGGCGCGTGCGCAAGGCACGACAAACTATTACATTCATAGCGTTAGCACGATTTGCATTTGAAATATTTCGTTCGGCTCGCGCCAGTAGGGCACAATGCCTTCGGGAGAGGCGATACATTCAATAAAAGATGTAAGCATGTCATATCAAATTTCTTGGTATATTTTTCAGCGGCTCGTGCTGTTGATTTCTTTAGCTGAGTGATAATAGGGCTCATTTTGTGGCGCACGTGCGTGAATAATGGGCACCGGCTTTCGGCTCTTGTGTACTTTGGCTTATCTATTTAACTCGTGATACATAGCACAGAATGTATTAGTTAACTATGTAAGTGGATACTTTGTTAGCTGAACATGCTTCTTGTTTTAGATTACGCAAAATGGTGTCATAAAGTTCCTTTACCTTTGAAAGTTTCGCTAAAATGTAACTTAGATTTTTTTTCTCAAAATGAAGGTGACAATAACACAAAAAAAGCTCCTTTAAAACGTTTTTAACCCAAAATAGCGTCGAAATTTCCACTCATTAACCCGTAATTGTTCTCAAAAACTTTCAACACGCGCATGTGAACGGTTAATTACGCTGAAATTAATTTGCGCGAACATTTTCTGGCGTTGTGGCGTAAACTTGGCGTGGTTGATGCTTTTGTTTTATTGAATAATTGCCCAGAGGTGTTTCGGACGAGACCGACTGGTTCCTTCAAGGCCAGGCGACGAACTTGCCCGAACCATTGTCCTTATTCGCGCCGACGAAACTCGACTCGATTCACGTTACCGACGACAGTTTTTTTTAAACAGTAAAGTTTTTGGGTAGCCATTCATTGTTATGCTCAAGTTAAGCTTTTAATTGAGACATTATTATGGCATTTTCGCACCGAAAATCTGAAAATGATTTTTGAGAAACTTATTTTTAGCTTCGAAAACTCGGTCCGAGAGTGTTAATACATAAACGCGAATTGTGTCGCTTTTAGCGATAATTGTGCGTAGTTATTGCGAATAGCCCGAGGCAAGGCGCGCGCGCCGCTTCGGTTGACATCGCGCACATCTTTTGATGACTCTGACAAATCACCTTTATCAAGTTCCTTCGAATATTGCATTAGAGAAAAAAAAACAAATAAATTTACTTTGGTTTTACTTTCAGTTTATGTAAAAGATTTCTATAAACAAGGTAAATTGATTTCAACTTTTTAAGTCAACTGTGTCATGTTTTCAGTTATACCTATCAAGCTACGGAGAGAACAAAATAAAGAAAGAATTAAGGCTCGTGCAGACTGGCGCTACTTGTCGCGCGACGCGACACCGGTAACTGTTCTACCGTGAAGTTTTCTTAGAAATTGTTTTATTAGAGTCGCATCGCGGCCGTTTCCCGAGAGCCTATATTCATATTTCAATCGAACAAATTCATGATGTTTTGGTATATTTAACCTCTATGTATTAATATCAAAATTTAAAACAGCTAATGATATTGTCTAAGATAACGGCTCATAATCCGTTGTATATTGCTTCAGTATCAGTAGATACCAAACATAAACATTTAATGTAATTTCCGACACAACGAGGGTGAATCTTCTAATCACGATTAAATAAATGAATCAAGACTACGGTGAATTTTGTTCAATTTTCTTAGCCAATTATTGATGATCTTGAATTCTGAAAACTTTTTGAGGTTATTCCTTAATATTTTCCAAACTTTTAACGAGTAAGAATTTCGATTGAATATTGTAGAGATTGAATGTCACACACATTCTACTTATTCTATTCTATTTTTATTATATTCAATAGCAAGCAAAGCCGATGTCTAAAGCGCATTGGAACACACTGCTTAGTTATGAACTTATGATGACTTACGAAGCTTTCCAAGTTCTAGTCAATTTTAGTTGTACAAGCTTTTTAAGACAGCCAGATTCATTCTAATTCAAACTTTCTTCACATAAAACTTCTACTAAAGCAGCCTACAAAACCTTTAAAATAAACTTAAGAATGCAAGTCAATATCACCAAAATAAAATTCCCATAACTTAACCGAATAACCCTTCCATATCTATGAACACCTAGGTAGATTAAGTATATTGTCGAGCCACTCCAGTTCAGTAATAAACCTTGTTATCTTCCAATAATTAGCGATAACTACCCAAAACGTTATCTATGGTGTTTGCTATTAAATAATCGATAGTACTCGATCGATAAACGGTCATTGGCTATGGCTTGGCTGTCAATGAGAGTTCCTTAGGGCCCTATCTCACTAGGACTCGCCAGTGGCGACGCGACCAGTCACGCTATCAAAATGTACTCTCAGAGTTCTCAGACCAAATAAAAATCCAAGACAGCGCTGCGTACAATACAGTGAAGCATGCCGAAACTACACCTCCGCTCTGTGCATACACGTTCACACGCACACATTTACAATGACACTAATCAAACTACACCTCACTAAGTGCACACCTGTTTACGAAACCGGCTTCACATCAGTGTTGACAGCACTGAAAATGCTTGAGAATGTTACCTAACAAAACGTATACCTACTGGTCTATGGAAGGTACCTCACCTGGTGGCCGCTTGATCGCCAAACATGTTGATGTTACTTTAGCCATTTAAGCGTACCAGTGGAGCCACCATGGTGCAGCTAGCTATAAGCCTTAGTCCTGATTTGTATGTTAATTAGTACTAATAGGCCATACTAATTACATGGTTAATTGTAAATTCGTCTGTGCTAAGTTGGTGTCAAATGGTTTTAGGACTGTGGTTACGTTTGTGAGCGGAGTGACAGCGATTTTAGTCTATTGTGGTGATTCAGCAACTTTTTCGTTTATGAATTGAAAAGTAGGATTAGTTTTGAGTTATCTTTATTTGTGAAACTGTGTAAAGGAAACAAAATTACTTAAAAGTTCTAAATGCACTTTGGAAAAAATTATAAGTATTTTTTTACAAAGTTTTCCATTTTAAATTCACACCTTGTTAGAGCTAAATTTATTTGACGTTTACCTACTTCATAATCCAGTAATAATGTTGTCGCTATCGCATCGCTTACAAAAACATCCCTTTATTTAACACATACCTTATAATGTATGGACGTCTAAGCAGTTTTATAGATGACATAAACTTAGACATCTCTACACATAGATAATTAAGTGCTAACTTATTAAGTGACAACGTAAGTCTACCGTACAGCCGTCCATTACAATGAATGTGACTGCATTCTCGAATAAATGGCACAAAAATACAGACACAAAGCGATGAAAAAAAAAACTTTCTTTTTGTTATACAGACTCCATGTTTAAGAAACTATCTTTGCGTATGTGTGTGTGTGTGTGTGTAAGACGTTATAAGCGAGTGAATCATTTCATTATGCATGCAAAGTGTCAGTTTAATTAAGTTTTGTGTTTGCTGCAGTTGTGGTGGACATTTGTAAGGCTCGTTATGAGTGGTCCCCTCATTGTTTTGAGTTCAGAAATAACTATGATGCAGCATAATTTTAAACTGGTACAGAGTAGGCAGAATTCTTTCGCTGACCGTTGAAATCGGTGACTAACCAGTAATTAATAGTGATAATTATCGCAGACACTTTGTGGAATGATTCATTTGCTCATGTAGAAATAATTCGTGGTTTTAGTTATGATTTATAACGTATACGAACAGGATGTGGAACCTAGTTAATCTGTCCTTCGGTTTAGTTATCTTTTAAGGGTTTGGGCTCACGATCGATATTTTCGATCAACGGTTTTTTCGGAAGTTTAAAAATATGTCCGCTACCTGCAGTTTTGTTTACAAAACAGCCATGTCATTGACCAGTCGAGCAGTCGTTCACTGGTTTTTGTGTCATATGCAGGTCTACCTACTTATTTGAAATTACCTGGAGTTTGTTTACCTACTCTTGCATAACACTACACAAGGTGCGGTGCAAATCATCGCAATAAACCTTGTAGTTCCCCAATAATTATGTTTACAATCGTTTAATTTCCAGAATAATAAAATTGTAATCAGCCTTAATTTGTCATTTGAATGCCGCCATAAATCGCCCAAGTTCTAAATTCCCAATTTATTGATAATTAAAATTGCCCGCAATTAGAGTAAGTAATAATTACGATTAATTGTAAATCAACGGATTTGTACGTCGCAGCGGTGTTTTTATACCATACGATCTTTATCTAAGTTTATGATTTAATTACACGTTAATATTAGGCCTCGTTATTTCGTATCGAGTCGAAAGGTGTAAAATTTAATACAGAGTATTATCCTTAGTAATAAAGGAGTGGCCGTGAAAACAATTTTATACTTTGCCTCCAATTAACTCGTGTCTAATTAAATTTATATCGACACGTTGGCGTTTTAGTGTTATAATCATAATTTTGTTTTAATTAAAAAGGGTTGTGAATAAATCTCAAAATATCCATTAAACGTATGTATACAGCATGAAGGCAAAGTCAAACGCAGTCACCTTATAAATTGAATGGAGTATAAAAGCCTAAAAAAGGTACAAAGTAAGGCGGTGTGCACACTGTCGCCGCAACGCCACGAGCTAAACTGCGTCGGACGGACGAAATTACCCTCTCGGCCGCTCCCATTGTTGGGTTGCCAAAAGCAATAAAAAATTCCCTTAAAACAATAGCACCCCCGGGCGTCGACTGCCGCAAAAGATGTTCATGATAATTATTTTAGAAAATGCACCGCCTTAAACGCTCCTTGGACTTACAGGTGTGGCTTAGTACGTAAATATAAAATATTGCTCAGTTATGTCTCACAAAATCATTACACTTAAAGACAGACGTATTTTTCCTGCATTTGAAATGCCTTTGCTGTTTTGGTTATAAAAGTTACAAAGATTTTAATATTGATAAAATTATAGACCTACTTAGTTGAATTACTCGTACAGGACTAAGTATAGAATCTGTTATTTATTTAATGCCACATTTTAATCTCATATAAAATGTTATGTTTTTAATGAAATTAGTTAAGTATATCTAATAGTTTATATTGTATTAATAAAATGTTCTTATTGATAATTTTTATATTACAGGAATAAATTGAACATTGATTATAATTACGTGCGTATCTAAGAGTACATAACTTCAGCCGATAATGTTTATATCGTCACCTATTAAGTAGGTACGGGAATAACGATGACGAATCATAGAAATTGTCACTCTCTTATCCCTCAAAAGTGAACCAGTCGACCTATTCTGTAAAAATTTCACTGTGAAAACTTAGGTGAAGTGAGCTGTCAATAGTATCAATCCCTAGCATCAGCCGGTCCATTCCATAATAATATCACCGCGAAACTTAGGTGAAGTGAGCTGTCAATAGTGTTAATCCCTAGTATCCTGCCGATCGATTTGTGACAGTGACAACTCGCTTCACGCTCACTTCACCTAAGTTTCACGTTGATATTTTTACAGAATCAACCGACAGGTGAAATGACATTGACAGCTCAGTTCACCTAAGTTGTCACGGTGACATTTTTACAGAATAGGTACACCGGTTGTAAGTTGCTCATCACAACGTTAAGCGAATTTTAATAACATTTTGGGATGCGGAGGTAAGTAATTACTGTTTATATCATCAACACTCGCCCGCCACAATTAAGTCAGTTTTTTTGGATGCGCGACAATCACGTTTTGATTACGGTCGTAAAAACATGGACATGGCTACACTGTCACTAAATAACGATTAACCATAGTCAACGTTATGTCCCTACGTTTTTGAATAAGTGGTGTAATTTCTATAAATAATTGTCGTGGAAAATATTTTTATAATATTATAAGTTTGTGTTGCGATCGTAGTTCAACAGATTAATGCTATATAAATAACTCTAATCATTGAACTTGCGAAAATTACGCGAAGCAGCAGCAAAAAACGATCACACTTGCTCGCAACAGTTGCTTAAATTTGATTAACTATTAGACATCAAAAAAATAGATTGTATGATTTATTACTAAAGATTTGTAAGCTATTATTATTGTTATTCTCATATAGTTTAATCGCTGGTACTGCCACAGTGTTGCCATGTCCATACTAAATGTCTACCACAATTTACTCACTATTTACTAATGCTCGTTACGTTTAAACGTTGTTTTCGGTCACATTTAGGCGTTACGTAATTGGTGTTGAAAAAATATAATTTCGTCCTTCTCACGGAAGGCCTCGAGTCAACAGATCGTATCGTGTAAACTACGCTTTATAATCTCGGTGTCCACGACTATATCCTATTGTTATGAGACATTTAATTTTCATGAATCTTCTCATGGATAAGCGTAGGCTTTTATAAAGAAAAATAAAGTTTCGTAATAATAAAATAGACCTCACACTATGATAGCCTTCAACGATATCGTCCGTGTACTGATTACTATTAAGCACAAGCGAATACAGTCCTTATTTTTGAGTACTAAGATCTGTTTTAGATTAGAGCTAATTTCAGTTGTTTAATTGATGTGAAATACCATCAAGAGATTAATTAGTTCTGTCCCCCATACACTTTGCCGGCTATTAATTTAAAGCCGAATAATTCGACTTACAAATTGAATGTTTGAGAACTCGTTTGTGTGGTGGGTATGTTTTTGACACTGCATGAGCTTACATTCAATGCAGATTTATCGCCATTTTCGCGTAAATACTGACATCAATAGCTGCTTGACCATAATGTTATTATGATAGCCAGATTTATAGTTTCTAATAGAAATAAGTAGTGCCAGCGTACGTTTTAAATTAATGGCAATTTATCAATTTTTAATAAGAGCTTGTTATAAAAACAGCAGACTTCTCGGGGGTCGAGTACTCACACGTAAGGCAACAAACTTTAGAAGTAGGCGATATGGGCATGTATCGAAAATATTTATAAATATTCATATTTTATCGACATATTTTATCGATACTTATTAAAGACCGGCTACCACTCGCGTCGTGAGGTGAGAACGATAGCGCCCCCTGCTGGGCGCGTTCACAGTGAGACGGGAACCAACAGAACGGAATTCAAAATGAAGTTATGGCTTTACATTCCTTTTTTTCCCTCGTTTTAAACGTTTTTATTTTATTTTAAATATAATCCTGGTGAAGTTATGACCGTTTCGTACCTACAGTTTATGTTAACCGGTACCTAATTTGTTAATATTAATTCTGATCTTTCTAACCTTAAATAAACTGACCGTAAAAATATTTTATTGTGTCTTTTCTGGTTAATGTCACTTCATTACAGTAGCTGCGTGGTGTGAATTTTACAACAGTAAATAATATAATATGTAGTTGCTGCCATTAGCTGGGAGTTGGACAAATATCGAGTGTCAGTGTTTGCGGTGGTTGTGTAAATATCGACATCAGAGTTTGCGTTCCGCATCACTAGATGTTGTTTGTCGAAGTGCGCGAGCGACGCGTCGTGCGCGGGTGCCATCGTGTAAAGGGTTGCCCACTCGACAACCTTGTCGATAAATAGTAAATACACGTGTTTACCTCGTTTGCACTAACAAAATATTTTACAATTTGTTCATCTAACCAGTCCTCCGTGATATTTCCTACAGCCTCTTCGTTTGTCTCCGAAAAATATGAGCATTTTGACATCTGATATTAAACATAATTTATCTTACTTTTAAAGTGCAGAGGATCATTTTATTCAACAATTAAACTATTGTAATTACTTAACATAAATTCCCAATACGTTTTCCATTAGACTTACTGTCATTTCATGTTTTATGCATGAGACGCCCATATTGTTTCCAAAACTTAAATGTGTCGTGTATCTTTTATGCAATAACTCAGATTAAAATTGTATTAAGTATTATGTCACCCGCAGTAATAGATTTAATATTCAAATAGGAGTCGTGCTCGCATTTAATGTGTTTAATCAATCATAAGTTACGATTAATTACGTAGATAGGCGCGTCCGTCCGTCCGTTTGATTGTTGTGCGCCCGATTCTGTAAGTAAAGACATTTATAACATAACGAGACCCATTGTCCAGTTCTCGGTAATCAAAAGTTCAAGGTTTTATTATGAGATGTGTATTAATTAGTTTGGAATGGAAATAACCGGCTCCTTAATCCGTACCAAACAACAATTGTGGAGACAACAGCGACCAGACTTGAAAATTAGTGCGAAATTATAATTGTCGTGCACTCACGGATCCAACTAATTCGACCTCTTAATGCGACGGAATGTTCCTAAGGACCACTTAATTTGTTAAGAGGAAAAACAAGTGTTTTCCTGATAGCAGGCTTGTTTAAATTCGAAGTGGATCCGATAATAAATCTTTCTCATAACGATGGTTTAAAAGCGAGTAGGTAAAAAGTTCTAAGTTAAAAATGTCTAGTCAGTATGCGTGCAACGTTTGTTGACGTGTAAGGTCAATATTTCTGTATTTTTATTAGAAAAGGAACGTTTTCTGCCCACACGATCTTCAGCCATAATTCTCAACTAACCTCATTTAGCTACATAAACATAATTCAATCAACACCAAGTGATTTATAAATTAATTCGGTGGAAATTTAAATATGGCAGTGTAAAACTATTCCATAACTTACCCAATCATAATTATCGAGTCAATCTTCTCGATTATTATGACTATTCGAGTGGTAGATAATGTAGTAGAAAATTAATTAAAAGTAGTTTCGATTGAAATCACAGTTACCGCATCGTTTATAAGGCAGAAAGTGCTAGGTAACGGTGAGCGATGGCTGCGTACTACCGGTTTTACCCGACGATGCGCGGGCGCACTCATTATCGCTTCTAGTCTCGTCTGTTGGAGCTTTTGTCGAAAATCAACGAAGTTGGAACTCTTTTCAATTGATAGTTCTTTTGGAAGATGCTCATTTGTTTGCTTTTGCTAAGTAATGACTGTGTTTGGTACCGAGTGTTAGTTTTCTATTGTCTGTTGTGTAGCTTGCTTGTAGCACTTACCTTCTTTATGTTCATGATTTATTTGAAAATATTAAATACTTTACAATATGTGAAATATTTCCTTCATCTTTACATTTGGTTTAATATTTCTAACAATAAGTGTGACATAGTCCTGGAAAAGTGACCCCTATTTTTAAACTTCCAAAATGGTTCAAGATACTTATTTCAAATCAAATACGTTTTTCTATTACCTATTATCACGTCAGATTTGATAACTTAACATACTTAAGTTGGGATCAAATCGTAAAAAAATCCGTGGGTGTTGGGATTATGTCAATTGTAGACTGATAATTTTTGAACTAGGTAGCCCACCTACTTCATAGAATTTTTTGAATATAATAGTCATCATAAAAACATTAATTTACGAGAATTTATGACAGAAATATAATATGTAGTAAAAACTCTAATCTACGATCTGAGAAATAAAAAATGAATGAATATTGATTTTTGCAAATTGGCTATCGGGTTGATGTTAAAATTAGAAATTTAATTGCATTTAAAAATAGTATTGACGCCTAGCTGTTTTTGTTAAAACTTTCTTGTTTCATAATTTCAAATTTTGTGACGTCATCAGCCGCAGAACCATCAATGATGTTGACATCAAACAGTTTATTAATCATCCAACCCTACTACTAAAGCCTACTAATTCAGTCAAAGCCGTCTCGATAACGTCATACAATTTGATTTCCACTCGCGTTTAGGCATTGACCAACGTCCATTCATATTCACTATTAATCCATTCATAAAGTTTTAAGCATGTGGCCATTTGGCCATTCCCAAGGTTAGATTGTGTATCTGTATCAATACATGAATAACCTCCTTTGCTTGTCGCTACCGGTTTTACGCCCAAAACATTATCTACAGGTGAAGCTTTGGTGTCACAACAGTTTTTTTTATGTCCAACAAAAACGAATTATTTATGTTACTGCAATCTGATATCAGTTTTTCGTTTTTACTGTTCGTTTTAGGGATCCCATGTTTTAAGGTGACCATTATTGTATCCGTCATATGGGTGGCATCCGTTGGATACATCTAATAATGTTATATGGTGGTGATAAATATTAACAGAAACATCTTCGTTACTGAATGGATCAATTGCTTATCATTCAATGCCAGTAGTAAATGTCTGGTGGTGGAGTTAGTGCACTTATAAATATAACTTTTAGGTACTTTTACAACTTTTCTGTAACATGGTTTGCTTAAATAATCTGATGAATTTTGTAATCAAATCGAGTCCTAAGATAGTTCCTTGTGGAACGCCGCGCGTCAATTTGATTATTTTAGCTCCTAAACTTCTAAAATTCACAGTGGACTGTTTTTAATGCACATATTTTTTAATTCTGCTTTGTCACTGTTTAATTGGACTTTAATCTCAGGCGTATTTAAGTAGATTTGCGTGACAAAATTACATAACTCTCGACAAATTCGAATTTTGACAATTCATGTTACCCAATATTTATTTAACACAGCACGAATTGAAACAAGCTTCAAAGTTAATAAGAGCCATTATATTTGCCCTTTGTTACACATAGGTATTTGCGTCGTACTGGCCAAATGATTTGTCATAACTCAATCTGAAACTGGCCTTGATTATATTAAGGATATGATTCACTCTGTGTTGCAACTGAGCTAATAGGATTACTACAGAACTGCTTGTAATTTAAGAGAATGTTGTAATTAAGGCTTCGGCGATGACTAAAAAGCTGAATCATCTTCAACCTCCGAGGAAAATGGCAATAAGCAGTAATTAAATTTCTTAATTAACACAAGAAGTTTCGAATAGGGATAACCCAATTAAAACCAGAGCAGTCATTTCGGAGATTGACGATGCCACCCACATAAACGATCTTACTCATAGTGAATCCGATAAAATTGCCAATTGACTTCTGCCACCAAACACTTAAGAACGTACGTAAAACAGTTGCGTAACATCCAAATATTTATTAGAGTGAAGACATAAATTTTGACGTACGCAAGTAGGAGCCATCACGGCTATCATCTTTGAAAGCGTAGACAGAAGCGTGCTATTGTAAATATACCTTCAAGTGTCAGATGTAATACGAGATAATTAATGGGACTCATGTCTAATTACCAGCATGGAACAGCATTAGTTTGTGTTAAATGTTCTGATTAAGTGAGTCTATTGGTAGTTTGATATGAAGCCTTCAATTTTGGGTTAGCAGCAAGTCCTTATCACCAAATTAATTTAACGAAAGCTAGGTAAAGACCCCACTTGAATTATGCCCAGAAAAACCCAACAGCATTTTCCTACGAGTCACGAATCGATGTCTAAACAGAACCAACACTTTCCTCGCCAACGTTATATAACCCAACTTAATGTTTGAATTAACATGTATATGTGCAATATGCAAAAGAGTAGTTAAGTACTTTCGAGTGTTAGATATACGAGTTCCCGGACTATGTTCGAGTACCCTCCAGTAGAACCTGAACAAGAGCCCTTGACGTAATCATTAGTTAGTTTATGAATATTGATGTAATTATTAAAAGGTTGTTTAAATGAAGATGGTCGTTAGTGCCTTTATTCGTTTTAATTGGGATGACATTTTGGAGTTGAGTACCTACCTGTGTGATCCCATATTTATGTATAAAGGTCCTCTCACACGGTTTAGCTACGAGGCTAATATCTGTAGCAACATACATAGTGTTTCATAGCCGATGTGACTACTACAAATCATAGTTGCACAATTTGCATAACAGTCTCGTGGATCGTCTCAAAAGCTACCAAGAATTCAATAAACTTTTAGCCTTATCCGGTATCACTCAAATATTCATAAACTTCGTGTGTTTTCCTCCTAACATTGCCAACACTCATTGGCACGACTTTAGCCGCAATCAATTTGCCATTATTTTCGTGAATCGATAAAGACAAGTTGTAAGTCGTTACCCTATAAACGGAACATTTAAAGTTACGCTAAAGGCCGGCCGTAACCCATGTCCACGTGTGATCGGAATAATTACCGGTCACCTAGTAGGCTAGTACCAAGTAGTTTAGGCTGAATCACGATTACTGACGCAACAGAAATACGGTATTTACATAAAAAGTATGCGTGTTTGTGCTACATCTGTATCTGTGTTTGTCTTTGCACTGACTTGAGGAAAGCTGCTTTTATTTCTGTCTGGTTTTACTCTTTAAGATTCGTATCTATAAGATTGCTTGCTAAATGCTATCAAACATTTCAATTATAGTTTTCAAATTAGAATCTTTAGACATTCAAAAAGTGTTCACATAGTTCGGATATCAATCTCAAAACGATTTTGTTAATTAAATCAATACGATCTAAATTACTCAGTGTAATTAAACAGTGTAGAATAAATCAAAAAGTGTAGTCATTTATTATGTTTATGCGAATTAAAATCCGGTAGCCGTACAAGTTAGCGCGTCCATCGATTTAAACATTTAAATTCGACCGACGGAAGTATCACGCGGCGATAAATTATTTACGACCTTTATAAACACTTAAAATACCAAAAACCATTTCCATTCATAAGACGAACCGAAACGAACTCTTTCGAACGCACGAGCGATACTCATAAAACCTGTTTAGATTTTGATAATTTTATTAACGATCGAATGCATGGAACGCCGAACGCGAGCCTCTAAACTCTCATATATTACGGCTTTAACACAAATTATACAAGTTTAGAGGCACAACATAGATCGTACGTGGGTGCCTTAATGTTAAAATGTGTCATAAGTAATTATACGATCCAGGGAATTTTAATGTCTTCCAAATGTCGTCTTCTTTATTACAATAGGAGCTTTACTGAACTGGATCTATTGTATCGAAACTTATTATGTTCGATATGAATAATATCGATATTAAGAATGTCATCTACCAAAAAGGTCTTTTCGAACAAAAAGTGGTAATAAAACTAGAATAAAAGTAGAGCTCCGACTCTACAAGGTAGATGAATAACGTGGCGTGGTGCCCTCGAATTTGACAATTAGTGATGTGACGATACGCACCACGAACTCCACGGAGTCTCCGCGGCTCACGGTAATTACCGTGTTGTGTTGTCCATTCACTTTATGTCGTTACCCAGATTTCTACATCTTCTTTTATGTCAATCCAAATTTGAAGCAGTGTCGTCGCAGTGTGTGGCGTAAATAATTTATTTTACTTGTCCCAACGTTCATTAGGGGCACATTGTCTCACATTGGAACACATTTTAATGGCGCTACCTTCCAAATTTTATTACGACAATTTGCCGCAATTATCTTCTAACGATATGAATTAGGAGTTTTCGGTAGAATAAATCTCTGTTCTCGAATTGTTGTGCTCAAAATAGTTTGAATACGTCTTTGGTGACGTCGCAGACAGAAGATGCGATCGCAATTAACGAAGTGTTTGCAGTCCTTGCGCATAAAGAAGTGCTAAAACGTACATCACAATTACTTCTTACATGTACCTAGCACCATTAGTACGGGCTTATGTAACAACAATATCTACAAGTGATCCGCTAATCATCCGTCTCTTTGATCTTTAGAAACGTTAACTCTTCAAATTCTTAGCACAAACACAAGAGAGACTGGGCCTGTTTATTGCTACACAGCGAATCAATTGAACAAACTGCTTTCGGACACTAACAGAAAGAAAACGATCCGCGCGTTGCGTCAGCAGCCAGATTAATTAAACTCCTTACGACCGACTGTGCGTTATTCCATTTAAGTCTCGACGCACAAGTACCTACTTTAATTAGTAGTTTTCCATTTGTCGGACACCTGGTAAAAGCTATTTGACTTATTAGCTGTGTCGCCTGAGTTGATAGGTGTAAACGGATTTAAGCCTTAAGGTGATTTAATAAAGCGTAAATTAGTGAGCAGCCGGGTTGTCTCCGAGCTGTTTTATGAAGAGGCAAGATTTTCAGTGCGATCCCATTGGTTGGTGGCGTGCTAACGCAAGCATCACGCCTGGTACATTTTCAAATAGTTGTGGCCATAATTTGATAGTCTTTACGTCGTTGCTGACTTGTGAATTGGCTTTTATTATTTGTCTTTGAACACTCATGCTAATTTATTTTTTAGGTTTAACGGTTTCATCATGTTGTTTAAATATCACGAATGTTGTTAGTGATTCGTGTACATTTATGTATGTTTCCAAATATAAGTTATTACAAATAATGTTTACACAATTCACAAGGCTTTTAAATGGCATCATTACAATGAGTTTTATCTATAAAGCTCATATTTTACGTCTCATTAATAATAATATTTGGTTCTGAAGGCAGGCCCGTGACTGTAAATAATGCTATTTATAATACTTCAAAAGTCACAACGATGAAGTTAGAAATGACTATCCATCCGCTATTAACCGATGGTCTCAAAGGGCCGAGTCGTCTATTGAATTCAGTCAGAATGCGTGTGCAGGACAAATGTAGGAGATCATCCTTCATATTTGACGTGGCAACGCTCCGACATAATGTCATCCATTTAGCGATACCATGCACTATTATTGTCGGACCAGTCATTAATGTAAAATCTAATCAATCACTTACAACATCAGGCTATTGTCATTTCAATTCCAGTTTCGGTCACTAGTTGGACAATTATCAGCTTTCTACAAATTGAAACGGAATTTCAGTTGGTCGATGAACAGTTTTGCAAACAACCAGACTTGTACGTCGGTGCCAGCACCGCTTTTGGTGTCAACCTAATGTCGATAATTAAATTTTGAGAAAAAGCCGACGTCATTTAATAAGTGTTACACGATACAAGCACTTTTCGTCGCTACACTCCGGCAATTAGCATTAGAACGTGTTAATGATACAAATATGAAATATGGAAACTTCGAACGACCCACTTGATTATTAGCTGAGCAAAGATCTGACTGAATAGATGACAGAATTAGGAAATACAGAATTAATCAAAGAACTCAAAGATACAGTCCAAAAAACAGGTTTATTAAGTGCAATTAAAACTTTTTGCGTCAACCCGGAAAACAGTGACAGGGAGACAATAACAGTCGTCAATGTACTGAGAAAATAAACAATAAGTGGTCACGCTTCTCTTTGTTACCACTATCAACAAGTAAGCTCGATATACATTGAAAATGTAAAGTATTCAGTAACGGTAAAACTAATTATAGTTTCGGTAACGAATTGAGCCACTCACGACATGGCTACTTACTTAGTGGACGTTGAAAATGACGCAAAAAAATAAATCGTGAGTTCAACACATTCAAAATCTAAGAAAATAAACGATAATATGGACCAGTGTCAAACAGAGCGTTCTTAACTACTCAAGTTTTTTAATAGAGACGCGCAATCATCTATGGTGAAATCAATTTAGAATTAGAATGTTCAATCAGTGTTTTTAATAATGCTACTGAATTATGGCTATGTTCTCGCCATAAATTAATAATTATAAATCATTTATAATATTAACGTAATTAAGTTTTTATTACGATTCAGGTGTTGTGAGCTGTTGGACCAAATATGGCACTGCATTATGATTTTTGCTAATTTATTACATGGTAAATAAAAAAACCGGCCAAGTGCGAGTCGGACTCGCAAACGAAGGCTTCCGTACCACCGTACAATATTAAGCAAAAAAAAAGAAAAAATCGCTTTAATATGGGGTACCCATACAATAAATGTGATTTTTACGGCTTTTTAATTTTTTTAAATATATTTATTGCCCTTTAATTTTTAACTTTATTATTAGTTGTTATAGCAGGAAAAGAATTACACACTCTGTGAAAATTTTAAATGTCTACATATTACGATTCATGAGATACAGCCCGCTGACAGAAAGACGGACAACGGAGGCTTAGTAATAAGGTTCCGCTTGACATCCTTTCGGTACGGAACCCTAATGAAGTTATGACATCATACATACTCGATAACTTTAAACGTATAATAAACCACTCCTTATTTCTTAGTGATTACAAAATAACATCATAGGTCTGTACGTTTTTTCTCATAAGCAATCTTTTAGTCGAGTCCAATAGTGCTGGGCGAGTGTCGATATCGATATAATGGTGCCCATTGCGAAGTACTACGTGACAAGGCGACGCAGGGCTTCAGTACTTAGCCCACAGCCACAAAAAATGAACTCATTTAGTTTCACCGATATCAACAAAACGTGAAAGGTAATTTCATAGTGCATTTTCATTTTAACACGCCTCTGAGCACTTTGCCCTTTCCACTTTCGTTGTTTTTTATCGACATTTTAAATTAAGTAGGTACTTACTTATAGCTTTCGACGCGTCAACCTTTTATTTTACATTAGTCTGACAGTTCGTTGGCCGACTTTTTTGTTTATTGCTGTTTTCCTATTGTAGAGTCACGATGTTATAATGAGCTAGTTTTCTCATTGTTACCCCAAAACTCAACACAAACAAAAGGGAATTTGGAAGATTAGAGAATACTTAACAAAAGCTGATAGATTTTGGACATGTCAAGCTGATGATTATTCAGCATTAGACAGATGTTCGTTTCATTATAATCGCAACATTATGAAATATTCTCAATTAGTTCCAAATGCGGTAAACTACACACACATGTGACATTATCACTATTTTGTCTTATTGTTGAGCGCAAATATGAACCCACACAATTTGGGGAATTTGTTATAATCCGCGTTGACTCTATTGTTATGCATTGTAACCGTGGACGCGGGGATGATAACCGTAGGGGAGAACACAGGGGGCTGATGAATATAATAATTTAAGAATTTAGAAAACAGTGATCGATCTTTAATATTATTAGCAAACATTGTTATTTGGCGTGTTTGGTCTCGGCAGCGTCGCGAATCGTACGCGGAATGCATGCATCAATGCGGTCATTAAAGTATCGTGAATAAACGTTGGCGCGGTCATATGGTGCGGTACAGGTGGAGGCGCTCAGGCGCTTCGGGCGAGGAGTGCGATGGGAGTCGCTCAGACCGTCGCGGCCGTCCGCGTCGTGCCGAACCGGAGCGGGTTATTAATAATCCGCATTCACGTCGCACGAGCTCGGCGAGCGAGCGGCCCGCGACGACATTCCACACCATTGTACCGGCCCGCTCCGCCCGCGACACTTTTGTCTATTCACACTCACACCGATAAATCACCGCCGGCGGCCACAATGCCAGCATTATTTACCTCTAACGACGACCTCTTCGCGCTACATCGATTAATTAGTACAACACTACAGATAAGATAGCCGGGAAAGCGATCGCTTTCAATTTCCTCTCGAGGGGCACTCGGCGTAAAGTGTGCGTTAAGTGCGGACAATCGGAGATAAAACGTGCGAGACGAGCGAGACTCCCTTAATCCGGTGATCGAAGATTGCGAGGAAACGTTTTGTCGTGGGGTTGTACGCTCCACTCGCTGCCATTGTCTGGTCGTCACTAATTTGATTGCCCACACACGGCCACGCGTTGACGTGGGCGACCGGCCGTTGCGTGGATCCCTAATTAAACCTATGAGATGCTAATGGGAGTCATTCATCGCGAGGTCAGATCGCTTCTCTGCCACACAGTCGCTGCGACACGACTTTTATTGCCGATCTACATAAACATGCATTCTAACCACTAACATTTGCATAGAATTCATGAACTGTATACGTTGACTTGTTTAGAAGTTCAATATCGACAGATCAAACAAGCGAACTGCTTTCCTGTTTTATTGAATTAACCGTTGGACAGACGGTCGCAGTCGCCACACGCGATGTGGACTCGCCCAGACGCAATGTCATAGTGCTCGTACAAATACACTGTTTTAAATTGATTGTAATGTGTATGAGTTGTGAAGAACTGTGATTCGAGTCGGGAGTCTTCTGGCTTTCATTACGCATTTACATGGTCATTCATCTTTGACCTCGCGATGAGACCGTGTCTTCGTCTGCCGTATTTTCCTTTAAAGATATTCCGTATTAACAACATTATAAAGGTATTAGCGAGAATCGCTCGAGGCCCAGCACCTATCTATAGCATCGGTCTGGTTAATATGCTTATTAAATTATGTCGATGGCAAAAACCGTGTTTAGCTTTAGGGAGTAATTAGCAGAATGAGTCTTATCGTAAGATTTAATCACTGGCTGTAATTATTGGGTAAGATTCGGACCACACTCGCACGCGCCCTTTCGGTTCGCCGTCAGCCGGTTCACTGACATCGAGGTTTTTTGTCATTATTGACTTTTACGAGTTGAGCAACAGCAACTAGCCACTAGGTATCAACCTCACCTACAAGCTAGTACGTATATCCAGATAAAATAGACAGTGAATAAACAATACCCCTTCTATTGTAAGTTGGCGTCATTGTTACTGTTGAATAGTAATTGGTATTAGGGTCAATCTTATTGATTAGCGAACAAAAATTTGTGAACAAGCCATGGGACCGGCCGCCACCGCCCGCATCGGTAACGAGCCGACTTTGCATATCAATGCCTATTTTAATATCGACATGCATCATTTGATCTAATTGCATTTCCTCCATATAGATCGTCAGATAATTCCACATTTTATTTAAATAGATATAGAGCTGTTAAATATTTATAATCACATGAACATGTTACATGTCAATTAATGTTACGCTGGAAAATAATTGACGTAAAAACGTTCTCAATTATGCAATAAAATAATGCTGGAGGTTCGCCTTATACGCTACAATCGGGCACAAACCTGGCTCTACCAAAAGTAGCGCAGCGAACTTTTTGCCCTCCAGCGTGAACGAGTTTCAGATGCAATTTGTTTACTTTACATTGAAACGTCATCATAACGCAATTTTGTAGACAAAGCACCGAGTGAACTTGAAGGTGCCGTAATTAGAAATCTGATAAAAATATCTCGACCCGGTTTCCACGGCTCCTGTAATTAATAATCCTCACGACGTGACCAAACAGGGAATTCTATAGGCTAGGTCAGAAACTGACTCCTAACATGGACGGTACGGACCTAGATTGACTTCAATCGATAACGCTCTCGACTCGATGCATCATCAATTCCATACTGCTCGCTCGATAAGGAATAAGTAATTGTACACCAAATAAATTAGTTCCCGCACTAAGTCCCACAATGGTCGGGTGAGACTTGCACATTTGTCCCCTCAGTGGCAGTCGTAGGAATCTGTTCAAAAGTGTTAAATCGGTTAATATAATGATGATGGATGCGGTCCCAACCAAACAGCCCGCAGCGGGGGTGTTTTACCCCACTATACAAATAAAATATTTTTATTATTAACTAGTTTCCTGTCCTTTTTGCACCCACAAAGCTCCCAATCGAGCCGTCTCCCTCGCACAGTTTAATCGAAATCATATTTCTGTTTTGTCATTATGGTATCACGTTAAGAGTTCCTCTCTTTTGTCCAGGATTTCGATTCGTTGGTTTCTTGTTTCCATTGCAGCTTTGGTTGTTTTTTTAATCAGCCGCAGCGGTAAAGAAATGTGAAACCTACGGAGGAGTTCAGTTGTTCGAGTTTCTTTGACTGCCATATTGGACTTACTATTAGAGTTAAAAACCTGCAGAGTGTAATGTTTGTTTTCCCTCTGTTGCAGGTAATTGTCAGTGGGCGCTTGCCGCCATCTGTCGCCCAGTAGCGGAATTCGCGGAGTGTGATTTTTTCTATCCACCGCGACTTCCTATGAATGGAAGCCCGACGATCCCCATAAAAAGGTGCAACCGTGTCAAAATCGAACAATATTGTTTAAAATTTAAGACAGACACATATGAGTTTCTTTCATCATCGCGAGCTTACCTGTGGGGGCTCACAAAAAACACCGCAGGTAGCCCATTTGTTTGTTATTAATTCTCGCGTCGAATCTTGTTTTTTTACCGTCGACCACTCTAATACAGTGAGAATATTAATTATAATTATAAACGTAGCTCGTCGTGTTCGTTATAAGGTGCTCTCCTAAGGTTTTGCTTAAAAATTTAAATCTGATCGTTAATCATGCGACAATGTCGGTTTTATCTTGATTATTGTGTTTTTCATATTTATTGTTTTCTCTCGCCGACTTAAATCTTAGGACCTCATGATTTACTGATTTTGGGTCTTTGTAAATGAAGATAAAGGAAAATCTTATGAATTGATACCGTAACGCCATTACGACAGCTGACGATGAATCAAAAGATTAGGATATTGATAAATCCGGATAATTCGTATTAAAAAAAGATTTGTTATGACTTTTAATCTTATTAGAACTAAGCTACAACATTATATACTTAGCCGATATGCACTAATAGGCGCCGTCCGCTTTTCAATTGGAATAAAAATCTAACAATACTGTAGACACTGATTCACAAACTAGAATGCCTATTTATTACGCTCCCCCCACAATTATCACTGACATTGTAACCACAGCTCTTCTTCAAATGTAAAAGTCGTTGTCAGTAATCACTTCACTGTTCTGAACCAATAGTAACATTTTTATAACGCGAAGACATTGAAAAGGGGGTTTTACTGTAAGTGGCCGCCGCGAAGGCGCGTCGTCAGGCAAATTATCAGGAAACTCCTGCATACGCTTTCTGCACACACTAACTGACATTAAAAATCATACTTAGCGACTCCAATGGCCGACCGTGCAACAATACAACTTGCTACGTAATTGAGCAAGACGCACATTGATCTTTAATATTCCATTAAACCAATTGTATGCCCACAACGAATAGGCAATCATTTTCTAGTTTACATATTGACATGTCGTTTGCAAACTAACGTTTTCGTGTTATGGCTCCCTGCGTTTTGAGGCTTAAATATATTGCTTTAAATGCAAATTGTAGTGAATCGAATATAGCGAAAAATTTATTGCAGCTTTTATTTAGTACATATTGACTATCGATATAGCAATAGGAGCAAGTGCATGGTGGCGCATCGATAGAGCCCACATGCGGTCGCGTTTACCACTCTTGCATTTTTATTACCTCGCATGTAGGTACAAATGAAACCTCATTTTTATCCAATACTAAACAATGCCTTTAACTGCTTGCCTTGACTTCCCGAAAGTGCAAAACAGACCTATGACCTCACATAGCCTATTTTGGCTGATGCAAATAAAATTCGTGATCGTGACAAAATAAATTGAAGAATCTGTGGTCATCCTTGACATTCGATTTGTTTGAAACAATACCTGTGGTTCGACATTTTGTTTAGAAAGTGCACTGTATTACTGCCTTAAACGCTCAACGTCCGTCAGTTGTATGCTCACGAGGTGTGGTAAGGGGTCACCATTAGCTCCTTCACTAATATATCACGACTCAGGCATTACGCGTCTATCGCCCCCCGTTTAGACGCGAATTGTCTGTGGAAAGCACCCATTGTGATCGGTGAAATTTATTTTCTTCGCGTCGTGGGAATGAAGCAATTATCTTCGGCCGTTAGATTGAGATATCGAATCGAATTTAGTGCTCTTTGTCAAGATAAGGCTCGTCGAATCGATGACTATGAAAACGTCAATTAACAATTGACAAAGTACTAGGATAGAGCTTAGCAGTATGAAGAAAGTCTCCAAATGTTGATACAGTGTCGTCGAGTTCATGCATGGCAACGACGCTGACTCGACTTGTGTAAAACACATAATAACATATCCCGTTTATTTCTATGATCTGTGAATCCAAGGAAAACACTTGGAGACGAGTAAAATAAATAAAAGATGGCGGGTGGAGCTCGCGATACTTCTCAAATTGAATATTAGATTGAAATTACGCGCTCGGGCGGCTCTCTCCTCCGCCTTTTGTTACGCGAATGATACATAAAGCGCGCGCGCATACAAACACAGCAATAAGAATTTTAAATTAGCATTCTTTTTGTGTAGAAGCCACCCCTACTCTACCCGCACACCCCACCGTCTTAATAATATGGAGAAATTGAGTTGTTATACACCCTTTTCGGAGGAGGCGCGGGTGCAACGGCACACCTCGCGAAGAAGCCTTTTTGTAATTGAATTTAGATATTCTCTTCCCGGATATAACGACGGGGAGGTCGGACCGCTAGTTCCTCGAATAGAATACATGTAAATGTGGCGATATGAAATTCTCGAGTCGAGACGCAGCCGCCATGCCGCTGTGACACGGCGTGTCTTATTATTGCTTACTTTTTATTCCTTTTCTGTAACACGGTTGTATAGATCAGTTCGGAATGCAATAAAGACTTGTATAATTATATCAAATATTTGGATGATACATAATGTAGCCAAAATAGGTTCTATTAATTTGATCAGCCTTCCGAGAAGCAACGTTAGCATGATACTGGTATGTAATTACTAAAGGCTATTAACATCGACCGTGTACAAACATGGCGGCTGATTGTGGGTTTCGTTTTAATTGCGCACACGCATCGCGATACCGAGTTAGAGGTCTCTCACTGAATCCAACGTGATGTATCTGGGATCGTGAGAACATTGATCAATTATTGATTTTGGAGCGATATGCAGGCCAATACCGGCAGTTAATAACGAAATACAAACATGTACTTAAAGTAAAAATAATTACCATTAAATTGCTCGGAATTTCTTGTACACGCATTTGTAATGATCTGAAAATAATTTTGACACGCAATTCCTAAACGAGTAAAAGCAACACACCTATTATGTGTAGCAATTTAATCATTATCTCGAAACGTGACAACCAGTGAATTTACTAAATAATTATCCATTCAAATTCCGTCTGTCAACGGATTGTTAGTTCCCACAATTGTCACTCTCACCCGGTTCCCATCCTAAAATGACATTAAATAATAGTTAAAGTAACCTAATTTTACAGTGGACATAAAGTGTACCCTCTCTCCTCTGAGGTAAATTCGTTAGCCATTACCAAGTCGCCACATTACGCGTCCACACCGTAACTTCATTAGGTCGAGGTGACACTTCAAGCGATAAGCGATTTTCACTTCCTTTTCTTTTAGATATGATCAATCAATATTGATTTTATAGTAATGATTTCTAACCAGGCAAGCTTTATGTTTAATTTATATTTATATTTCAGGACTGTAATTAGAACCTTCAAAAACGCTTGTTGAAGTGATTAATCCATCGCTCTCAGTCTGAACCCGACCCATAGATCTCGGCTACTTAATTGTTTCGACATTACATTCCTCCGTGGTCGGTAATTATCGACGACAACACTAAACTTCTGAGTCGGTGAGAAACTTTGTAGCGAGCTGTTAAACGTATTCGGTTTTATTTCATCTTGTTTCTTGAAAGTACAAAATGGGCCGGCTTATACCTTTTGTTTATATTACCCCAGAAATTATGACAAAAAAGGTAACAACCATTCAAATTAACGTTAATGACACATTTCTCGAGAACGTTAAGTCAGCGTCACGCTCATCCACGAGATTAAAACTAATTCGAGGTCTCCCAAGTCCCAAATTATAGACGTATAGAGCGGCGGATGTCGCCGTGGCGGGAGCGGCGCCGGCGCACCGAAACCGCACGTCATTGTTTTTTGTGGAGAGGCCCCGCCACCTTCCGTACCGATGCGAGCCTCGCCGCTAATTAATTATTTCACATGTATCGATCATTAATTACGAACGGCGATAGCATCCACCCGTTATCTACACAATGACGGCCAGCAATTTGTCGATCGTAATTATCTCACAAATCACACGCACCCACAAAAACGGATAATGATTTAAAATCTTAACACGACTCAGGCATTATGCCGCGTAGGCATTAATAGCAGAAAGCATCGAGATCGAATCAATCTTAATCTCGTACAGAAACGTAATCCAGATTTATTTATGACGGAGGAGAGCGTGTGCTATTATGCTCGTCTGCGGCAATTTGCCTCGGAAATTGTCTTAATCGGCCGCTCAAGGGACTATTTATGTATAATTATTTCCAAATTCGACGCTGCGTTTGATGCCTTTCCGCTCTCTTTGAGTTAGTTCGACAAAAAAGTCATCTGTTGCAACAATTAAGCTGGGGAAAAAATAGAAATAAGTATCGAAGGGTCCGCAATAATTACAGGCGCAAATTGACGGTTCGTAAGAGCCATCGGTCGAATGGCGCCTGGCAGGTTACCTGCAGCACACGCGATGCTCGCCCTCTGCCGGACCTCCACGAACATTCATAACATTTGCCAAATTAGCATTAATCTATTCAAACACAACTAGTCTGGTTCCCAAAATGGTTTGATTTAAATCACCGCTATAAATTATGTCTCTATCAAAAGTTTTCCTGATAAAAATAAATGCTTTATCGGCATTTTAAATAGGTATCTATCGAACAACAAAGTTCTCGTCTATCGATATTGTTGAATGAAAACCTCTAACAAACTCAAGCCTTTGAGTGGGGCGATCAAAGGTTCGCTCCACAATGACGACAGCCGGCGGGCGCCTAACACAATTAGCTTCGAAAGCAAATAAATCATAAAATCATCTGGTTTATGATCCGATCTCAATCCGAAGATTACTTTGTGCTTTCAAATAATCCACTCTCTACTATGTGTTTGTATTTGAAGGCAGTACTGTTCCTCGATTAATTAATAATATGACAAATTAATGGGAAAGTGTTTGGTGTACGTTAATCATCATAAGTTTCGCGTTTCACGCGTCGAAAACGCTTTGTAATTACAAACACACTTGCGTTGCGGTAACTACGAATTTGCGTTGTCACTTTATTATCGTGTGAAATGAGAGAGCGTTTTTAATTAATAGCTTTCTCCTTGATTTTAACGTATTTGTTGGTATTGTGTTAACCGTGTGCTTACGTCATCCTATTCCATTTAAAAAATCCTTTTAGCAATATTTGTTCAACACCTGTTTCTTTTGTATATTATTATATGACTATGGAAATATTAATCTCCGTTAAGACGAATAGTGGTATATATAAATCATGTATTTTATTAAATAAAAGAGCTATTTGAAACTGGTTGCTAATGAAAGAATTTGATTCTCATATAGCAAAGTGAAACTATTATCAGAAATATCAGGTTTAGTAATTGACATTAAAAATCTTATAAGATTCGTTTGTTAGAGGTCTACAAGAGTCCATTTTTGGCAACAGGATTCTAATTGGTATTGCCACATCTTTGACAGAATTTAGTCACTTGATTCCAATTCATTACATATTTACATATCTACTTTTACCTTTTTGTTGACTTTGGACATTGCAATTTTCATAATACTTACATCTTTAATTTTACTTATTCCAACTTCCTCTGCTACTGAACATATATGCCACTTCCAAAATGTAATATCCTCGAATATATAAACTATTCTGCAAACGTAATCAACAGGTTTTGCAGTTTATCAATATAACTAAACTCTCTTTCCAATAGCTCTGGTAAAACCTAAATCTGTTGCTATCTGGCCTTCTCAAGCTCCTTGTCGAACAACCATTACAGTAACGTCTGCTGCCGCAAAAAGAGGTATTCCCGTCGAGTTCAGGCCCATTACCATTAATGAAGGTTTAAAGTTACCCTAACGGTGGACATTGTTCGGTTCGTACCTTACCATGTTCTACCCAGGTTGCTCCTTCGTTCCCACGTCTAACAAGACTACCGTCATTACGGACATTTTACATACATTCCCCCCACTTATTATCAATGTATTAAGTAAATCGTTCTTCTGGACTCCGCTCAATTTTATTTCCATTAATAGCTTTTCAACATTAGTCGTATGCAGGCTCTGGTTTTAAGTTGCCAGTTTAAGTTAACCTTCGTCTGGTAAAGGAATGTATGCGAATGTGAGATCATGACTTGGGCGTCAATATAGCTTGAGCTTTCTGTGGTAGGGAATGTATATGATGGCAGATTTAAGAGGTGGGACTCCAGAACTATTTGACCCCTTTGCTCTAGGTCAACGGTTCTAAAAGCTGGTCCAAGTAATGCCGGTTAGCAAACAATTTCCCACGACTGGAGTTTTACTTCGGAAACCTTGCATAATATCCAACAATACGTTAATTAGTTTTCCTACAAAGTAGGTACTAAGAGGTGTTCAATATAAAGTTAACAGATAATCTGCATGTACAATGACATTCTAACAAGAATCAATTAATTATTCCATTCATGTCCAACTGATAAACATAGGAGTCCACGGTATTCCCATGTTGTTTGTGGGTGGAGTGATAACGAAACAATGCCTACACGTGAATTATCTATTCTTTTATCTTACTTTGTGACATATATCTTCAAAAATATATAAGAGTTACCTTATACAATAGAGAATTACGTTATAAATTCTTATTCAAAATTACAATGCCGATAGATTTTAATTTTAAGTGTCTTCCTCCAAGCATTATTTAAGCCTAACACATTATTCAAAGCTTCACTTTCAATGAGTTATTACTCTGAATATATGCAAAATTACAACAGGTCCAAGGTACCAGCATCGAGCCTCACCCGCATATAGTAGCTACTTATAAGTATTTCGGTGTCTGACAACGTCGACTTAATACCTTATTTATTGTAATTCCTCGCACCGACTTAGACCCGAGTTCACCAACAGATGGTTAAATTTTAAACATCTGTTCTAACCATAAACGGCTGTTTAACAATATTTTACTGTTCACCAAACACTAACAATTGATTAAGTACGGTAATCGAACGGTTATCTTAAACGAAGTAGCCAACTCAGTTTAACCATTGGTTTATACTTCATAATGTGAAAGTTTTGCGTTGTGTATCACTTTTAGTTACAAAATAAAAATGCAAGACGCTTTGAATTATATCTTTGAAGAGGATAATATGTTAGATGATTTTGAAGGTATAGAAAAAATTTTGCGCACTTTCCGTATATTCAAGACACGGCGCAATTATGAAATTCTAAAATTAAATTAGCACATATATTATATACTGTACGAAAACAATAAAAAAATTGAAACAGATTTTTGTAATAGGTAACTACTTCGTTTTATTTAATTATCAATCGCAATTAAAAAAAATATATATAAAGCGTAGTCCGAAAAAGGTACTTTCGGACTACGCTTTATATATATTTTTTTTATTCACAAAGCACCAGATGGCGCCATACGCCATACATCCCGCAAAATGACTCGAGTAATGTCTATATCCTATTTAAAAATGTACTCTGTGAGTTTGACAATGAAAATTGATGGACGTGGGCATTCTACATTCACAAAAAATTGTTAAACCATTCGATCATTCGGTCATTTTCGACTCACTCATTCAAAAACGCTTGGTTATTTAACCGTTGGTTAGAAATAAATGGTGAACACGTAAAAAACGCGGTTTGTTTAAACAACTGTTTAATTCTAACAGTGCGGTTACGTAATCAATGATTACGTTGTTGTTGGTGAACTCGGGCCTTAGTAGATGTTGTTTAATGTGCTTTTACCATGTTTTCGTGAAGAAAGCAGTGTGGGGGTAATTATTTAGCAGTGTATTGCGGTTTCGTTGGCGAGCGGCCGCCGACTTAATGAGGGCCTTCGTAATAACCCACGATTATTAATATGGACGTAGTTTACCGCGTCTCTCGTTACTGACACATCTCTCACACTGCGCTATTTACTCTGCCTTCCACGCTCACGCATATTCCCATCTATTATTGCCTTACACGACGTCTAAATTTCAACATTACCTACTTCAGGTTAATTATATGTAACAATGTGATTCTCTAATTAAATGTGCTCAGTTTAAATTCGTTATGCTGCTCAGACAACGTAATTTGCTCCGAACCGCAAATGTCACAGTTCCCAACTAGTAAATTGTTGTTCGAAAGTGATACATGGCTCACGAACTCCCATTCTGCGGATACGGTAATGAGTATGTTGATTGACTTTTCATGCCATTGCCTCTGCTAATTATAGGATTTAATGGTATCTGAGTATTATATCATTGTTAATTTCACTTCCATTGACTTTACCTCATTAAATTTCTTTTCGATTGGCTTTCTCTTAGATAAACAAGTGAGATTAGCCAGCGATCATGCACGATACGGTGTTCGTAAATTGGACATTGACAAAAACGTTATTGAATGGTTGGTATTCTGGCTATCAATTACATTGTGGGAGCCTCATTAATGTTTTGAAAAGCGCGCATCTTCATTATGACGGGCTCGATAACTATTGTAGGAGAGTCTGATGCGGGCGTAGCGGTGCGCGTGCGCTGCGTCCGCCGTGCGACTGTATGGCAAATACGTACGAGCAAATTGCGTCAGTATCCACGCACACATGCGCCATTGTATCCGCCGTACTTTTCTCACGCTCACACACCCATATGTACGTGTAATTTGCACTCGAACGTAGCTATGTAGTACGTTTGTGTGCGTGTTTATCGGAAATTAGTTCTGCTGCAAGCATCGCGGTATCGGTGGAAATTGACAACACCACTGATTGTAACGATGGGAATCTGCGCACGTGTGCCCACATTAAACATTTACTTCACTGAGTGCCACTCTAGAACCGCAAAATACAAATTATAGACACATTTGACACACGAGCCTTTTGATTTGGCGTTTCTATAAATTTTAATGATACTTTCGCGCGTATTATGTGGTATTATCCAGTAAAACACTATGTTAACATTGGTAGCTTGTTCTCTGAAAAAGCATCAATATATTTGTTATAAACTGAGATAGTTCGTTTCGTCTGTATGTATGTAAAAATAAAGATAGAAGCAAATTACATTATGGACCATTCACCTCGACTCTAATTACCAGCTCTTTGCATAATTTCCATACACATTAGCACTGCGAAATGATCTACAAATTGCTATTGCTGAGAACTAGCATAATAATTATTATGTGTAATTAGTCTTTTTTACTTTGTCACTTGATAGTTTCGTATAATTGCAAGTGATGCATTTCTAAGCAGCATTTATGAGAATCCTGTTTGATTTGTAGTGGAAACCTTCTTAACATCGGGTATCTTAGAAGATAATCGTTTCTTTTTTTTTTTTTTCATTCATCCCTCTTGATTACAGGAAATTAAAGAACAATTAAGTGGTATATTTACCAGAGCTTCTCACCAGCCCTAGTTCTTAGTAAAGGGGTTACATATAGTTACAATTTTATCAGCGAGGCAATGGGTGGGCCACCTGTCACTACTTTGTCGACTTCATCGCGTGTATCAGGAATTCCGGATTAAGGAGCCTCCCTATTCGCTTCGTAATTTGGTTTTCTAATGGAGTTTCAGCATCATTTTTGTATGTTTTCGTCTATTTGGAAAATAATGGATGTTTCACTTTTTAAGATTCTTAATTAGTAACTAAAATCATGTTCATTATATATTGTGGAATAATATATGTGCTAGGTGTTATGTCTAAATGTATTTGATGGCTATATTTAACCTGAAATTCGATGTACCATCAAAGAATTTCATATCTATCCAGTTTCAAAACAAAATCCCGTGGACACTATGACCACATCTGTTACCACCCCGCACTATGGGACCAAACAGTATTTTCCATCTCAAAAATGGTTTTGTCGAAAGTCGTAAATCCATAGATTGTTTTATGGTTTTATACTCTCAAAAGATGGAACTTACGAATAAATTACAAAATATAAAAAAAAAAAAAGTTTTACGTTTATAAAATGAACCTCAAACATTGGGCATAAATATTTTCATGCCAATTAAATTACCGTTAAGGAAGTTCGACACAAAATTATTCGGAAGTTTTCCAAGGAAACATATTAGTGTTATACATCATTAGATAGCTTAGAATATACACTTCGCAACCACGTTCAGTTTTTGTAAAAAATATATTTTTATTAAATTTTTTAATATTTTTTTTGTGAAGTAAAGAAAATTTAGTTTTTGTTAATTTCAATTGGAGTTTTCGTTGTTGCCGAAAGCAGCCGGTGTCAAGTTAATTACTCTATTAGAGACCTTATCTATTCAGTAATATGAGGATTCAAAAAAAACTTGCGCGTTTTTTGCGTCAGAGGTGATTTTGAAGCAATAATGTCAATCGGGGAAATATCCTCGAAAATTTACGGTTCTTCTTTTTTATTATGAAATATTAGATTTAGTTATTATCCTTTGATGTCTATCTTGTTTTTTTCTATTTCTATGATAAAAACATACATTTACAAATTAATTAACTGCTATTATATTTGAAAGAATCTTCCCATGGCACTTTTGTTTGGGGTGGTCACCTTAACCACAAGTATGATAAACTATATTTCTGCGGAAGTTCTATGTATCTGTTGTGGTAATTAATTACAATCAGTACTGATTACACTATTTCGATGAGAACTGTTATAATCAATTGTCCCATGGTTTTTGCACAAGGCACTAAAATATTAGTCCTCTAAATACCCGTGTTCGACGCGATCCTTGTGATCAAATAATAAAAGTAAAGTAAATATACACTTAATTCAAGTAATAATTTATTAACCTAGAAGCTTTATTTGTCCATAGATAAATTCAGACATTCAAATTAAAAACCTCAATCCCACAGAATAAGTAAACTCTTTCATATTAACTGTGTCTTTTCAAATATTTACATTATCAAGTCCCGTTTGATATCAATTATCAAATGAGGATTTCAAGGGCCACACTCGACCGTTGTAATGCAAACAAATGCTTAGGCGTGGTTCACATTATAATCTATCGGAAAACCAAGGTCTTGCTCATAAAACTTTGTTGACATTGACAAGGAATTTTGATCGAATTTGAATTCTGTTGCTTGTATTTGACGTGCTTGTGTGATTTTTGACGATATTTAACAAATCTTTGGTGTAAAACTTTTGGCTTTTAAAAGAGAGAAAGAAAACACTGACTTAAAGGCACACAATATAAGATTATAAATTTTAGAATTGGCTGATAATGTATGGTAGGTAGGTACTACACACATAAGCTTAGGACCTGTCCTAAAATTGAAGTGTTTAATTAATTAAAAGAGTCTTCAAATGAAGAAGGAGCCTTTTACAGACCCTAAATACTTCTCATAAGCTTTTTACCTTAGAAAGATAAAGACATCAGTTTTATGATTCCTAATGACAATTGATATGTCAATGTTAATTTGGACATACAAACTTAATCAGCAACTCCCCATAGCAATTCTTCATTGAAGCACATGATTAGGTATTCAACATTAATCATACTGGTGACAAATAATGATTCATAATAAAAATGTCAAATAGTACTAGGTATGTAGCCTTCATATTACTTATCTTTCCTCTCGTCAAAACATCAAAGCATTACTTATCATTTAATAAATTACTTAGAAAAACCGTTTTTTTTTTTATGTGATAAATTATTTTTCTAAAACCTTCGTAGCTTTTTGAACTTTTCATTTTACAAGATGTTAGCTATCAACCTCCTTAATATTTTCTTTGTTTTATGCTAATTGGAAATTACCTTCAGCTTTCTATTTGTTTTTCTACGGTTTTACGTGATACTGAATTTTTGCTTTCCCAACTGCTTCCCTGGAAATGTCCCCCTCATGATAATTTAGATTAGTTGATAGTGTTGATACATTGATAAAACCAAAATTCAGAAAGATAATTCTTTCCAAGCCGAATTCAGCAGGGTGACTAAAAGTAACAAATTCAGTTAACCAATATGTTATAATTTAAATACTAATAAGCATTATCAGTGAGTTCATCCGGTGTAAGGATTCGGGTATTTGTGGTAAATGCTACGTTATCACATCCTGGCTTAATCATTCATTAGTCAGTACTTGATTAGTATTGCGAAATTACAAATTAGTCAGTTTCATTAATTCGAAATGTTTTAAATCTAACATTTATTTATTGGTCATCTTATTAATGAAGTCAAGTAAAACGACTTCCTTGTTCAGAATGAGCCTAGTTTGTAAGATAAGTTTCTTCATGAAATTAAAAATTAACGTTGAATTCCTACTTATTAGAATTGCATTTGAATTCATAGGATCATTTTAAAACTAGGCCTGTCTGACAAATGATAGCGAGTTAAAGATTTCTTTAGCGTTGATCTCGCCTTCAAAAAGGTATGTACGATTGTCTGAATAATAATAACCATTTATTCTTTACGTGTCATGTGATATTTTTCATCGATTATCTCGACTGTCAACTAAGTAAATATATTATTTTAGTCCTCGTTAGGTATTTGTAGGACAAGTATCTTTGATAACGTTAGATAACGGAGATGACGGCTTAATCTCGTTTTTAACGAATTTTTATTCTAGATTGCCTGTTTATTATCAATTGCGTAAGTGTGGGTTCTAATCAAGTCTTATATCGAGGGCTATAAGGGCTATTTTTCGGTGGAAATTAATTTTATCGCGATACATTTTAAACTTGTCGAGACCTAACGTTGTTGGTTGTTTAATTGTAATAGTGTCAGCATTGACATCGTTGACAAGCTGTCATACGGATAAATTGATCGTGGTTGTTTGCGCAAATGTCAGTTAGATAACGATTACCATGTATTTTAATTTGATATAGGTATTCGTGATACCTATGGGAACTCGTGGCTTATCTGTTATCAGAAAGACGGTATTAATAAGTTGAAATATTTTATTGGTAGATAGACTATGTTATTGTTCACCTTTGTTGGCTTCTAACGGGAACATATTTCATTATAATTTAAATATATGTAGGTGTATCCGCCTAATTTAAATAGGGCACCTACTAAAGGATCTATCTTTGGAAAACAACACAGAGTGACACAACGATGACCCTACCTACTTCCGGTTGCGCACCCGACACAAATGTATTCAACAGTCACCTTCAGCTCTTTGAAACTGGTCCGTGAGAAATAGGTGATTGATTACGGATAGTTTACCGTTCGGTAGCGGTCCGATACCCATCAGATATTTAGCTTATATATCATGTTAATCGAAGATTTTAACGAGCCTACGCCCATTCGACTTCCGACTTTTTACGCACAAGATATTTAGTATAAGTTCATTGAAACTTTACTAATCGATCGATGTGCTAATATGTGATGTGGTTTGTTGCAGGAGAGCATGTGATGCCGGCCTTTGACGCCCGGCGCCATGCCCACGCCGCTGCAGCCCGGCGGCCCCGCTAGCGGCCCGCCTCCGGAGCGCAAGCGGCGCCGCAAGCGCGACGATCCGCAGAGTTCAGCCGCGCTCGAGCCCGACGACGACGACGGCGACATGAGTCCCGAGGAAGAACCGCGCAACGCGCCCGCGGCCCCCGCGGCGCCCACTCCTGCGCCATCCTCCGCGCCCGCGCCAACCTCACCCCCTGCCGCACCCGACGCCGTCGATCTCACCTCGCACAGAGACTCTCCGCCGCTCTCCTCCGACGTCGAAAGATTCGACGGCAAGATCGTCTACAACCCCGATGGATCTGCGTACATCATCGAGGACCCTGAATTGTCAGAAGGAGAAACCAGCATGTCTGATCTACCCAAAATAGAACCTGGGTGCATCGTAGACAGCCGCGACAACAATGTCCTAGAAAGACAGCTCGATTTCCCACAGATAGCGAGCGCATTCTACGTGTCGAGAAACCCTTCGTTGTACGGCGCGCTATACGGAAGACTAGCGGCAGAGCGGGTGCGAGCGAGACCCGACGCGCCCGTCATGCATAGCTATCGAGTATTCAGTTTTCGAGGAGGAAAAGACGTTCCTAGACCGCCATCTCCTCCAGCTGAAAGTCCCGTCAGTGTTCCAGTGAAACCGATCCTAATGTGTTTTATATGTAAATTGAGTTTTGGCTATGCAAAATCATTTGTAGCGCATGCGCAAGCAGATCATAGTTTATCATTACTGGACTCTGAAAGAGACGCCTTATCGAGAGAGAATGCTTCAGCTATTATCCAATGTGTAGGCAAAGATAAAGAACCGCTAGTCTCATTTTTAGAACCTGTTGGTGCCGCTGCACCGCGATTATCATCTTCAGTAAGCCCTAATATGACGGAATTACCAAGCCCATCGCTAGACAAGCGACAAGATTTAATGACAACCGATAGAGATACTGAATCAATGCTACTTAACGGCTCGTGCGATGAGAGGAAGCCAAGCCCCACAGCGGCGTGGAGGCCGCCACGGTCGATAGCTGAATCTTTAATGCCACAACATTCCTTGATCTCCGTGGCACATCCACACACAATAAATGCTTCAGTACAACCGCGGGCCAGTCCCAATTCATCCCCACCATTTCAAGCAACTCCACCTGCCTTTCTTTCCGGTACGACGATAGGTGTCTGTCCAGATCATCTAGGAGGACGGCCCTCCGGTGCTGACTGCCCAAAATGTGAATTAATATTAAACTCAGGAAGATTAGGTGGCCCGCTAGCCGGTATGCACAGCCGAAATTCCTGCAAAACCTTGAAATGTCCGAAGTGTAATTGGCATTACAAATACCAGGAGACATTAGAAATACACATGAAAGAGAAACATCCTGAAGCCGAGACGAGCTGTATTTACTGCATAGCTGGACAACCTCATCCACGGCTGGCACGTGGAGAAACATACACCTGTGGATACAAACCATATCGATGTGAAGTGTGCAATTACTCAACTACAACTAAGGGCAATCTAAGTATACACATGCAATCTGATAAGCATTTAAATAATATGCAAGAGCTTCAGAACGGTGGCAACCCTGGCGAAGGAACTCTACCTCCTCCGCCACAACATACTCCTCCAGGCCCACACAAGCCACCACTACCACATCATTCACCCTTAGGTCAAAAACCAAAGCCAACCTTCCGTTGCGACGTCTGCAATTATGAGACAAATGTTGCGCGAAACCTAAGAATACACATGACTTCAGAAAAGCATACGCATAACATGTTGGTGCTACAACAAAACGTGAAGCATATGCAGACGTTATCAGCTCTACACCACAGACAACAAAGCCAACAGCAACTTGAAAGCTTACTGCATTTCCATGGCAGTGATGCTCCACCTCCTAATCCTGAGGCCGCACTCGCAGACATGGCTTACAATCAAGCACTGATGATCCAACTAATGACAGGAGGACCCGGTCCTTCACCACCTGAGCTCGGTGCTCATCTTGACGTTGGCCTAAACCCAGAAGCGATGGAACCCCCACCAGAACCAGCTGACCCAGAGCCAGAGAGAACATACCATTGTTGCATCTGCAATTGTTTCTCCACAGACTCGTTAGAAGCGCTGGGTCATCACTTGGCACAAGACCGCACGAAGATTAGAGAACAAGAGATCCTAGCTTTAGTAGCTGGTCATTACGTTTGCAAGCTCTGCACGTACAAAACTAACTTGAAGGCCAACTTCCAGCTTCATTGCAAAACTGACAAACACTTACAGAGGCTGCAGCATGTAAACCACGTAAAGGAAGGTGGACCGAGGAACGAATGGAAACTGAAGTTTTGCGGTGGTGTTGGTACGGGTGGCGCGAGCGTCGGTGGCGTGCAAGTTCGCTGCTGTGCTTGTGATTACTATACCAATTCTGCGCACAAGCTACAGCTTCACGCGGCTGGCGCGAGGCACGAGGCTGCTGCCTTATTGTTGAGACATCTTCGTGAGTGTGCGGCGCGTATTCCTCGAGAACGACCACGAGTATACCGCTGTGCTCTCTGCGGCTTTGGAGCCCCTCACCGTTTGCCCCTTCTGCAACACGTTCGATCTGTCAAACATCTACAGATGGAACAAATCCATCAGCTCCAACGTCGGTCTGAGGGCAAAGATCCAACGCCTGATGTTGCTGAACTGTTCCAAGTCATACCTCAACCCAGTGACCTACCGAGCCCGTACGATCAGCAAGACAATGGTAAGTATCTACTGTTATATTTCTCATTATTATTATTTTACATGACGAACCTCCCTAGGTAGTAACGAATCTATTTAATTTGTTATGCTTATTATGTAGGGTGCTCGTTCAAACATAGTAACGAGTAATCTAATTTAATTGTTTTTTTTTCACATTTTTAGTCCTCGTTTGTCTTTTCATGTTGACTAGAGTAGTAATACGGAAATTGCTTATTTGTCAGCTAACAATTTTCCAACCGTGACTGGTCTATTGTTATTGCACATTAACTTCCTCAAGGCGTTGTCTCTGTAAGTTACAACTTATCTAATGATAATTAGTTAGTTACATAACGAACGAGCCCCACGAACAACGTAAAAGTATTCTAGCTAGACATAGTGTTTGCTAGTGTCTATACAATGACGACATAAAAACCATTCACGATCGAAAACCGATTAGATGCGCGTGCGCATTCTGCTCAGTTTTTCTGCTTCGCGCTAGATGTCGCTCGTGACAACCTTTATTCAATCAATAAACGAACGCGACGCAGCGAAATACATTATTATTTATTACTCCTGTGCTAAACACATTTCGTAACATTTTTATTCTATAAAGCGTAAAAATCCCATTAAAATTAATTCAACCAAAACCATTACCGGCGTTCGTATCGATAAAGTAATACTGAGTCGACTTATGAATGTGATTTCGAAACGTCACTATCGGTTTCCAATTTAAACCGATTCGTTCCTTAATCAATTTTGTTCTGCGTTTTTTCAAAGTGAACTTCTTTCTGTGGATCGTGTCAACAAACATAACGATTTGTTTGATGTTAATTTGTGAGTATTGTGAGTGTGATACGAGGGCACATCGTGCGCTCCGTTTTCGTCAACGGGGGCTTCATTATCGTTTATCGCGTGACCGTCACTCCGCGTTCAATCTGAGAGGCAATCTCCATTTTAAGCGATGAGCATTTAGCGAAGAATTCGTAATCACAATAATGAGATAATTACACACGAACAAAATTTAATTTAAAGCGCGCAACATTAGAACAGGTTTCTTTAATAACGTACGCCTTACACGGTGTCGCCACAGTCGGATGCCGTCATTGGTCGGAGGCGGCTCCGCCCCGCGCGCGAGGGAGACGGAGAGAAGATTTGAATTGAGAACGCGAATTTTCCATAAGTACCGCACACGGGACAATGACTCGCATTACGTATGTGGCGGTCGCGCATTAAGGATGATTGCCCCCTTGTGATGAGGCTGCTACATCATCGCACAATGTCGCCGGCCGCATCGCCCCGCGCATGTTTATGGCCACGGTGAAATACGATAAACTCCGAGAGAAATGTGGAGGCGAAAGAAATCCGCCTTACACCATTGTGCGCCTCATGTTTATGCTTATTACTTATTTTCACCTTATTGAGAGAGCCGTTTTAAACGATCGATTTTGATATAAATTTTAGGTTTTCAAATTGCTTACGGTTCATTGTAAAACACGACGATGAGCTAAATGCGTTGTGAGGGAAGATTGCATTCATTTAGATTCACACGCTCTCGAAGTACTCGTATGACAACAAAAAACATCGTTCTTTATGTTATGCGACGTCATTTGTGTAGCTTCCTTTGAGTCTGTCACTGTTTTACCCCTCGGCTACTGATTCATTAGTTACTGTCCCTATCATCAATATGATTAAACCAGATTGAGAACCGGTTTATAATTTAATTCGTTATACAAGAGCAGCACCCTGTTCCAAAAGATTTTTTGCTTTGCTGAGCTAAGATCAATAAAGACGTCCGAGACATTATTCGGTAAAAGATTGAAGACGATAATACAATATTTTCGATTTAAAAAAATATCAGACTTAAAGTCCACCAGCAGGCTACATAATACATCAAGATTTGTAAACACAGTAAGGACCCTAATGGCCAGTTGGAACCACTTTAACGTATTCAAAATCAACTTGAAAGAGTTTAATACGCTGGCCATTGCAGACTCCAGTTTGAAACTCGAACTCGCAACACCGGTGCGCAAAGACAGTAAAACGTCCAGCTCCCATTGTGTCCCTGACGCCACATTGTAAAAATCCTGACCTAAATCTCGCAAAACAAAACTCGCACTGCACAATACTTACTTTACGACGCTATAACGATGTGGTGTTTCCTTAGAAAAGACCCTTTGTCCATTGACAAAAAGCGTCAGAGATCGCGTTTATGCAGACAAGGTCCTTTTACCTGGCCATTGTTCTATGCTCCTACCAGACTGTGGGACGGCGGCTTTACATCATAAATAATTACATTCACTGGTCACTCTGGAATTAGGGTCAGTTGCGCTATCATTATTATTACGTACTCGGATTTACTTATCCCTCTCCCCTTCATTAGATGTAACGGTTTTAACTGCTTAAAACTATAGAACGGGTTCCCGGACAGGGGAACGACTGGTTTCAGCTTCGCTCGACTGTGAGATAATTTCCAGTTTTAATTAAGTGAAAATTCAATGCATTGCTTCGAGCTTTTTTTGCGTCATTATGGATTGACAAAATTAGGGATTGGGACTGCACTAGACTAACTAGCCATTCCCAAAATATTCCATTTACCTATATGAAATCTTTGTATCATTTGTTCCGGATTTATTCTTTGCCAAATCTTTACATTTTGTGTGTGACGAACACAAAAGCCGGCCGGTCTGTTGCTCATCTAATAAACTATAATTGTAACGTTACATTAACGAATCAGCTCTCCCTCGGCCGTTTCTTTCACCTTCCTTATTTGAGCGTAAACAATGCGGCCCAGCGTCTTTCACACGCTGCTGCGGACTTATCCTTGGTCAAAATAATAATTGCACACTCACATACAGTCGTCTCGCTCACACCCGCAGTCACATACGTCAACTATCCCGATGCATTTGATCCGATGCGAAACGAAATATTCGAAACCTTTTGTAATAATGAACAATGATTGTTTGCTCGTCCTGTATCTCCTTTGTGTGCGAAATTACAATATACTTGTTACGTTAGCATTAATACATCTGTGGATGTGTGGGTACGGGATGGATAGAGCGATACCTTTGTCTTGCCGGGACGTCGCAAACAAAACGAGTCCTACTAATAATATAAAAGAGAAGAATTTTATTTTTAACTTCAATTCAGAAAAGTAACAAACGCTCGCACCGAACAATAGTGAGCTTCATTTATAGAAATAATCTTTTTTGTAGATAAATCTCACGTAGACGTAGGTAGACATTGTGGATTTACGGCATACAGATCTGTATCCATTCGGCTCGCAGATTCCATAGCGGGAGGTTCGTTGTGTTCTATTTGAGTTTAATCAATCCTCGTTACGTAAACAAACAATTCATTGTTTATTTTTGTTAACAGACTCTAAAGAGCCGATCGACCAGAAGCCTGAGCTAACTCAAGAGCAAAAGATGATGAGATTTTTGGAACAACACCAGCAGCAACAACAGCAGCAGCAACAACAACAGCAGCATGTGCAACAACAATCTCAGCAAGGTACCAGTGAGAGGGAGGAGGAACGCGAGACTCCGGGACCACACACGTGTCCTTATTGTAACTTTAGTTGCTCGAACGAGTCTCGCCTACACGCACATGTCTCCTCCGTACATGGCGATCCCTCGCGACATTTCATTTGCCCTCTTTGCCAAGATGGCTTCAAGGAACGACCAGCCCTCGAACGACACGTCATGCAAATTCATTCCGTTAACTCTGAAGGACTACAGAGATTATTGTTACTTGTTGACCAAAGTCATTGGTTAAACGGTGGAGCCCAATCTCAGAGAGACGAATCTCGACAAGGTGATGATGAACGGGAGATTTCGTCGCCTCGATCGGAGGGAAGTGCTGATGGCGAAACAGAAAGATGCTCAACATGCAACCGTACCTTCCGAAACGTTGATGAATTGTGCCAACATCAGAACGAGTCCGGCCATCTAGAACTGAAACAAACACCTCAAGGGCCGGGATATGTTTGCTGGAAGAAAGGCTGTAATCGATACTTTGATGCGGCTCATGCGCTACAAAATCATTTCAGAGAAGCGCACGCGCGTAACTCCATCGCAAACATGTCAGTGTCTGAGAAACATGTTTACAAATACCGTTGCAATCAATGCAGTTTAGCATTCAAGACGATTGAAAAACTACAGCTGCATTCACAATATCACGTTATCAGAGATGCTACCAAGTGCGTGTTATGTGGAAGGAGCTTTAGATCTGTGTTGGCTCTTCAAAAACACGTTGAGACGTCCCACCCTGAATTATCTGAAGAAGAGCTAAGTGCATTTAAACGAAGCTTAGCGTCGAACCCTTTACTACAAGCTGCCCAAGGCACAGCTTTAGATGCTGCAACTGCAGAGCTCCTACGCAAGGAAGCTTTAAGAACTCCCGATGATGACCTAGCAGATATGGAAGACAGAGATTCAAGCGCAACCGTCGCTGATGAGTCCGGTCATAATGACGCCGAAAACTCAGATGACTCAATTATTTACAAAGATCAACAATTCTTGGAAGATTACCTAAATTCCCAAGCAATGGCGGAAGATTCATATAATGACCCCAACAGAAAGTACAAATGTCATCGATGCAAGGTAGCATTTACGCGCCAATCGTACTTGACTGCACATAACAAAACACTTCTCCACAGAAAAGGTGAAAAACTAACCTACCCCATGGAAAAGTACCTTGACCCAAACAGACCATTTAAATGTGACGTATGCAAAGAGTCGTTTACGCAAAAGAACATTTTGCTAGTACACTACAATAGCGTGAGCCATTTGCATAAATTGAAGCGAGCTATGCAAGAACAACAGAATAATAATAACCCTCCCGTGTCGCCTGGGGCGGGCTCTGCGCCCTCTAATTTGACGCTCACTCCCAAGAGTACATCGAGTGAGGAGGATGACCGCAAACGATACAAATGCAACATTTGCAAAGTTGCCTACACACAAGGAAGCACGCTCGACATTCACATGAGATCAGTGCTGCATCAAACACGCGCAGGCAAATTACAAGAGCTCGCTGCGGCCGGACACGTGGACTTGTCAAGGCCGTTGGTAGAGCAGCCGGACCGAACCGACCCCGCCAAAATGTTACAAGACGTGTTGTCGCCGAAAAATACATCCCCTTCGTCTACAAGCAGTGGGGGCCCGCGTTCCTCGCCCCCTGCGCGCCCAGGTAGTCCGCGATCCCCGCGCGCAGGTAGCGCTTCGTGCGATCGCTGTCACGCGTCATTCCCGAACGGGGAGCTACTCGACGCACATCGAGCGACTTCATGTCCGTTTGGCGATGCGCGGGCGCACTCGCCACTAGGTGAAGCTGAAACAGCTGCACTTGACGAGATGGTCGCCAAGGGCAACCCGCCCAAACGCAATTCACAAATGTATAAGCAACTGTTGGAGACTTTCGGCTTCGATCTCGTCATGCAATACAATGAAAATCAGCGAAGAAAAATGCAAGAAGAACGAGAGATGGCGCGCGTACCAAGTCCGCCGCCACCGCCTCCTGAGGAGAAGCCCCCGGATGGTGAAACTAAATCCACGTGTCAGCATTGCAATAAGGAGTTTTCTAGTGTGTTCGTTCTTAAAACTCATTGTGAGGAAGTGCATAAAGACAAAGTACCGCTGGAATTTCTGGAACAGTTTGCTGAACAGTTTAAATCGGAGTATGAGAGGAAGTCTGGTGCGCCGAACTCCCCGCGCGCAGCGTCGCCCGCGCCGCAGGGTGAGAGGTCGCCGTCTCCGCGTGGTGATAACAGTGGAAACTTTAATGAGAACGGGAGGGATGCGCAGGGAGATGCGCAAGCTGGTGCGTTACTAGCTGCGCAAGTGCAAGAGATGCAGGCGGCTTTGAACATGATCCAACTACAGCAGCAGCTGGGGCAATTGCACCCGATGGTGGCTCAAATGCTATCGTTGGGCCTTCCCCTTGGCTTGAACGTGGGTGCGCTGGCAGCCATGAACCTCCAACCACCTCTGGTTCCGCTGATGCTGCCGCCTCCTCCATTCGACACAATGCCCTACGCTCATGATGCGCAAATGAAACAACAGCAACTTTTACAGCAGCAACAGCAGGTGAGTCCTTACTTGTTTATAACTAGCTACGCCCCACGGTTTCACCCGCATAAGTCTCGATCATGTAAGAATATCGAGTTAAAAATTATGCTATGTCCTAACCCAGGTCATGGTCTACCCATGTGCCAAATTTCAACCAAATTCGTTCAGCCGGTTTAGTGTGAAAGCTTAACAAATAAACTCACTTTCGCATTTATAATATTGGTTAGGATAACTCTACTTCTTGGTAAACATAACGTAGTTAATACTTCTAATTACTTTAACCGACACGTAAGTTATACATTACAATAAACAAAGCATTAGATAAATTACATTATATCCAACAGGTAAACATAAAATAATGGAAATTATACAAATTAGTATTAAATGGTTTGTGATGTCACATTAACGCCAATGTGGAATAACATTAGTATCTATAATAACTATGACGTAAAACGCTTATTCACTTCACTTTGAAGTGAATAAGCGTTTTATCGTATTCAGTACAGAATCAATATTATCATAATAATTACCTACGTTATGTAAACAATGATAGATTTAGAATCAATTAAAAGAAATCATGACTCGAATTTTAAAATCAAATGTGTGTTTTATGCCCATTATAAGTTCTATAGCTCCTGTGTTAAATGTAATGATTAACTTTTCTGTTTACCAATTAAAATTCTAATTGTGAATATGGTTAGCACATTCAATATCTTATTTCGATATGCACAATCATGTATCATCCATCATACATCATATTCGCAATGAAATCGACGACCAACCAAACGGATTTAAACTTAAATAATAATTAAAAATCAATTTCAAGTCGAATATTACTGCGCAATCATTTAGCAACACTCAATTACCTCAGCTGGTAAATTCAGTCGAGACGTACAAATAACATGTATTTACTTATACAAACACAAGGCTCCGCATTGATTATTTTCGTCAGTTACTGTGTAAACTCGATCGTGGGCAATAAGGATATCTACGACGTATTGTGAGATAAGCTCGACGATTTACGTTAGCTATCTGTTTGCACAAGGCGACAGAGAATCTATTGTTGTATGAAGGGCCCGACCATTATTATTAGTAACGACTTCCCTTAGTATTCGGACTTACCTGCTTAATATCGTTATAGATAAATGAACCCTTTAACAACTGGAAACTCGTTTCGTTTCTTTGGTCTCAAAGCTCGTATTTAACAAAGATTTCTTTTGTTTGCAGGCTAACGCTGCAGCTGGTCAAAAGCGAGCTCGCACTCGCATCACTGACGAACAATTGAAGATTTTGCGAGCGCACTTTGACATTAACAATTCGCCCAGCGATGAGGCTATCGCGAAAATGGCCCAGCAATCTGGACTGGCAACTAAGGTAATCAAACATTGGTTCAGGAACACTCTTTTCAAGGAGCGTCAGCGGAACAAGGATTCACCTTACAACTTCAACAATCCTCCTTCCACGACTCTCAACCTCGAAGAGTATGAGAAAACCGGTGAGGCTAAAGTAACGACTTTGGATTCATCGGCAAGCTCAGATGAAGGCAAACCACCGCCTGAAAAAAAGGCAAAAATTGAAGACACCAGTGTGATAATACCACAGGAGGTAAAGTCAGAGCCTAGCGACGAGCCATCGATGGAGGAGAAATACCATACATACGATGATCGGCACCAGGAAGATAAAAGCTTTATTTTTCCCCAAGCGCCGTCACAGAGTCCAGCGCCAATAATACATACAATTGACCATCATCACCAAAATAAATCGCGACCGCAAACTCCCACGCATATATCGCTGAACTCACTGATTCAGTCTCAGTTAGATTCAATCCCGGCTACGAGTATACCGCAGCCGCCTCATCCGTCGATGCTACCACCAAAAATGAATACTAACTTCACGTCCCCAAACTCCGCGCCCCCGAACGTCCTACCTTTGACCCCGAATCGCAGCCTCAGTCCTGGCAGGGGACCGGCCGATTTCGGACTTTCCGGGGGCAATTCGAACGGATCCAACAGCTCAACGGGGTCTTCTGGCAAACGCGCCAACAGAACTAGGTTCACCGACTATCAAATCAAAGTATTACAAGAGTTTTTTGAAAACAACGCCTATCCCAAAGATGATGATCTCGAATATTTATCGAAGTTACTGGGATTGAGTCCGAGAGTAATAGTAGTATGGTTTCAAAACGCGCGCCAAAAAGCAAGAAAAGTCTATGAGAACCAACCAGCTGCAGATCCACCTGCGAGCGCCACAGACGATGCCAATAGATTTCAGCGCACTCCAGGTCTTAACTATCAGTGCAAAAAGTGCCAATTAGTATTCCAAAGGTACTATGAGCTCATAAGACATCAGAAGACTCATTGTTTCAAGGAAGAAGATGCTAAAAGATCAGCACAGGCACAGGCGGCAGCAGCTCAAGTGGCTGCCACATTGAGCAGTGAGGATTCCAATTCGAGCAATGTTGAACACCAACCTCCGCACGTGCCGGTCTCGCCCGCCCCGCCCCGCACGCCGACCCCCGCGGCGCCCAACTACCCCGTCTCGCCAGCACCACCAGCGCCCTTAACGCCAGTTACTCCACTATCACATGTACCCCGTGAAGAAAAAGATGGAAATTTTCAATGTGATAAATGCAACCTAGTCTTCCCTCGGTTTGACTTATGGCGGGAACATCAACTGGTTCACATAATGAACCCAAATTTATTCCCCACATACCCGCCGGATTCCCCTTTTGGGATACTTCAGCAGCACGCGCAGCTGCAACAGCTAAATGCGTCCCTTGGGAGTGATGAGGCTCGCCATCCTTTAGTGGCAGCTCTTAATCAACAAGTAGCAAAGAGGAAATTCGATGAATACGAAGAAGTGGAAACTGGTGAACAGCCAAAAGACAAACGCTTAAGAACTACTATTCTACCGGAACAACTGGATTACCTCTACCAAAAATACCAAATTGAATCTAACCCATCGCGAAAAATGCTTGAAAACATAGCACGCGAAGTTGGACTAAAAAAAAGAGTGGTACAAGTTTGGTTTCAAAATACACGAGCACGTGAGAGGAAAGGACAGTTTCGTGCGCATGCACAAGTGATAAACAAGCGATGTCCGTTTTGTCCAGCTTTGTTCAAGGTGAAGAGCGCATTAGAAAGTCATTTGAGCACTAAACACGCAGATCAGTGTGCGAGAGGCGAAATCAATGTAGACGCGCTGCCTGACGAAGAATTAAGTACAGAATCAACACCGAGTTTTGGCTCCCAACAAAGTGACCGGCAGCAAAATTTTTCCCAAGCGGGGGCTCCCATGTTGCCCCCTATTTTTCCACCTTTTCACTCAGACATGGAGAAATTTATCAAGCAGTACAGTGAGGAGTCAATGAAACGCTATGTAAGTGAATTACAAGCGCATGCCGCCGCCCAACAAAACGGTGGTGGAAACAATGAAGCATCTGAACGACGCCCAGAACATGGAAAATCAGAGATACCCTTAGATCTCAGCAAACCAGTTGATCTGTCACGACCAGGGTCGGACGCCGACGAGCGCTCTGACACCGCTTCCGAGACTATGGAGTTCTACGAGGAAGACGAGCCCACCTCGCCACTACCGGGCCAACAGTCGGCGCGGCCCCCGGGCAAGCGATACCGCACGCAAATGTCATCCTTACAAGTGAAGATAATGAAATCGTTATTTGGTGACTATAAAACTCCTACTATGGCCGAGTGCGAGGCTCTCGGGCGGGAAATCGGGCTGCCTAAACGTGTGGTGCAAGTTTGGTTCCAAAACGCACGTGCCAAAGAGAAGAAGGCGCGTCTGGCCGCCGGACTCATGGAGGTGTCCGACGCGCCGCCGCCGGAGGAGTGTCGAGTGTGTGACTTCAAGTACAGTCACAAGTACTCGGTGCAGGACCACGTGTTCACGCGCGGCCACATCGCGGCCGTGCGCGCGCGCCTCGAGAGCGGCGCGAGCGGCGGCGAGGACAGCACGCTCGCGCTCATGCAGATGGCGGCGCGGCTCGAGAGCGGCATGGGCAGCGACCTGCACAACGCGTTCCTGCGGCCACAGCTCGCCGGAAACGGTGAGTGTACAACTTGACCGCAGGGCAACTCGCCTAGCGCTTTCCAGCACTAAGCGATCCTGCATCCTCTTACGTAGAACCTCGCAGCGGCGAGCTCCGCTCGATCGCGTCATTGTCACTCTGACTGTGTTCAATTCTAGATGAAGACGTTGTTAATGCGGTTCGAGCGAAGCTCATTTCGTGCCGTGACGGTCGTTGCTATTTTCCTACTAGTGAGTCCTTTTGTAAATAAAATTTAGGTGTAACTGAAATAGTTTAACGTTGTCTCTCCGTAGTGTTGGTGTTTCAATATTAAATCCTTTTCGGATTGAGCTTAACTGTCTTTGCCAATGAATAAAGTACATTCAAAACTGTACTGAGATAAATATGCGCCAAGTCGGTCGGCCGATGCAAAAGGTAATGGCGGCACGTACGCAGCCGATTCAATCTCAGAAATTATTTCGTAATTCAAATAATTACTGAGCACCTATAGCTGGGAGCGTGGCAACAGTAAAAAACATTACTCAATCTTCAAATTATAATATAAATCTGAAATTAGTGTGAAATAGATTATTTTTTCTGTGGTTCGGCTGTTGGACAGTATTTAGGAGTTGTTTGAACATTATTTGTGTTTGTTGGTATGTCTGTTCGCCGCGGCACGTGTTGCTTGGCATCGCTTGTCATCGCGCGAGAGGCGGGACGGCCCGGGCCGGCCGCGGTACGGTTGTGGGCGGCCGCTCTAAGCCACTATACAAATGCAAACGATACACAACAATGGTAGGAGTTAGGACGCGTGAAGGACGTCGTATATCTAATGGGACCGATCTGGCGCACATGCATTTCGCTCCACATGAATAATCAATTATTTAAATGACGCCAATCAAAAGACTTTCTCGGAAACGGCACATCAGTGTCCATTGTTTCCTTTGTTTTTATTACCTTATTATATTGAGTTTGCTCCACATATTGAAAACCAACACCACAGAGAGATATAGACTAGTAATCTGTTGCATAATATTATTCTTCCTAGTTGTTCGTATTTAAAACTCCTATTAGGTATTAGCGACATGTCGATTGTTGTAGGATTGTAATGAAAACCAAATTATATATTTTAGAGAATTTAAATGTTTTAGTTATTATTATGTAAAGTCATAGCGAAGCCTGAAGTCTATAATTATTTAAAATAAGGTGCCTTGTAGGATCCAAGTGTTTTGTAAATTATTTTTCTCTTGAGCTCCACTGTAAATAGTTAAAAGTATACTACTAGATGTAACGATGTGCATTGTAAAATTATCTCCGACCGCTGTTCGTATTGTGTATTTCAATAGTTTTTATCTATAGGTAGATATAAATATATTATTTGTTTCGTAGAGGCATCTTAAGAACTTGTGATATAAATGTATCTAATTAGTTTACTTCGCATATCTTTCGCAAGGGTCTCGGCTATGGGCGCGAGCCTAAAAGTACAAAAATATATACAGACATAACATTAGAAGTTTGTCGGTTTTTACATGAGAATACCTCGTCTTGTCGTGTGGGGTCCCGGTTGCAGTTTTTGCTATTCTTTCGTGAGATTTACATAAAAGTGGGCCTCGATTGGGGCGTTAGGCGATATGCAAATATTTTCTTCAAATTTGAATGTACGTGGGGCGCACGAGCGCGGTGCGCATGCGCCCGCGCCCCTGTGCACGCGCCGCGGGAGCGAGCGCTTTGCCCTTATTTATTACGTGGAAATTTTCGCTACCGACTCTAAACACCTTGATACGTCTCTATTGATCTTTCAAATGCAAATATCCCAGTCTGTCGTAAAGGACATAATAAGTATTATTTACTACTTCAATACATACCACAGCATTATGGTTTTACTTTAGATTCTGAGCATGTTTATTTGCATATCGCTTTTTGTTATTTTTTCTTTTATTTTTGTTATGTTTGTATTTATTTTTGTTCTTTAGTTTTACTATTATTTTGTTTGTCATGTAGATACCTAAACGTATTTACGTCAAGGCGACTGACGTACCCCTTGATATTGAATTTGCCTCCAATACGACTTCCAATAATTTTATTTTAATTTGTATAATGTAATTTTTAACCTAATTTTATGCGATCTGCATTTACTGTTATTCAGATGACGTTATTCTAAATAGTTATTTGAAACAAAGTCCTGTGCCAGCCAGTGAAAGAATTCTTTGGTATTTTAGCGGCGTTGATTCGACCGCCTAGGAAAAGATTGAAAGTCTTGTAAACTGAATAGTATTATTATAATTATTATCTACAGTTATTATATTTGCAGAATTCGTTGAAATAAATGCAATATTTATATTATTGAATTATGTTTTTTTTTTTTGTTTTTTTGTTTCCTTGGTTCCTTTTATCCTGAGTTTGTTTTTTTTTTTTGCTTTTGTTGGACAACATTTATGTGGAATGCAATGTGAGGTAACAAAAGACTATTTAAACAAAGCTGATATTTTTTGGTAGAAAGTCTCTTCCTAAGTCTCGGAGAATTAACGAATTATTTATGGACAGGTGAACATTGGAGATAATTGGAAATGTAAGGTATCTCACGCAGATAGTTACAATAGCGTTGTAAACCTTGTAGGTACCTGAGACTTAAAACAAAGATGGCTTTGTTTTTATTCGTCTACAAGATAGGGATTGCCACAAAAGATGTGGAATGAATATTTTTAGGGATACATTTCATGCCTACGTGGGAGGTAATGTTTAAATTATGATTCAGTCTTAGTTTTTCATGCTCTAGGAACAGCAAAAACAGATTGCTAGTTTAGAAGTAATTAATAAGTGCTTTCTTGAATAATATGAAAACGATCGTGACGGCACATCGCAATAGACCTAACAACCTTATTCCTATATTTACTGTACCTTCCACAATTAAGCTTATTATTGATCACTTAGGTAACACACAATTATAGTGGAGAAATTTTTCTTTGAAATGAAACCTCCAAGAACTTACATTCCTGAAGGCTCCACCTGTAGATTATCAACACCGCTTCTCTTATTCGACCCAATCAAAGCCTGATGTTGGAATAAGACTAAGTAAAGTTTTGAATCAGTATTAATGTAGGTTAGGTACACACATTGCCTCTTTAAATGTTTTTTTATTTTTTTTATATATATTTCTATTTTACATATTTTTTTATCTAATAATATTATTAGGTAGGAATCAGCATTGTCCATTTTATTTCCAAATAGGTTATCCAGTCTACAAAGGCGACTGAAAAATATCTGGAGGTATTTTTCATGAAGTGAATGCTGTGCGACCTCTTCGCCTCACCTAATGGATTCTTCATAAGTTACATTTTACTCTGAACATTTAATTAAGCACAGGTTTACTCAAAATCCGAAACAAATGTCTCCGAAGGTTTCCAAATCCCACTTTACCTTATTTTAAAATCACCACCCACTTTCATTTAAGAAAACGATATCACTAAACCTTGATTTATTCACAATACACATATTTTTTCACGCACCCACACATTGGGTTCTTTAAAAAAATATTAAATTACACACGTACAAAAGATAAACTGCAGCTTGATAAAAAATCTTCCCGTTAGCGACCTAGCTAATTATTTCATTGTAAAAGGCAATAATATAGGACGTGCTTACCATAAAATAAGCCGTTTTTGTTAAAATACAATAGATTTTTTTATGAAATCGATATCAAGACGGTAAGTAGGCAGATCATTGATGCGATGTTGGTAGGATATTGGTCATGTGATAAAAAATATCTTACCCGTTAGTTAAACCTTTGAATAAACGAAAATATTAGCAGATGTACAGACATCTACACTAATGTTATAAAGAGAAAAGATTTGTATTTTTGTTTGTAATGAATAAGCTAAAAACAGGACTCGTAAAAAAAAAACTGTCACCACTTTATTGCTGCATTATCACAAAGTTTTTTTTTTATGTAGGGCATCTCGTAGCTGACCTCTGAGGTCATGACTACTTAACTGGTCTTTCCTGTGGCTGCCTTAAGCTACTACACCCAAAGCCTCCAGCCGGGCAAAACTATGCTAATTAAAACTAGGCGAGCGCTCGCTAAGGGCACCCCCTGTGGGGTACGAACCTCGGATTAGGGCGTCGCTGCATATCTTAATTTAAAAGAGTGTCCGTGGAGTTTCTTGCCCGTTCTTCTCCATAGCTACCTACTACGCTTTGGAATGGGCATCTAGCTTCATCTTTCTGACCGACCCCTTGACAATTCAAAAGTGCCTGTAATTGTTTTATTTGAAATAAATGCTTTGAGTTTGAGTTTGAGCTGGGGGGAGGGCAGCAAGATGGGACAGGCTGGATCAAGGATATCACTGAGTAACATAGGCTATAATTTATAATGATATTACGTGCGCGAAGCCACTGCCGGTAGCTAGTCTGCTTATATTTTCCTTGTCCAATGACAGCATAGGACTCGGTCAAGCTGTTTATCAAAACCTCAGGCTGGTGCCATTAAACCTCACGACCCGAAAGGAGGTACCTAGTTAGTTTACGTAAAGATTGATCTAATGTATAGACTTAAATCTGATAAACGACAAAAAAAACTAAAATGATAATTTCAAATCGTGAATTATATTTTTTTAGGGTTACAGACAGCCCTCAAAACGCCCCACCCTTCATCACATCGTAGTGTTGATGTTCTTATAATAGATGAGACAGACTCCTATGCTTTAAATAGCTACTAGGTACACTTTGATATTTACTAAGATAATGCAAATTTTGAACCATAGTGTCAATATGACATTAGGAATCGGATATATCGGCTTTTTTAAATTAATATATCCTCTCAATCAGAGCACCTGCCATCTTATGTCTTCGCCACCCTTGGTTGACTGGTAGAGAAGGCCTAAGGCATTAAGTCCGCCATTGTACCTTATTGTGTGCGAGCACTTTAAATAAATTAATGACTGTACCTACATATCTATGTGAAATACGTGAACTTTATACTCGCTCGTAAAAGTCTAGGAAGGGAACCCATTGAAAAGGGAGTTCTAAATCAAATAAACACAAAATATTATGAATACTCCTGGATACCAAACCAGCTAAATGTATTATTGATACTTACTGCTGATAAGGTACCTACTAAAACCGCATGCACCAGATCTGACTGATCACTAAAGCCATAGAAGATAATGATCTACCTTTATGTGTGCTAATGAATGCTGTTCAACGGAATATGACGAGCATTTAGGAATGGGACTTGCCAACCCCCTTTTATCTTAAAAAATGATTCAAGTTCCTTCATAACACACATAATAGATATCTGAGGTCATCGGAAAACTTCAAATTAGATATGCCGATGCATTCCACCAGCTTTTTAATAGTTCAAGCAGTACGGTCATGGAATGCCTTGCCCGTGTTAATAAAGCTGCGTGCAGACCAGCTCGACGCGACACCGGTTATTGTTATACCGTCAAGTTTTCTTAGAAATTGTATTGTTCGTGTCGCGGCGCGGCGTCGCGTCGCGCTGGTCTGTACGAGCTTTAAGGCGTGCTGGATCTTTGTCCACTTTTAAAATTCTGGTATAAAAATTGTCTCCTCTCTTTTTAAACATCATCATTACGTCATCGTTCCTTGCTCTTGTTTCATGTTTATTATTGTATTATATATCCTATATTTCTAAAGATAAATATTAGCTTTATGTTTGTATGTATTTATTGTGTAGGTAAATGGTACACCACTGACTACCTGCGGTGTTGTCTCTCCTTCTCCCTATAATCCATCCAAAGGTTGTCTGTAAAACATCGCTTTTAGCGATAAGACCGCCCATTGTGTAACCCTATGTAAAATTTCTACATTTATATCTGTAATTTTTATGGTGTAGGTACATAATAAAGACTATTCTATCTAGCTGCAACAGCAGCCGTACTTCTTGTGTAGGTAGGTACACCTTTGAACCCTTCGAAATAAGGGGGGAGCTAAGCTCAAAACTCAAAGCATTTATTTAAATTAAACCATTTACAGGCACTTTTGAACTGTCAAATAGTCAGCCCATTCCAAAACGTAGGTCTTTATGGAGAAGGACGAGCAAGAAACTCCAAGGACACTCTTTTAAATATAAATATTACAAAATCCTGGGTACATTATTCTTAGTGCTTCTATATGTGAGAACAATGTCTCTCAGTAGTATCTCACTGTCTACCTAAGAATAAGGAACGCATGAATTAAAAAATAAGCATTTGAATTCCTTGTTATGTACCTAAATAAGTAGAGAATGCCTCCCTGAAATGCCATAAACGCTGCGTCCTACGCCGGCAACGTAACTATGTGATACACAATTTTGCTACAAGGGAGGACTGACATGTAGGTGGCAGTTGTTAATGATTAACTTACTTATAGCGATCAATTTTTATTGAGGCAACTATAATCAATTCTATTTTCTTGTTAATTTTTGATGCTTGACAAAATTGCCTTTTATGTGCCTATTTGAAATAAACGATTAGACTTTGACTTTGAGAAGTAGGTAGGATTCTTTCAAATGGAGGAGGTTTCAGATGGAAGAAATAGGATTTAAGCAAAGCTAAATCTCACAAAATATTTAAATAAGGGATGAGAAGGTTTCCGAAAACAACGATAAGTTGGCAAAGACACTGAGAGTTCAGAATATGTTTGTAGGTATCATTTATTATTTTTGTCATTCATTTTACTATTTTCTACACTGATAAACTCAAAAACTACTGGACTGATTTAAAAAAATCTTTCACCAGTAGGTACAATGCTATATTATCACTGACTAACATAAGCTATAATTTATAAAGATATCAGGCGCCCGAAGCCGTTGGTAGCACATAAACCAATAACGAACGAAACAAATCTACGAAAAGGTGCATTGAGAGCCTTTAAACTCTAGGTATGTCGCACCTAAATCTATATCCATCTATCTTACTAAACTAATACTGACCACCGACCATATCACAGCAATTCCTAATACAATGACAAATAGAGCAAGGTCGAATCAATCGTCAAAATAAAGACGCACGTACCCATTTTTTAAGCCCCTGTATTATCTGACAGAAAGTTGTAACACTACAAGTATCCTACGACCTTTAACGTGTCTTGTAGATCGTAATACTTTAAAAAAAGCATTATTTATATATATAAAAAAGTATAGAACCAGGTTATCACGTATTAGTTTAGATATTTCACGCTCGTACGCTTAGTTTTTGATTTATAGTTTTATATAGAAAATTTGTTGTTAACGTAGGTAATAAGGCCTTGGAACCAGCGATTCATGAGTCGAGGTTTCGGTGAAGGCAAGATCGTTGTCTTTAAGGACACTTTGATATAAGCATCTCCATCTATGTAGGTATTATAATTAATACAAAAATTCTGTGAATTTGACATTATAAATTAGGTTTTGAATAAATATCCTGTTAAAATATTGGTGGGCGGAAGAGAATAGGTTAGATTTTGATAAGATACCTATTCAATATAGGTATGATTTAAGGCTAACATTAAAACAAATGCCAAATACAGATGACACATAAATATCATACTTAAAAAATAATGTCACATATTAAATGTCATAAATTATATAAATTGATACTAATAGCAAATCTAATATAGATCGATTTAAATTCTACATCCGTATGGGTTTTATAAAATTTTAGTAAAATCATAAAAGCTTGTCGGATAGATTCCCCACTAGATTTCGAAACTACAAACCACGTCGGTAAGTGTTAATTGTATACCTAGATATACTTAACTAGTTAATACATAGTCGGCATCTAGTATTTAGTTAGACTATTATACTCTCTTAGATACCTAGTTATACAACACTTAAGAGAATTTAAGGATCGATATCGATTTAGATACAAAACGTCCTCTATAAACTGGAAGTACGAACAAACAGAAACGGCTCGGCGTACTCCACTACACTATTAGACCACCTTTTGCTACATGTATAACTGTGAAAACAAAATAGGTAACTACTCGTATTTTGGTAATAACTGTCAAAACATTCGTAACCTCTCGTATGTTGGTATCATCTAAAATTCTACCCGACACCCCCGTCACGCTGTATTTGTGGCCTTACATCACCCGTAAACGTTCAATGGCGTCGGTTTTACGAGAATTTCGTAAGTAACCGTTGCAACCGCCGATAAATGATCACAAAACGTTTTGTTAACACCAAATCTTCACGCCAAATCGTGTTTTCACTTGGTGTAAAGATTTACTGAATAGAATATGGTATAACATTGTTCGCTGTGTCGCCTTAATAAAAGGATGAAACATGAATGATAATACGCGAGGAGATTTCACGTACAACGTCAAAAATTACAGAAAAGGAGAGAGAAAAAAATACATCAGAAATGCTTCGTATTGAAATAGTCAAATCAAAGAATGAAGGCATGATCGTCTTGTAACATAGATTTAATCATGATAAAGTAGCTCGGTAGCATAGTTAAAAGTACTTGTTAAGTATACACATATCGGCCGATGGCTATCATAGCGATCGATCTGCAAATCTCTCTAAACAATAATGACTCTGAGGACTGAAGGCGAGGGGACGGGGGGAGGGGTCGTCCAGTACGCCCTGGAGTCACGTCGAGGCGTCCCAACCCATTACCCGCTCCAAACCGTATCGACAAATAACCGCCAATTATTGGATCGCTCTACAATCTTTTTACAATTTCTTCTCCGTCGGACGTTATTATATTTCTATTAAGCCTTTTTTGTAATCAAACTACTAATGATTCGATTCCATTTCCTAGGCCGACGTGCCGCCTCCGCAATGTTAATGACACTACGTAATTAGATCCGGATGGTTTGAGGGCGTTGACTCCACTGCGGTGCCCGACCGGTAGATAATGGCAAAGTGTCAATTTTACTAAAAATATGGTAATTTACAACAGCGGACGCCATTTTGTCTCTTCAAATGGTTGAGACAACGTCAGCCGGTAATGAGTTAACACCGTTAAGAGCGATGTAGGAAATGTATGCGCGGCGGCGACACGATCTGCTGAATACCGACGCTAAACACTATGTAATGCAAGTATCACTCTATAAACATACTTGTGTGATTACCCGCCATCATCACTCGCAAACTACAGCCTCATATGTAATTAAAAACAATCACTTTGTTTCAATATAGTTGGTTATTTTTCTATTACGTTACATAACATTCAATTTTATAAATCTGACGTAGTCGTCGGGAAATACCAAATCATAATAGGTAAAACTAATTTGGTTATTAGTGTGTCGGCAGTCATTTTCACATCTACTCTAACTATCAACTGATAAATCTGGATGGATGTTAGGTACTAGCATCATTCATTTAAACCTCTTTCAAAAAGATGATACAGTTAGTCTCGATATAAGAAAACAAAATACCTCATGAGGAAGAATTAGTTTCGTAATAGATTGTCTGATATCGGATAGTTAAATGGCCAGCGTTCAAAATTGTCACCTATGTTGGGACTGTTGGGCCACCTGGCCATTGGTTGCCAGTATCGTGACCATTGCAACTACCGTGACCGATGACAGTTCTCATTGCCAATTAGAAGTTCAATCACCGACGTCAATGCGGGCCAGGCAGAAACGAAAAAAACAAGCATTGTACCTAGAGTCATGTTTCAATTTGAGAAATTGATTTGTGATGCGACCAACGCCACATTCGTTACTTATATATAGTTAGTTTTCTAATCAAAGCGACATCACGACGCATCGGTAACAATGGTTGGTTCTTGTCAAGTCATTTCATCATCAAACGTCATTTGGAGCTCATTTATTCGCTTGTATATAAACAAGACATATGTAATGACGCTTTTTCCTCAGTAATAATCTTACGCGAAATGATTGATGTAAATCTGTAACGTTTTTTTAGAATGTATCTGTTAATTCGTAGAAAATTAACAAAACACGCTTGTTTAGGACCAGTTCATCCACCTTAAGTAATTGGCGCCAAAATTGTAGAACAACATGAAGATCAAGACAACGTTTCTTGAAAAAAAGGCAAAGAAGTCTAGTAAATCATTAGAAGAGACAGGTCAAATGCAAATCATCTTTAATATTAAAAGTCGACTATTGGGACTCGGTAAGTAAGATATTTTTATTCTTGTCGCGTCCCTTACTGGCAGTTATATTTTAAATGGTAGATACAGGTTGAACAACTAAGTGAACATTTCGGCATTGTTAACTCCGTGACTTGGTTATTAAAACAAAATCTGAATCATAAAAAATCTCTGAATCTAATCCTTACTCAATGAGCAATTTAACTTAATAAAGTTGTATGTTCTTGACAGTTTGAAAGTATAAAACTAAGTAACATACTAAAAGATTCTTGTTTCTTGCCACAAATCGCCATTACGTAGTTAAGTTAATGACCATTTCCACGTTTACTGACCACCGAACAACTTAATGTATCTCCTAGTTATGTGGATTAGAAACAAAGTGTGTTTGCCGCTTAAAATGCGTTCGATAGAGGCTCTATCTCTACAGGAAATGGACAGCACTGAAAAAAAATACAATTTCTTTAATCAGGATGAGAAAGTCTATCTTTACCTCTATCAGGAGCTTGATTCTAAATTTTACCAGGAAAGAAAAGAAAGAAAGAAAGAAAAAGTGTTTATTCTTCACAAATCAAACGCACAATAGCACTTTACAGATGAACCAAAAGCCTCATATCCATTATTGACAAATTTTATCTATTCCCTGCTATCAGGGAGGTATTGTTTTGCTAATTACGATTGCCGTGTGTTTTCGACGACAGTATAGTTAGACAAATCTATTTCACGTGAATCTTTTTTTTTAAATTACTAATCTAATAATCAATTGAAAATCTACCAATATTACCTACACAAACTAAAGATGATCACTGTATTAGTAAGGACTTCTCTGCTGATGAAGTCATAACAGTCACAACGTGTTATGTCACCTCATCCTGGTTATCAATACCTACCATAAGCCCCCATAATCTCATTTAAGTACACTATAAAGAACACTGCCCCAGTCTCTACTTTCCAAGTTACAACAAAAATAACGATCACATACAAAGTCTAAAGGAAACAACTAGTTACCAGAGGATACTTTACTAATGAACCAGTGAACAGCACTCAATGTCCAATTAATCTAACTGATATTTAAGACAACAACGTAATGAGTTATTTGCTAATAGGCACCCGGTGCGGCTTTATTAGCGATGTTGCAAACTGATTATTTGCGACAATGTAACTACGGTACCCACACAGTTATTAAAGTAGGTACAAGCAGCTAAATTGTTAAGTGTGCAGGTAAAGGATCGGCTTTGCTTGTGGTTGTGCCAAATCGTGGTGATTTTGTCCAATCTCACTGTTCGTCTTTTGTCGAAACTCACTGTCGAATAACAACCATTGGACTATTTTGTTAAATGGTTTATATTAAAGAGCTGTTATACTTTAAATCACGTAATAACACATTGAATTAACATCCAAAAACAATAATTAAAATATCAATTTATTTTGTTAACGTAGTTTACAGATGTTTTACAATGTCCCACCAGTAGGCATTTTTGACATAGAACAGGAACTGTTAAATTGTGAAAAACTAAGAACACACTACTTAGAACCGATTTCAAAGATTAACATCCTGTCACACTTTTATAAAATGCCTGTAGATACCCACCTACATAAAAACGTAGCTGTTAAAAGCGGTTGCCGTTGTATTGTTAAGAGACGTCAAAACGTCAAAAAAATTGTGGTTAAGAAGACGTTAATCATTAAGAAACGTTTATAAAATAAACTCCTATGAATTTAAACATCGAATGCTGTCAAAAGAGAATGTAGTCTGTACCCTGCACACCATACCACCTTAACTCCTTCGCTAACTGTACCTACTTATAACAGAACAGGGAAGAAAACGTCTTATTTCAGAGAATTAAAGTCGTGATGATTATTTTAATCGTTTGGCTAACAAAGAGAAACAGCGGATTAGCGGTAATTATCTGCTGAGCCGACGTCGTGACGGTGGTTTGTTCCGCTATGCTCCTTAGATAATTCTCTTGTCATTTTAGAGAATATTGTCGAGTTTTTCAGTGGGTAACGTGTTTCTATTAAAAAGTAGAAAACTAGATGGCATTTTGTTCGGTAGAGTCGAAAGGTTGTTGGCAAAAGAAGTGACTAGGCGATTTTTCCTAGTAAGTCTGACAAACAGTCTTTTTACAGCGTATCGTATTACCCAGTAACTGGGTTGTAGAGGTCAAATTGATATCGCTCTATGTAGAATACTGGTATTCAGTTGCATCCGGTGAGACTAGAAGCCGACCCCAACATAGTTGGGCTAGGCTAGATGATAACGAAGAATTTTCACTCGTTGATTTAGAAATATCACCTTTGAAACGTACGCAATAGGGGCTGAAGTCCTTTAAATCAGCAGAAGCCATTGAAGGGCTGGTATTGATAGGTTTTAAATACATTATTTTTTATGTCTACTTATTTCCGATACATTTCTTGCAAAGGTCATAAAGTTCTAATGTATGTACCTATGTATTTTCTAACGGATGTTCTGAACAGACCAGGAGACCTAATTATCTTCTGGAGGGAGGTGGTCTGGTTGGAATAACCTCCAAACGGCTATGACCCACGCACAATGGTCCACTTGACGGACTGAGTGTAGAAACCAAACCCCCCGAACATAGAAGTTCTAATCAATAAACTTATTAAGTTTCATAAGGCCTTTATAAAGTTCATAGTCTTCAATATAGCTGTAGAAAGCAGCTATGTAATGGCTGCCGGGCATCATAAGTTAAGTAGGTAAATACCAACCTACCTAACAAAAATAAAAAACACTTCAAAACATGATCATATACATTACTTATTTATACTAATTAATTTTGTCTGACAAAAAAAGACCAATTCTGCCCTGGAATATTCCCAGCAGTCTGAATTAATTGTGCTTATGTTTACTCGTCTACCTCTTACTGAAACAACTACGTAGTGGTCAGAGTTTAAAGAGGTTTAAAAATGGCATGCATAAATTTTCACCCAATATTTTATGAAGCTGAAACAGCCATACCTTACACAGGCTTACACAACACAGGTTGGCGCACTCACGAGCTGGCTGAATCTTTCTGGAAACCATTTCTTTTACTTCCAAATGGTCCTGAAATACTCCATACAGCAACTGAAATAAGATATTAAGTAGTCAGTTACTTTGGATAAGTTAAATAAAGATATCTACAAAATGCTAGGCATAAGGCAGGCAGCTAAGCAGCTATCTTACGACTTCTGAACTATCGTAAATAATGTCAGTATCATAAATGCTGCCTTAAAGTACTACCACTTAACCTACATATATACCGAGATTGTATCGACTTCCAATTACATAATACATAGTTATTCAAGGTTGGGACACTTAATTTGATGACATTTACTTACGTTAATGTTACCTATGCCAAATGTTTGGCAGAGGCATTTCGATCTACCATAATTTGAAGGAAATAGATCTATTGCAGCCCCTAGATACGACCTTCATAGAGATCTGTTGTAACTTGAGATCGGATATTCGTATGCATATTTAGCTAAAAGTGGCTTCTTAATAAAAAAAAAATCTTAATACAAATCCCGGAATTCAATAAAATCAGATACATGGTACGACTTATCAGCCCTCTTATGAAGGTTAACGATGTTTATGACGGTTAACGTAAAAATGTATACTGTAAACATATTTTTTTTTTACGAAACTAGGCACCGAATTGTTTGTCGCTATGTGCTATGCCAATTTGGCAACCTACTTTACAACATTAGCTAGCATAGCTATAATCAAAAAGTACAAAATTTATCAATTCCGGAATCTCTAGATTTTCGTGATCGATACAAAAGTGCATTCCATATTAGCCAACACCTGAACGTAAGTAATTATACATACGATTCTATAAACAGAACTCTAAATTTGTCGATCCCGGAATCCTGGGATTTTTTCGATACAAAAGTGCTTTCCAGAATAGCCAACACCTCAAATTTACGTAAACATGGATTCGAATATCCGATCTCTAATTTTATTGTAACATACATACGTAAACTTACGCCTTCATTCCATGCGGTGGGCAGAAACCCCAGACCGCAAGCATTTCAAAGTAGAATCCTGAGTGCAGCCAGGGATTCAAAGTACGGCACTCGAGCTTAAAATAGTGTTGCTCCCGAGGTGAACACTCTAATTTTTATCACTATATAAGAAAAAACAAAACGTGTGCGGTCCGACCCCCGTCAGTAACGAAGTTCCTTCTCATGTATGATTTAAAACAAAAACAAAATGTTCGTAGCCGCCGTCTTGGATTTAAATTTTGACCTCGCTGTCGACTTTAGCACCCTCGAAAACTATGAAAACGACACCCATGACGAAAATTTGAAAATTTTCGCAACCGCCATCTTGAATTTACATTTAGACCTCACTATCGGCTTTAGCATCCTCGAAAACTGAAAACGACACCCTTGACGAAAATGCTGCTGATGCCTGCTACGTTCCTTAAATACTCCTTTTGCTTCAAACATCTGATCATACACGCACGCCGGTAGCGAGTACCACGCCCCTGACCTTTCTGAAGAACATCACCAATAAGGTCACTATATGTCCTTCTAGGTCCCTCCCTCCCGGCGTTTTCACTCACATCTACCTTGTTACTACTTTTTGGTAGTCACCTGTCATTCATTCACTCAACATGACCAAACCACCTAAGCATACTGTCTTCAATTTTTATCACTACATCTTGTTTTAAGCCACACCGTTGCCTTATCATATCATTCCTCCGGCATATCTATTGTAGCTCCTCTAATTAACGGTCTCTTAAGGGTACGCTAGTCGGTCATTTTTCCATTCAAACGTAGTATGGTGATTACTCGTCTGTTTGACGGTGTACGTTCAAAACTAAAAATTATATCAATTTGTCTTGTCATTATCTAGCCCTGTATGGAAGTAGATTTGGAAAAAAAACTGGTTTGGTAGTTATGAGCGTTGAAACTTCCATATTTCAACACTAATTTAAACTCGTGTTTGGGCGTAAATAAATAATGTATGTACCGTCCAAGTATAGATAATTTATTCAGTAGTTCTAATAATTTTATTTTGAGTAAATACATTCAGTAATTTTTTCATAATATCTATCTATACGCCCTGTTCATGAAATTTTACGTGCTCAGTTTCGTTATAAATCATTGTCTATTTCACTAAATAAATTAAGAAATATATAAATAAATCAATAAAAATAGATAAATAAATACTAAATAAAAAACCTAAATGAATAAATAATTAGACTAATTAGCATGCATATTAGTTACGCCCACCAATTAGTTCAAGCCGTCAACTAGTGTTTCGATACACAAACATAATTATGTAATACTAGAGCAGTGATAGTGGTGTGACCGTCAGACTGCCAAGTCATAGGTCTCGAGTTCGAATCCAAGGCACGGACCTCTGACTTTTCTGATTCATGTGCTTCAAAAACGGTGAAGGAAAACATCGTGAGGAAACCGACATGCCTGGGAGATATTTCTCGACGGCAACGGAAGCCAAGTCAGAGGCCCATGGGCGGCTTTAAAACTCTGAGACCAGGTTAGTCACCAACCACACGAAAAGAAGAAGATTATGTAATACTATCACATCGCCGTTCTCTTGGTTCCTATCTCGAAGAATGCCTTCAGTCTTTTTTAAACAAGTTCAGTAATTTATTTTCTATTTTCTTAAGTACCTGTTACTTGTTGAAAGGCCTACACTGTCTTCCCATACCTATTAACATTGTTATTTGAAAAAGCCAGTTATTTTTCAAAGAGTAACCGAGTTTCTTGCTGCCCCTTCTCCATAGGAAGCAAGCCATTGGAACTGCACACCTAGCTGCTGACGTTTCATAAGTGCCCAAGTAGGTTTATGTGAAAAAAAACCAAAAAAAAATGGATAAGGTTTTGTAGTACATAAGGGACTTACAAAGTATGCACTATTAATAACATAAACCGTATTAAAAATCAATTAATCAATCATTATTCATTATTAATCTAGAATTGTTGGGTGAATGGCTGCTTTCCTAGCTAGATCACTGAGTAATCTGTATTTAAGAAAGACCGTTTCGACTGCCTATTTGAGCATCACAATAATCATGTTTTTATGTTTTTGGAGCTTATTAAGTATATAGCTACTGCTATTTTTGTCTAAATTCATTTTTGGGTGATTACCTACAGTCATTCGTAATTTAAATATGTCATCCCCTGGGATAAAGTAACTGTTCTGGTCAAAGTACCTAGCTACTGAAAAAAAACTTCGAGAACATGGTAACTAATTCTAGAGAATTCTCTACGCATTAAGAATTTCGTTTTACAAACATTAAAGTGAAACCAATGTGGGTACATTATTGAAATAGCTCTACATTTTCTTTGCATAATTCACACTACACCCTGGGGTGGGTCTCGTGCAGGCAAAAACTGAAAAATCTTGCGAGCTACAATCTTCACCTAGGAATTTCCACAGTTTTCGTAATTTTTCTTTAACAAAAACTAACTTCTGTAACAAAACACCTCTTCTATTCACGGATGTGTGCTCTTCATAAATCATGTCAAGAAAAACTGCAAGAAAATACCTACTCCTGCTGAAATCACTATCCCTATTCGATTGCATCTTGAAGTTACATATAATGACTGGTGTTAACGGACACTGCCAGTGACTTCATAAGCTTCTTAATTTAAATTATCATAGGAAAATTAAAAAAGAAAACTAGTATGATCAAAAGAAAATATCTAATTAAGAAGGTCCTTCTTAATTTAAAATTTCATAGAAAATATACATAACCTGACATCAACATAGTACAGGTAACAAGTGGTACCTACATTCCAGCGCAGCGGTAGTTACCGTTCTCATCGTTTGTTTACCATCACTGCCAGTAATGTTACTGGCAGTGATGGTAAACAAACGATGAGCACGTTCTTAATTTCTTAAAAAAGAATTAAGATGAAAAACACAGGTACATTCGAGCACACCAAGACAACACAGCCAGCATCGTAATAACATTCTTAATTCAAAATATGATAGATTAAAATTTAAAGAAAAATAAGAAAAATGTGGCATCAACATAGGCACAGGTAACAAGTGGTACATTCTAAGCTCGGCGGTGGTTACCGCGCTCGTGCCGACCCGCCCCGATATTTTCATTACCACTATAAATACCTAGGAATGAAGTCTTCGCATAGCTGCTTATTGAGGTTGCACCTTAATTATATTTCGCGATAACCGCGCTCAGCGGGTTAAATAAGGAAACTTTAATGGCGAACATTTATTTAGTTTTATGCAGTTGTTTTGTTTTTTCGCTGATTGCAATTTACAATACTGAAATGAGGATTTGAAATTAGAATTAGTAATTGCAAAGTTCTAGGTATTGTTATTTTTGACTTGACGAAAACATTCATTTACATTATTTTTAATCAAAGCACTATTTTCTGTTAAATTTGTTAAGGTAAATAACCTTTACTTATTTATTATCCGTTACCTGCTCCAAAAACCATTTAACATACTATACTAACCTAAATATAACTTTATAAACAACACCTCTTGTACCAGTCTGTCCGTATTTCTTGAAAATGATTAACACAGAAAATGACCCAAATAAGTACATAAACAAAAGATAGTCAAGTAGGCACAGAGGTAATACGCACAGCATCTGTGACAAACAACATGACATGGGACCACGTTATTTACCCGTGATGCAAAAATAATCGAAACGTGATCGAAAAGCTGTGATCTGATGCTAATGATTGGTGTCATGTTCACACAATAGGCGCCGATCCAACGATCTTGATCGGACGGTGACGCGTCTGTCATATTTATCTACTTGTGACCTGCCCCTACTTCGCATGACTTGACAAAACACCGAGATTTCTTTAATATATGTAAGTTAAATACTAATGTAGTATACACATAAACTTTCTGGAATAAATTCTCTAAATGATAGTGCAAACCGCATGAAAATTCGTCCTCTAGTTTAGAAGAACAACGCGGTCACACAGTAAAGATGTAATGTTCAGACACCTACATGACATGTAGAAAAAATATTGTGTTGGGTTGGTCATACTAAATAGTCACAACAGTCAACTGTTTGTGTTTACTTTCACAAAAAAAACAGTAGTCAATACAGCAACAACTTTTCGATTTCTTGAAATAGATGGATTTTTTCCAAACATTAAACACGGCAGTCATACATTGCGCTGGGTAAGTGTTTTTTATATAAAACATCACTGTATTGTATAAAAAACACTTACCCAGGGCAAGAGCTTGTTCATGAGATCGGTTTATTGGGTGCCTTTAAAAGTTAATCCTACTATTCTACTATTAATTATTATTTTTACGTCTCTTGACATTTCTCGGGACCCTAGGGTCCCGGACCTTTAGAAGGCGTACGAGGGGCCAAAGCCAACTCGCAGAGGCCCGTTAGACGTTTTTAATGAAATGAGGCACCAACCGACGATTATCCCTATGCAAGTGCACCCAAGGACAACCCCCGGTTGGTGTAGGACTATTGCAGGATATGTAAACAAAGATATTGGACTATGGGTTTGGGTGGCTTAAGTTGACTGGTGACCTGGGACTATGGAAGGACTATGGCCCCTGCCTGATCAATGTTTTATAAGTACACGGATAAAATGGCAGGGGGTGACTTGCACACTCAATAATGGGCCCCTGAAAACTGTCGCTAGCACATAGTGACGTAGCGACAAGGGGGCAACACGTCCTGAGGTGTTTGAGGAGTGGAGAGGTATTCCACGGCTTTCAGAACAATCCCAGAGCCCGGAAGATGGTCAAGATCCCTACGAGCACTTACTGAAATACTTCCTTCCTCCGAGCACGTTTGCTCTTGCGAATCTCCACTCAAGCCGGCCAATTAAGGCAAGAATGAGGTGGGAGCTCTGTTCCTCGTCAGTGTTCACTCCAGCCGGCCAATAAAGGCAAGCCAGAGATGAGGAACAAGATTTCTCCCGGGAGATAGGGTCCGTGGGGTCGCTACTGCCCAACAGCTCGCCACATGCTGCCCTGCGGGTTAATTATTATAATTAATTAATTAATTATAATAATAATAATTATTATTATTATTAATTAATTATTATAAATGTGAAAGTTTGTATGTTTGTTTATTTGTTACTCAATCACGCAATAACGGCTGAACGGATTTGAATGAAATTTGGCACACAGATAGTTTATAACCTGGGTTAAAATAAAGGATACTTTTATCCCGGTAGTACGTTCACGTGAGATAATAAATTTCCGACCTCCACGCGAGCGAAGTCGCGGGTGAAAGCTAGTTGGAAATGATTATGTTCTTGTCAAAAAGAAGTGACCGAAAGAATGGCGAAATATTTGAATATCAATAAAATTTTCATTTGCAAATTATTATAAAGTATCAAAACGTGTCATGACAACCTCATAGAAAGTTCTACTACAACACTGTATAAATGAATTGAAAATCCTACGAGAAAAACCGTTTTACTCGGTTAGTTATTCGGTAACACATAATATTTACTTCCCTAAAAAATCGGTAACAGTATGATCATGAACTAGTTCATTCACACTGTTTCACTCGCATTGATTTGGTCGTGATATCACACACACTGCTACACTAGGTATGTATTTGATCAATCCAACTTACTTTATGAATGGAAGAGTAATTTAAACTGCATCTGTTACTTTGCCAGTCAGCATGGCCAATCAGGACAAAATGAGTAACATAAGAGAACTTTAGACGGAACTTAACGCCTAGTAATGTCTACAGTCCTGTCATAATACTTAATTCAGTAGGTAAACTCCGCGCCACCACTGAAGTCTGGCGGAAAATAGGGATAACGACAATTTTTTTTTGTCCGTAACATCTAGATTATTAAAAAATATTGGACACGTATTTTTTCTTTTTTTACGTAATCTAAAGATTACGGCGATACATTGAGTTAAAATATGCCATGACGTCACGAGTATGTAGATTTTATACTTACTTGTGACGTAGCGATAACGACCTCCACTCCCCAACTTAAAATGCGTTTTATCTAAGTAGTTTTTTTATTAATATGATAAAACGAAAAATACGTGTCTAATATCTTTTTATTATCTGACTAACGTAATAATTAGAATTGCATTTTTTTTACCCAGGTCTCATCCCTATTGTGGAACTACATCTTTTAAATGCAATGATATAGACACTAGCGCCTTAGTAAAAAAAATAAAAATTATAATTCACGGTTATGTCGTTGACGGCGTACATTAAGAGCGTTTATCCTAAAAGTTGGCAACGTCGCAAATAGCTGTCAAAATTTACCTGTTTTGATTAATTTGGCAATATTACTGTATGGAAATAAGAAATGTGGCTAACTAGAATATTAATAATGAATTGCAATTATAACATTGTACCCATTTTAGGTGTAAAAAAGGCAATTGCAAAGTTTCCAAATACTAAAACTAAATAATTATTAATTATTGCATTTCATAATCAATATTCAAGTTCGCTAGTTAGCCACATTTCTTAATTCCATACAGTATGTAATATTGCCAAATTAATCAAAACAGCGAAATATATGACACCTACACACTTTCAGAATAAAGCGTTTATTCGGAAAGCGGGCAACGTCGCAAATCTCTGTCAATAAGAAAAGTCTTAAGTAGGTATCTAAAATAACACTTAGTAAGTAACAGATCACGATCATCTGGCTATCAATTTGTTCTTCGTCAATCGTCTTCTACAGGCCAGTGAGTTCTGAAATGAACGAAGAATTAAATAAGGAAGAAAAAGTAAAGAAGATATTGGCTAAGGCTGTAGACTCGCTATATTCCGCATATGCTCGAAGTGAATCAATACCTTCGTATCTATTAAAACATTAGGTGCCTCCCATATCTGTTATGTAAACTACACACTTGACGATGCTAATTTATAGATAACGCAAAGTTACGTGCATTTCAAGAGAAAATGAACGAGAGTCGACGTCCGTAGATCACATTATAATCATGAATAAGCTCTGGTAGGCGCGACGCTAGTGCTCCGGCGCACTTAGATAGTCAGATGATCTTGATTTGCAACTTTCATTGTAGGTTTACGATTAATTCGGTAATACTTACAACCTTAGCAATATCGGTCTTGGTATCAGTCGAAAATCTTCCGAAAACAACAAATAAAATTCATGTTTAAATGCTCAGCCCAACTCTAGTTCTGATCATAGATAGAGTAAAATACTTGGTCCATAAATACAAGGCATTATAGTCTCAAAACTCCTGTTTCAGTTGTTTTAAATTTTATTAGAATATTTAAACTCAACACGTTATTACAGAACGTCGTATAAAGCAATTCCATACACAATATTAGCAATTAGGGCCCTGCTTTTGTAAACGAGAAAAGCATAGCAATGTAAATATATTAACTAATGGGTAATATCTATACATGTTATAAAATGCTGCTATGTACAGACAAGTAACTGATGTTACGTCGGATTCAGACACGCGGATTACATATATTTTACACTTCACTGTAATTCACACACCTATTTATTTAATTTTTTTATTATATTTATTTTATTCTGTATATATCCGTGACATCACTGTGGGCACTATCAGAATACCAGCGCTGCGACATTTTTTTTTTTTTTTTAAATGTCGCGGCATCATGCTGAGATAGGAGCCTTTTGGCCTCGTACGGGACTTCATTCTTTAAATTTTGTTACTTTGGTTTTTATCTATGTTTAGTGTGTTTTAGTTTAATGTGTGATTTCCTGTGCGAGTCTCAATAAATACTTTTTCTTTCTTCTTTCTTTCTTTCTTTATAAAACAAAGTCGCTTTTCGTGTCTGTATGTGTGACTGCGTTGTTCTTCTGAACTACGCAACAAATTTTGATGCAGTTTTCACCACAATTTAGATAATTTACTCCGGAAAGCTTATGTGTAGCTATAATACATTAATGTCAGCAGTAGTGGCCCAGTGGTAACGGCCGCGACTTTCGAGTTGTGGGTCGTGAGTTCAAACTCAAGCAGGCACTTTCCCTAGTCGCCGCAGGAGACGCCCCGGGCGTCGGGAGTCGCGAGCCGACTTCCGGCCACCGTAGGCGCGGGCTTGCGGACGGTGAGCAATGGGTAGCTCGCCGTCCGATAGGGACCAGGCCTGGGTCGACGGCGCGTTGTGTTCCACGCGCGCCTCAAAGAGATGTCAGCACCAACTGACGGGGTCCGGAAGGGCCAATGCCTGCCGGGGTTGCGGGTTTGTCTGAAAGGGATATCGCGACCTCGGCACACAGACAACGGAAGGAACACGGGTGGGTTTTAGTCAGTAAAAGTCTGACACGCCCTCCCGCTCCACCCAGAGCGGGAGAAGTTATTTGATAATTTCCCATCCTCAAAAAAAAAAAAAAAAAGCAGGCACTTTACTTTGTATATGTGTTCATCACAACTGCTCTCAAAACGGTAAAGAAAACCGGCACGTCCTAGAACAAAAAATTCGAAAACATTTGACATCTACCATCCTGCACTGGGCCCACGTGGTGGATTACGGCCCACTTTCTCTCACAGACAGGAGGCCTGTGTCCCAGCAGTGGGAACATTATAGCCTGATTATGCTAATACATTAATATTAAACTCACATAATAATAAGTGTCGTGATGGCCCAGTGGTTAAGGCCTCGCCTCTCATACACGAGTTTGTGAATTCAAATCAGGGCAATTACCAATGTGAGTTTTTCAATTCATATGTACTTTCTGAGCTTATCTTGGACATTACTGACACTGGTGAAGGAAAACACCGTGAGGAAACCTGGACTTATAGTTAATATAAGTCTGAAATCGCCAACCTGTCTTGAAATAGCGTGGTGATCAATGCTCGTGCTTTCTCTGTATGAGAAGAGGCCTTTACCCTGCAGTGGGACAGTAACAGGCTGGTATTATTATATTATTAATAATAAATAAAATCTTGAGTTTTGGTCAAGTCATAAAAACCGTGCAAAGCAGGGGCAGGTCGCTAGAAAAATATAAATTAAAGAGAGAGAACGTGATCTAGACGAAAAAATATAAATCTTCTTCTTCTTTCTTTTCTTCGGTTAGTGACTAACCTGGTGTCAGAGTTTTTTAAAGCCGCCCATGGGCCTGACTTGGCTTCACATGCCGTCGAGAAATATCTCTCAGGCATGCCGGTTTCCTCACGATGTTTTCCTTCACCGTTTTTGAAGCAAGTGATAATTATACAATACGCACATGAATCCGAAAAGACAGAGGTGGCAGTCTGACGGTCACACACTAGGCTATCACTGCTATAAATAAAAATAAAAAATCATAATCAAAATATAAATGAAAGAGAAAGAATGGGGTCTGGGCGAAATAAACAGCGTCGAAAAATTCGGTTTCGATACGAATTCCACAACTGCGTACAGTACGCCACAAATTAGACGTAGAATAAATTTGAAAATTTTCATTCAATCATTTTAATTTTACGAATGTATTTGGTTATATGACTTTACAAGTTATTGCGTTTTCGTAAAGATCATTTTCACCTAAAGCTAAATAAAGATTGGTGATTTTGAAACCGTACTCATTTCGGATGGTGATCGGTTTTACGAGTTTTGCCGATGCTACATCTAAGTTGTGTCGTACTGTAACGGTCTGACTGTAGATACGAGTACTTTATATTCCTTGCACATTAAATGAGTTACAAAATCGTCACAAATTACCTTACAGATTTGACTGTGAGATGAATTTATGACGGGTCAACAGAGACAAGATTTACTTATTACGTTGTGGAAACTTTTCAGCCCAAGTACCCACAGTGTTCCAACGAACGCTTTGCATGTCATCACTATGGGTCTGTATAAATATTAGGACGTACTAGAACATCCATTTATTAACTAATCGTATAGTTTTACACAAATACATTGTTATTTGCTATGCCCTTAAGAGCGTTTATCCTAAAAGTTGGCAACGTCGCAAATAGCTGTCAAATATTTACAAGTTTCGAACATCAGAAAGTCCTATTTATAGCCAACCTATTACCAAGTTAATGCTCACGTTCTTATTTATTATGAGCGTTTATTCTGACAGTGGCTAGCTGAGGAGCTCGTGGCTAAGTAATAGCAGCCGCACGGTTCGATCCATCAGGTTAAGCTACGCTTGCCGGAGTTGGTCTGTGGATGGGTGACCATCTTAACATACCGAGACTCCTCCTTGCATCGTAAAGGACGTTAAACTGTTGCTTGGTCCCGGCTGTCATTCGTGGATCTTTGACAGTCGTTACGGGTCGTCAGAAGCCCGAAAGTCTGACAACCAGTCTTACCAAGGGTATCGTATTACCCAGTTACTGGGTTGTGGAGGTCAGATAGGCAGTCGCTCCATGTAAAATACAGTATTCAGCTGCATCCGGTTAGACTGGAAGCCGACCCCAACATAGTTGGGAAAAGGCTAGGCAGATTGATTCTGAAAGCGGGCAACGTCGCAAATAGTCAAATATTTACAAGTTTCGAACTTCAGAAAGTCCTATTTATAGCCAACCTATTACCAAGTTAATCCTCACGTTCTTATTTATTAAGAGCGTTTATTCTGAAAATGTGCAACGTCGCAAATAGATGTCAAATATTTTGCTGTTGTATGGAATTAAGAAATGTGGGTAACTAGCGAACTAAAACATTGATTATGAAACGCAATAATTGATATCGTAACACCGAATGTTTAGTTTTAGATGTAAAAAAATATATTTGAAAACTTTCCAAATGCCTGTAACCGTTTTAGGTGTGAAATAGTATATGATGCAATTAGTGTATAAAAGACGAATTTAAAGCGAGGGCCATAGATGAATCACGAGCAAGTGAAGGATTCTAACGACTGAATTCATGACGATTGAATCACGAGCGTAGCGAGTGATTCAAGTGTTAGAATCCTGAGCGACGCGAGTAATTCATGGCCCTCGATATAAATCCGTTTTATTCAAGAGTTGCATACTATACTTTATACCATGACTACGAGAAAAATAAAGATTTAAGCGAAAATAAACATTTAATGAAGAAAAAGGAAGATTGAATTAATTATAATGAACATTAAAATTGGAACAATTAATAAAATTAAAAGTAATTTTCTTATTATTATTACTAATAATAATCAACTTGTGAAGCGATATTTATTTCCTGTGTATCGAGTATGTTTTCGCAAGGAGGTTGTATAGCATTGAGATGGAGGTCGCATATATGTTCTAAATTCAAACATCAAAACAGTGATTAAAAGTGCGTTTTATTCACTGAATACAATAAGCTTTTTAGAGGGGGAATGGTATAAAAGGTATTTGGAAAGCTAGAAATACTTTTTTTTTAAAGTACCGTTTCTTATTTCTTCAGCATTAACTTGGTTATAGGTTGGCTACAAATAGGACTTTCTGATGTTCGAAACTTGAAAACACATTTCAGTTGACTATTTTCAGTTCATGTTTTTTAACCTGTTATGATATAGAGTATGTTTGGGTAAGTTCGTCGCTGGGATAAGACCGTACGAATCAAATTCTGCGTCATTTTATAACAAAAAAATTACCTTTACTCATCATCATCATGGTGGAGTAAAATGGAGCAGGACAAGATATTGTCTGCATTAAAAAATATTGCCAAATTGTCCGCGAACTTGATTCGTACAAGTTAGTACGAAACCCAGTGCCGAATTTACCCTAACACACTCTACTGGTAAGTAACTAAACTTTTCATATTCAATCAACTCAGCCTATCGCAATACCCTTGGACCTGGCCCAGCTGGACATTCATTCATTTCATTTATTCGATAATTTTTTTTACTGTGTCTCAATGTTTTACAAAGATACCTACATAGGTTCATAGACGTCTCCCAAGTCCCAGGCTGCGCCACAACACCCTGTCTTCCACCTTCCGCATCCAGTCTGTCCCAGCCACCTTCTTAAGGTCGTCGGTCCATCTGGCTGGGGGGCGTCCCACACTACGCTTACCTATACGTGTTCTCCACTCTAGGACTCGTTTGCTCCATCGCCTATGGGCCCTTCAACAACCGACTTTTCATATTCACACCAAGCATTGTCCTCTTTCTTACGCTAATGAAAAAAAAAAACACGTTAACCTACAAGGGCACTTATGAAACGTCAGAAGCTAGGTGCACGGCTCCAATTGGTCTTTTCCTATGGAGAAGAGCCGGCAAGAAACTCCACGGTTACTCTTTTAAAAATAATTGCCTTTTACAATATTTTCAAATAACAGTGTTAATAGGTATGGGAGGACAGTGTAGGTCTTTCAACAAGTACTGTTCGTAAAATCCAAAGTTACATAAGTGCTAAAATAAGCTCTCATAAGTAGTAGTAGTATCAAAGTTTATCCCAATAAATCCGAGCCAAATCTCGAGTGATGTTTTAACGGTTGGTTGCTGTTGATTGTCGTCGAAATCGTTCCTACGCTAATCGGAGCAGGAATCACTGTTAGTTCGGTGTCCGGACGCCTAAAATGCTGAAGCTTTCAATTAGGATTTCAATTATGTATATCTCTCGGTGCGAATTGAAGGGAATCGATCGGAATGTTATGATCAAAAGCTTCTATTCTAACATAATATTTTCAAGAGCCTTTGTAATTTCGATCCTCTATACAAAACAAAACTTACTGAAAGACAACTAAACTGATGTTTAGTAAGTATCTCAGTAAGTTTTGTACATATTTAGTTCAATACAAGTCCTCTAGAAAAAAAGTGTTGCTTTCAGAAAATTAAAATAAATAATAATATACACAAGCTTTAGGTAGAGCTTGTGTATTTTACTTTTTCTTTTAGTCACTTCTCATGTTAAACATAGAAATCTAAGCGCATGCGCATTAGAAACGATTCATGATTTCCTCCAACTGTGGTATCACTCTCGCGACCACACAAAGCAACATTTTAGCGCTCCTCGGTCCCGCTAGTAAGGGGCCCGCATATCCGCCATGTCCTAATTGAGCCCATTCCGTCGCGCTAAATAGTCCAGATTGGGTCCCCACAGGGATTGTTATCTGATTCAACGATTCCACTGCGAACGTTAATGCAATAAGGATGTACACGTCTACATTTGTTCTCTAACACGGGATATTGGGTATTAGAATCGTGTTATTGTCTATTATTTAATGACGAAGTGTCGTTCACGCCGGTTCTCGTTCAGGATTTAAGTGGACGGTCGCTGTGATTTAGATTCAATTTCCTTCTTTTTTTTTTCTAATTCGTTGTTGTTTGAGGATTTGGTACAAAAAGTACCTAAGTAGTCGCAGTTTTTGTTACGATTTCGGGTATTAAAGAATAATATCTTCCATTTTAATTTATTGTTTTCTAGCTGAAGTCGTTAAACTCGGATTTACTCCGGATTTATCATCGCGACTGTAACACCAAATTGTTTGTGCTTTAATCTCCGTAACTGCCAGTCGGATTTGAAAAAATATTTTTACATTGGGAAGCCCAATTCCTGAGGAAGGTTTTAGGATGAAATCGCGGGCAGAAGCTAGTATATTATAAACAGAGCCTAATAATTAATAAATTAATAGTCAAATCAAACTTGACCACCGTGCAATGACTGTTGATATCACTGTCCCCCTCATGACGTGAATCTCGTAAAAACTGAGAAAGATAAAAAAATCAAGTACTTGACTTAGCACACGAGGTTGTCGACATTTGGGACGTGGACTCTGCAATCATTGTACTGATAATCGTAACAGTTAATGGCCTAATAGTGCAGAGCCTCCTGAGTTGTTGGTCAAGGTCAAGGGCTTGATTCAGAAAGCAGTACTCCTAGACACGGCACGCATCGTGGGGAGGTTCCTCTCTCTAGAGCCCTGACCACCGGCAGCTTGGACCCTGTTCCTAATGCCGATGGGCCACTGTTAGATACCATTTAAGTAATGTGACATTTCTTTTAGAACCATGTGGAACATCCCAAGAGTTAATATAAGCAAAATGCGTGTTCTTCAAATAAAAAACAGTCAAACACAAAGAAACAAAATCCAACAGCTAAACACGATCTCGAGTAACCATCGACGTGTAACGAGTCTCAAAAATTTCGCTCCCATTATAAAAAAGCATATTGTAGAATATCGGACCTGATTCTGAGGGCTCTTCATACAATATGCTGGCCTCATTATAAGGGCTCTTTTGTCCTTAGAACCAGTTCTTTGCAAAGCAATGGGCCTCACAATAAGTGTATCAAATCAAAGTGCCCCTCATAAGTTTCTTTATTCATGACCACTTCATGTGTCACTGCAAGACTTAACTTTCGTTTCTAATTAAAGGGAATTGTCTTTGTTAACGCTTTTTGTCCTTGGTAACCGTGAGATTCAGTGGACAATAATGTTATTAGTGTTATTTTGTTATCAGAATATCAGCTTACCTTAGGAATTGATAAAGCATTGGAGAAGAAAAGAAAAAATATGAATTGATATAAAACAATTTTTACAACCAAAGATAGAATTCACTGACTTCTGCGCTAATTATAACAGTTTTGAAGCAGCCAGAAATGAGACCAATTCCATTGCAGGACGCAGCAGTAAAGAATCAAGGCGTTGCTTGCCTTTTGTTTGAATTATGGTCACCCTTGGTAAAAGCTCGTGATGTTCATAAAATGTTATTAATTTATTTTCAATTCATCAATTATCTAAGCACGCCGGCTTATACTATGCGTAGGAGTATATCTAAGTGCCCGATTATCCACTAAGCGCAGGCTACAAATAGGGCTGGGTTTAGGCAGTATTTTTTTTTATCCAACCACATGAAGTATCTCTATTAGATATTTTTTTAAGAGAAGTGCACCTAGGCAGCATAAAACGTAGGTTCACATACGGTCAAATTGTGGAACTGTTCCTTTTTTTGTTCAGTTAGGTGAATCATGTTGTTACTTTTACCGTCTTAGCTTTTTCGTTCAACAACATATTTTCAGTCTAACCAACTGAAACCTATTGAAAAGATACATGTTAACTTTCAAACACAAAAACATAGGTACGCAAATCTCCACTTCCTAGTATTCCCACATGACCTGATAATCACACACTTCGACTTTCCCAACTCAGCAGCTAGAATCTAGACAGACTGTAAGCACCTGCGAAGCTAACTAATTATCAGGTGTTTCCCGACGATCACGATCCGTGCCCACGACAGCCGGATTACATCCCACCCTTTCATTACTTTAACTAGCGATTACAGACAACTTAACTGTTGTTTAAAAATATTTCGTGTGGAGTCGGACTTGAAATGATGGGGTGGAATATTTTAAATGGCAAATTAATGAAAGTCTAGGAACTAGGTCTACGAATATGTAGGTATACCAACATATTCCTAGACTTGCTTTTACCATAATCAAATCGTATCAAATTATTGTAAAAGAAATTTATTTCTCAATAAGAAATTACAAGGATTTCACTTACTTGAGAACATTTTCAGAAAGTAATTGGAAATTTAAAAAAATTAGGGAAATGGGTTATACTTACTGAATTTCCAGCAAATTGTCTGAAGTTTCAAATGTTTTTATAGATTAAGAACGAACGTAATAATCTATTTAATTAAACATTGTTTCCTGGATAGTCTTGTAAATATTTTTCATAAAAAAAAAACATTTAAGTGTCTAGAAATCTGAAGAAGAAAATAAAAAATATCATTTAATAAACTTAAATACGATTTCCACGATAACAATACTTTGCACCTATGATGAATTTCCACGCTCTTGATATTTGTTGGCTACAATCTCATGAGCATACATAAAAATGATAGGTAAATCAAACAACAATATAGAGCAATGTACATTTTTTATTAAAAAACCAACACGCCCAATGATTTTATTTACATTCACATAATAAATAAATTAAAAATACAATAGAACATAAACATTTTCTACGAATCAAGCTCGCCTACGATTTTATTGTCAGTAACAAACGTAACAGTAATAAACGTAATATAATAACATTGATTTATAAGTTTTAAGTTGTTACTGAATGAATATTTTGCTTTGGTCAAGCGTTGATCCACGCATAATACTGAGCGGTAATGTGATCTATCGTGGAAAAAAAATAAACAAAAAATCTGCATGGAATTTTCTCGATGTTTTCGCAAAACAAACAATGCGATGTTACAATGTAAACAAAGCACACATACAGTAACTGTCATTATAACCGTTGACGGAGTAATTATTGGTTAGGAGGTCAAATTAGCAATCATTTGCTAGCTGTAATTAATGGAGCTGTTGTATCCGTGCGTTATTCTGCAAGAAATTGACACAATAATTTCGTTAACAAATATTGCAATGAATTGAGCAATCCATTTGACATTAATCATAAAGTAATTAATATTTAAAAGCACAATAAATTCTGCACGGGAATTTGTAATTAAAATTCTTAATAAGCTACAACAGCAGCTGCATTCTAAAAACATTCGTTCGCAAACAAAATTTTTCACGCTTGGCCGCCAAACTAAATCATCGGCCGTTTTGTTAATTACAAAATAATTGCGCATGTTAATTTTTCACTTACAAAAGCGGATGCGGTACTCACATAAGCGTTCAAGAACACGGTCGTCCGTGCAAGTCAGCGTCGCGTGATTCCCCCATCACTACATTGTTTGTACAACCATTAGGCCGCATACACACAAATGTTGAGTTAAAGGTTCAGTTTGGAAATGTAGCAAAAACAACTGACAGTCGGTGGCTGAAGTTCTTTTTCATATTGGACGCTCACAGTCGGCGACCGACTATATGTTTGTTGTGAACGTGCCCTTACGCACTTAATGAGCACACTATTGTGCCTGCGTGACGCTGTAATTAATGCTCGCGACCTCAAATCACTTGCCAACTGAGTAATTTAAAACGTTCAGGATTCATTACGCGCTTTTTGTTCACGGTGTAACTGAGTTGATACACTGCGTGCGATGTATGCGTGTGCTGTAGTATGTTCAGGGTTTGAAGACGTATTCTGAAAATTAGACATTTAGAAAAGCTTTGATCTGATTTTTATTACGGACATTGCCTAGACTGAAGATTCTTGAATTAAAAACACAAATATAAGCTTTACCGTCGTTTGGCACTGACTGATACCACGGTAAAATTCTAAAGCGTAGAACAAGCTTCGACAAACTTTTGTCTAGAAAAGCAATTTCCTTAGCGTCTTTGTGTTCGACTGAGTTCGCTTACAAAGTGGGACAACAGTGGCTGTTTAATAACAGTGGGTCTGAACGTCTCTCGACTAATAGCCGTAGGATCGGGCGAACGTTTAATTGGCGTATTTATCGCAATTACACGCATCCATGGTTTGAGGGCGAGTGCGAACCGTGATAACAGATTTCACTTCTGACCCAAGTTAGAAATGTAATTGGAAATTAATTCATTGTCTGAGCCACGACCTCGCCACAATCTCGACGCCGATAAACTCTTTATAAAACATTTTTTTGCATAATTAATTCCTATAAAATGTGCTATTGGCACGTTCGTATTGTTACTCAAAATGAAAACCTTGAACGTTGAAAAAATCCTCAGTCAACAGCAACAATGGTCGCGAATTTGTCATTACCGTCGAACGTGACTGTAACCCAAACAGCGCGCCCGCGCAGGCCGCGCACCGGCCACGCATGTCTCGTTTATTTTAATATCACCCTGATTTTTTACTCTTTTCCGTCAATTTTGTGTTTTTTTCATAGCGACCTTTTTGTTCTGACAACGTGACACCTCTAACGGATTTTTCACGTTCACTGATAAAGTATTCAGGCAGTTTATCGGAATGCTCAAGTATATGAGGCGGATTACCATAAGTCCTTGTGATCTACATAGCATTGGGATCTTGCGAAATATCACGTAAACACAGAATACAGAGCTGATGAAACTTTCATAATCGTCCACGTGTAACCCTTAATAGAAAAACTTTTCTCGTGTTCGTAATTGAGTTTTTGTCAAGAAAATTAGATATGTTTGAAGAAATCTTTTGATTGATGGGATCCATGTCATGTAGAGCTTCGTTTATTTGATATTCTAATGTGGCCGGGGCTCACACATCATCTATATGTTTATTTGTTTGATAAGTTTCTGGAGCTTCATGAATTATTATTATAATTTTTATCTATATGTTTAGATATTTAGGTGTTAACTGAATGATATCTTAATTTTTAATGTTTTTGTTTCATGTACTGTTCCATGATGCCATTACCTAATAGTATGAGTAGGTATAATTATTTATTTATTACGCACACATAAACACACACACGCTATGGTACGAAAGATTTTTTAAATGCTTGCTTTAAATTATTTGACACACTCAATTCAGAACATGGAGTCATTTTTTGCACCCTAAATATGGTAACACTTTGAAATTGAGACTTGAATTGACTAAAGCCTTCTCTTTATGGGAATGTCTGCAGATTAAACTAGAATATTGTTAATTTGCATCACGATGCTGTTCGAGAAGATATTACCTTTATTCGCGATTCAATAACTCGATTGAATGCTATTTTTATAAAAGATCCAGGTCGTTGGGGACATATTGAATCCTTAAAGGAAAAGTTAGCTCAATAAGTATATTTAAGGCGCGTCATCCTATGAAAGGCACGCCGGGTACACCTGTTAACTCCTACATTTTTCTAAGAACAGCAAACAATTTTTATTTCACATGCTAAATACACATCGCCGCCACAACTTTGATGTCATTTAGCGAAAACAATGGAAAGATCCGCGCGCACACTGGCATGCTAATTTCTACATTTTATTTAAATAAACTTATTCATAATATAAACGTGTCCTATGTCCAACTGCTGTTAAAATTTATAATGCTATTTTTACGTTTAAATGAGTCATGTGGGATCTTTGAATGGGTTCTTTACACTTGGCATCGATTCATTACTTATCGCTTGATTTGTCATATACATACATAAGTGACACGTTAAAAAGTCGTTTACCTTTGACTGCGTTGATTTGCTGTTGTGTCGTATGCACGGTTGTTATGTGATTTCTATTCCGTTATGAAGATGCGGGAGTGCATCGTTTCGTCTCGCATGTAACACTCTGTCCGCGATATATCCGCCTTAATCCACGCGATTTGCATCGGCGTGCCTTATGAGCTTTCCTGGCAGTTTTCGCCATCATAAAGTGATCAAATAAGTTATCAAACGCGACTATAAATCAGTGGCTGTGGGACTTTCCCTCGAGTGTCGTTACGATTCTCTACGCCATCTTACGCTGCGCGTTTCTGACGTTTTGCCAGGTTTTTGTTTGGCGCGGTTATGCTAATACGTAATGATGGGTTTCAAGTTCCCGGTGAGGCATTAACGTGTGAACTCACACCGTAATACTAGCCATCATTGAGCCCTACAACCGTGTACCTTCATTATTGTACTGCACGTTCCACTTTCAACAACTCAATCTTCCGCGGTCGACCTTCGCGGATGTCTCGTGTAATATCGAACCAGATAGCAGATAGTATTTTCACCCCGCCTTGGCACATCACACTTCTTTGTCCATCAAACCGTCATTAAGATGAAATCCTTAATTAGAATTGACAACAAAATCGTTTTTATATCTCACTCCATAAAACAAGGCTTATGAACTGGGTAAATATGTTGTTTGCACACGCGATATTTAACGACACAGTTTAAAATTCAAAAGTATCGCAGGTGCTGCTAAGTATCTTGTTTTATAGTGTAATGAAAAAAGGCCTTATTAAACCGCTGGATGATACTGCAATCGGAAAAAATGTAGGTAGGTATACGAGACTGAGATCATTGGTATGCGAATTACGAAGAGTCGAACAAAAGACATTATAACATCCTGTTCCCGCGACACCACTTCAACTCTTATTATTAGCCTAATGACAAAAATTTATAGCTCCTTAAATTCGCCGTGCTGCAAATATTAAAGTTCTTTTTTTACGGAGGGAAATGAGAAGGTTCGCTCGGTTTTGGAGTCGTATTGGGAGGTATGTTATGATACCATATTTATATCTGTGGGCTCGGCTTTTGTTCATTCAGTTCGGTTGTAAAATGTTGCGGCCGCGATGTAATTGAACTGTTATAAAATGTATCATCAATTTGTTTATTTTTAGCACACGTGTGTTTTTATGCTAAAGGAATGGGAATGTTTCCGGTACCTGAGGTAACTTGAATAAATGTATAAAGTTATGCTTTTATGGAAAAATTAAGCCATGTGTTAGAGCCATTGCATTGGGTGGGCATAATAATATCAATTGGAATTAAATAATAGGATAGTTTTTGTTTATTTATTCAATTTATATTCTGTTAAGGATATTATCTTGCAATAATAAATTTAACCCACTTGGCCTGTTTGCTAAAATTCCGTAGCATTTAAAACAAGTCGCAACAGGCCTTTTTATTAAATAACAGTGAATTATTTAAAAAAAAGGCTATCGACGCGTCACTTCTTACGGATAAATTAACACTTCACCGCTTTGGCAGACCATGGGCGATAATACCACAAATTAATGTGCGCGATAAATTACCGCAGGTGAATTAAAACGAGACATTTCTATAGACTCTTAACAGTTTTTCAATACATTTTTACTTTCATTTTCATATTTGCCTATATTTACGTCCCTGTATTGAATAAATGCATATAAAATTTTATTTTGGGATAATTATCCCTAAAACAACGTCGCGGTATTCAATTTTCGTTTTAAAAAAGTCAACCTCATTTATTAGTTGATTCACAGGTTTTCATAAAAGGTTTTTGGATACTGTCATGTGTTGTGAGGTCTTTATTTAGTGTGTTTATGTTACAATTAGGTAGTTATCGCGTTAGGTATGTTGGAATACGGCGCGCGCGCAGTGGGCGGGTTACGGTCACCGCTCGAAAAGACGCCATCTTTTGATTCACTCGGATTTGAATTCATTCACGTTTTTATATCGAAATTATGTACCTACAGGGTGTTGTATCTTAAAAACTTATATAAACTAAAGCTGTATAATTTACTAAGTTGATAATGTAGGCGTTAGTTTAAAAGGAAAATTTTAAAGATGCGGTCTTAAACTTTGAGATTAAAGCTGTTAAAATATGCACTTTGAATTATATTTTCAGAGTAGTTTTGTAGTCTGGGCATTTTATACTAACTAGTGGTCGGCCAGAGGTTGAAATTTGACCATAATTCATTTAAATGTCATGATTCTAAGGTAGCATCTTGTGTCAAACGCATGGAAGTGTGTGTATTTTTTTTTATTAATTTAATTTATCTATAATATTATATAAAAATATTAGCTTGCTGCACTCCATCTCCATATAAACTTTAACTGTGCCAAATTTCATATTCCTCAATCCGCGTAATTTTCGTAAAACGGGTACAAAGTCTTTGCTTCACGTATTAATATAGTAGGTAATAATTACTACAAAATACTACGCCTTCAATCATTTTGGTCCTCAACGGTCAGTTGATAGCAACACAATACCCAGTGCAATAATTTGTACGTCTTAACAAAAGCAATACGACCAGAATCCAGTCATTTTCCGAAGTCACAATCTAAAGACAGTCCACAATGTCAAGTTATTCACTCCGCCAATACTTTGGTTTTAACTTTATATTTGTTCGACCGTATTTATCTCATTGCGATACAAAATCTGCATTTCAAGCGGCAACGTCCACGTCGGAACCGAAGGATTTTTATGCAAATACCATACAATACGCAGATGGAATGTCCATCACTCGCCCAGTATCGTTTGTTTTAGTCTAATTTGAATGTCTAATGCACGTAACTCCTTATCATTTACAAATATGGCCAAATGAGATGCGTACAGATACGGACAGTGGCTGAAGTTGTTGCAGGAACTTTCGAACCTGTTTTTGTTGTTGAGTGTAGGCGCGGACAAAGCCTAGTTTTTTTTTAATAAGTATTTAACTAGCGACCCGCTGCTGCTTCGTACTTGACAAAACATCTTATTTCTTAGTTAGATGTTACTTTAATAGTAACGGAAAAAATCCGGAATCAATTCTCTAAACGATGGTGAAAACCTCATCAAAATGTGTTGCGTGATTTAGAAGAACAACGCGGACATACATACAAACACGAAAAGCGACTTTAATTTATAATATGTATTGATGTTTTCTCGATATAAACAAAGATAGTAGTGTTAACAACACGTTGTCACTACAGTAGAATAGTAGTGACATTATGAGAGCTTCTATGAAGAATCAGAACTGTCGTTCAGCGCCACGACATGTAATATAAACAGATTTTCTGCCTACTTTTCAATATGTGACTTTGGAAGCCTATAAACGTTTTTTTATTTCAATTTACGTCACATAGTAGGCGGGCATTATTGAAAGAGCAGTTTCCTACCGAATTCCCGTTGTATGTATAATCAACGGTTTTCTCGCGTATTTTTATTGATTCACCCAGAGCGCTCCCTCCCCCCACCCCTGGAGGAAGCTGGGTTGGAAGCTGCCTCCTACCGCGCATTCATAATCGCATCGACACACACGACACTTGGCGCACGCTAAACACCACCTTACTGGCCTTGGAATACAGTCGCTATCATGAAACCGATACGTACTGAAATAATGGAACAGAATCGTGCGTTACCAGCCACGAGACATTAAGCGTCATATAAATTACATTAGCATATAAATAAAGTATTTTTGTTGCGTCTCCGGCCGCAGTACTTCTTGGGTCTTTTACGACGTCGGGCGCAGGGTTAACCCGGGACATTTTTGTTCTCCTTTTTAGATAAATCCACGGTCTTAACGACCGTAAGCAAATACATGTTATCGGTATACGTTTATTGCTTATTCGAACTCATAAATAATGCCGATGGAAACACGAAATTAATTTAGTTATGAGAAAGAAGGTAAACATGTTAAGATAAAATAGTCGGGTGAACTTATGAGTGCTCGTTACCAGTGCGACGTGGAGTCCAATTATTTATAACATTCCTATGAAATGAAGGGAAAAATGCTCAAGTAATTTTCTGTTGATCTCGAATCGTATTAGATTTTCATTTTTTATGTGGGGAGGAGCTCTTACGTTTTGTTATTACATTGAAATGGATAAGTACCTAGATATCGTTAGAAAAACATATTGGAACCAGAGATATTGTTTTATAGTCTATAATGTGTATACATTTTTAATAATCAGAATCATAAAAAATCCTGAAATAACCGACAAGAATTTCCTTTACATAATATCTTCAACAATCTCGCATTGACCTCCATGAAGGTAGATAGGTACTTATGGTAACTCAAAAAAAAGCACGAGCGAAATTCCAGTCAAAATAGCCATATAAAAGTGTCTCGACGTCGTCGTTAAAGTTAGCAATACAATCATACTGTAGTTAAGCACTTTGCATATGTCATGAATACGCCATATTGTTGATCATTGCTAAGGTAAATGTAACCGTTTCGCTTAATAAGTATCTTTCACGTATAGGCTTTTAAATCAATATGATTTTCATTTACAAATCGTAAAACAAAAGACTAAGGGTGAATTTCGCCAATGAAATTTGCACGCGATCAGTACATCTAAAAACATCAAGAGCTGTCAGTCTCATTATTGTTGTGGACACTGACAGCGCTTCAACGCGGTTTCGATGTACTAATCACATTCAGTTTAATTGGTGAAATTCACCCATAATATTTTGTTGTTTTATTGGTGAAATTGACCCTAAATATTTAATCAACAGTGAAAACAAACAATTAATTTATCGACATTTCCAAGCATAGGTATTTCCGAATTTTTCAAAGTATACCTACGCAATTACAGCGACATGCAACACTGAAAGAGGTACAAATACACAAGTATACACAAATATACCTAGTAGATACACATACACAGTAAACGAACGTGCAAGATCTGAACGGGCAGAATAAATGGGACAAACGAGGATAGGAAACGGCCGGGAAGAGATAAAGGGGACAGTTTGTAAAGCGTAATTATTTCAGAGACAAGAAAAACCATTGTCCAAGGAAAACTAAAGAGTTTCCATTCCACATTTGCTTTAATCTTTAATATAAAGCTAGTACTTACAGATGTTTAGTTAGAAATATATATTTAAACGTATATATTTAATAATGGAGGTGGTTTTTCGTGGAATCAAATTGACAATTCAACTGGGTGACACGTGGCGCCCCCTCTGCCACCCTCACTAAATTTATTCCCATAGGCATGACGTTCAATCATTGACTTTTTTTCATTTTCCCTCCGAAGATTTCTCCTTTCCTACATAAGTGCTACATACGGCTGATATTGGTGTTTTGATTGCTTCGGAAGACTTACCTATATGTTAAAAGTTAAGAAGCATACATAAAATTCATTATATTCAGCAAATATTAATGTGTAGAAGTTCATGTTCCTTTTTCAACTGTAACTGGATTATCATCATCATCATTTCAGCCGAAAGACGTCCACTGCTGGATATAGGCCTCCATGCACCGCCACTTCGACCGGTTCTGTGCTTCCCGCTTCCAGCGGATTCCTTCGGCCTTCACCAGGTCCTTGTGGGGGGCCTTCCAACGCTACGTCTTCCGGTCGCCACTCCAGAACCTTTCCGTCCCATCAGCCAACTGCTCTGCAAGCAATGTGCCGAGCCCACTGCCACTTAATTTTGGCAATTCTTCGGGCTATGGTTATCTCGGTTAACTGGACTATAAAATCCTTAATTGTGGTTTTCAAATGTTGACCGTTATTCCAAATACCCGTTATGAAAACCTCATCTATTACAAAATTGCTAGTTTGTTCCAGCGCACGGCTAAGCTGAATGACGAAGGCTTCTGCGCTGAAAACCTATAATAGCTTCCCCGGCTAGCTTATTGCTTCAATCAGGTGTAGATTTAGCACTCACCTAGTTCCTACCATATCTTTTCTCTTCAGAAATGTCTTTTTGGTACGTACTGTGAGCATCATTGCAGCCTGTCCTAATCTTTGATCGATCTTTGTAAGCTTCTGTAATTGGACTCATGAAAAAACCGAAATTATTGATAAAAGATATCATTTATGTGTTTAAATCGATTATACACGCACACATGGACACAGGGTATCCTAGTGCGGGATCCAGTGTTATACCTAAATATTGTAACGTTTGTTTATGAATCAATAAACTTTTTATTATTTATTTTACATGGCATGCCTTACAAAAGTGCAGACAACATATGAGTGTCTAATTAACTCCACTCAAACAAAATCTAGATATTTCACAAAAGTCAAAGAGGCTGTAAAAATTGATAAGGAAAAGTCAAATCATATTATTCCAGTCCAAAAACTTATAAATTCCCATCTGATTTATTTAGGTACAACCCCGGACATTTGCGGCGAGCCACTTTTCACCTTTATGCCCTTAGTAATAAGGTTTAAAAGTGATTCACCGCCAATGAAACCTACAAGTCAAAACCTAACCCTACTTTCCAGAAATCGCCAAAACTCCTAGTATCCCTTACCACCACAAAAATTCGCTCCGCATACCTTCAACATAACATTCCACACAGCCCAACCTACCCGTGTGTAACATACGAACAGTGAAATATAAATCGCATTAGGCATATCGCGTGGCCACATTTTGTGTCTTGAATACTAAAATGGTTAAGAAAAATTACAACCCAGATACATATCTTGGGATCGAACATCCCTGGGTGTAGGTACCTAGTTCGGGTGCGACACATAGATAAATGAAGGAACGGAGGATATATGCAGGGTAGTTTGACCCCCCCTTACACCCCTCCCCCTATCGGTTCTTGGAGATGTGTCGTTGTTGTTTTAACATGGATAGAGTACGGATTTGTTGTGTTTGTTTGCTGCAGTGACTGATGGGAATATTGGTTTTTGATTTATTGGATGAATTGGATATTTGGTACGATCATACATGCAGTTTGGTCGCTATCTTTTGACTTCAGTGAACCTATTGTGGTTTTAGCTTACCTTTCATATCTGAAGTGATTTTTCTTTGGATTCATTTCGTTGAATTGATTTTCAATTGAAGCATAGTATGCTGACCTTCATTGCTTCATAGTGGTGAAGGAAAAAATCGTGAGGAAACCGGCATGTTCTAGAGTCAAAAATTCGAAGACACGTGACATCATTATTACAACCTATCCGTACTGGGCCCGCGTATTAGATTAAGCCCACTACCTCTCGAAGAGAGGAGGCCTGTGTAGCAGAAAATATTGAGGGCTAAGTCCTAATAGATGTGAAACGAAGTGCTAAAAGTTGTAATAGTTGGAGTCATCATGTTAACTTTTTACGATATTGCTAATACACTCCGAATAAATTGCACACAAAATGTTGTTAATATCATAAAGTAAAGTTAACGATAGTTGCCAATTTTAAAACTCATTACGTTATTTCTATACCTTGGCACGTAACCAAGACCAGATAGTCTCGTAATATACCTCCTGTTTACCCTCTTTTAGAAAAATAAACAATTTTCGAGCTTTTAAAGATAAACTTCGATATAAAATGGAGTATATTATAAATATGTAATGTTGCTTTATTTATATTATAATATTAACTACACCTACGCATTTTCGGCTTATTGCCTGTCTAATTTACTTGAAACATGGTCGTCGTTCGTCAATTTCAATGGGCTTCTAAAACTTTCGTTCTTCTGAAAGTTTGAAGTAAATCGATTTCCACTCACCTACTTAAATGATTTGGTTTTAAAGCAAAAAATACTTTCTACGATTATTTATTTCACATAGAAATAGAATCTATCATTCTGCCTAGCCTTTTCCCATTATTTTGCCGAGCAATATAAATAGAATAACAGAAATGAAAGCCATAACAACAAAAAAAGTTGACAAAGCCATTTCAATTACCCCTTGGATTACTCCCCCATACTTCACAAAAATAGTGGGTACAAAAAAATTTGCCTAGCATAGAACAAAATCAAAAATATATGCACCCTTCACGTACGTGACATGCTCCTGAAGCGATTTACTTGGGCAACACCACCTTGTCGCGTGCCCGCATTTTTTATTTAAATCATACTATTTAGGTATGCCAAGACATTTCTCCTTCACTGTACCCAACTACCCACGAACAATAAAAATAACGTTTTAAAACTTTTCGAGCGACCTGTATATCTTAAGGTGTACTCTTTTGACTGTAACCGTATTTCATCGGATATTGAATGGTGGTTCACGTGATTTTGTGCATTGTTATAAAAGACATTGACTCGTAAAGTTAACACAAAAGTTCTTGTGTGTGAATAAAATGAATCTAATTCATGTATCGAATTTTGGATAGGTACAGACAAGCACAGCGAAGCTTCGTTTTTACGTGGGTAGTTTTTGGTTCGTCATTTTTCCAGAAATTTTGGTGCCGGCTGCTTTGCATAAAAGGTTTAAGGACCTACTATATTTTCTATTCATCCCAATCAATCTGCCCAGCCTTTGCCCAACTATGTTGGGGTCGGCTTCCAATCTAACCGGATGCAGCTGAATACCAGTATTTTACATGGAGCGACTGCCTATCTGATCTCCACAACCACAACCACAACAACTGGGTAATACAATACCTCTATGTAAGACTGGTTGCGAGATTTTCGGGCTTCTGACAACCCGCAACGACTGTCAAAGATCCACGAATGACAGCCGGAACCAACGGCTTACTGTGTTTTCCGAGGCACGGAGGAGTCTCGGTATGTAAAGATAGTCACCCATCCACGGACCAACCCCGGCAAGCGTAGCTTAACCAGATGGATCGACCCGTACGGCTGTTATATATTATTTCGCTCCACTTCTGCATAAATATAAAACCAAAATTAATCCAATTTACTTTAACAATTAAGTATTTACTTAATTAAACTAATTGAGTAACCGTTGCTGTCCGTATAATTTAGCTAACATAGTATAGTAGATACAGTTATTTAATTAATATTGACGACGAGATTCGCAAATCAGGACAATTTGCTATTCCAATTAAGATGCCAATCACGATTGCCATGCGAAGACATTAAAATTGTATCGTAATTCAATGAAATTAGGTTGTTAATTAATTACCCTGCCTATGATTTTATCATTGAGATGACTGCCTTGTGATTCTCCGTCCTTTGTAGATACGTAGGAACCCTCTATTAAATTTTCAACGTCTCCCTTTAACTGATGTCAAAGTATTAAGAGGTTTCGACATAGCATAACTTCACGCCTGCATTTCCCCATGGTATAGGCAGAGGTGTACCTATAGTACACCCACATTTCGCCAGTTATGTTTAAGTCCCATGTGGGGACGAGCCTATTGCCAACAACCGGACGAATCCAGACTCCGGGGTGCTGACTGATTATAATTTACTAGCTACGCCCCTCGGTTTTACCCGCTTAAGTCTCGATCCCATGGGAATACCGGGATAAAAAGTATTCTATGTCCTAATCCAGGTCATGGTCTACCCATGTGCCAAATTTCATCCAAATCTGTTAAGCCGGTTTAGCGTGACAGCGTTACAAACAAACTCACTCTCGCATAAGGAAAATCCTATGGTCAAAAAATAAAAATAAAATCTTATGATGGGTTAAGAAGGTCTAATACCTAAAAACTTTATGTAGTGTAAATCAAGTCATATTTTAACAATAATAGGCAAAGGGCAGTGACAGCCTAGTGGTGAAGCGTCGGACTGCCAAGTCATAGGTCTCGAGTTCGAACCCAAGCCACACATCTCTGACTTTTCGGATTTTGATTGTATAATTATCACTTGCTTCAAAAACGGTGAAGAAAAACATCGTGAGGAAACCGGCATGCCTGAGAGGTATTTCTCGATGGCATGTGAAGCCAAGTCAGAGGCCCATGGACAGCTTTAAAACTCAGTCACCAGGTTAGTCACCAACCACACGAAAAGAAGAATAATAAGCAAACATGAAATGCCAGCGAAAATTAATCCAATAATTCTTTCCGACTTTTACATGTGAAACATTAGGTAGGTACTCTCAGATGAAACACAGCCAGGGTCAAAAAAGTCATAAAGGTCATGACTTATTTGTCTTACTCTTTCAAAGTTTTATTTAAATCATAATGAAAAAGGCACACACACACTTACACGTACTTATAAAACTTATATCGTACTTATTAAAATGAAAATCAGTTACTAAGCAGTGAATTTTCCATTTTCATTGGGTACGTGGTGCTTAGCAGTGGCTAAGTATGTCTGACACGATTTCTTTCGAGTGTTCTTCAGACATGGCAATTAGTAGTCAACGTTTTGTGTAACTGCACATTTTTGAAACGAATAAGCATGTGAAAACCCACAGAAAACACTTTAAAAAAAATTACAGTATTTATTAAAAAACGTTTGGGATTTTCCTTTGTGCCAAGATGTTCTGGCAAGTACCTAATTTGTTTTTTTATTAAACACACGACCTTTATGAAGGCATTAGGCACCAACAACCTTCTATGTACCAACACCTACATTATAACAGTACAAATCAGTACAATAGAGGCTTATTAAGCCAACATTATCAAAACACTCCGTTTCCAACATATTAAGCCGCGTATTCCTCCACATATATGAAAGGCTCGCTCCCCCTTTCCCCCCATTCCCCCATACTCTTATTTCGTTCATAAAGCCCCCTTATCTACAATTTCGAGCCCATTTCATTTGAATGTTACGTCTGTATCTTCTAATGTTCCAATGCATATATCGTTAGGGGAATGTTTTTTAAGAACACCATGGAAATGATAAGAGGTTTACTCAGTGGTTCTGTACTTTATTATGTAGGTAAATATAGCTATCGTTAGTTTTTAGCTTTTGAATGTCAACTCGCGAGGTTGTCGGCTGTTTAACAGGGCTATCCTGTGGATGCCTTAATAAATTAAGGCCTCCATCAAGGGCATGCAACATCTAAACAATGCGACACGCTTAGTACCTATCATTATGACATTTGCTGTAATATGACGTATGTCAGGCCAAAAATCAAATTCTCCAGCCAGGGCATACAACATCTAAATAATGCAACTACACGCTAAGTACCTATCATTATGACATTTGCTGCAATAATAACAGGCAACTAAAAGACAAGCAATCCTAACAAAAGTTTTATGTATCCATTCCCCAAGGAACCTCCTAATTCTGACTGAATCCTCAATACAAAAAGATCTTAACTGTGCAATCTACTTCTTCCGCATTCCCGATCTTAAGGCTATCTAATTAAGGGTGTATTTACTTTCACGCCCTACCCTTCCTATGTGTTAGCGGCCTAATGAACGCGAGGCGTCGATGAGCTGTTGTTTCCTCTGTAATTAAACAGTTCTGCGCATGCGTTAACCACGCCCAGCCGCGCAGCCTCCGACCACCCCCCTTCCCCCCTCTCTTACCCCCGGTCTTTAATTACTGCCAAGACATTACCCCTTAATGCTTTTATATAACATCTAAGTTGATTTTGTAGAGGGTACAATGATAAGGTTTTATCTTGCTGGGTTTGTGGTACAGTTTATGTAGCTAATTCGTATTTTTTGTGATTTGGGTAATCTTGGGAGAGGTTCAAAGGTAGCTTGGAGATTGCCAAAGAAATTGCTAAGTAATCCTTTTAGCTTTGTCCAAAATATAGTCCAATTGTATGTGGCACGTTTTAAACCACTTGTAGCATTGCTTTAAGTATAGAAATTGGAGGAAAAGCCACAAAGATCATGTGTTTTCTCCTTCTTTTCACACCATGTTGCATTTTTGACAGTTCTCTGTCATGGTTATCGTATTGTATGGCTCTGCTGAATCTGTATTCTGTTTGTGACAGCCTCTAGGTAGAAAGTCAAACTCAAACTCAAATAATTTATTTTAAATAAACCAATTACAGGTACTTTTGAATTACCAGTTCGGTCAGTCAGAAAGATAAAGCTTGGTGCCCATTCCAAATCGTAGTAGGTCCCTAGGGAACAAGGACGGGCAAGAAACTCCACGGACACTTTGTTAAATCAAAATATTAGTACAAAATATTGGTGACATCATTCATGTTGAAATTATAAATGTGAGAACAATGTAGAAAAACGTGCACGTTGAAAGCGTCCGTAATAAAAATATAAAACAAAACAATTCAAAAATTAAAATAAGACATGGCAGCTAAGAGATGACCAGTCCCTACTGACGGCGCCCGTTCACGAACATGACACATGGATCAGCACCATTCAGCTCAACCATTTTGAAATGATTAGATACCTTCTAATAATGGAATAATTGAGGGAATCATTCCAGTGATCTTAAAGGCCAAGCAGAGTCATGGAAATTTATTGTATTCTTCAAGTAGTCTTTATTCATCAGTCCACACAGCTTGTAGTAAAAAAACAACCATTTCTAATCCATTAAAAAATGACAAATTCCAAGATGGCGGCAGTATATAAAACGCAAATGTTCTCATTTGTAACACAGGATGTTCCTATTCGGCTCACGTTCACCACCTCTCTCATTTTTCACTACATTGGTTTCACGTGTGAATTATTGTTTTTTACCGCACCCTGTTTGTTTATTGCGCTCCTTTTTTGGGGGAAATTAGAAGAATTTTTTTGTTTGAGTGTAGAATTTTCCGAAGATGACTAAAAAAATCTGTAAAGCTCGATTTCGACGATTACGACCGATTACCATGAATAATATTGTTAAAGCCTCGCCTCTCATGGAAGAGGTTGTGACCAGCCATGCTATTCTGTAAACATCTCACCGTGAAAACTTGGGTGAAGTGAGCTGTCAATAGTGTCAATCCCTGTGGAATGACAGCTCACTCCACGCTCACTTCACCTAAGTTTTCACGGTGAGATGGTTACAGAATAGCACTGCAGGATTACCTTCTATACCAGAAAAGTGATAATTTACAGCAGGTCTGTAGGTCAAAACGTGAAGGAAAACATCGTGAGGAAACCGGCATGTCCTAGAACCAAAGTCAAAGACATGTGACATCCACCAACCCGCACTGGGCCCGCGTGGTAGATTACGGCCCACTCCCTCTCACAGAGAGCAGACCTGTGTCCCAGCAGTGGGAACATTATAGGATGATTTTTCCTAGGTATGCTGTAGTTATGTTTTAATGATGAACATTGAAGTATCGATCCGAACGAGACCAATTCTGTAAACAAAAAAATTGTTACACAGTCTAGAAGCAGAAAATTAATGTTCCGTCTGGCATGGCTCATTTATGAATTTCTTTTTTTAATCTCCTGGCTGTTATAATTACATAAATTCTTAAAAACGTAAAGACGTAGGTATAATACTTATCTTAGTACTTAGGTATTCCTCTGCTACAGATTGAGTGTGTAGTTTATGAAGCTATCTTTCGAAAAAGTAAATAATCGTAGTAAATATTCAAACATTTGAACCATGCATAAATAATAATGTAAACATAAACACCGAACGCCAAACGTATTACGATCGACAAAGAGCTACGAAGCAATACTGTCCAAACTCAATCTAAATTTCATTTTACGCCTCAAGTATCACGTACGAGCATATAGAATAGACTCCATCGTCCTTCGTAACTCGTAAGAACGTCCGCTGTCAAATTTTAATTTCTCCCTCAAATATTTACCGAAGGAAAAAGGATTCCCCGGCGGCCCGCGCTCTAATAAGTTTTCCATAAGAGAGGAGGTAGGGGGAGAGTGGGGTACGAAGGCTCTTATTGTGTTTGTAGAAGCTGGCGCATCCGGGCGCATACCTAACAAGATGGATATGTACTCGGGCCCACCCTACCCCTTTCGGACCGCCCCCTATGTAGATACGACAGCTCTCGCGTTGCACCGAAATTGCATTTTCGAATACTAATTCCTTTTCGTTTCCAACCTTTTAGGAATAGTACTTATTTAAGTGGATGTTGAAATGGCGGAGTTTAAGCTGTTTATTTTCGATTGCGTTTTCTCTAGCGTGTTTGGAATTCATGGTTTTCATATGAAATACTAGAAAGTATTATAATATGTTATTATTGTTTTGTTAGTGAGGTATTTACATCTGAACTTAAATTGGACATAATTTTGCTATATACACGAAAGGCCATGTGATTGCTTCTTTGATTCTCATTTGCCGAACCCAAGCCAAAAATTACTTCAGTGTCTATCAAAACAGGGCAACCTAAAGTGGGCCAATGAATAGAAATCGTTTATTTATACACGGAACATTTACAACAGTCTCAAGCGATACCAGCACATCTCATATTCATGATTATTAAATCACTATCTGCTACATTACTTCAATCATAAACCACCGAATGTTCTAGCTAAAAGCAGAATCACTTCAGTATACGACTGTACCGATCTGACTCATACAGGCGAAGTATTGAGATCTCTCACGAACTGTACTTAGTATAATTGATAAGAAAAGTCAAAGCAAAAAAAGATTCCTGAAAGATTAAGACCCTATTCTGAAGCAAGCATTCTCGAATCATAACCGACAGATTTTATACAAATCCCTACTCAAATCTAGTCCTAAATCGAGATTCCATTTCATCTTTCGAGAATACGGCTGTGTTCTATTTTTAAAACACTTTCTATAAAAATAAATGTATCACGGTTTTCGTCAAATCGAATGAGTTATTTATAGGAAGCTTTTGTCACGTGTGAACAACAAAAATCACTTTCATAAAACGTATTTTTGAAAAACAAGTTGTTTCCTTGAAATATTCAGCACATCGTAGGTATGTAGGTACTTATACAGACCTTGCACGTGTAGAACGTCCCCTTCCTTCAGAATATTATTAAAATATATAATATAATTTCAAAGTGAAGTACAGTACGTTGGAACGTAATATACATACATCAATACGGGAGCTGAGATATGTCATGCATAACGCTTCCCCTCTTTGAGAGAGGAAGTACAATAATCTGAGAATGGAGGCTGGTTGGGCCACCTGCGATTCGGCTTGAGTTGTCGACACATCTTGCAATGCAATGATCAATACTTCGTGATTTTTAAGAGACTTTTTCTAAACTAATATTTAAAGAGAAAATATTTGTTTTTTTTTGTTTATATGTTTGTTTATTACGCTTTCACGCCAAAACGGCTGAATGGATTTGGATTAAATTTGGAACATGGATAGACCATGACCTGAGTTAGAACAAAAGATACTTATCGATACCGATACTTCCACGGGATCGAGACTTATGTGGGTGAAACTGCGGGTCGCAGCCAGTACCTTAAAAACTTAATTATGTAGGTATTTCAAACAAAATAGTTGGTATTACTAGTGGTATACATCGGTTACAGGTTTATATACGACGATTTCTTCATCTATTGGGCTTTTTTTTCATGATATTCCACAATGATATATTCATTGTCATTGATAAAAATTGCTGTCATACCATAAACTTCACCTCTATGTTTCGGCTCACCAACAGGAGTCAATTGATACTGCCTGCCTAGCCGTTTCCCAACTATATTGGGGTCGGCTTCCAGTCTAACCGGATGCAGCGGAATACCAGCATTTTACATGGAGCGACTGCCTATCTGACCCGCACAAACCAGTTACTGGGTAACACGATACCCCTTGGTAAGACTGGTTGTCAGACTTTCGGGCTTCTGACGACCCGTAATGACTGTCAAAGATCCACGAATGACAGCCAGGACCAACGGCTTAGCGTGCTTTCCGAGGCACGGAGTCAATTAATACTATTTCAATTAATCTTTCGAGACTAAATTGATTGGCTTCTACTATAGTAATAGACTATCACACGCACAATGGTCCACTGAAGGACTAAATGCGGAAACCAAACCCGATAACATAACATAGACTATCATAGTAGCCAATCAAGTTTTCCTTGACATGGAGTTTTGAACTGTCATCACTTTTCATCTCGCACCTAAAGCTACGATTCCCTAGAAGAGCGGTGGCCGCCACATAGCGTCCGCAATTTATCAGCGAATGACGTCACTGAAACGACACACTTATTTTTGACAGTATGTTGGTGTGTTTTCCTAGAGACCGATTTTTGACACTTTTAAGGCGAAAGCAACAAGGTATCCCGAGAAATTCAAATTTTCTTACGCTTTTTGTAATTTGCAGGTCAGTATCATGTTCTATGTTGATCTAATTATGATTCGCGGCCGTATCAAATGTTTAATTATAGAATTATAATCATAAAAATTATCAATACAACTCTCTAAGTTCATGTAACCCCATTAAATGACTATTTCATGAAATCATGACATTTGACAATTATGCTAACTTATGGAGTTGTATTGCTGATTGTAATGATTATAATTATGTAAAGCCATATTTGTTACGGTCGCGAATCATATTTTAATCAACATACAACCTGACACTGACCTGCAAAATGGAAAATTTTAATATCGCGGGCTACCATAGCGCATCCCCCTTAGGTCAAACCCCGCTGTCATCATTCTCATGACAGCTGTCACTGCGGCCGTTATGTAGCGGCCACTGTAAACGAAACGTAACTTAAGTCCTCGAAGTTACAATCCGTCAAATGAGACATTACCAACCTTAACAGTGATTCACATTACCGAACTTTCTAGAATCTTTACCAGTTACCGTTGGAATTGAAAGCTCTAGATTTAAAACGCAAATTTGTCGAATACGTTGGAAAGAACGAGTTATTTACATTTCCACGTCAACATGGCTGCCCGTTACGTTTTCCTTCCTACGTCACTGTGAACGTGCTTAGAAGGTCGACGCTAGCGCACCCATGAAATAAGCGGAGATAAATATTTACCATAAATATTAGTATAAGTTGCTGGTAGCTATTTCCCGCGACTACGTGTGCACACAACCTTCAATCCCTCGTTTCAGAAATTCGAAATTTGAAATATGCTGTCAAAGACCACCTCTACGTTCTAAAATTCAAATTCAAATAAGCAATGTAACATTGTGACTTCCAAATTAATGTTGTTACTACCTTCCGTACTTTGGAGGCTGTGCGTTGTCTGACAGTCAATTAAGAACCCTATTCCTTATGAATAGTAAACAGATTTAGGCTGAACATCGTCTGAGTCCTTCCTCAGCCCAATCAGTGCAACTGTCAGTCACTTTCCACATATTGGCCTGTGCCAGTACATATTTACATGAAAAGCTAAAAAAAAGTTTACCTTGTCGCTTTATTATCATATTCGTTGCTTTACTGTATCATTTTGAGAGGCCTTTGCTCTGCAGTGACTGATATTATTAAGTTCCTTTAGGTATGTAGGGTTACGAAACATTAAATTTCTTTCCTAAGGTAATGGGACAAATATGTAGGTTTAGAAAATATGTTATAATACATACACAATCTTAGATCTAATATACAACTAACACTAAAATATATAGATTATAAACAAGTATAAAGAGGAAAACATAAAATAAAGGTAGAGCTCATTGGGCATCAAAAAATTCGTTGGCATCGCTGTCAGTGGGAAAGGTGCCCAAATCTGTTTATTTTTTTTACTACAAAGTAGTATTTATTAATTACTAGCAATCCCGCCCCTGCTTCGCAAATTTTTTACGATTTGAACAAAACATCGAGATTTCTTAATTATATATAAGTTTAATATGAATGTATTATAGGACATAAACCTCTCTTAAATAAAATACATTCTCTAAATTGTGTTGAAAACCTCATCAAAATCCGTTGCGTATTTTAGAAGAACAACGCGGATACACGACACACGCGAAAAGCGACTTTGTTTTATAACATGTAGGTATAGATTTAAATAGTATGTACATAAATAACAACTTACACCTAATTAAGAAATAAAAATAACAATACGAATATAATAATATCTTAACTTAAATAAGTGTAGGTACCTACGTAAGTAGGTAGTTGTGGTGTATTCTGAATCAAGAATAAACTACTTTAAGTATATTTACCTGTGTTTATTATTTAATACAATAAATTCAAGGAAATTCAATAAGTCACTTATTTATTGATCTGTTAAATACCCATTATCGTGTCTATCAAGTTAACACGACCGTATTATATATTATAGAAGGTAATTTTATATACTTAGGTATTGCAAATTACACACAAGGTTCTATGAAAAAATTGCCCTCTAAGTACTGTAGACTAGCCTAGTTTTAGAACATCGTAATAATCTACAGGAGGTCAGAAAGCACTCATTTCATACAAAATACTTATATTCAGTCACATTCCGTTGTACTGAAAGTTGCCAGCAAGAAAGATGAAAAAAAATGCGCATAAAAAACAATCGCCAGCGCAGACGTTATTCCTGCCGGGGTTGCGGGTTTGTCTGAAAGGGATATCGCGACCTCGGCACACAGGCAACGGAAGGAACACGGGTGGGTTTTAGTCAGTAAAAGTCTGACACGCCCTCCCGCTCCACCCAGAGCGGGAGAAGTTATTTGTTTAATTTCCCATCCAAAAAAAAAAAAAAAAAAAAGCGCAGACGTTATTAACAATCTAATTTTAAATAAATATTTTGCAATTAAGTCGCTTCGCTTAACCAAATCGCTGTTTTTCTGACGTCAAAGGTACATCGCCCTCCCTTCATAAACAGTAGGTACTTTAAATGATTCTGTTTGCGTAGTTGAATACCAACGTAGGTAAGTTGTCAAGACCACGGATATTATCAGATGCTGCTGCGTCACAAATTGTCTTATTGTTATGTTTTAGACCTCGCTAAGTAAATGCGCAGTATTTTACCTAGACTGGATCGTTTTTCAAGATCTCATTAGATGATAAAAGTGGATCTAGTTATTGACAAGTAAAAGCTTCGTCAAATATTCGGAAAGTTTGCATCTTTGTTTACGATAGCGCACGCGTAAACCTTACAGCAGATTGAGCGTCTCCTCGTAAATACGAACATGTCTTAATACCCGCAATCTACTCAAACTGAAATCGTATATTTACACTATCATTTCTCGAGCTCTGAAAGAAGTAAAAGCCAATACAAATACTCGTAAAATACTCTTCGAGCGCCAGATTGAAACGAGGCGCATCCACTCACGTTCCCGAGCCCTTGTCGCCACCAAATCGGTCCAATATAGCTTTTTCCCGTCGATTATTTCAACCAGCCTTTAATGTTTTTATTTGACGCCTTCGGGTATTGAGTCGGTGTCGGCTTTCGTCACTCGGTCTAATTTATTGCAGGTCGGAGCGTTCGCGCGACGTGTTTTTGGCGCGGTAAAAACGCGCGCGTCGTGCGAACACCGCGCGTACCGCCCGCGCGTTTTTGTCCGCGTATCGCTTTAATTACGGCGTTCGGGACGCGTCGTGTAGATCGGCCATTGTCGTGCTTCTTTGCGTTCCATTTCAGATACAGCCGTTTATTATAGTTTATGGTAGTTAGGCTTATGTAAATGCAACATTTTGCAAATTACCCAGATGCATGAGAAGGCACTGATCTTATTTTTAAAACATCAAAATGTCGTAGTTACCTCTGTTTATGTTTCGAGTCTTTTCATAACGTTAATCTCTACAAAGAAAAGAAAATCAAACAATCTAGCGGGGCATATATCGTAAAATTAGATTTCGCCGCTTGTCTCAGGTCATAAAGCGTGTGGACACCGACATGTCCTGAAAATTATCCGAGCGAAGCCTCCCCGCTGACCGGGGACTTGAGAAAACATACATTTTTAACGTACCCCAGTCTCCCCGCCACCCGAGGGTGAGACGGGGGAAAATTACAAAAGAAAACAGCCTTAATTTCCAATGTCATCTCCGTTCCACCTAATCCTCTTATCGTTTTATATTTTGGCCTTTGAATTTTCATTTATTTTTGTTTGTTTAAGGAAAAGGTCCGCCGCGGCTTGTTTAGTCTTGAGACATTTTATTGATTCGTATGATTAGGTGAACGGTATTTCCTAGAAAACCCATTTATTATTATATCACATTTTTTATCTGCGCTTATTGTTGTAGAATTTAACCGTTACATTTAAATTAAAACCAATAAAAACAACAGCATTCAATTTTCAAAAAAACTATTCTAAATATAAAATTGCAAATGTGTGCGTCCAAACTCTTACACTACCAACGTAACAAAGTACAAAATGGAACACACAGAGACAAAATGCTGATACTTACACATTCCGGATCCGGTTGGGGATTGTTTTACTCTCTTATTGGTGGATGCAGATTGGAACAGACAATAGTACGTCAGTGGTGGATGTCGCATTAATCAGTTGTAGTGCAACCATAATTCAATCAGTGGTAGGCACCGGCCGCGGTCACCGCTTGTTTTATGCATGTGAGGAATGACCAATGTGTCAGATGTGAGAATGCTTGGATGAGCCGGACACCGAGTAGACTTGTGTCGTGGGTACAGGCACATAGAAGTGAAAATTCGAACTAGATCAGATCTGACAGGAAGTTAGACCCGATTAATTTAAATTGCCCGTCATATTATATACGGATACCTATTGATGGATATCCTTGTAATAAACGTTTGATTCATTCATTCATGAAAATGTTTTATTCAAATAAATGCCTCATATCCTTAACTATTTTGTAACTTACTACTTATCAGTTGCTCTAGATAGCTAGACCTATCTATATTCAAGAAAATCTCCGCCTCAAATCCATTGGAAGCGTCCAGTATTTCCATCCCCGCTCGCTGAACATAGTTTATGTACATTCCTATTCCTAGTTAAGCTCTCAACACGAGTACCACATCCATCTGGAGGGTCATTTGTCCGGCATCGGCGACCGGGAGCGAGACTCTTTCATATTTTACATAGAATGCGGTGCACTGTCAATGCGTCCGTACGCTCAGTCTCAATCACTCAGCCAGCTATATCGATCGAGCATTTGCAAATTAAACCCACGATAATATCGCTGCCATTGTGTAAGATCCTTAATAGCCATAGAAAAGTCATATTCGTAAATCTCAACGATTCTCTATTTACTTTTTATTGAAAAACTCTTTGAAATGTAATAACTTTTGTTATACTGTTTTCGTTATCATTAGCTCGCAATTTTACATCTTTGTGGTCGAGTTTTAAAATTCGAAACTCAATTTTCTTTTTATGATGAGTTATGGTATTTTTTGTGAAGAAATTTGAATAACAGATTCGAAATTCAAAACACAAATAAACGAAAATTAGTAATTTATTGTCATAGAGCCAGTTTCTGGGAACATTAGACGCCATTAATTGGACTAAACCAATAAAGACGACATCCCTGGACACGTGTAGGGACTTTTTAGTTATAAAAAAAAAGAAATTGTGTCTTCGGGAACGTATTCTAAATATTTCTCGGGGCGACCGAGAGGCTTCGATATTTAATTGTTGTTTTTTGTTCGAATTCCCGTTTTTTTTGTGATTGAATCAACATGCTGCTGTCATTGTATAAGCTCAGGTTTTGATCACGGCTTTTTCTGAGTTCGTTCAATTGTTTGTGTGTTTTAAAGAACCGAGACGGGGTAGTTTTTTTTCGTCGGTATGGTAATGTGAGGCTCTTAATCAATCTGATGAATTTCAAATCAGACGTTACTGTGTATATTAAAATTGTTATAAAGTTTAAAGAAGGCTCTGTGTATTATATTCGTGAGTAAATGTATTCCGAGAAAAACAAAGTAAGCTTATTGACTGGCGGGTAAAATAATGAATAAAATATTCTTTGAATTACACAGCATAATTTTTACCTTGTAAAGATTTGCACATATTTGTAAAAAAAAAGTTTTTGTGTTTGCCACCTGTTTACCAACTTTACCAATGTACATTTGTAAGTACTACTTATACCTACATTAAAACCTCCATGTTTCAGACCTGCGCTTTAGACAGACTGCAAATTCAAAACTTTCTTTGTAACTTGTTCAATGTCATTTGCCTAATTTGCTTGTGGAGGGAAGGAAGACACCGTGATCTTTGTGGTCTAAGCCCTGAAATTACAATAGCTAGTATAGGAACGTATGCGTCCCCATTTCCTCCCAGAGAAATATACTTCTTGGTTACAATAAAACACAGAATTCCTGACACTGAATTTAATAATACACTTTCGTAAAGGTTTCACACGTGTACATGTAGACAATAATAATTATCAGTCTCGTAAATACGTTCAGACGCTACACAAATCTTTTTCCTAGGTGTCATTTCGACAGTCGGAAGTTAGCAGTTATACATATATTTACTACTGATAGTATTAACAGCAAATCAATGCACTAACAGTTCGGCAATCTGACATTCGGGTTCGTTCTCGTACCGATGCTAACACTAGTTCCCACCACCACTCAATTCCGACAGACGCGGCGCTAGTGTCTATGTCATTTGCATATTGCATTTAAAAAAGTAGTTCCACAATTTTCCGCCGAATTCAGTGGGGGCGCGGACTCTAGGTATTGAGTTTTCATAATTTAGCTTGAGATTTCCAAACATGTTACTGACTTTGAGGGTAGAATATCTAAAAAGATCAGTCTTAACGATACTATTAGTAAGCAATACTACTCGTTAGTCAACTGACTTTGGGTGTTCCTGAAGACTTAATCAAATCACAGTTAATATCAAATTGATCCACATTACTATCACAAACCACTAACGCCCTCACACCTGACTTATATTCCATAATATTGATTGATAGCAGAGCATGTCCCTGACCGTAGACTGCTGCAAATACTTTCTATAATGTCATGCCAATCGGGAATCGAAGAGACTTACCGCCAGTCATCCGCGAAGCATTTATCAAAGGCTGCACCCTAATGTGTGAGCTATTCATAATGTTTCATTAAGTGTTAATGCGTCTATGATACCCGATCAAAAGGTTCCTACCATTATCTTTATATTAACTTTATTATGCTTTTGCGCACATTTAAATCAGGTTCCAATTTGCAAGGCAAAAATTCTGATGGTCATTCCAGAATTGTCATAAGTTATGCCAGTGTCTGTCCAATGAAATCTTTGGCCCTGAATTTCATCCCAGTTTTGCCCCTTATTGCGTAGGTAAATTTCAACAAATAACTCGCTCATGAATTATATAAATTCTATATTATTTTTATCATTTTACATTTAAAACATCAACACTTGTAAATATTTGTGCTTGACATTCTGCGTCCAGTTTTACGCGCGGAACAGAACATCAATCTATAGATTAGAATCAATCTGGTTCGTTCAATTTTATGATCAGTAGCTTCTTAGGCTAAATCACAAGCGCTCGCTGAAAGGAACATCAAAATGGACTATTACTTTATTTTTAATTTCGATACAGACAGAATGAAAACATTATGATTTTGCGCGTGCCCACATCTGGGGCAATTTGGGAGAGTAATCGAACCGACCGAACAGAACAAAAACATAAAGCATTTTACGATCGCCCCTGTTGATTTATTTCTCATTCATAATTTGATGTTTCGGAACATCAGAGGATTTAATAACGCCAGATAGTCATCGCTTAAACCGATGTAAAACTGCTCGCGTCTTGTGTAACAATCGTAAAATACACATTAAGACGCATTAAGAGAACGGCGGTATAGATTCAGACAGCTAAAGTCTCCCACCCCTTAATCTTCAGTTATTTTAAAACGCCAAAGATCCACCAACTTTATTGACCAAAGTCATAACTGCTTTTATTGCTATAAATCGTTATTACGCTAATATTATTTTATTATGGCTATTTTAAAGTTGCTTCTTAGCCTAAATAAATCGTGAGATGTTGCTATCTTATCAGAGGTTCAGATGAAATTCTTCAGCGATTGATAACGTATCATCGGAGTGGTATCTACAGATATCGTCCAGACGATAGGTGCTTGTTTTTTTTCACGATGCTTTACTTAGATGTCAATGCTCTCTTTGTAAACGTTGGACCGGTGAAAGCACTGCAGTCGAGTGTGAGTGACGTTTCCTCAAACAAACCTCCACGGCCGGCCGTCGTCGAGTGTCAACAATGTACTACGGCTAGTAACGTAAACACTTAATTAGCATCATAAAGTACCAAGACTGTGCAATCTCCCAACACTTATCAAACGTCCATAATAATTTGAGACGCGTTGTTATGGCGAGGTGCAAAAGTGGCTGACCTGACATCACGCCTGTGACCCTCGGCGGTCGGATCTCTCGCTCGCGCGCGGTCCTCGCTCTCTCTTGCACATCACGCCCCCACTTTTCCTAATCATCTTCTTAAAGTCACATGTTTTGGTCACGTCTTAAAATTAATGAACTCTAAATCTCTTGTGGTAAATACGATTTTGGATCGATGCGTATCGTCGTGTGCCGAACGTCGAGGAGTCTCGGTGCATCACCGTCGTCTATTGTCATGTCGTCTGCTCTTGCTTTATAAACAATCTCTTTTATTTTCACCTAGGAGTTTAATCGGCGCGCGCTTGTGGAATTTCTGTTCCTATTCTTCGGGTGGTCGTTACGGAGGTAACGAGAGCACAAAGGTTGTTTTGAGGTGCCACGTCGTGTCAGATGGCAACGGGCTTAACTTTCGGCGTGATTGGTTCTTTTGCTCATCTCGAGTTGTTATCGGTATCGAGTGACGCTCTTAGCGATTGTAATGTTATCATTCGCTTGATCACTGATCTCATCTGATAAGCATACCTGTTGCGTGTTCGATACAAAACTTACAAAGTCACACGATCGGTTTTAAACATGCTCAATTTAAATGAGACAAGAAAAAAACGAAGATCTTAATCAAATTGATCACCCGAACCTAATGATATCTGTAATGGAGCTATTTGAAATAAAAACTTCAGAACTTTAACATGGTCAAATGATAATAACCTACAATATTTAGATTGTTATCTGGGCTACTTATTTAATTAATGTCATATTCGAATAACGATCATAAGGCTGAAATGAATGGTCATTACGGCGTATACGAGCACTTTTTACAAGCAGCGTGCAATTTGTCATTTATTCCAGTCAAGTTTTTGTTGAAAATTATATCATGATTATTAATTGCGTCGCATCATGGTTCGAAAAGTCATTTCCTTCATCATGTTTGATAGAGTCCGATAGGAATGCGCTCATAATTTGTAATGAGCAAGGATCGTGAGATATTTCTCTACGCTTCGCCCCTTTAATAGGTTTGGCTCGTTACATGTTTCCCATGCTTTCTTTGCTCGTATCACTCGTTTTTCTTGTTGCTTTTAAATTGGGTGTGATTTAAGTTCATAGCTACTATGTAATAGCAGTCCGCAGTTAAGTATCAGTGATATGCGTCCGCTAACAAGCTAAATGACACAAGCTATCAGCTCCAATGTCAAATGTAATAAAGACTGCTTGGTCTACACGACGTTATTACTTTTACTGCATTGATATTTGCAAAGGGAAAAAGCTCTCTTGATATTCCATCTTTATATGTAGCTTTAATAAGTTTGAAACTTTCGAACGATTAAATCAGATTGTTCGAGTGTAAAGGCGCAACGCGACGTTGCTACGCAATTCTGGTAGAAAAATTTACTCAATACTCAATTCTTTATTGCATTCCATATGTGTTACATAGATGGTATACCAAAGTAAAAGGAAGATATATATACAGCAAATATATATATATATATATATATATATATATATATATATATATATATATATATATATATATATATATATATTTCCATGAAGTTCTCATAGAATTTGTTCTACTAGAGTCGTGTCGCGCCCGTCTGCCGAAGCGTTAAAGCTCTAACAGACAAACATTCATTATAGGTACTTAAGTGCAAAAAACCCAGTAGTCATTTATAGTACTATCTATGATCAGCGAGGTTGATGAAATAAAAAATCCAATCATACAATTGAATAGCGTCTTTACGCCAATCAATGCGATTCACGGTATTTCCGTTTGGACAGCGTGGTTAGTAAGTATTGGAGTGTTGGTCCATGGTAATCACTTGGACTTCGGTTCGGATACACCTAATCCGCCATCGACCGAATTCAGCCGATCGAACCTACCATGTTTGTAAAAAGTGAGTGCGCAGGCACACCTAGTTATCGTACGAAGTCGGAGTAGAGTATTCGCACATTACGCACTCACATTCTTTGACATGATTAGGTATGTTTGGTTCGACGGATTTGGTGTAACGTCTCGCGTTAAGGCCCGTGCAGACCAGCGCGACGCGACGGCGCGACGCGACTCAAACAATACGATTTCTAAGAAAACTTCTCGGTATTACAATAACCGGTGTCGCGTCGCGCTAGTCTGCACGAAGCTTCATACAAACACCGAAGTAGTAATGGTGGTATTCGTAGATCAGATATATTATGTTATATGTTTGGTTGACCGTACTGTGAGGTCCATAATTAGCTCCCAATCAGTGCTATCGCCGTCTCGTGAAGAGATCTCAGCTCTGTGTCCGTAGACCATAAAAAATAAACGGACTCGACAGTTTTTTGTTCTTTATTCCTATTGTGCTTATCCTGAACTTCCAAGAACACAGTTCAGATTTTGAGCGTCTCAGATATGTTTTTTATGTTCAGAGCTGTTCACTTATTAGGCTGTGACACATTGTAAAAAATGTAATTCAAAAAACACTTCAATGCTAGACAATAAACGACTGTTCGTTCACTTTTAGCAAGTTAAGGAATGGGACCATTTTCTCCCCCAGTTTCCAACTCAATCGCATCATTATCGGAATTTTAACCCTAACCTTAAAACAAAGTGTAATTGCTAATTCCTCGCCATTTCGCAAAAAAGGCAACATTTAATCGGCGATCGAACTTCACAGCCCATTGAAACAGAGCTTTATCCGTGTCTTCGGCGCTCTCCATAGCAATTTTAAACGTTGCTGGGCCGTATTTAAACAGGCACGAAGCAGAAATTAAGTGCAATTAGACGAGGGAGACGGCGTGCGGGAATTTGTTGAAAAACGTCGGAATGCTCTCGCGACGCCCGCGACGTGTGGATCGGAACGCAGCGACTCCTGCGCATCCTCGCCCCCCACTCCACAACCCTCCATCCACCGCGTTTGTATTCCGTCGATAGCTCATTTTCACTTTTCTTTCCCTCTAAAAGTAAGACTCAATCCAAACTGGTATGCCGCAGGAATTTCCAAGCCCACTTCGAAGTTTATAGCTTAATAAAGTGGGGCTTCAACAATTACTTTAAATGGGCCTCTATCTATTTGTTTGGTACTTAATAGTTGGCTGTGATTTATTTTATGTGATTCTAATCTTACATTTCTGTTGCAGGTAAGTACGAGCTACTTCCACATTAAGTAAGTTTTCTACTCGAAGTGTATCTTGCATCTCACTACGTTTGGGGTGGTGTTGTCTTAAGCATCCTTTAACAACCATGTTGATAAATGAATGAATGAATGAATGAAATGCACCGACCCCAGCGTGGTTTAACCAGACTCGATAAATCGAATGAACCCCAAGATTTGCACTAGCCCATGAAGCCTCATGTTTCATGGGACTTCAAAGGCTATTGCATATCAAGGAGTAGACCGGGGGGCGCGGGTTAATGGTAGGGAAGACGTGCCCTTAGGATAAGGAAGGATTTTCGAGCCGTACCGGATATGCATCCTAGAGTAAGCAATGGAATAGTGGAGAGACGGGTTATTTTTATCTAAGGATGGGCATCTTTTTACGACGGCGCCGTTGGTTCAGGTGCATGTCCAGCTTCATCGATGCATCTGCTCTGTGCTGTTTCCAAGGTCTTTGTCTGAGGTTCTTGCTGCTGTTTCAGGTTTCTTGTAAATCTCGCTAACAGTCTTCTTAAACTTATCTCGGTCTTCAGTCGTGTCCATCCAAAAAATATTTCCGTGTCGAAGTAAGTCATGTGCTGTTCGAAGTTGGCATAACATGCGTAAATAAGTCGTCCGGCTTTCTTGGATTTGGTCTTGTTCTGCATGCTTCGGGTGTGGTTTGCGGCGCCTGTGCGAGTTGGCACATTCTTGCTGGTTTTGGTTACGGTTTTTCCGTCTAACATTATTTTCATATTTTTTCTTTCGGCTTGGTTTATTCCTAGCGTGATTAATCAAGTCTCATATGATAACTCTCTCCGCCAGGTTCGTTCAAGTCCAGCTTCACAAGTGAATCTGTTGGCGCTCCTCGTTGTTTAACTCCAGTTCTGACGCGGAACAACTTCGAGCTCGTCGTTGTTCACCTCAGGTTGCCGCGATTGTATTATAGTTCTAAATTATGCACACAAAAAATCCCGACCCGTGTCGCCCGAATGCTTGTTTTTATGTTCGTACTATCGCAGGCGCGGACATCTGTGGACACCGTAAGGACCATTCCTGCTTGCAGCGCTCGGCCGCTATTGTAACGCTTCCTACGATCACTAACCAATATCATCAGCTTTTTACTGAGGCTCTTGTTTTTGTAAATGAAACAATAAAAAGACCTTAAAAATCATCAGAGTTGGTGCGTTTTTCATTGAAAATAATTATCAATATCTTCGTCCTGTTGTCGTTCGAGCAGGGATGGGGTAAGGCCATAGATCTTTTTTTTATATTTATGAATACGTTTTCTATGCTATCAGAAAAGTATAAAAATAGCGTCTCGGGTTGAGTGGATTTCTCACATTAGCAGTTTTTGGGTGAGACCCGGAAAATTTCCACAAAACTTTAAAAAGCGTACAATGTCGATAACCACCCGTCATATTTGTTTTAAATTAACGAATATAACGAATATTCGAATATAACTATATAACCCCTTTTCAAAGTATGCACCTACTTAACCATCATAGGTACAGAACCTAGACATCAGTTTGGGTAAATAATAAATAAAAATAGTAAATGATAAAAGCAAATTATTATAGTATCAGAGTATAATATTTAACACAATCTACATTTACGCTTTCAATGTCAGATTATATAGCGCATTTTACTGAGATACCCCGTTATGGCATTCTATAATATACACAAATAGTGAGCATCATAAAAGTTAAATGACCAATTGCTATGCGCCCTAAGGGCCGGCGCGGTGGCGGCGTGGGCGCACATCTGGCGCGAAAGGGGCTGCAAATTGCAGATGTGGTCATCGGGTCCACGGAATTCCGTTTTCAAGTTGTTAGGTATACGCCCCCGTGTTCGTAAAAACACCACGCACCACTCAAAAAACAAGACACACCGCAAAATATTATTATAAGTATCACACATGCATTGTATCTAAAGTTTGGTACTAATGTACCAAACTTTTTAGCCCATAAAACCAATTAAACCCGTAGGGACAAAATAAACTATTGACTTAAAATTACGAAACTAAGGCGGTCTAGCAGAAGTTTTATTGGAAAATAGTTTTGTATGAAATCTAAAGCGATAATGTAGCGAGTTTGTTAGAATCATGTTTTATATAATTTATCTTGCCATTATATATGTATGCTCATAATATGATCTTATAACATTTGCTTAGAAACTTCGCCACTGAAAATACGCGGTCGCGTGTTTTCACTTAATCTATTAAATAAAATACCGATTTTGCAGAGGGAAGGTATGCCCTAAACTACATATATGGAAAGATTTCACCGGATTAGCTTGGGTTCCTTGTTTGCTCTGGAACGCTCGCCTGAGATCAGCAACGCACTTAGGTAGGCACTTATTAACACTCACGCACACTCACTCACGCTGTCACTTTAGCACAATTTTAATCTATTTATTTGGCGACTGCGATTTTTATTTAGTCGCAGCAGTATCAAAATAAAAATAAAAACACCAGTATCAACGCGCTGTTCAAATTCGCCGGCAAGCGACGCGATCTTGTCATAATGTCCTTTAACAACCATGTTGATAAAAAGGGGTTATTCCAAAATTACAGTATTTTGAACACGGTAGCATTTGCATCTCGAAAAACTGAGTAAATTTTTAAGCTATTCTCCTGCCATACATAATCTAATCTACTTCTAATTATAAAACTCAATTTTGTCCAACTCAGGTCAAACATTTGACGATCTTATCCAAACCTATCACCACTAAGAAACAAATGAAGCTATTACCTTCCATTACCCAAACTACCTCACACCTATACCTCTATCAGCTACAAAACCACACCCACATCGGTATCGCACGTACAACGCACACATGCGCTTGCGCATCCAGCAACATTATTGCGGGGGCTCAATCAACGCGTCCATTAGGTGCCGAACATCGCGCGCATTGTTCTGCCGCGCATGCGCGAGATTTAGGGCCTCTTCAAGGTATAACTGTTAATTATATAGCGCATATTCTGCGGTCGTCCGAGAGTACTTTGTCCGGGATTATTTATGAGGAAGCGGTGGTGTTTTCCATTGTATGAAGTATATGGATATGATATGGTCTGGTCTGTAGTGCTGTGCATATTTTGGAAAAGAAAATGTGTAGATATTCTGTATTAAAGACCGGTATCTGAAAGTAAAGCATTTTAGAAGATATCAATGGATTGCAGTTCTGTGGTCTAGTTTAGAAATTATATATGAAATAAGATCTGTCTGTTAAGAAATCCTTTATTTTGATTGATTCTCAATTTTGATTGACACTTTTATACAAACGTCCAGACGTTGTTTTAAGGTAATAAATTAAAGAAAAAAAAAAAACTATCAGGCGTTTTCACATATCGTTTTTCGACACACGTATTACCAATGGAAAAGCGCCCTGCAGACAGCATAAGAATTGTCATTATTTGGGGTATAATTCCAAAACGCTGCGCGTCAGACGATGAAAAACCGCACACGACTTTTACGGCGACAGGCAGGATTGTTTATGGTCCCACTGTCAGTCCGCCGATCGTTCGATTAACATTCAAAACCTGCAATTAGCTCGAACGCTTTCTTTGTCCGTATTTGACGCACTAAACCACCACTACGACTGGCCATAAATTACTTTTAAATATTCTCATCTATTAAAATGCTATAAATGAATTAATAACCTCAGTATCTCATCGCTCAAGCCATTCTAAATTCCATCAGTTTCTTATTTACTTGCATAGTTACGTGCCCTTTTAAATTTTTATTATAGATTATCCCGCAAACACTTTTGCATAAACTGACGATTACTTTTAATATCATCCGACTAGATGGAACTAAAATGGCAGCGCCACAGTCGAAGCGACCTATCACGACCAATTCGTACAACAATTAAGTGAACCTCTAGAGTGGACATAAAACAAACTGTCCGATAGGGACCAACAATGGCCCGGACGGACGCAGCCGCATAAAAACTCTTACGACATAAAATATTAATAGAAATGCACGTGTGTTCATTGTCAATAAATTACCGGAGTGACAGAGCAATAAAAAAGTATATTTCTTGTGGAGTGAATGGGAGGCTGCGAGGAGGCTTCGATGTGAGGTAGCCAATAAAAGTGGCTGGCGTTCGGTCGTAAACTTCCGTCGTAGACTGCGTGGCGAGACGCGGTGCAAGGCCGAGCGCCCGCCACCCAGCCCACCGACCACTTAGCACCACGTACACAACCTATTTAACTACCGAATTCACGCTTTACATTAAAACACGGCTCAAACAAACAGACAAATCACCCAACTCAACATCCATACGTCAGACTCCAGTCGTGTCGTTCATCAAAACCGTATTGAAATTCAAATCGGAATCAACCAGAAATAATATTTGTAATTCATTACTTACAGTCGACGATGATTTGCAATACCAAACTAGAAACGTGCGCATAGCACTGACTAATGCAACCTAATTTGATCCCTACAGTGATGCAGTAAGACGTATGAAAGTTGCATGAGACGTTCTGAACGTTTCCAGAGATATTTTCAAAAGTTCTAAAGCAAGTGCAAAGAAAGGTCAGAGGACTTAAATTAAATTAGATTATATAAATAATTGATAGAACACGACAGTGGATGGACGGCTTGACGTACGGCCGGGAGATATGATCGGTGACCCGCTGATACAACCTCACCTCCTAATCTTCACGATTCATCTTCTAATACCTCGTGTTGTTTCGTTATCGAACAAAAAACATGTAATGCTTTTAATTAGATTAAATTGATTTATTTTATATAGATCGGCTGATGAGATATAACTAGTGAAGGTAATTAAAGTCGGCAAATAATAAATGAACGTTGAGAATCGATAGTTTGTTGCTGTGATACATATTTTGAAGCTGTAGCTCAGTATGAAACTGAAGTAGAGAAAAGGGAATTCGATGCAGTTAGTGTGGTTTGCGATTGATTTATATAAGTTGTTGTAGGATGTAGGCCAACAGGAAAATACTTCAACAAATGCTATATGACAAAGTACCTACATCATCAGAAAAAATTCAAGCCAAAGATTGCTTATTAGATGTGTCTAATTAATTGGTTTCGGAGTTAACTGTTATCTCAGTTCATTGAATTGATCTCTTCTTATACAGAATTCGTTTAGTAAACGGTGTTCGAAGCTAAATACCAAAAGAATGCTTGTCAGTTTCATACAGTGTGCACTTAATAGATCTTTTGTTGAGGAAGGGGACAGCAAAAACTCATAGATTTAATTTCGCCTTACCCAAACTATAATTAACAATAATTTGTTAAACAAACCGTAACTAGCTGTTGGTAGCTTTGTAGATGCCGACAGAGCTTTTGATATTATGTTTCATTTGGACATTCGATTTGCTACCTTATTGCTGTACTAATTATTTTTTAATTCTAATAAAAAATATTTGAATTCCCTAAACACGACTAGGTCCTAATTTGCGAATTCAACGTTTTAGGCCTACTTCTAAAGATTATTAACAAAAAAAAAACAAGTCCAATGCATATTAATGCATTGGTAATTCTTCAACCGCTGAAACCTTTATTACCTTTGAAACTGAAACGAAACAATATTATAAAATTAAAATGTATAATTATGAAAAAGGCCAAAGTGGCGTATAATGAAAGGTCTAAGGCAGACCGCGTGACTGCAGAATATTTGCTTTTTTGCTAATTAGGACGCATACTTAAGCTGTCAGGAAAGTTTTTAATGAGCCCCGTATTAATTATGTGTGGAGGCTTTTAGAGCCACCGCGAAATTATTTCCGGGAAACCGATCTTTCTTTTGTTCGGGCATTTTTAAATTTATTTTTAAGTGTTATAAAAATACCGTTGGATTTATTTAAAGTGACTTTGCTAAAGCTTAATGTGATTACATACCTTTAATCCTTGAGCTAGAAAAGTATTTTATTATCTGATTATGTATAGCCGCTAAAAACTGAAAGCATTTTTGCTTTGTTACAATGTATATGGCTAGACAAAAACTAGGTGATGTTATAAAAAATATAAGTATATATCAGGCTGTATACACATTGGGAATTCAAGAATCTCATCAATACTTCAAAGGGCTTTGGTATTGTAAAGTAAAGTAAAGTAAAACGCAACAAAGCCCCCAAACCACCCAGCTTTTATTGACAAAATTTCTCATATATTTGACAAAACAATAAGACACGTCCGTCTACCCTCGATCGTGATCCATAAAGCGCGAACTTAGCTAATGAAAGATAAAAAAAAATAAGTACACCTGTACAAACATAATTTTACTACCAAATTTTAACAGCCTGTATATAAACAACCTTATGACTTATACGATAAAGTTGGATATCCAAATGTTTAAGTTTGAGGAATGTAAATGAATGTTGGTTTTTGTATCTACCTGCGCGCGCGCTTCGCAGCTTATTGTCTAGCTTGACTGAATGCAAACTGCACAGCCGGCAAATGCATCGATACAGGGTTGTCGATTAGCTTGATCATCGTGCTTTGATAGTTTTTGGTCATTCAGGCGAAACGTGTTTTCAACAAAAATCATGAATCATTTGTATGTATGGAATCTGGCATGATATATAATTTTAATTGTTTTGAATCTATATAGCTCGACCTAGGAAAATATAACTAACAAATCAATCGTTTATAAACTTCTGATCAACTTTCATTCCAAAAACTGCGGTGAAAGTTTCAAAGCTTTCAATTTGTTTCAAACCTAAAATATTCTTCGTCTCGTCACCCCTGTTGAAGTTCATACACCTTTAACAATAGATCTAATAATTATTATTTTTCATCTGCTACGTTTTTGTCACAGTTATCAATCAACGCAAGGGCCGGTTCTTCGTCTCTTTCTTTTTTATCATCTTCGTCATCTATCTATCCTTGTCTATCGCCATCCAATGTAATTATTATGAACACCTGGGCGCAAAAGAATGTCGCACAAAGAGACGAGTAATGACGATCCGAAACTTAGATCGGGAATATTTTGTTACCGAGAAAGCCTTTTGCTTCATTAATTATGAAACACAATACTCTTTACAATTTTCGTTAAAATTATGTTCGTTGAATGCTGTCATATTATTTGATAAATCGCCTTTCGACTTGGCCTTCTGTTTCATACAAAAAAACACTACCCGGAATTTACTTGTATGCTTGTTTTGGACATCGATAACTAGGCTAGACAAAACTTTGTTTCGTCTCGAGAGATTGTGTCGTGAAATATTAATTTATTGGCAAGAAATTTAATTTGAATTCTTTATAATATAAAGAAATACGTTCTACACTAAATCAAATCAAATCATTTATTTGCTTATAATGCAGGTATAGAGATAAGATGTAATATTTTATAAATGTCCTCGATACATTGTAAAATTTTCAAAGAATTCTTTGAAAATTTTACAATAAATGTAATTTGTATTTGGAATATTGTAATTGGAAAAGTGTTTCTACACTTTTCTAATTTATTTCGTAAAAAAAAAAAAAAAACTGTTGGTAAGTTAATGTACATATAAAAGAATCTAACACATATAACGCAACAATTGGTATAGATTAGAATAGAAATTGTCAAAATTATTATAAAAATAAAATAAACATTCACCTTTATTTACAAATTTCCCACAAACAGTAAAATTCACTTAAAATTCACCTACATTTCTTGGCTTTCTATATTATAGAACACATCAAAATTAAAATCAAGTCACAGATGAGTGAGCAACGGTAACATTACGCGGCATAAATGGTAGGTTCCAAAAAAATGTGTAATTGTAAGAATATTTGAAATCGTACTTTCAATCGAACACAACAAAAGTATGGAAACGTTGAAGGTAAAAAAACCCATAGTAATGATTCAAGTTAAGAAAAGAACTATCGTCACGTTTTAAATGGAGAGAAAACTGTAAATGATTTTAAATTAGAGACACAGATGACTGAAACTATTGACGGAAATAATGAGTATTTAGATCTAATCACACAAGCAATGACAATCTGCGTAGGAGCACCACAAAACCGTCCCTCACTTGACATTTACAACTTGGACGGGATAATAAACAACGATACATCCTGTGTTTTCTTTCATTCCGCGACCATCATGGAAATAACGACAGAATATTACAAATAAAATAAAGCACAAGCACGTTGTGAAACTGCTATATTCAAGTCAGAACAGCATCTTAAATCTATAGCAGATGTTAAGAAGACGGCTCGCACCTCGTGGTACGTCGTTAATGAAGAAATATTGCTGGCTTTTGATAAGTCGCGCGATAACTGCGCACCGCCCCGAGCGCACAACCGATTCGCAATATTAATTACACGCCCTGCTGTTAAACCTTGCTCTAGTGCACATTAAGCACACTACTATCTGATGCTGAGTAAAGTACCGGCAATTTCCGAAATTAAAACACCTAAGACTTGGAAAGAAAAGTGCCGAACTTCGCAGACCCCTAAAAAAATGATTAGCAAACAACGTCTCAGATAGCGTTATGTCTATCCTTCAATCCCAACTTTAAGATTAAAGCAAAAGAAAAATCTCAAGAAAATATTCAATCTTGTACCCCTAAAATAAAGCTTGTTTTTGAATAAACATCGACGTGATGAAATTTCGGCGTATTAAATTGAAACTATATCGACGGTCAGCAAATCCTGAATGTGTTTGTTTAGGGCGAGCCCACCCTAAAATATTTATTTTATCTCGGTTTGCCGAAGTCGCGTCAATAGTTTGTTCCCATTTTTACCCTGGTTTAAGAGATAGGATCGATATTCGGTTATAATTTATATGGTCGCTTATTGCCCGTTGTTTACACGTCCATTGGAGAAGATATGTAAAACTAACATCTTCTGAGCAAACGTTATCTAACTCAAATACCTTCGCGGAATTTGGTCATCCTGGAGGAAGTATTGATTTTTGAATCTATGAACTAATTCTGACATCCTGTTTGCTTTGTCTTAAACCAATGATGGGGCGTCCTCTACATACATCATATAGAAATATAGACAGTGTTACGGAAATACCACTTATTGAGATACGTGACAATATTGTATAAAATAATCTCCCACAGTTTCATCGTCTACTAAAATATTGTCGTTCGTAGTCCTATTCCTACCAACCTACCTACCTCATATCCTCACAATCAGGATTATCACAGCTAACAAAGCAAACTTTGTTTAAACACAATATCGTTCGCGATAGATTAAAACGACGAAGTTCTTAAGTTCTAGCCAAGACAACATTTTCGCGGAAACCAAACCGTAGAACCGTGTCATCTTCATCTCATGGAATGCTGTTGGGGTCTTTACATTGTTGACACAAGGGTCAAATTGGAACAGCCTTCTATTTTGAGAGGTTGACGTATTCGGCAAATTGTGTGCTACCTGAACTCATACGCATTGTCTACGTACAATTGTTGCTCTGGTCCCGTATCTCGAGGGACGTAATCCCTTAACAAACGGCACCTTTATTTTAAAACCGTGACGTAAATTCTTTGTTTTTTGGATTATTGTAAGATTTTTTCATCTAAATCGGTAAACAAAACAGCTTTTGTAGGCTTTGTGCGCTTTCCATTTGACCTGGAGTGGTTTATGGCTGCTGTAAATTATTTGTGGACTAAAAACAATAACTTCTATAGCTATTCTTTTAGGTCTAAGAAGCTTTTGTTGGGTGGCACGAGCCACTATTGACCTTTTAGTAATTTCTATGTGAATGACATTTTTTCAGCGTCTTAATTTAACCCTGTCTTTGTTTTAATTCATTTATCTTACCTGATGCCCTGAAGAATACTTTTTATTGAAGTATTTTGTATTACGTACTTAATCTTACTGTTTCCTTAACTATTATCAGTGTTGTTTCAACCCTTCCTGAGCATTACCTACTTTAGCTTAGCACAACAACTTTGTGTCTTCAACATCAAAATTACTTACCTGAATTTTTTTTGCAATTTTTTTGCGATCGCTATTAATTTACCCACTCATCAAGGGCGGCTTTTGTCACTGGCATCAAATTTACACATCGGTGCGCTTGCGCATCGCAGCTGCCGATTTTAACAAATAACGCCAACTGATAACCCTCTGTTTGAAGTAGGTGCACACATTTCGCATAACACTTATCTTGATTTCTTCATGTAAGTACAGAGCAAACGTCATTAAACCACGTTTTATTAACTCTTGTACAATGAATTTCGTTTTCTCTATTCCAATGGAGTTACTTGTTGCAATCGTTGATTAAAATGATACCAGGTAGAGCTTCGGAAATATGCAAACCTGCGCAATACATGAAATAACTGCGTTTTCTAAACCTATGGCATTAATCTTACCTGCTTCGTCTGTCACGCCTACACAACCATCGTTTTAGAAATAATTAATGGAGAAACTTTACTCTATACCTACAAGTTTTTATATGCAAAAAAAATATTGGTATCGTCCATTGATACGGAGCTTTGTCCGTGCCCACCCCACATCGCCCCACCTGTAGTGAATGGCCGAAGCGTTACAATGAAAAATATATATTTTTTTACGCTCCTTTTGTCGGTGGCAACACTATATTTCACGTGGAACAATTATCATTGTCTTTGGCACCTCAGAGCAATGTGGTTGCTTAGTTCAGACTCTTTTGTGTTTTCCAAGATTTTTATAGATGCCCTCTTTGTTTCCTTAAAGAGGCTATTGTTCGAACACGAAATGCGAATTGTACAAAGCATTTGGAATACGTATGTAACATAACGCTGAAATAAGCAAATCTTGGTGGTTAACGTCGCAAACGCAAAGTAATAAAAATAATTGACAGGCTACAAGCCCATTAAGAAAATTGATTTATAGTAATTATGAGAAACATTATAGTTACAATATCGATAAAAGAACCTGGGATTTAGAATCAATTTAATTTAAACTACAATTTACGAGCAGCAATAAATAATTCTGTCGCATCAATTCCACGAGCCATTGTCGCCATTTTTTAAGCCCATTAAAAATCCTATCAATGACTTCCATTCGAATGACAAAATCAGTTGCATTAGAAGCTGCCCCCGGACATACGGCCGTCTCTTTCACACTTGCAATCAAAACTTAAACAGAACAGAAACAGAATTAGCCTGACGCATTCGTTAACAAAAAAATATTAACATGCGTAACAAATTTCAATAAATAAGCAAATAAATTGCTATTCGATAAATGGGCATTGTTAAAGTTTAATATTGATTTATATGAATATTCATGTACGTATTTAGTATAATATGTGGCGTTCGTTATTTATTGGAAAAAACATTAATATTATATATTAAAATGGCATTGAACAGCGTGACTTTATTGTGTGCAGCACGTGTGCGTTGTTATTGAAAATACTAATTTTGATTTAATGAAATACATGTAACTTTTATATATTATGCAGCTCATAAAAGTAGTGAATTTAATATTATATTATAAAATGTTTCTAGTGAGAATAAAAGTAATATAAATGCCTCATTGACGTTAAAGATTTGCTGTGAAAAAGTAGCTAGGCTTATCAAACAACTTCAAAACTAACATAATAAAACAAGTAAAAACACCGAGTTTTTGGTATTAAAAGATAAATCCAACAATTCATGTTTTATTCAGTCCAACTGGAATCTCGATAACCGATTTGTAGCGAAGGTCAAACATTACTTACTTAATTTTCTTATCAGAGTCGATCTTGTTAGAAAGCAACACAGCACGAACGAACTGTTAGCTCATTTCATTCCCCATTTCCTCGAGACCTTTCATAATTCACATTCATTTTTCATCCCACCAACAACTGCACTTATTTATGTCGGGGGGCGCCCGCGATGTGTACCTTATGTCACTGTATAGAGGGTTTATGACGACTGCATCGTAAAGTTGTCACGTATCCAGAGGCTTGGATGCGCCGTGCACCGTGTCATGACTAAAAGCGATTCGTCGCTAAACAAACAAGCTTTTTAAATGCTACCTAACTTGTCTTTTTTATATCGCTATTTGAATATTACCATCGTTTCAGTAAGGTCGTGACACGACGCGGCACCGGCATCACGTGAGAGATATTTATAAAAGAAAACCCGTGTATCGCCGATATAGCGTAATTTCCAATTTAATGATTGCTAATACCAAATCGGGGCTGCCGGCACGTCAGCCCGGTCGACGTTTATTATCGGTTCGTAGCCGAAATGTCTGCTCGAAAGCTTACCTAACCTATAATTCTATTTTAATACCTACGTCTTCACTAGTTCAGCCTTTATGGACTAAAATAATTTATTTCAGAAACTTTTCCTAACCTATGAATGTTTACGATTATATGTGGCAACTTTCCTCCTCTATCGTGTTAATTTCATATGATCCGACTAAAAGTAAACACTCAAAAAAAGAACAATAAAACACCCCTCAGCCATAAACAAGGAGCTACTGAAATGTTTAACCACAAACTCTAAATAAAGCCGTATCGCACGCTATAAACAATCTAGCAAAAAAAAAACAGTCGAAAAAACTTCATCAACAAAAGTGACAAAAAACTTCCCCGCGATCACATGCAAATGTCGCGGCGACTCCACTCATTACTGCGCCATAAAACCATAACAACAGTCATTACGAGCACAATTAAAAAAAAACTTCGTCAACACTAACAGTGTGCAAGTGTGACGAATACCGCTTACGGAGCGCCCACATAGTTTGTTTTCAATGTAAAAAAAAAGCTCAAAATCGAGGGCGCCACCGTCTTATGCAAAAAAGTCCTTACATATTCACCCCTCGCGAATTTTACTTTAATGAATGCTCCTCGACGTTTTTTTTGCATCAGTCGACGCAGTTGTTTTGACGGATCGCAATCTAGCCACTAATTGCTTTTTCCTCGTCGGGGTGCGCATTTCACCTCGCAAAATTACGTTTTATTAATTGAATAATATTAATGATACTTCCTCGCAGCAATCAATCTTTAATGACGTTTTTATTCGTCGCGAGAGTGACGCTACTCTCGGTTTTCCTTGGGATCGTTGGAGAAGTTGTTTTTTTAGTCGACGATCGATGTTAATTATGTATCTAATGGCTCCCGTGATACACTTCCATTAATAATACGTCGGACGACATCGTCCTGCTCCACAGAGATTTAATAACCACGCATCTTGAACGAGATTAATAGTGCATCTGTGGCCGGCGTTATTATAAAAATATGGCTCGGCGCGGCCCTGCTGCACACTGTCAGGGCCCATGGCTCACATACATCGCTGCTTTCGATTTTGGTAAAATACAACCCCAGAGTTTTCAAAATAAATATAACACCAGTTAATACAAAAGCGGACAAGCGAAACAAAAATGTCTCATTATAATGCAGTACTTCATCTGAGTGAATTTAATCCGAAAATTCGCGACAGCTGCTCACCGAGAAACGTCAAAAAGCGTATCTATGATGGCGCCAGTTAAACAAACGTTGATTCATTTCTAACGCGTAAACGCGCCATATTGTTCTGAGCAGCTATTATTACTTACTGCTTTTTATTTAACCATTTTATTTTATTATCATAACGATTTTTTCGCTATGGATCCGCTCGTTGGTATAATTTCTTTTGTTCCGCGCTCTGATATTGTTTCTTTTTTTTGTTATTTTTTTTTCATTGTGTCGCGGTGTTGCCATCGTTGCGCGCGCGTGATTTATTCCCCCTTTTGGGTAAAACAACACCCGTGCGAGTTACGATTAGTCGGGTAACGTAATATCTAATTACTATGTGCGAGCACGTACGAACATAACTCGTGTGCTTCCTCCCACCAATGTGGTTTATGGAATTGGATGCTCATATTTCGGCAGTCTCTTGGTGGCCATAGTTTTTGTCCGTGTCTTGGAAGTAGCACTTTTCCCGTGTAATCTGATATCTTTATAGTTCCAGCATTCGGAAATCAAGTACCGAACGTATAAAGAAAAAAACCGCGAGCCACCCGCCGCCGCTCCGCTGCCTACACAAACAGTGGGTACCCAACTGCTTTTTATGCGGCTTACTTTCCCCCGGGACGGTGGCTAATGTTAGTAATTCTGAATTCAATCATCTCAAACAAAGGACATCTCTCGCGTAGCTAAATGGCGTTTTTTAATCGGATATTATAATTAATGTTCCTTTTGTCGCGTGCTGACGTGCCCTCGCGCGAACAATGGGATATCTAATAGAAAAAGATATAAATATTTTTTTCTAAGAAACGGGAGGCTACCTGACGATAAAACACAGGCGACAGACGAATCCCGAGCCGAATTAAATTAGAATAATAATCAAAGAGGCTCTTTGTTCTGGCCTTAAACTTTTGATTTTGATATGAAATTAATGCTTCGATTGTGTATTCAACGGCTACTGGACGTCCGAGCGTCTGGCTTGTCGGCATACATTACCGTCGACTGGCACGTTACAGCTAATATTCGGAGTCCTCCAAAGTAATTCAAAGATCGAATGAAACGCAACAAAAGCACTCCAGTGACCCTTAAAAGTCTCATCTAAACGAACATCCTCGCGAAACTGGAATCGACGTAAATTTTTTATCAAGCTTAACCCTCTAGCCCTCGTCCGAACCCTTCCCCATCCCATACAGAAAAAAACACTAATAGTTAAAATGTATAATACGCGTGTATGGTAGAGTTTTTTTTACTTGTGGGTATAAGGAGTAAGCAATAAAAAACTGCATTATATCACGGTGCCCTCCCTTCATTATGTGTCGCGAGGGTCGTTGCGAAAGTGTGCGTATTTTCGCGTGCCCACACGCACGCTTGTGTGTGTTTGGCGACACTTTTAAACAATGTTCTTAAAAAAATATTACACTTTTACGTGGCAATTTCTTGTAAGAAGTTTTTTTCAAGTAAGATTTGATGTAACAAGTTGATTATAGAGTCCCTTACCCACACATTTTTTTAAGTTCTTATTGGATTAACTTGTTTCACGAGTAGGTTTTTATTGAATATAATAAAACTGATTGGTTTTACCGATATTTGTGTCTAGTTGCATATTTTTTCAATCTTATACTGAATCAAATCTTGTTGTTATTACAACAAAAAAAGTTTTTTTTATTTAAAAAAACCGAAGTGTTATTGATGAATCCTAAACAATGAAAAGTAATAAAAACCCCAATATTCCTGAACTGGACTCATAAAGCAAAACAAGGCACATCAGCAGCACCCTTCCGAATCGAATCTATAACAAAATTAACAGGGATAAAACATGGGTGCCAGTTTTTTTCGTACGCAATTAAAAGTAGAATACTTATACAGGGTGGAGATTATATTATTATCGAAAATACAGAAAAAATAAAAAAAGGAGTAAATAATAAATAGTAATTTTATCCATTTCTGTTTGTGTAGTTTTTTTCTACACTTTTTGTAATACAATTAGGTGCCTATTGGTCTTAATACTGAATTTGGTAATCCTGCTCTGCATAATTTCAGTTATAATTAGGCAATGGTAAATGATTTTATTTCTGTAAGTAGATTTATGAAAACACTTTTACACGTCAATCATATTTAAAAAAAATAGATGAGGTGGTCCTAACCGACTATTCCAAAAAGCAAATTCGAAGCAAACTCAAAGGTCATTCTATTTTTTTGTCCAGACATAAGACTTGTCTGAAATCGTCTTTTTAAAGAATAGCCTTGAAAGAATTTGATTATTAATTATTATTATCTTTTCTTTTTCCTACACTAACGTAAGTACTCTTAAAGCTTTGTGCAGACTAGCGCGACGCGACAACGGTTATTGTTATACCGTGAAGTTTTCTTAGAAATTGTATTGTTCCAGTCGCGTCGCGCAGTCGCGTCGCGCTGGTCTGAACGAGCCTTAAATCGTCTTTAAAAAAATATCTAAATGAAATTTTCAACACCCTGTATAAAACACATTGCATTTCTCACATTGGTACTTTTTTAAGCCATAAAAATAACGACTGTCTCCCAATTGTAACGATCATAAATCGATATCGTATCCTAGTGTTTGATTAATATTATCGATACGATTTTATGTATCGAGTTTGACTATAAAGTTTTATGTAATGAGCGGGTGAGCCCCTTAGTTTTGAATTGTGACATTTTTTTATTCGGAAATGTGAATAAATGTGATGGTCTGAGACAGTCTTGTTTACAAAATTGATAAGAAATTTTCCCCGTTTTTTTTAATTTGAAAAATTTTGTAATACATTTTCCAACTAAATCCACGATCATTTCACAAAGAAAAATACAGAAATTACTTTTTCAAAGACATTAATAGCTATTAGTACCTACTAACCTAACTCCTGCAGACGCAGTAAAGCTGTTTACCTAAACATTAGAATAACGCGTGAATTTTTTTATTAACATTCAACAATTATTATTGGAGGTTGAGACAACATTTTGCACATTTGTATACACACGCAGTAACGAATGCATTATAATGAGACTCTATGTACCAATCAGTGCCGGTAACCAATTAGGTATTATTATCACGCTATATTTTCTAAACACCCATCAGAATACCTTTTTCAACCATTCTGAACAACTCAACAAACAGCTTAGTATGTGGTGAAATAAAGCCTACAGCTTGGCAAAAAAGAGTAAAATCAAAATGAGGGCGCCACTATCGCACTTAGGTCACTTCGAATGGGAAATGAGTAAAATAATTTAGACAATTTGTTAAAAACACTGCTTGTGGGTGACTCAAAACCTAGTAGCACTTATCAGCAAAGTAGTGCCATCATCATAGGTTTGCATTACTTAAGTTAAATGTTTAGTTCCAAATGTCACCACGTCAGACTCTTTTATGTCGACCTATACCTACATAATCTCCTAATCGTAACCCAGCTTGTAATCCAGAATAACGTGCCGTATGATTTCTTGTAAACGATCGCTACTAAAACACAAAATATATAATATTAAAGTGTAGTAAAACAAATAGACATTAGGTCCGAGACGGTGGCGTGCACCGTATCGCCATTCCACGCCATAAAAATAATCAAATATATTCGTTCCATCTCATTTGGCGGCGTCTTAAACGATTTCTCTCGTCCGTCCTTTATTACCAAAAACATAACTCCTCATTTTGTTTTTTATCCCCTATCCACGCCACCCCGACGGAGCATAAACCTACGGGGGTAACTGCATATATTTTATGGGTTTTACGCGGATTTTCCTCATGTAGACTGCCCTCTTGTAATTTTAATCACATCTGTTAGGAACTATCCCGTTTGCTACCTCGAAAACTTTATAAATCAAGATTATTGTATCTTATGAAAAATATTATTTATGATGATCCAATCACTGTAATAAAAGTCGTGTGCTACGTTTCTTAAGGTTGAGTTCTCCTTGGCGAGGAGCGTCCCAAACCGTAACTGACAGGAATACATAATAACACATTGTTTCATTTACGCGAGAGACGTACATAAAGTGTTTTATCAGTGGGAGCCCACATATTGCGAAGGGGACGCCATTTTTTCCTCGTTCTAATGCGGTTAATTTCCTTTTTTCTTCTTTATTTATAGTAATCCCTTTATAAGGTGATTACGGAAATGTGTTTTTGTGGACGTAAAATAGCGCAGCGTGGGGGCTTGCACGCTCTCCGTACTTACGGGGCTTAGGCGTGGCGGGACTTGGGACACTTTTCAACAAACTTCCACACTTGTACCACTGCCCCATTCAATGACTTGCTATCCATACACTAGTGAGTCATACGATTATCTTCTACCGATGTTCTAGAACTTTTATTAAAATAAATCATGACTTATTTATTTCCAACACGTCATGCTCACAAGACACTTAAAGCTGAAACATCACACGACCGCTTAAGGAAAGTCTTAACCATTATACTTACAATCAAAAGTATTCCATTGCAAATTAATGGAATATTTTCACATGAAATTGAATGTTCGATATGATATCTTATATTTAAAGAATTTGAAAAATTTTTTGGCGTTGTTCAAATTCTATTAATGTTTCAGAATTTTAAATTAGGAAAATTTATTCGAGCACGTTTTGAAACTGATTTTTTTTTAATGCAAGACTAGTGTTGTGACGCATTGGAGTCCGTGACTACATAATATGTCCTTAATATAACCCATTCATATGGATGTTAGACATCGGTCGCAATCTCATAAAAATAGTCTTAATATTAATGTGATTGAACACTATTGTTAGGAAATATATGCAGGTCTGATGAAACTTTATTCCTTTTGTTGAATTTAAAATTGCAAGGTCGCTACTCGTTAATAATTCATCAGCTTTTAAATTAAGAAAAAAAAAAAAAAAAAAAATCCACATTTTTTTTTCGCTGCCGTACTGAAAATGATCAGACGTAGGGATCACCTATTGGAATTATATATTTTTTTTTGTTTTTTTTTCAGACCACCAAGGTCCATAGTGTTAATTACAAAAAAGTTAAAAAGTATGTTAGTAGGTACAGAAATTATAGGTCCCTACGTATGATTATTTTATACTAAAGATGCAATAAAAATATACTGAATTTAACAAACTCTAATAGGAAGTTACAAATCATCAAATCATTCATAATTGAACATTATCCTCATGCTTTCTTTACACAAAAATTTCTATTTTTTTTTTCCCATACAAAATTGTAACACTGATCACTGTCACTCAACTCAAAACGTCACAGTTTTGACAAACAGGTATGTCTTCCTTTTATTTCCGGTTCAGCGAGTCCCGTTGGCCAGAGTTGACAAACCTTGACCCAGTATTTGCAGCTAGTCGATGTATATTCAGTATTTACTGACGTTGGTATTAAACGAGGCACAATAAATGGATGATAAGTCAAATTTGCATCGAAGAAATTGAGTATACCCTCGCTATACCCAACTGAAATAATACTTTACTTAGAAATACTCATTCGAGTCTTCTTCCTGGAGTTTCAGCTATGGAAGAAATTCAAGAAGGTATACCTTGCACAATAAATAGCGAACTTCAGAATACTTTATTTAAAAGTCTTCTTTGTACAAAGTTTCAGGTTTATTTTGCATAGAGTTCTGATCCGAGTTTCATGATATTTCTCGTTATCTGAATACTAACGCCATCTATTGCGCTAGTTGGAAAGTTATCGCTTTTCACTGAAAGGTAATGCTCGCTGAAGACTAGAATGTGATGTGATAACTATTTGCATTATGCTGCCTAATTATTTATAGGTATAATAGATTACTCTTTCATTTAAATATCTAGGTACTTGTAAAATTTGAAGACTTGTGAGTTGGTATAAATTACGTTTTATTTTAAATACTTAAGTTTTTTGCACTTTGAAGATTATGTGCCATGAATAATAACGTAAGTAACTAAACATCAAAGAAAAAAATAGTTAACAAGATATTCATTACGTTACCCCCATAATAATTTAAAGATATTTCATACTCCAGCGCAATTTATTCCTCTATGAAGACAACCAAAAACAAAATTCCAAATGTGGCTCATTACGGGAGTGCTCTACCCTCCGCCCTTTGCATATAATTGCATCTTTTTGTCTGAAAAATGCTTGCCTCGAGCACTGATTTACGCATACAAGGTGTGCAATAATAACGACGCCTCAGAAAAATATTATTCAAACATACAATCAAGATTACAGGAATGTGTACCTTAACGATTGTAAATAAGACACGTTTTCGAGTGGGGTTACGATAAACAGAGCGTATTTACTAAACATGTTGAGTAAAGAAGCTTGGGGTGAGTCTCACCCTCGGTTTTTTCGAGCATCTTTTCCTTAATTTATATAGAAATGTTTGGTCTCATCTGACGCCTTTGAACGTAACAAGCTCTACTACGCAAGTGAAATTTTCGATTTCAATTTGCATTTTTCCATTTAAAAAAATCTAGTTACTTAGGCAAAGTGAAATATATTATGCAGCAACTGCATCTCATTAACATGAAATTATACAGTGAGACTTTTTGTCAAAATATATTTTGAAAGTAATCGATTAATCAATGAGGTAATTAATGTTTCCGGTAGGTGTAAAATTACCTGTAAACTCAGACGATAAATCAATAATTTGTAATTATCTTCAAACTTTTTTTAACCTAGCATAATCAGCATTATAGTGTTCCCACTGCTGGGACACAGGCCTCCTCTCTGTGAGAGGGAGTGGGCCATAATCCACCACGCGGGCCCCGTGAGAGTTGGTAGATGTCACATGTCTTCGAATTTTTGGTTCTAGGACATGCCGGTTTCCTCACGATGTTTTCTTTCATCGTTTTGAGAGCAGTGGTGATGAAATATACCTATTACACAAAGTAAAGTGCTTGCTTGGGTTCGAACCCACGACCTACAAGTCGTACGTCGCGGCCGTTACCACTGGGCCTCCACTGCTCTGTGTGAGTCAAGTCTGTGTGTTAGTAAAAATAAGTCTTTTAGTTTCAGAGAAAGTTACAATGTAGAGCTAATGTAATGTTGACTGTACTTTGGGTACTCTTAAAGTAGCCATACTCCTACATTGTCAAATACTCGAGTCTCAACATCGCAATATCTCTGTCGTTCAACTTTTTACTACGAAAAATAATAATAAAAATTCACAAAAACTTCACACTTAGATTACGGCAAGATTCTCATTTCTCGCAAAAAGAATTCTTTCTTAGGATGACTTTCTTTAGTCGAATCGTTATTAAAAATATATCCCCTGCTCCCCTCCAAAGGAAAGTTGACTCATAATAAAGGACGGCATAATTTTTCCTTTTAAAACTTTTTGATTAGATAAAATAATGGGGTGGCGTGGGGTGGTGAGGCTCGCGGCGATGCGCCGATATCGGCTATTCTAATTGTTGTTCCTCTGCCGATGTTTACATTCCTTTGTAATTCAAAAAAATATACCACTTCGTTAAGTCGGTGGGTATTTCTTAACAAAAATATTTGCTGACTGCGAATGGAAAGTTGGGTCTAATTAATCGCGTTTGAACTTAAAAAATCGATGCCCCAGCCCTCTTTGGAGTTAGCACATAAAGCCGCCCTCTTTCTATCGATTTAAATTGAAAAAACATCGACAGTTGAGTTTGACATGTCGTTAAAGTTCGGCAGCTTTGTGTCGTTCACATCGCCTATTTGTATTGATTCGTATTCATTTATTTAATTCATTGAACGCTGTTTGCTCAACCTGACAAATGCTACAATTCTCGATAAATAAGCAGTGAATGCAATGATTGCTTACCCTTTGAATTTTCTATTTAAACATATGCAGTCAGTCGAGTAGTCTAGAACCAGATACATGTATGACTAGTATAAACTCTGCCATATTTGATCAGATAATCTAAGCAGCATTATTATCCCAGTCAGTAATGAAGCAAATGCTAATTTCAACACACATGTATATACACACACTAGTTTTGTATACGATTGTAGAACCATTTTAGAATTTGGGTAGGGATACAAAATAAATTCGCAAGTGCGGTAAACTTCAATTAGTTGAGGTATTTTTTGTCCAAGTATTATAACTCCCCGAAATATAAAATGTCACAGACGCATTACCAGCCCCGGTTTAGGGCTGTCCCCCGTTCTTTTTTCAATTTAAACCGTTTGACAAGCCGCGCGTCGAACGCAGCTATGGCCTTTCCGATGCCATACAATGCCAGTTTTCAATAAGATTGGTTACACTACACTAAGCAATGCAATCAATCAAAATTGCATCGGTTGATAGACTCCGACGCACGTTCGCCCCAACCTACCCACGAACGTTTGCGCTTGAGTTTTATGTGGCTATTCGTTATTTTAATTTTCGAATGCTCATATTTCAAAATTGAATAAAAAGGAACTCTAGAGAGTATGTCAAGATTTGCGTAATAGCTAGGATAAGTCTAGGTTCTTTTGCTTCGCAGAAATATGTAATTACAATTTTAAATTGAACAATTTCGCGAAATGTATTTTCATCTTGGTCGCGGCATTTTAATTATTTTCTAGAATACCTAAATGAAAAACACCTACACAAACCGAATCAAACTTACATGCCACTTACATGTAACAACGAACTACCAACAATAAATCAAACTCATGTTTTTTCATAGACAGTTGAATTACAAAACCCAGTGAGCATCGAGCGTGGAAAGCTATGTAATTATTAACGTATGTGTACGTAATTAAATAAAAACACTGTTTATACCCGTTTAACTAAGCCGCGTCGTCGGTGTCAAACGGTGCATGAAATTCTAACAAAAACTCAACAATTACTCGATATATCTCTCATCACTTAGTTTTAATGACAGCCTTAGTACACTTTAACACCTCGCTGACAGCGCTGCGTAATTATCGGTTTTAATAGCCGTTATACTGTTGTTTTTATTTTAATTGATGTTACAGTACACGACACGTTATGAGCATACCTTGTAGGGCATTTTCTTGGTTGAGTAAACGGATCATTTGAGCGGTGAAACAACGTAACAAGCTTGTTTACACCGTCATAATTATCATAAGTTAAACTGCAGAAATCGAATTTCCTAATGCAAAATTTCTATTTTATTTAAAAACTCGAAAGTAGAATATTAATTTACTGTTGTATGCTTAAAAACAAAATGTTTAATCTTTCTTTTTAGTGTGGTTAGTGGCTAACCTGGTGTCAGTTTTTATGCCGCCCTTGGGCCTCTGACTTGACTTCACATGCCGTCGAGAAATATCTCTCAGGCATGCCGGTTTCCTCACGATGTTTTCCTTCACCGTTTTTGAAGCAAGTGATAATTATACAATACGCACATGAATCCGAAAAGGTCAGAGCGTGCCTTGGGTTCGAACTCGAGACCTATGACTTGGCAGTCCGACGGTCATACCACTAGGCTATCACTGCTGCTAGGCTATTTTTAATCGGCATGTATTTAATGCGGCAACTAAGTAAAATGAATATAGGTTTAAAAAAAAAATAGAGTGGGTACCATATATAATGGGTTGGCAGCTAATAAGGACTATCGTAATAAGTAATAGGTAGCATATTAATATATCAGTAATAAGCTCCGTTTTAATTTAAACTAGCATCAAGTTTTTCTTTTGGGAACAGAATTAATATCTAAGCGGAAACTTAATGGCGAAAATAAAATAGAAAATGGGCATTCATAAATAATATATTATTATTGTATTATTAGGGCAGGTTTAGATTTTCTATATAATCTAGTCGTTTCTGGCACTCGCCGGCCGCTGACGCGGCACCGCTCGCTTCGCACGCTCGGCTCGTGCGTAGGAAGTCTCAGTTTTAACCTAACCTAAACTAACCATTAAAAAAATAATAATAACCTACTCTAACTAGACTGGTAATATATTATCTTTGCCACCCTACTAACATTATTAGTCGCCAAGTCATTATTTATAGCTCCTCGCCTAATATTTTATTTGACTGGTATAGTTTATTTGCTACCTAAACGCAGCTGCTAGTTTTTAGTTTTTATAACAACTTTAATTTTGAACCTTACATAATATTATAGTCGCGAAAATATTTAATCGCTGGCAAGTTATTTTATTTGTTGCAAACATTTAGTCGACTTTTAAGTTATTAGTCACTCGGAAAATAATAAGCTTTTTTAATCTATACACTAGATTGGAGCTGAAGTTCCGGGAAGGTTGCCATTAGGGAAGTAGGGACCATTGAATTACCTTTAAAGAGCAGTTAACACACCAACTCTCACTCAAGTAGACCCAAAAACAATGTTTAAAATCTACAAAATATTACATCTCTCTCCATTTCCAATTGAGATACTAAATTCATAAAACAAATGACTAGATATTAAACGTTCATAAAACCCCGCGATGTATCACCCTTTAAATAATTAATCAAGGGAAAAAAAAGTGAGTAGGAAACAGTGGGAAGTTATCATTAATACTAATAATAATTGGTGGGCTGTTATTTTACCCGTTTCAAACAACAAATTAGTGAATAATTAATGCCTGAGTGCCGCCCACGAAGCGTTCCCAACATTTCTTCATTTGTCTTTCGTAGCGTTTTGTATAAATTATTTTTTTACGTTTTTTTTTTCATTTCATTTTTACAAAGTTTTGTACTGTAATTATAGTTTACGTTCGTTTAAATATCTGCTTTAACTTGATAAGTAGTTGTTTGGAATTAGTATTTATTTATCAGTTTCGGCTTTACTCGGTTGGTTAAATGAAAATTATTTTGACTCGTGTAAAATGACTGGTTTTCGATACAGCCTCATGTTAAATTCGTTAGAGTTTTATAAAAAGTGGTTGCTACTGAATAATAAAGTCATGTACATGATATTCGTCACATCTTTCGTAATCGGAACATGGCGCGCTTGGAAATATAAAATTAATATTTCCAAGCGTGTTACGTGTCGCTTTCTTCATTAAAAAAAAAAAAATATGTAATTTTATTTCTAAATTGTAACTTAATTTAATTTGTGTTAATTTTGATTTGAATTGTATTGGTAATGTTGATTTTAATTTTGAATTTAATCTTAATTTTATTTTTATATTATTTGTGTTATTTTTATTATATATGCCTATTCTATTATGAGTCTATGTTACTCGAATGAATGATTTGAATTAAAATTTTAGTCAGGTACCTCACAAAAAATACTATGATTTATAAACATTCGAATTGAAAACCTCCTCCTTTATTAGAAGTCGGTTAAACCGCCACCAGTTTAGTAACCACATCTAATCGAATTTTCATTCATTAAGATTTGCAGCCGTTTTCCTATTTTATTCACAAAAAGAATTTACCCAATTAACACCTTAGAACAACAAGACATTTTCCGAATTTTCTCTAAGAGCTTGATATTCCTGCACTCGTATTTTACTATAGCTATGAATACGATGGCACTGGCACACTTCGCCCCCTCCTAACTGCAGCCTAATTAATAGCCCAGTACACTGACCTACTACAACTTTCCCATGAGTTTTCCTCCCCTCCACTAATTTGCAACCCTAACGAACCATCGGTTAACCCTGCAAACACCGACATGCAAATTAACCCTTTCTCCGCCGGCTGTTTGCGCAGTTTACACCGCTTTATTGAATTAAAACGAACTGGCTGACTTAATAAAAGGGTTGAGGGATGATACGGTGTAAGGAGATTCTCTTAATGAGTTCGCCCCAAGGGCTCTGTGATTAGGTGAAGTTGTTTAATTATTATGGTAAAGGGTTGGCTTCGTGCTAATGTGGGTTAATCGTTTCGTCTTTGTCTTGTGGGAACACCTGTTTGTTTGTTTAGGCTGTGGTCTTATTGATGTTGCTATTGTTTTGTTTTTGTTTGGTGTGATTTGTTTTTGTTTTACGACATAAATAGAGATTTCTCAACTATATTACGTACCTATACTGCCCTGCTAAGCCGAAAGGCGGTATCTCTGAGATACGCCCTTTTAGTTATTTTTATACCATTCAATAGCTATAACAATTTCGCATCTAATGGTATAAGCCACATACCGCTATCTAACTTAAAACATTTGAAAAAACCACTCGGAAGTTCTTTATATCCTTATGTTTCCTTAAATTACAATTTACAAAAAGTAAATTTTCTCAAAACTTACTCCGATTGAGATACCACCTTTCGGCTTAGCAGGGCAGTATATGAGTCAAGGTGATTGTTTAACTATTATGTCTGCTTCACAGTGAACCTGTTAATAGTTTTCTATTTGACAAAGGAATCGTAGTAAATGACTTACAATTTACAAAAAAATAAAACCTCAAAGAAAAAATTCATTACACGCAGATTAAAAAGAAAGCTCAAAAGAAAATCTCTGAAAAGGAAACTGTAATAAACTCAAGCAGATTTAAGACACAATTACCATAAGCAACTCCCTAAAAACAAAATCCTCCCCTCTGTGGTGAAGGCAGGTCCTGAAAATCAAAAGTTTTCCAACAGGAAAAGCGAGGATTGTTCAAATGAGCGAGTGTCCGCCCGCCCATCCGCGTTAATTGCTTAATCGCGTCGTCGGGGGCGGATTTAATTGGCCAGTCTGACCACTTAAGCCCGGCCAGGGGCCGACAACTGCCGACAATTTCCGACAACGTCCGACAACTTCCGACAAGTTTGAGTCGGTAATTACAAGGCGCGATGTTTAATTACGCTCGGTCGCGCGTTCGGACACCAGGAATTAATTACTTCGAACCCGCCTTAGGGGTTCGTGTTGCTTACAAACGCTTTCCTTGAGTTTGAGGTTTTAGAATTGCTGCAAAGCGGTTGTTTTATTTTTATGAATAATTAACAAGGGGAAATGTTTAATGATATTGCTGCTTTGAAAATTTTATTGAGGTGCTTTTCTTTTGCTGAAATCTCAAGATTGCTGTTATTCAGTTTTGAGCTTTGATTTTAACTTTTAACGCTTTTCTTTGTTTTATTTAAGATCTCTTGTTATGATCATTTTAACTAATGAATATCCACTTCCAAATTCTATGACCACATGTATGAATGCTATAATTATGTCATTTGTTTTGGAAAATTAGTTCAGTATTCATTCACAGTTCAAGCTATAAATTTTCCTTTCTCAAAGGACCTTGATTCTTGTCAAACCCCATCTATGACACGTGTGTGCTAATTATAATTACCATTTAAGACTGAGGATACGTCTCGTGGAGGCGGCACTTACTTGCAATGACGTCCACCGGACACACGGCTCATTGTATAATGCCAGATACTAGGTCAGCCGCTTTGGGTTATCGGATGAGGTACGCTGCCTAAATATTAGCGTTATGGCTGGAATGTTGGACTATCTGGTGTTGTGTAATAGTAAACAAGTAATATAGGAATTATTACATAGTATTGTCCGTGTTTATTCAGTCGCCTTAATATACCTATCTACTAGTTGAGACACGTTACAAAGAAACAATTTTAAAGATAAAGATTATTTATTTGTCCAAAATATGAGTAAGCAAGATGTCACAATTAAATTATACTACAGTCATGTTTTGCCTTAACAGCGTACAAATATTAGTAAGTAGGTTATTACATTTAATAAAATAATTATAAATTTATCCATTATTCAAATAATAAACAGTCTAAATTAGAATTTGAAAATTAAAATGTTTTACAGAATAGTGTTAACAACTCATAATATATAATAAAATTCATCAATTTAATTTCAAAGTCATTAGGAATACACAATTATAAGAATAAGAGTAATTTATCATTCAGAATGTTGTCAGTGCTGTAGTAGGCTTTCTCTAAAATAAGGTTTTTTAACCTAATTTAGAAATTGAGTTAGTCATGTAGCTCAAAGCATAGTAGTATTCTCACATAAAACAGATGACGTTGCAAAGTTTCACAGTAAAAGCCTGATACTAAATGAATTACTTACCGTAACCGCAATCTATAAAACAAATGAGATATCTCAGAAGATGGAAGCCAGCGGGAAAATTAAAGAAATCTGAGTGTGATCACAGCAAACACGTAATTTAATATCAATCAAGCGGTCCGAGAAAATTACTCGCAACGAGAAAATTGAATTAAAAGAACACGGATGCTAACAAGTCTCGATTACAAATTAAACAGAGTGAGTGTCAGCGCGATGCCGCTGATTTAAGGAGATGAAAAAGAATCTAATTACAACGAGACTCCGTAGCCCGGCTTTAATTGAGAACTTTCTGCCCCCCACCGCACCCCGCACCCCCGAAGCAGGAGTGTTCCGTCCTGTTTGCATTTCCCCCTAATCGCGCTCCGGCGTCGATTACATTTTTTTAACATTTTTTAATTTCGTTCGAGCTTTTAATTTTCTTCGCGCGCGCCTTTTCTTTTATGCGGCGTTTTTCTTCACCGTTCGCCCGGCGATATTTCTCACCGCCATTATACCCGCCGTAATGAGATTTTCTTTCATTATGTTTAATCTCCCGATTAATTCAAATGTTAATCTTCTTTTTCCACGTAGCTTTTTATGGATTAAACGTTACCGTGGCGAAATACAGAGGCGTCGCAATCAACTACGGATTTCGGGCGCGACATTTAGAAATAATTAAGAAACGTGACGCTCTTCCGGCCGGGCGGGTGGCACGGTGGTACCTACCAGCGGGTGGGTGTCCGAGTGAGATCGGCTCGCCGATTAGATCGTCAATAATTTAATTCGCAACAAATTCAAAACGCCGCTCCGCCCCCAGATAGGTGAGTCGAGACGTGTCCGGAACGCCAATGGCGAGTCCAGGAGTCGGCAAATTGAAAACACCTCCGGCGCGGCTGTAAACACGTCACGTGATTTAGGTTTTAATCAAGTAGGGACGCACCGCCCCGCCGTAATTGTGACAAATCCTCTGTTTGTCCGAAGAAACTTTTAACTCGGCGGCGGAACGGGGCCGGAACGGCTCTTCGCACGTGCCCGGAGAGGGAGACGCTTTTTTGTCGACACATGTGCTCCCTTCCCTCCCCTCGCCGGTTCGGGCTCTTGATTAATTTTTAATATTTTTTCTTCCAGTTCACGTACGCAATTTTCACTTTCCCGCTTAGACAGCGCAGTTCGATCGTCTCTGCTTGAAATAGTGACGTCACGCACTCTCAGTAAATCTATTAAGTGTGCTCTACTTACCGCCCATACGTATTATAGTTGCATCATATGCAGACTAACATTCTTTTGTCTATTTAGCGTTAATGCGTGTCAGTTGTTAGCGTTAAACGTTTATTTCGCCCGCGCTACACCTACATACCTCATTAACGAATTAGCAAGACTTGCAATTGTCGCACTTAACGCCGGTAATAAACTCAATAAAGATTAAACTCGGAGACGCGACGTTTGCACAACTGATTTTTGTCCCTATTAACATTGATGACACTTAAAAATTAAGTGGCACTTAAGGCTGGATTTAATTTCTACAATGATTACTGTCAATCTTACTATACACTTTTTATGAATGAATGTCTGTGAAGTATGTAGAATACGCGCGGTTGTCGCGTCTGTAAGATTGCTCAGTAATCGGAAGAGCGCACATTGTGTCTGTAATCTGTCGCAATTATCGCGCGGCGCATATCCCGATTAGACGCGGCGCGACGGCAATTAGGTCGGCGGACACTCGCGTTAACCTGCGCAATGAGGATACGCCTAAACACCCGCTCGTTGTGCCAAAACGACCGACATGCGCTTATTAACGACCTCAAAGCTAATGGAAAAAATAACCTCCAGCAGAAATGAATGGTCAGCATACACAGCCGCTCTCCCCTATTTATAAATCACATCCGCACTCTTTGTAAATTCACCTTAGCGGCCCACCCTCCGAGTTCAAAGAGTGCGCCGTCCGGGGCAATGTCCAAATTATAAATTCGCATTAGATCGGACGCGCACGGTTCGTTTACCATTTCATTTTGGTTCAATATCGCCACTCTACTTTGTTCCACACACTCCCCCGGCCCCCGCTCACCCCTGCGCCTTAAGACGCCGGGAAATATCTGCGTTTTAAGCTATATTTCTTTCATCCCTCATTTTTGCAGTTCGTAGCAATCTGAAATCCAACACGTCCCCCGCAGGGGTCTCCTTCCTCCTCGGGTGGCGACCCCCTATTCTTGTACCCGGATAAAAAAAGCGATATCTATTTATAAAATGTACGCACGCATATACGTGGCGTGTGTGGACGCGGAATTAGCGCATGTGTGAGTGGGCGGGCGCGTGTGTGCGTGCCCGCTCATTTGCAAACCGTCTCCTGAGATAACGTCCTCTAGTCGGTTATCCCGTTCTTATTGCCTCCATCTTTCCTTGATTGCTGTGTGTGTGGAAAACTTTGGAGCTCTCTCACTGATGGAAATTGATTTTGTCGCTGAAAACGAAAAAGTTACAATACGTCTTATTTCGAGACGCGCTGTTGTTGTCGAGTCCTTCATGATTCAACGTTGAGCAGAAAAAGAATGGAGGCGGTATTGAATGTTTAAAATTGGCAAGTTGTTTCATAAAGCTTTTAATAATTAAAAAGTAATCGTGAGCGAGAGTATGAAGCGGAGAACTATTCTAAATAAGTAATCGGAGGGAGCTCGCAGCGGTGGTGGCGGTGTCGGCGGCGGTGGAAGGCGACGGCGGTGGCGCGGGCAGCGGCGGCGCTCACGTATGAACGTAATTATAAAAATTGAAGGCAACTCGAGACCCGCTCCTTGGGTCTCTCCCTCGCTCCCGCAGCGCCGTGCATTTTTTCGTACATATTAAAGTCCCCGCCGCCCGCTGCCCGCGTCACTTCGCCCCGCGACTCCTCTTTTTAATCGATTTTCCCGACACAAGGGGTGAGTCCTCTGGGGTGAATGTAATTTTTTATGCGTTTTTTTCGAAGGAGGAGACCGTCGCCCGAGGTGCCATTACGCCACGGCTTGTTGAGAATATTTTAATTATAAAGCATTAGCGCGTTTTATGATACCACTCGCGTTCGAATTTATAAACGATCGAGAGCTGAAGTAATTAAATATTTGAATGCGGCGAGATTTCCGCGGGGAGTCGAAGGAAGCTGGGATAATGGACGTGGCGGCGTCCGTGAGCGCGTTAATATGATGGATATAAAATTCGATGAAATTATTGGTTAATGGCCTTTAGAATTGCTTTGGGGGTGAAACGCTGTTTCAGCATTTTCACGTAAATATTACATTTGTTTGATGGTACCTTTCGTGGAGCGGAATAATTAATTCTTGTTTACATTCGAGTAGTTCCTACTTATAAATGTTTTCTGTATCCTGTTAGTTGAGATAGGCCGGTGGCTGATTGATGACTGTAGTCAGTCGCGGCGACCGCTCCCTGCTTCCCTTCGTCCAACGATTATCGCTTTAGATTGCGAGACACTTTATTTGTTCAGCAAAAAATAAGGTTTTTCAATTGGCTCCTTTTGTGATACCATCAGCTTTGTTCGTTCTTGTTAACTGGGAACAGTACATGGGGCAAATTTTCCATACACGTACCTATCATCATTCAGGCCGACAGCCGGAATGGTCCTCAATCACCTTCGTCTCTATATTCATATTTGGTTGTTGTGCAGTATTATCATCAAGATCTTTTCCATTTTGATCTCGCACAAACCCAAAATCTGACCCTTCCTAAGCTAAAAAACTCCTCATTCTTCTAAAGGTAATCCTCACCAACAATTCTTGAAGACTCATGATGAGCAAACGTGTCTCGTATACTACACTAATTCGATTAGCAGCAAGTGAACACAGTACAAAGCGGATTCATGTATTTACATCGGTATACGGGCGACGGAAGAAAACGCCTGACACCTAGGGTTTCATGCCAACTAGACTAGCGACTTAGAGGTGTTAGCGTGCCCATTTGTTATGTAAGTGGGTTATAAATGCTTGCTGAGTTATATTAACACGGTCTTCGTTTATTGTATTTACAAGTTATTTTGTAGGTACTATAGCTGTTGCCTGCGTTACACTTGGATCCTAAGGGCAGTACTTCATGGTTACAACCAGAGTAAGAGCGTCCTGTGTAGTCAGGGTCCATCAGTGTGACAATTTTCTTCCAAATCCGTTCAGCTGCCAAATAAGTATCTTTACGATAAAGTTATATTCACAGTCTACCAATGTCCAATGTCTTGTAGAAACCTAGATTCCGAAAGTCCAGATTATTTAGACGATGCGCCCACAAATTTTTAAATAATCTCATCAATTTAAGTACGAAAGTTAATAACTTCTCTTAAACAGAAATCCCGATAGTCCACCAGTCCATCAGACACACATCTCTAATCACAACCATGTCGTTACCTTCCACCATGACACAGAAAACATTCCGCACTAAATAATTGCCATGCACAAGATCGATCTCATACGTTTCCCTGAACCTCATTCTACAAACAAGGAGCCAAGTTCAAGTCTATGCTCCGTTAGTCTAATTGCTCGGACATCCCGGACAGTGATGGGACGGACGCCTGTCCGAGCTGTCCCGAGATGTCCGGGAGAAACGCTCTCTGAATACACTGCTCCGATAATGTTGGCTTTCTGGGAAGATTGATTTGGTGATAGGGCTCTGTATGTAAATTTTGAGCACTAATGTTCTTGGACCAAAGGTTACGATTTCTTTTTGTGTTGTAGTTACGGGGTTTTAATTTGGCAATAAATTAATGAAATTTATAATTCTGGGGAAAAAAATTAAAACAAAATGACCTGTTAAAGAAAGGATCTTTGGTTTTGCAAAGTTTAATAAACAAATGGGCTTATCCAAATCAACTACTTCATATCCAGCATCTTTCAATAGGTATGCTTTACTCCAGCCAATTACAAATCTGCATCTCAAAAGTTAAAACAGCCTCAGACATAACACCTAGAAACACTTTTCAGAACCTAATCCTATACTGCCAATCACCACCAACAGATACGTCAGATATCACCAGTTTCCACGTCCAACCTCCTGGTTTAATTACCATCCATCAAGTATTGCCAGTGGACCTCAGTATCGCGGGATCAGACCCCAGACCCGCCCAATACGGGTCTCGATAATTGATGTTGTTAATATACGTCGCGGTTCGGAGACATGTCAAATCGTGACTGTCTGGCGAAAAATTTGTTGGTCTATGGTTGTGCGAACTATTTGAAATTGGATTTTAAAAGATTACAATGAATAGGATTATTGACATATTTATGTGACATTTAAGTAATACATATTGAACTTTTAAATAGATTATTGATTTTAAAATGGACGAAAATTGACTTTTTTAAATTCGGGTGTGGGTGGCAAAATTTAGCATGCCTCATCATGAATATTAACTATTCTTACTTAATTAAAGCAAATAATAAACTTAAGCCATAAACTTAAAAATAATAAGAGGAAATACAATACACCTTAAATATCTCCAACCAAAAAAATAAGACACTTAATCCCTTTTAAAGAAGTTGACGCAATGCTCAAAACTCGAGCAGCCAGCGAAAGTCTGCATAATGCGTTGTATAGTCCAATAATAGCATCCTTAATGAGATGTAAATGAGCGAAGAAATACCCGACTCAGGCCGTTATAATAACACGTAACGACCTACAAGTCCGGATTAAGAAGCCCTTTGACTTAAACTTGCCCACCGGACCAAGTGGACGACCTAACCCGGAGAAAACCAACGGATAATCAACTTTATTACAAACCGCAAAGGTCCAGATCCGGTCGCGGAATTGGAATCGTTAGGTGCGATGTGTGGTCGTGTTAGCAGCACAATAGTGTGGCTATTTTGAAACTAATTGGCAGAAAGGGTTGCGAATTAACGTCAGGGCCAACGTGTCGTGGCAGCCGGCTTTGTGCCACCGACTCTTGATAAATAAGAATAGGAATTATAATAATATTAAGACAGATTATTTTACAGGGATTATAGAAACCAAAGCGGATATATAAAACGCTTAAGCCGCAGCAGAATAAATTACATCAAAATGGTTTGCCTTGCTAATAAATAACAATATATCCGTCATACACGTCTGTCAATACCAAATGCGACCTTTTACTTTGTCCTACATTAGAACAAATGCTGAGCTCGCTCAATTAGCTTTTGAATTCCACTTGAGCCATGTACGGTGTTCATTACCATTAGAAGGAACATGACATACGTATGAGCAGTCCCTAAGGCCTCATTACACGAAACACGACTGGCCAATCAGCCCGAACGATTGTTAAGAGGCTGATTGAAAGCCGCACGGTGTCGCACAGGATTGTTCGAGATACCGGCTGCGATTAAGGCCGGTATCGCATCACCGGAATGGTTACGAAGTAAGATCGACTATCGAAAGGAGCTTAGCGTTAGTTGCTTTGGTTTATTGCACTTTCTATTGTCTTTCTATTTTCGTATTGCCAAATTTTGACTGGTGACATAATAATGCATAATAATGCTAACTGATGAAAATTCCGTTCTGCACTTCGTCTGTTTAAAAGCATTTGCATTTACTATTAAGTTTTTGATCCGTAAAATACGTTTGCAAAGTATGAATAAAATCCGTCGAAATGACGTAGACAGTACATAACTATCTTTAAGTTCTTTGTTCTCGAGTTCATCGTCAAGCACCACTTTAAGCTTCGCTGCTCGTTCCCCGATATAAAACTCGATGGCGACTCAAAAGCTATGTATTATGCATTCGTGAATATAAGCCGCATAAAGCAGCGTCCGAATCAATTACAGAGCCGGGCCGGGCTCGTTAGAAACGCATCACGCATGTACAATCGCCTCGCAGTAAGGTAAACACTGTTTATCTGGTGCTAACCTATTGCGAACAATGGGGCTCCCAATTTGGGTCTGCAAGACGACGAGATCGACCGATCATGTTTTACTTTTCCTCTCTCCAATGTATTTGAAACGTTGACTTTATCTTTGCGTAATGTAAACAATTTATCGATGAATAACGAGACATGTTACGTATTTGTACAATTACGTCAAGGACAAAGTTGAAAAAACGTGTAAAAATTGTGACTCTATCGAAAGGTCAGTTCACGGCTGCGGGCCGACCCTCGGCCCTCGATGTAAGTGGATTAACCCCTTTACAACGCGCCCGAGTGTCACACGAGCGTGTGTCGATAATGTCGATATTTGATGCTCCGCGATGCGATTTACCAATCCCCTTTGCCATATGATACGTAGACAGATGCAGGATATTAACACGTGGCGTTAATGGCGCTAAACATTTATGATCTCATTATACTAATTACGTTTATTAACTTATTATTTTCTGTTGTTACAGGACCTAGTGTCAACCCCGCTGCCCTTCAACCACAACCACAAGGCTTAATAGTGGAGACAGGGAACGGTGCCAGCGTGCTTCAGCTACCCGCGACCACCCTGGAGCAAATTCGGCACATCGCGGCCGACCCGGGCGCGTCCACGCTGCGCCTACCGCCGCCGGCTACCGAGGCTCCGGTGGGCGCGCGCGAGCTGGACTTCGACCTGTGCTACGTGTGCAAGCACTGCAAAGTGGCGTTCCCGTCGCCGGCGCCGCTGCAGGCGCACCAGGCGCGTGCGTGCTACGTGGGGCGAGAGGCGGCGCGCGGCGTCATCCGCGTGGTGCAGCCGGCGCTCGAGTGCCGCTCGTGCGCCGGCGAGCGCTTCCGCACGGCGCTGGAGTTCCGGCGCCACGCCGACACCGAGCAGCACCTCCGCAACACCATGCCGCAGCCGCAGCTGCTGCAGCAGCCGGAGACCCTCACACATGAGATGGAGGATGTAGTGAACCAGATCACGCTGCTGGCTGCCCGCGCCGCGCAGGACACCGCTCCACCTAAGGACCCGAACGCTAACTTCTGCGCGCCCGGGCCACGCTTCCAGCCCCCCGGCGAGCTCTCCCTGGCGAGCGCCGGACACTAATCCTACTCTGAAGAAATGTATAGTTACTATCTATTAGAGCCCCTCGCTCTCTCCGTTGTCCGACAACGCAGCAGTTCACTATTAGCTCTTAACGCTTCTTTTCGTTGATGAATGTCGTCGCAGAAGCGGCACTTTCCTAGTTATATTTAAAGCTTGTAGTCGTTTAAGTATAGGTTAATCGGGAGCCGGCTGCCGGCAGCTCTGCTGAGCAGCCGGCCTCGCGCTGGCGCCGCGCACTGGGAGGCGGCGCCAGCGAGCGCGCCCGGCCGCGCCGCGCGTCCGCACTTCATATCATACGTTAGACAGGTTTTATTATATACGTTTATCGTTGCGGCAGCGCGCGCGCCGCGGCTGCGGACGCGCCTCACTCTCTCAACATCAATTCCCAGGAAAGCAAGTTCCTATCTTTATGGCATATAATATTATCGATATTGATAATTACGATTTAATTATTGTTTAAAGCTATGTAATACATACATATAATCGTTCTAATTTTAGGCATAGATACGTTCTCGTAAGAAGTTCCTGACGCATCGTAAATGTATGGAGATATATATAGTGATATACGTATATGATTTTTTTAAACATGAAGCGAAGTTAGGTACGTATGTTAGGCAGTAGAGCGGTCGTCCTCTCTCGCGGGTTCCACGCTCAGGAAACGGCGTGAACTCACGCAAACGCAACTGAAACTAAATGGAAATACGTCGAGTATATGTAGTGCGGCTTGTCGTTCACACGGTGCTCGCATCACGTGGACACGCTGATGTGCGAGCGGCGCCGCACGCCCGCGCGACTCGCGGCTACCGCCGGTACCGCGCGTCTGCACCCCTAGCGGGCAGAGCCGCCCGCGGAGACGCGACGACACCGCGTAGGCTTATTGGTAACACTTAATTATAATAATTATTATCGTAGCAAACTTTTCCAAAACGAACGAACTCGAAACTCGGGCTGCGCGCTAGCGCTCAGCCTACCTCGCAAACAAGTGAGTTTATTTTGGAACTAAGTGTGATTCTTGAATTTTTATTGATATTGTAATGATTATTAGTAGTGGCGTAAGTGAGTCCAGTGTCCGAAGGCGTGGGGGGGTGGGGGCGGCGGGCGACGCACCGCGCTCGCCCGCCGCCTCCATCTTCGACCGCTTTACCGAGTGCGTGGAGTCCCTAATATTTTCGATGGCACAGATCACGTTATTAAAAATATTTTACATATTTACATTTTATCTAGCGGAGTGTACTACAATATTTTATCTACGAGTGGATCCTACTACAACATTGAGTTATTTTTTTTATAAAGTGCAATGTTTTATTCCACCGGTTACCGGTCTTGTTATGTGTATACATGCTGGTGTGTGTGCAATGTGCCGATGTTCGCGCGAGCCGCCTCTCCTGTCGGTTTACTACTCCCAGCGGAGTCTGGGGTTACACGTCAAGGTTATTATTGCAAAAATTACATTTGAAATTGAAATAGATTTTTATATATTGGAGTCAATACCAGCATAGATTAAAGTGTAATATTTATCTGTCAATACACGAATGGGCTCGAGGCACAGATTATGATGAGAGGAGATGGCGTGCGGTCGGAGGCGGCTCGCTCGGACATTGTTGGTTCGCGAAGGCGCGCGTCTACAACACAATTATTTTGTTTGATTAGTATTTAATATTATTGCGCCTGCATTGTTGCGCTCGGTTACGTTCAGAGCTCCACCGCGACGTGACGACGGTTACTCGTTCGCAGAGATATTTATTTTGATTGGTTTGTACTCGGGAGTATATGTACGTGTAAGTTTGAGTTAGTGTAGGCGGACGTGTGGGTAGTGCGATGTTGTGTCTCCGCGCGGCGAGAGCCCGCGGAATGAATCATGGTTCCTATGTATATTTCAATATTATCGCATCTAGAGTTTCACTATACTTTCCGAATACAAATTTTAATATTTAAGATTAATTCGGACTAGTCTGTTGTGTCTGCTGCTAGAGGTGCCGCCACGGCCATGTTGTTTGTTTCTTTGTATAGTATCGTTTACTTCATTCTCCTACTCTCATGTATATTTAATTTACTTTTGTTATAGTGAAACATTTTGTGTAGAATTTTGAAGCCCTCTAGATATTACATAATGTTGGTTACGAATATTAGTTTATGATCGTAAAAAGGTAGAATTCATGTCTATCATAGTTCCTAATACTGTATTGTAATACTAAAATTATTTTAAAGTTCTTTACTAGTAAAATATACCGTTCCTACTATTTTAAATCTGTGACAAGATGTTAAATGTATACACGAAGTAAAAATCAAGATTCACTTTCAATTTTGTTGGCATGTTAAATGAGGTGTTCTCTGTAATTTATTTTTGGTACAATCGAGAAAAGGTCCTTTTTTAACTAATTATAAAACTAAAGTCTGTTATACGATTGTACGCAGAATTAATATATCACTTGACTAAATGATTGGAGTTTTCTCGAACTGTACCTGTATTATATAATTTATGATAATTTAATACATAGTTGAATGTGAAACTGTCAACTGACTAGCTGATTTCGTAGCATTAGTTTAAGTTTGTGCGCATGAGACGTGTGCTACGCAACACTCTACGCGCGTGCTACGGCGCCTACGACGCATGCCATCCGTAGCCGACAACAGATTACGAATACATTGTCAAGTGTAAATGGTAAAAATAAACTCAAAGTTAGTTTATCAGACTCTCGAGTTTTATTTATTTCCTAATTATAAACAACACTAAGTAGGTATTATACAATCACATGATATGACATCTATTTGTAGTTCGTAGCACCACTCGTAGCGTGAAACAGTGCTACGAAAAAAAATCATGAAATTATACAAACCCAAAATGAATCTTAATTCTGCGAATATACCAAAAACGAATACAATCAAGGTACATACTGGGTTTTAAGAATAAATATGTACAGGCTTTGTTAGGTAGGTGTGTCAAAAAAGCCAAAAACATGGTGTGTACTATAATCACATTGCACGCCCATATAACATACAAGTTGGAATTAAAAACAACATTTTAGTACCTACAGTTAGTATGTACCTACCTGTAGTTTTAGTATGTACCTAAAATTATGGTAGGTATACCTATACCTACCATAATTTTAGGTACATGAGAATTCTTGTTTGCAATTTTACGTAAAATACCTCAAAAGGTAATAAATTACGCCTTTGAATAAATGTGCCTACGAACAAAAGAGAATAGATATCTAGTTTTGAGGGTATACACTACAAGTAAGTGATTTAGATATTAAATAAATAATCGTCAGAAGCCCGAAAGTCTGACAACCAGTCTTACCAAGGGGTATAGTAGTAACCAGGAACTGGGTCGTGAAACTCAGATAGGCAGTCGATCCATGTAAAATACTGGTATTCAACATAGTTGGGAAAAGGCTAGGCAGAATGATAGATTCTATTTCTATGTGAAATAAATAATCGTAGAAAGTATTTTTTGCTTTAAGACCCAATGATTTAAGTAGGTGAGTGGAAATCGATTTAAGTACTTGAAATTTATCAGAAGAACGAAAGTTTTAGAAGCCCATTGAAATTGACGAACGACGACCATGTTTCAAGTAAATTAGACAGGCAATAAGCCGAAAATGTGTAGGTGTAGTTATTATATAAATAAAGTTGGGAAAAGGGTAGGTAGATGATGGTCTATGAGGTAATCTGTAGAGAGAGGTTTTTGCCGAAGGTCAACAAGAAAGTGACCTACCTGTTCTGACACCTATGCGACCAGGAACTCTGAGAAAAATATATTCGGATCGTAAGTATAGAGGGTCCTGTGACTTACAATTTGATACCTATTTAGGGAGAATGCGAAAGAATAGTAAGTATACAACGTACTTCTAAATAAAAATCAGATACTGGTTGTATCTATACTTAATTAATATGAATAATATTATAAAGAGGTAAAATTTGTTTGTTTGGTTGTTTAATCGTTTGTTTTTTTTTTTTAATTCTTTATTTGTTATTATAATAGGTAAGTTTATTGCAATCCTAATTAAATGAAAATCGTTTGTTTGTTTGTAAGTTTATATGTAGGAGGTAATCTCCGGAACTACCAGCCGGATTAAAAACAATATTTTGGCTTAAGATAGCCCAATACTTGAGGAAAGTTATAGGAGCGGGATTTTTGAACAAAAAGTTCACAAATCCCCATTAATGGGGGTTGTCAATGGAGATTAGTGGAATAACCCAGTATAACCACTATGCGCAAAGACTAAAGAATTTTGTAAAGCTCAACCTTTGGGGGTACTTAGCGACTCTGAATCGCAGGCCTCAACTACTACAAATTATTATGAGCGTCAAGAACACTCAATAAATATTATTAACTAAATATAATTCCCAGTTAAAGCTGACGATTGTATAAACTGGTTAGTTATGTCAATACTGGCTGTCATTTGTGGACAAACCGACAGCTCAATTGAGTCGGCCGTGCGAGTTATATTGAGTCGGTACATATGTATTAAACTATTGAGTTAACTGTCCGACAAGTAAGGTAAACAGACGTAATATGAGTCAAAACAATTGGTGGCTTGAGGTCTATTACTTGTCTAAAATAGGAGACATTCACTTTCACTAAAATATAAAGTCAAAGTCAAACAATTTATTTCAATTAGGCACATAAAAGGTACTTACGAAAAAAATAGAATTGATTCTAGTCGCCCCTTCCAAAAGATAGTTTTCGTATGGAGAACAATGGGCAAGAAACTCCACCGTTACTCTTTTATAAGAAAAATACAAGAAAAGACTGTTCTTCTTCTTAGCGAGTCGATCACATTATACAATGCTGCCCATGGGCATGTGACCGACCACCCGTATTTTTCTGAATATTTATTAAAAAAAACGAAAATTTACTTTAAAAGGGCTCTTTAATATTTTTCATTATTATTCTTTTTTTTTTTTGTTTATTGTTTGTGATATCTCCGATGTTATTGGCTCAATTTGGATTCTGTTTATTATTTCTAAAAGCTTATAAGTTATTTATCGGATTAACTAACAATTTATTAAAATTTATTTTATTTAAAAAAACAAAAGTGTAAGTCCATAAAATCACACTCTGATAAAAAAAATAAAAATAATAGAATTACATAAAATATTAAAGATAGAAAGTACCCTTTAAAAGTTAATTTTCGATAATTTTTCATGAATATTCAGAAAAATTCGGGTGGTGACATGCCCATGGACGGCATTATATATATAGAGTCAGCCCAGAATTTGGCCACGAGTTTGGCTTCCTTCAGTATCATCCATCAGCTCCTGCATCGTGCTGTTTAACATTTCATATCGGGTTTTGATCAATTATATTTAATTCTGTAAGTAAGTAGGTAAAAGCACGTCAATAATATTTTAAGAACTAGATGAGGTCGGTGTCTTCTATCCGACAACTCTGAGAAGAAATACCGAAACAAACTCACAGGTCAAACTCTCTTTTTAACCGACTTCCAAAAAGGAGGAGGTTATATCTTCGTCGCGTATGTTTTTTTTTAGTCCATCGATTTCTCAAATTTTCACCGATTAAAAAAATTTTTTTTTTGTATGAAAGGGTATGCTCCAAAGTTGGTCCCATATAAATTGTATTAACTTTGCTTATATTAATCTTCAATAATACGTATTTTTCCCACTTAGTACATGTGGATGATATAAGGTTAACTTCCTGTCACTGTTATTTACATAACAGGTAGTGGTATTCGAATTTGTGTGGGGTAGGTACCACAACTAAAAAGTTAAAAACAAAAACTTTTTACAAAAAACAAAACAACCGGCTTCCAAAAAATACATTACAAAGTGAAAAATTACTTTAATTTCGGAAGTCGGTGTCTTTCGTTTTGCGTTTCGTTTTTTCCGATTTTTACAGACATAATCTTGGTCAGATTATCCTCACACTGACTTTTCGACACAGATATGAAAGGACTTGTCCTCCGTTTTTAATCAATTTCTTTTTGATTATTCGGACGATTCGAGTCACAAATTGAAAGTTACTGTTGGACTAGCCCACTTCCATTGCACGCCACTGAACTCGATCCTCGGTCACTCCCATCCAGCCAAGCTGCGAAGATCGTCGCTACCGGAACCTGCACACTACTTAATATCAGGAAAGTAAGTATGAGAATTGTAAGTACATATACCTGATAATGCGTAATGTGTCATGAAAATATACTAAAGTCTACTGGTCCCTCACATTCTTTTAACTTGGGTTAGTTTTTATAACTAGGAAGCATAGTAAAATATTAAGGAAAACGTCAGATTAGGTACTTTTCTTTTCACGACAAGACAGTTAGATAATATGAAACGACATCAAAATAGTTTCGAGAGTCGTAAATCACAAGCACCTATAAAAGACGTTAAAATATGTTAAAAGGCCATATTTTCTACCAAACGATATAAACATGGTATAAGCTCGCTAAAATACAAGCTGAAATCACATGTCAAAATACCTTACCTTACCTTACCTAAGGTTTTCAAATTCGCCAAAGATGTAAACAACAATGGCCGCTCGAAATTGTCTATGGTTTAGTGACTGTCTGTATGGATTTTAAGTTATGGTGCTATAGATGTTACAAATAATTTCCGCGCATAGAATAGATTGAATCATTTGAATTTAATAAAAATAGACGGAAATCCCTCTGATTTTGTAATTATTATTTTAGTATGAACACTACCTCAAATGATTAGATAGATTAATTTATAATATGTAAAAAATATGACAATTTTCTAAAAAAAAAAAAACGACACCAAAAGCTTCTATACTTCGTACAACTATTACGTAAACCCTATTTTTTCCAGGCGGTAAGTAAATGCTTAGAAACTCATCCGGTTATAATTTAAAAAAATCAATAGATGTGTATTAAATAATCTTTACTGTACATACCTAAGTATTATCGATATTATGTCACATCACATATTTCAATGACGAGACAAAAAGGATGCCGGTCGTTTGACGTTTTGTATGAATTCTAAAATAGTCCCATTGAATATAGGTATAGTACAAGTTGTACCACAGGATGAAAAAAGAAATGTGTGTGCTATTTAGTGCATTTTTAATCAGTGAGACGCAGATAAGTTCAATTCCCAGGCAAGTTCAATGTTACCTATTACTCCTGGATCGGTGTCAACACCTGTATAGGTAAAAAAATTTAAGACTTTTAACGAGTTCAAACTCAAACCATTTATTTCAAACAAACCAATTACAGGCACTTTTGAATTGTCAAGGGTTCAGTCAGTCAGAAAGATGATGTTAGTTGTCCATTCTAAACCATATTATGTTCCTATGGAGAATTAGTTATAAAGACACTCTTTTAAATCAAAATATTGGTTATATAATTTATGTTGAATTTATACATGTGAGAACGATGTAGAAAGACGTGCACGTTAAAAGCGTCCGTAATAAAATGATAAAAACAATTCAAAAATTTAAATAGCTTAAAAAAATTGTTATCTCCAGACCACTTGTGGATGCTAGAAATTTATCCAAAAGACAGAACACCTTTAAATAATTCATCAAGTAAGTAGGTACCGTCAACTGCCCTAACTTCGCCTGGCGTTCTAAACTTTGAGTTTTCATAGAGAGCTTTAAGTTTACATTGCCATACAAGTAAAATGAAAAAAATGTCGCAGGCAAACATAGGGCGCCAGGCGAAGTTAGGGCAGTTGACCGGTATATCGAAGTTCAGAATAAAAATACGACTACGATACAAAAGTGCCGGAGACTTGTAGGATGCTTGCAGGTTACATAACATCACGTCTGTAATCCTCGAAGATTAGGCAGAGGTGTAGGTACCATCGAAGAAGTTCATATCTATACACCGTAAGGACTATTTCTGCTTGCAGAGCTCGGCAGCTATAGAACCGGGCCGTTAACAGTTGTGGTCATCGTGTTCACGGGATTTTGTTTTCAAACTGCTTAGATATGAAGTTCTTCGATAGTACCACCCACATTTCGCCAGTTATGTTTAAGTCCCATGTAATAGGGGGCGAGCCTATTGGTATCAACCGGGCACAATTCCAGACACCGGACTCCTCCTGAGCAATTCCAGATGAAAAAACCCAATAACACTTTGCGCGACCCGAGAATCGAACCCAGGACCTCATGCTCAGCAGTAACGCTTGCAACCACTAAACCAACGAGATAGTCTCGCAGGTAAGTACATAACTAATGAGGTAAGCCACACATATGCCATAATAAGTACCTATGCAAATATGACATGAAATATATGTGTCAACTAAAAGTATAATGCTTGTTGAAATACCTCAGCCCATCACTCGAAAATACAGAAAGTAGGTAACTTAAAAGTTTTAACCCTGCTGGTATGTGGTAATAAGGTGTGTCCAAGCAAGAGCAGCAACACGCGGCGTTTGCAGGACACATTTCTGCCGCGCTCTAGTTAGAACCAAACCGACGAATGTTTGCGCGGCAGTACTGCGCGGCACAACCGAGACACGCCGCGCACTTCAGTTGGAAATATCAATCAACCTAGCCTTTAATACGTCCAGACACAATTAGAGGCAAATATTTCCTAAAAAATTTTGTTCGCTTGCGGCAAAACATGCGCGGCAGCCGCGCGCGATTGCCGCTCAATGTTTGGACACACCTTTAGGACAAGCTTGCATAAAAGCAGATATCTACTGCTTTTATGCAAGCTTGTCCTAAAGGTGTGATCGACAAATCTTTTAATGCCTAACTGCAGTTTTTTGTATCTATTAAAACTAGGTTATTAAATTCTTCAAACAGCATAATGCTGATCGAACTAAACGATGAGCTGCCAATATGCACTAAAAGCATTTAGAACAACACCCTGTGGAAAGCAGCGTTGATGTACTTTCGCGTGGTTAGTGACTAACCTGGTGTCAGAGTTTTAAAGCCGCCCGAGGGCCTCTGACTTGGCTACACATGCCGTGGAGGTATATCTCTCAGGCATGCCGGTTTCCTCACGATGTTTTTCTTCACCGTTTTTGAAGCGATTGATATAATTATAAAATACGCACATGAATCCTAAAAGTCAGAAGTCTTGAGTCAAAATTCGAGACCTATGACTTGCCAGTCCTAATAGGTTACAAAGTCATTAAAGACTTACTTTCTTGTGTTATTATAAATGAATAAACTCAAACATACATAAACTAACGCCTTCTTGCCGAGGGGGTAGGCAGAAACTACAGAACGATATCTGCTACGATCCTTACATAGGTACTCCTTTTGCCTCGTTTACGTTCATACATCTGGTCATACACGCACGCCGGTTGCGAGCACTACGTACCATCAAAGAAGTTCATATCTAACCAGTTTCAAAACAAAATCCCGTGAACACGATGACCACATCTGTTACCGCCCCGGTTCTATAGCCGCCGAACGCTGCAAGTAAGAATAGTCCTTACGGTGGTTAGATATGAACTTCTTCGATAGTACCTGACCTTTCTGAAGAACATCACCAATAAGGTCACTATATGCCCTCCTGGTGTTTCCACTCACATCTACCTTTTGTAAGTCGCCTTTTAATCATCCTCTCAACATAACCAAACCATACTAAGCATACTTTTTTCAATTAATAAAATAAAAAACAAACACCAAAATTAATTTAGAACAAGTTTTCCACTAACAAACTTTGATTAAGATAGATGGCGAACACCAAACCTGCTAAGAATTATAATAGTGTTTTACGCATTCATGCGACTAACTTTAATAAAATACACTTTTAATGTCCCGTACTTTTCCAAGTATATTTTTATAACCTTCTTTATTAAATATCATTGTTTGTATAAATCTCCAATTGACATTTACGGTCCACTTCAATAATCTGATGTATTTCTAATTTCTGATATCCCCACACAATAACATGGAATGGCATTATTTCACCGCGTTATAAATACTGAGCATAAAATGAACTATAGAAAATAAAGTAAATTGAATTTTATATCGTTTTATAATCTTTGTGAGTCAAAGTAATCTAAAAGTTTAATCCTTACTTAATACAGCTCAGCGCTAGACTTGGTTAGTCTTTCAATTTATTAGAGGTAGGTAGGATCTCCAAGACTTTGTACTCAGCTTAAATAGGGTTAAGCCAATTTAAAATCTAGTAAACTCAACGATTTGCGTTTGGATTGGCGAAACGCGGAAGTTATCTATGCTCCACAGCAACGGAAATAAAAAGGCAGAAATATAAATGAGCATAACATTTACGTAATTTCCAAAGATATTCAAATCGAAACACGAACTCTCACGCGAAAAATCACGCAACATAACCAAAAAGACACACACGAATCAAACAAACATTGACACACGTTTATGCAAAAAAGAAAAAATCGGGACGCAAACATTTATTACCGAAAAGCACGAAATAACGAACGCAAACTATCTGAAACGACGTCAAGTTCAAAAAGCCGCACGTCGCGTCTCTAATCACGCTGTTTGAACAAAAATGTAAAAAACAACCCTTAGCCGCTTCGATTGGAGAAACTGTCACACGGCTGGATGCAAAGGGGATCTCACTAAGTTATTGATTATATCGGAATAAGTCGCTCGCGGGGCTCCATCTCCTCGGGCGCACCCCACCGCCCGCCGTGGGGGGTTAGGATATATCGGCCGCATTATTTTACATATATGAGACATAGTTGCAGCTAGTAATTTTCGCTGTTATTGTATCGGGTAGATAATCTTAAATTGGATTTTACTTTTGGGGATTCGATGGTGACTTCGTTTACATAATAAAGTTGTTAAAAAGCTGTACCTAATTTTGTAATGTTATAACAACCCTCCATTGTATGGGGCAGGCTTTATGTAATACTGAGAGATGACTCTTGAAACTTTCACAGTGTTTCACAAGATTTTAGTAAAGGTTAGTAGGTAAAAACACCTTTCATATAACATCTTCTTATGCAAACATAACCCTTCTTATTCGCGATAAGTCTTGAACCGACAGAGGGTAGATAAGACTCCTATAAAGCCCTTAACTTATATAGCTCTTGAAGTACTTTTATGAATACCTCACGATTATGATTACAGCACATATCATGAGAACAATCTTACCTAAAGGGCATAAAAAGTTCTCAAGCTACTATTTATACTGTTCTGCGACTATAAAGAAATTGATGACGTAATTCCCGGGCCCTTATTGCCTGTATTACTCGAGTGTCATGTCTAACTCGTAGTTAGAAAGTTTGTAACAACAAAGTTAAGGTTAGTAAATCCATAAGGTGGCAAGGTCACGACAGGTGAACTAAAACATTTATACTTCGGTGACTAAAGGTGGATTCTTTTTGCAAGTTTCGCTAAAATATACAATTGAAAAATTAGTGTTTAGCAAAGAATTCAGACGCTTTATGAACTTGCTTCAGTTTGCTTGATGAGTTCTAGAATACTTCGTCTTTCTAATTTATAAGAAAACGTTATAACAGAGTTAGGTATTGTTTGAATTTCAAAGGAAAAAGCGTAGTCGTGAAAATACCCCCAAAAAACAAACAATAGCTGATGATTGGAATAATATCGTATGTAAATGCGGAGATCCAAGGCGAAAGCAAGTCGGGCGCTACTAAATCGTATTGCAATATCGACGAGGACATATGAGGAGGCGGCGATCAGGAAAGGCGCGGGTGGCAACCAACCCTTCACGCGTTCACGCCAAATCCTTAACGCGCGATTTAAAAAAGAAAACTAACGCCTGAGGGCGGCGGGGGGGGCGATTGAGATGGAAATGCCGATTGTCCCGATCGGCGGCGGATCGGTGCCCGCTAACTCCAGTTATAACGATGGGGAGAGAATTTTAATGTGCCACCATTTTGGCGCAATGCTCAAATTTTACGACCGCCGAGTCATTATGAGGGAAATTATTGGCGCTCTGATTGCTTTCGCTGTGATAAAAATTCTCAAGTCGGCAATAAGGTGGAACTAATTCCGAGTTAGATTGAAATGGCGCTTACCTAATGGAATTAGGTACATAGTTAATGCTGCGGTGACCCGCTCTAGGAGCGGAGCGCTCCGATAAAATATTATCTCATTATAATAAGAATCTGTAATAGTATTGTTTATTAAATTGAAACAATTTTCCATTACTCGTTGGAGATTGAAATTGGATTATTCAATTATCTGTTATGCCAATAACCGTGTATCTAAGAGCCTTTTGTTTTACAACTGAATTAAAAAAATTGATTACACAGCTGTAAGCGAATCTTTATTATAAACCGATGTTTTGTACATAAGCTTCCAATATAAATACAGTGTAGAAAATACAATTTATTTTATACTTATTTCTATTGCTTACAGTATTCTTGCTCCACACAATAGTTATCTTGCAGCGTCATCATCATGAAGACTGCAACAATATTCCCTTCCTCATCACGGTGACGACAAACAGTTCAAATCACAAGTTATAAACAGCTCAAAGTCAAAAAACTGGAGACAACAGTAAAACATAGAGGGTACCTAAAATCCAGCAGTATATTTGTTCAGTCTGAAGAAGCTTAATTGTTTTCAAAACAGCTAAAACACGAAAGCTCTCAAGAAATTACGTCACCATATTCAAAAACACGGTTAATATAAACAGATAGCATCACAAAACGCTGGCAACATCACTTGATAACGCAATAAAGGAGCGCTCGCAGCAGCACAAGATATATTACTATTCAACTTACTTAAAACTCTGAGTCCATCAAAAGTTTTGAACAAAGCTTAAAAGTTAAAAGAAAATATCCGAGTCAGGTGAAGTCTCAGTTGAATAGGGAAAGTTTCGTGGCTCAGCGTGATTAATGAGCAGCTTGTGTTTACTCTGAGCATTTCCAATGAGGATTAGACGGTAGACGCCTCTTGAGCTGCTATCTAGGTATTGGAGACATGTGTTTTCTTTCAGCAAGTAAAAATAGAGTTTTTGGAGGATTTTCCCTGTAGCAATCGGGTCAGTTAAGACTTCTTTGCAAAAATTGTGTTTATCTTCTCGATTTCAGTTCTGGGAAGTTGGATAGCTGAAGTAGGTAACTTGTACGTAGGACTGTTCATGAACAGCTTGGTTATCTACAACTGAAATGGTCTGTTCTTACATACATACTACATAAACTTCACGCCTCCTTCCCATAGGGGTGGATAGAAACTATAAAACAATGATCTGTTCTTGTTTTCCTATAAATAAAATAACGAAATACAAGGATTTGTAACAGCAACAAAACCCTTGCACAACAGTTTTCATACATGTGTGAATAATGTTTTTTTTTTGGCTGGCTAAGTTTGGCTCAGCATGAGAACACTTTTGAACTCCCAGATTTTAGTATAATCGATATTTATCAAATATACCTCTTATTGATGACTAGCTTCTGCCCGCGGCTTCGCCCGTGAGCGTATAACTGTCCTCAAGAATTGGGCTATGCAATGCAAAAAAGAATTTTTCAAATTTGACCGGTAGTTTCGGAGATTACCCCCTACATACAAACAAACAAAGATACACACAAACAAACAAATGTAACCTCTTTATAATATTAGTATAGATGTAACTCAGATTATAGCATTCTACTGGTGAAAGAATTTTTGAAATCTGTAGTTTTTGAGATTATTAATTACAAACAAAAAAAAAAAAAATCTCTTTATAAAATTAGTGTAGATGATTCATTTTTGTGCTTGCTTGGGTTAAATACGTCTTTATGTGCTGATCAAGGAAAAATATCATATTACCTAATCACCTTCTTCATTATAAGTCATTCTGAGAAGTATTTAGAGAGATTTTGATACAATATTAATGTTCATTTATTATTGAACCCTCGAATCATTATTACAAGGTCATTAGACTTTAGAGTAGGTATCTATTAACTTGAGTAACTCGTGTAGAACCCACGTGTATCGATCCCAAGAATTTCTTTCCCTTGAACACCTACGAATTGTTTTCTTTACTTTTAATTAAATTGAATTGAATAGAGACAATTCATAGTGTTGCTGACTAGACAACCCTGCTGGGTAATTGCGTAACACATTTATAATGGCAATACCTTTCATGTTTACAGTTAACATTAATTACGTTGCTGAGCAGATGAATTTTCTCAAACATATGAAGCAATGGATTAGTAATTGGATTGTGGTTGAAAATGTTCTAAACGCAATTAGGCTGGACTTGTTGTTGTACATTAGCTCAATATTATTTCCTTTATAATAGTAAAATTAAGTAAAATTTTTGTGGCTGCAGTAAATGCCCACTCCCTCTCACAGAAAGAGGCCTGTGTTCCAGTAGTGGGAACATTATAGGCTGATTATGCTTATGCTGCAGTAAATATAGAATAAGCAAAAGATCAATTGCTATTTGGACAATGTTAACCTATTGATGCGACAGAAGTAATAGACGCCAAAGCAAGAAATGAAAAGATCTTTCAGTAGGTAGACAGCGTAAGCGTCCCATCGGATGTCCCAGGTAGATATAGCTTTAGTAATGAAGTTCAGAAAGCCTAGACCGCTCTCCGAAGAGTCGATTGGCAGGACACGGTGCAAGATAGAGATGCCTAGCGATTTCCCACTCGGATGCTATGCTTGAGGAATTCGAATGGGTTATTTCTACATCTTCTTTTGTCGTATTATAAACAAGAAAAGCTCATTCCGTTCATCCATTAATTATGATCAAAAAGTGCATTAAGTTAATGTCACTGAGAAACCGCTAGCCATCATGTAATGGTTTTAATCCTATCGTTGGATACCAGTATTTTCTCCGAATTTGCAGAAATATGACTGCAGTAATTTCCTGGAAAATGGCAAACATTTAGACATAAGTTAACAACGTAAAACCTTCTACTCTTCCCAAAAAGAGAACCGATGAAGTACCAAACGAAACAAGTACAAATACGTACCAATCGGTCAAATTCCTGCGCGTACGGAGTCGAAGCCGCACCCGTCCATCGCTCCACGCTCCACGGTACAGTTGCACATTTGTATAGCCGTACAAATTGCTAACCCCCTGTTTATCTGCGATAGCCGACCTCCCGGCCCCTTGTACGTATTTATCTTCAACCCTTCGGCTGCGACGACATTGCATTGACTTTGTAGCGTTTTGTTCGATCTGTACGATACGGTAGGAGAGTTTTTAGCTCGCGTCTTTGTTTGTGGTATAATCGACGATGCTTAAAGTCTCGTTAGCTCTCGTTTAATGATTGTAACAAGTACTGGCTCTTGATTAGTATTTGTTCAAATTAATCAAGGAATCAATGACGAAAATGACAACCATTCAAGATATCTTAGTAATACTCGTATATTTCGAATTCAAACAATGGATGCAGAGGAGCACGTGGCTAAGTAATTACAGCCGCACGGGTCGTTCCATTAGGTTAAGCCACGCTTGCCAGGGTTGGTCCGTGGATGGGTGACTGTCTTTACATGCCGAGACTCCTCCGTGCCTCGGAAAGCACGTTAAGCCGTTGGTCCTGGCTGTCATTCGTGGATTTTTAACAGTCGTTTCGGGTCGTCACAAAAGTCTGACAATCAACCTTTTGAAGGGTTATAATATTACCCAGTTACGAGTACTGGGTTGTAGAGGTCAGATAGGCAGTCGCTCCATGCATTCAGCTGCAGCCGATTAGACTGGAAGCCGACCCCAACATTGGGAAAAGGCTAAGCAGATTAATTGATGTTTTCATACGATGGATTAACAAAACCAACATTATTTCAGCACGTAGACGTATTATTTGCTGAAGGGTCCACTTGAAAATTGTCTCGTGAAAGTCTTATTTGTTCATTAATCGTCACTCACAAAGTACGTTGATGAGATTACACAACCCTTTTCTTATTGAGTAAAGTCTATGAAATCTCTTTGTTACTTCCCTTTGGTATTTGTTGAACCACCATTAATAATACCACAAAATCGCTGATGAAATAATGAACATACGATCCAAGCCCCGTGAAAACGAAGCAGTTAAAGCTAAAAGGTCGACAGTGTACCAAGTTATGTAGTACCTAGTAGGCAGAACCCTAGCATAAGAAGTTAACTGCATAATTTAGACGGCCATTTACGCCTGGCGCCAAATGTCAGACGGATTTTGTGCCCTTACGACCGAAATATAAACACCTAACGTGTTTTACACAATATGTTTAATCACGGTGAATTTCAATTTTACACGATTTGTAAATTTAATATAATTTCGTATGTAAATATAGTTTAATGTTTGTAATTTTAGGTAATATGCATACCTAAACATTTTCGACTGTATGTACATATGTTTGGTTATATTAGGTATGCGTATATGTTAGGTGCCATATACACACTGTGTTTTAAGAGGCATATAGAATTGCTTGATCTTGTAAATCACATTTTTCAGTCGACAATAAGTATTTCCGCCAAATTGTGTTTGTTCCACAATATAACTTCACAAAATAGTTGCGTTGATATAATATTATATACGATTATGATACGATTACTGACAAATGTTTGCATTGACTGGACAGGTCCACTCAAATCTGTGTGGTTCTTTTCTCAAAAGACCATTTCAGACACTAATCTACATGGTCCTCATATGGCCTGACCAAGATTATGTCTGGACTTTAAAAGAGACTGTGACCTCTGAGTTTGTTTCGGCCTTCTTCTTAGAGTAGTCAGATAGGAAACGCCGAACTCATCTAGCTAATTTTTCATATTTTTTTAATATGACGTGTAAAAGTGATTCTAATATCCTATTTACAGTATAAACAATTTCATTTAATAATTTATTTTAAGCAAAATAAGGACATAAATGTACAATTCCATGCAACCGAAGCAAAATTAGAATCACGCAATCAATATGTACCTGATTATGGTTTATCGTTGTAAACCGAAGCGCTTCAGGCTACAGCCTGCAATGAGAATGGGTGTATGATCGCAGCGAGGGTGACAATAGCCTGTAGTACTGCACCATAAATATCAAACTTGAAACTCAGTTCTCCCAGCACAAACGATAATATCTTGAATACACGAATAGGTGTTACTTTGTAAGGTTAATTAATTTATATATCCTACACATTTTTAAAAAACTCGTAACAGTGAAAACTGATCTTTGGATCTCCATATCATATGTAATCTGTTATGATTGATCGACTAGGTATGTACTTAATTAACCATCTAATATTATATTTGATCATAAAACGACTATCTTATTTGAATCGAGATTCGAATGAGCTACGAACAAGGTTATGAATTAAATTCAAAATTCAAAAGTAATTTATTCAAACTAGGCTGAGAATCAGAACTTTTCGAACGTTAAAATTACATAAGACGGTCCCCCAAAAACGCCCGCCCTTCACCACTTCCTAGTGCTTAAGCTGGGAAGAAGAAGTGGCGCAACAAACTCCCCAGCAGCACAGCTGTCTGTTCAGTTGGAAAAACTTGATTCTATATAATATATGGGGAGATAGGATGGGAGCGGGGGGGATGTTCGGAAAAGCGGTTGCGCACACGTCGTTTTTCCGATCCATAAAAAGATTTTGGTTATATCAGATTTAAGAGCCAAAAGAAGAAAAGAAAAAAAAGAAAGAAAATACGTTTATTTGCGGTAAACATGACGCAAAGAAAGAACAAAACACGAATATAACATATTCGGCGAAAATATGCGTCACATGCACAAAACGGCCATCGCTCAGCATAATGCTGCGACCCTATGCGAGACAGAGCCACAGCGCTGGTTTTCAGCGACAGCCGGCGTTGACGTGATGATGTCAACCGGTGCAGCATATAGTAAAATAAGAAATCAAAAATAAAATAAATACAAATAGTCCTAAATGTTTATATAAATATAATATTAAAAATGGCAATATCGGCATTAGCTGAGAAACTTACCATTTCAAATAAAGAAGGACGGGGAAGGAAGATCTATGGAAACTTAAACATAAATTCCCTTTTAATTTATACCCACCTAATCAAAGCACTTGATAAACAATGCCAGCGCGCGATCGAAGACCAGTCGTGGGGTGTAAACGAGCCTCCCATAGATTTATAGCCATAATTCCGTGTGCAAAAGAAAACGCCGAGGTGTTATCGAGGCCGTATTGACACTTTAATGCTATTGTTTGATTTAGAGGGCTCATTACTGGCGCGGGAAGAATGGAGATCGTGAACTAAAGGTGCGAACCTGTGCTATACAAGCATACAATCCAGTATTCATAATTTCTTTATAGAAACCCTTTAGTGTCGCGCCAACATTTGTAGCGTTTATTGCCAACAATTTATGTTGGTGTTGTTCAGTTGTGGCTGATATGATAGCGGAACTAATGGACCATAGTCGATGGTCGGTGGTGAGTGCTGTCTTTATAAGGAGTTGGTCAGTGGTGCTATTACGTACCCACTATATGTTAGGGAATGAATTAATGAACAACGCCAACATTAATAATCCATATCACAAATATAAATTATAAAAATAAAATAGAGAAATAATTAATGATTCAAAGTTCAATTCAGTTATTAAAAAAAAATATTTTTATAATTTATATTTGTGATATGGATTGTTACATCTAATTTGTGTGTGATCTTATTTATTTGAAATGAATAGTTTTTTTTTAATGATTGCAAAGTAGTAGGTATATCACAAATTTAAATGTGATATTATTTATTGTAATTTTATTAGATGTTTTAATGATAACTATTTTAAATTTCTATTTATTTTGAATCATACTACTACTCATAATTTATAAAATTGTTGTTCCCGAAAGAACTTGTGAACTTTACCATTATTATTAAAACCTTGTTAACACATGTGAGATGCAATAAAGATTTGAATTTGAATGAATTTAATATGGATTGTTGTTAAGCCAGGAGTAAACAGTTTAATTTGCTTATAATGACTTATCGGTCAAGCGTGGGTTTCCTATGACAGTGGTGCCGTCACATAACAGCCATCCTTGAGACTGGATTTTTGACAAAGTAAAGTCAAGCACCGCCGATGCCATCATTTTCTTGACAGCTGTCATTGCGGTCGATAAGTAACAATCATCGCTTTCTTGGGACACCCGAACTTTAGTCCGATTCATGGTTTACTTAAATTTTGGACTGCAGCAGCTGGCGATCATGCATTTGGAACTTTCTTATCTTTCACTACCTGCATGCAAAAATATGTAGAACTATAACTTTCCAATGCATTGTATTATCTCATTAACAATCATTTGTTATGGAGCAGTTTTACAGTTGTGCTAAACGGATCGTGATTTGCCCGGTCGTTGTATACGATCCCAGCGATGAGGCGATACGGACCCTGCGCCCCGCGCGTGCCGCCCGGCCCGTAATAACAACAGAAAATTTTACGCTCCGGGACAATGCGATATAAAATTATCTGTTAGATCCAATAATCGCACGGAACAGCCGGGACTTAATGCCGGCCAATCATTAGCTACGAGGGATAACGGAGCCGACGGCCAGCGGCCCATTAACGTCGCAACAGAACTGCGCTCGCGATGCCCCGTGACCAAACGTCAATGCAACATCGACTGCATCGTGTGTTTGTTACGCCGGACTCATCCCTCAGGCATCAGCGGACAAAAGAATGACTTCATTGTAGCCTCTAATAGTCTACAGATATTTTTACGACTCTTCACAGAATCCATCTTAAACCTCCATGAGTAACAACAATCTCTTCACTCCAATTACTTATTATTCGTTTAATTATTGACATACACGTTCCCACAGATTTCTCCAGGAAATTTTAAGTGCGCACGTATGCAGCACACTTAATAACTAGTATAAAGCTGCGATTAAGTGCGAGCACTTATAAATACTGGTAATTATTTTATCGGGATCGACTAAAGAGGACGCGAGCGCAGGCGGCCGCACTATCATTAGCGCGAGGAAAGCGATCAGTTATTTACGCGGCCGAACAGCGAGCCGTGTTGGTTTACGGCGGGCAACCCCCGAAGGAGATGCATTCCGCCATTCCACCGGCTCACGAACTCACGACTGCAGAACAATAATTACCCGTGGGTGTACGCCATTATACTTCGCGAGCGATTATTATCAATCGTTGTGCTAGCGAACGGTCACCGCTTAGAACCCGATGTAATGGAGCGAAATTATCGTAATGTTATAACGAGAGATGCAAAGCAGATTATTCGATAATTATACGAAATAAATCAAAATCTCGCGAGTGCGGTGTGTCCCTCTCTGTCGCGCGGGCGCTGTGTCGCGTCGTGTCGAGCGCCCGCGGCTGGGCTGCGCCCGCGCTGCGACGCCGCTGCTTGTGGCCAGTATTGTTCGCCGCAGTCGCCGCCGGCGGCGATTCATACCTCACCCCAACTCTTACCAGGATGTTGCTAATTTTCTATCATTGCGATCACAACGCAGTTTATAGACCTTTAGATTCTGAAATTTAGGTGTCAGTGCAGTATTTATTGCTGATGCAAAGTAGGTAATTTCCAACAATGTAAGAACAATTCCCTGTGTTTCCGACGATATAATTTAACGTACCTTCCATACATTTTATGCAAACAATTTCCAGTCGTGTAAATTGTTTGAAATACCACATATAATCGCTATACATATCACATTTTCAGGAAGTAGTTTAAGATACAGTTGTCCCGAAAAGATTTTTCATTTGTATTATCGCACTGACTTTGAACCCAAAATTAAATACCCATTACGATATTGATTCCTTTACTAAGCTCTAAAAAGTATCCCCATTCAGAAGAAAAACTGAATTCATGAAAGAAAATTCCCGCCCCATTTGAACTACCCTTAAAAAAGCACTAAGCTAAGCGGTCATGCGACTTAGTACCCACTCCTTAATGCCAACACAAATTGATAAATCACAATTTATATATCTACGCAGACATCTCATTAGCCAGTCAGTTTCCACAAACCTGTAATCCCCAGATTCTCTCAAAAACCTTCACAATTTGCGATGTCCCATGCAACATTCTAAAGTGGTCATAGGGTTTAGTGCCCACTCCCAAACGCCTTTAGGAGTCAGTAAATTGGTGTCACTTAATTACTCGCCATTAACATACCTACTGAAACGTCACAAGTTTCCACAAACTATATTCCCAAGATTCTCTCAAAAGCTTCACAATTCGCGATATCCCATGCAAGATTCTACGGTGGTCATAGGGTTTAGTGCCCACTCCCAAACGCCTTTAGGAGTCAGTAAATTGGTGTCACTTGATTACCCGCCATTTACGTACTGAAACGTCACAAGTTTCCACAAACTATATTCCCAAGATTCTCTCAAAAGCTTCACAATTCGCGATATCCCATGCAACATTCTACGGTGGTCATAGAGTTTAGTGCCCACTCCCAAACGCCTTTAGGAGTCCGTAAATTGTAGACTGCGAGGTTCACGCTCCTCTCATTACGACAGTAATGTGTTCCGTCATCGAGATTAACTCTTCGTAATGGCGCCACTTCTTATACATTTCTACAACGTCACTATTACAATTGCACATAATTGAGGTTTGTCCGCTTTTAGTAAAATGGCCAATTTCGTTCTTAATGTTGTTGTTTTGTTAAATGACTTAGAATTGTCTCGTTGTAGGCTGTTGTTAGTTTTCTTTTTTGTTGTCATAATTTTATTTGGAATAAGTAGGTTTATGATTTTTGGGTAATTGTCGTAGCACACGATTCTGTCATTGTGTGATGGAGTGAAAGAGAAAAGTATTTTGGAAACACAGCTCAAACTCAAACTCAAAGCATTTATTTCAATTAAACCAATTACAGGCACTTTTGAATTGTCAAGGGGTCGGTCAGTCAGAAAGATGAAGCTAGTTGCAAACACCTAAACAAATATCTACTTCTAAAATTCCTACGTCGTTTATCTATTTAGCTCAAAAAATCTCTTGAAATAATAGTAATAATAACCATAGCTGCTTAGACCACACATAAATCCGAGAGCCTCATCGCACAAAAAAACAAAATAAAGCAATTCCTTTCGAACATAATTTTCTAATATCACAAAAATCGCAACAACAGCTAAAAACGGTGATTAGTGAGCAGATTGTCCGGCAATAAGTTAATTGACGGTTGGTTGAGTGATCGATCTATGGCGGGAGGCGGGGGGTGCGGGCGCGGGATGCGGGCGGATGAGGAGGGGGGTGCGCCGGCGCAGCGACGCGGTGGACCGCCGCAGGCGACGCACTGTCTCACCTGCAACAACAGTGTAGGGCTGGCGATTCCTGAAAGTAGTGTTTTAGTAGAGTTAGTTACAGTTAATTGTAGCGACCTCCTACGACGTCGTTTTCCACTATGCCATTGACGATTTAAATGCACGATGCTCTAACGACACTGCCACTTTGTGTGGTCTGTGACCCCACCTGACTCACACACACTCCCGAAATTAATATATTCGACATCTTTTCCACTTTGACATTTCGACATTGGAACTGCCACGAGTAGAAGATCTTTCGAATGATATGTCAATAATACATTACTTATTTAGAGCATTACTCTCAGTTCTAGTAGTAGTACAAATCCCACACAATGAGCACATTTCTGGAAACATAAAACAAGTGATCCTCTAATACATTCCAGTCTGGTTTTCTCATACGACATGCGTGGTTGGCCCGTCAAGCTATAAATTTGCTCGCTAGCACCACGTCAGCACCAATCGCAGCCACGTGTGGATAACGAGTTGTTTAAAGATCACGATTGCACGTAAATGACAGGCTCCTAAGTAATGGTGCCCCATCACAAATGCCCACGATTCCTTAATACCCCATTTCCTCGCTGCACCTCACACTTGAACGGAATTATAAACAGTTAAAACAATTGAAGCTTTCTAACTTAAAGACAATGGATGAAAGAGTTGGTAAGTTTTGCATCTAGCTTACATATATTGTTGTTACTTACTGTAATATGGTTGCTGTTGTTTTTTGTTGTCGTTTTCTTATCGTTTCTAAACTCATCAACAGCAGCTCTGCGCTCTGTGCTCTGCGCTCTGCTAAGCAGGATGCTCAGTTTGCGTAATAAAACTCAATTTCACTAAAAAGGTTCTTTTGAGAAAATAATGATAGAAAAAGTAGTAATTGTAAATATTATTTGAAACTTCCCGCTTTTTTTCATGTGTGTCCAACTGCTGGGCAAAGGCCTCTCCTGCTTCCTTCCAAACCTCTTTTCAATTTTGTGCGATCTCATTAGCATTACTTAAAAAAGAATTAGCATAATTCCTTTTACAGTGAATATAGGTATTATTAAGAAGTAAGGACTTTAAGGAGAGGTCTACAGTCATCCAGAGGACTCTAACTGCACCTGCAAAGTTCGCTCAACCAACTGCCAAGTTGCAACACAGCACACCCCTACTACAGCATAACAAAGCAAAAATGGTTGAGATAATGAAGCATAATGCAAAGCGTGATATAAACTTCATATGCGCCCGCGGCTGGATTAACTTGTTAGTTAGAGACTCAGTTCTCCCCACACCTAACGTCCACACCATGTCAGGTTTCAGATTAGATCCAGAGAGGAACTATAGGACTTAGATGTTAGCTGTAATTCATTGCCCGTTGTAAGTAATCGAGGAATTCCTAATTCAAAATTGACAGTGTTTGAAAATTACGGAATAAAAAACAGTTGAAGGTAGAAAGTGGTCATCATGTTTCATGTTCTTCGCCGTGTAAAAAAACAGTTGAAAATCAATTTTGAATTGTTTTTCCTTCTCTCTCAATTTATGCTTTAGAATTTTAATTTGTTTATTTCAGAGATATCTCAATGCAAAAGGCGTCATCACTTATCACACAAGAACACAGGGAGAAACAGGAACAATTATTGTTCCTGTTTCTCCCTGTGTTCTTTACGTATTGATTTGTTTATTTCGGATACATCTAAACCAATTTGTGGTTACATCTTTCGTCCACCTGCCATTTTCTTAGCCCCAGGTTTGTTGAGGTGGTCGACTTGTTACTGTTAGTAGCAGAGGCAACAAAAAGGGTACAGTAGATGGGAGACATATGTATCACACTACCGAAATTCGTAAGTATCTCCAACTCTAGTGCAAGATTTATGGAATCTGGAAGCCTATTTCAGCAGGGGGCTGTGAAAGATCTTCACGAAACTGGTTAATTCGAGGCTTATTGTATGACTCATCAAACGTTTCATACTGTATCAGTCACGTTTAGAAGGATGCTGTCGATTTAATAAAAACTTGACTTTGTTCCATAAAGTGGTAATTGCCAAATGTGTAGCTAATTGTAGATCAACCATCTAAATCTGCCCAATAGCGTACCTGATTTCAGAAATAATGTTTCCTTCCCATTCTTATTCAAACGAATATTTTAATTAGTTAGCGCCGTCGTAATCCACGGCCAGGCTTTTTTAACACTTCCAATCGGATTAAAACAAATAAAACAAGAAGACAACATAAGTCGAGGATCAAATTACACAGCTAACTATGTTTCAAAACTCCCTGGTAAATCATAAATATCTCTTAACGTGTTTAACCCCAAATCACTGTAAATTATTATTGGAAGTTTACATTATTAAAATAATGAAAATGATCGCCGACGGCCGCCATGCGTGCCTCCTTGCGAACATAAAAACCACTCGAGGCGATTAAAAATAAACAATAATTGGGCCGGCCATTCACGCATGTAGCCTCATTAAAACAATTAAATCTTGATTGAACTGAAATTATAGCTGTCGATTCTTTAACATAATGCGATGGTACCTTGCCGGAATCTGCTCCGAAAAAAGATTAACGTTGATTTTAATAAGAAACAATTATATACGTAGGTATGTGTCTACATCCCACGCTCAAGTAGTTTGATCGCGTTTTAGACCGGTTATACATAATTATCAAAAATTACCGATGCTGTTTTTTTGGGTATAATTTCAGACTTTTTTGTTTGCTGGCAACCACGGGCAGGGGATTAAAAACGTACCTTTGTTACATGAGTCATTGACATAATTATTTCAATGTCTGATTCATCATTTTCTTAACCAAAAGTCCATTTATTCATTCAACCACGAAAGAAACTAACCGGTTTCAGAGTTGCAAGTGTTACAATAATTAAGCTCAGCTCACCAATTTATTCAACTACCACTTCAGGTTTCAGTTGAAACCAACGTTGCAATTATCTAAGGCACTCTGTATAATGTATTCAGACTGTATAATTGAGGCTCAAACTGTACTGAGCTGTTCTACAATCAACATAATTGTGGTTTCGACACCCAAAACCACAGGAAATGTTTGCTATCCATACCTTATATTACTCTACTGAATTTTCGTTGTCATGAAATTTCTTTGAAGGAAAAGGTTTTATTTTGCCTAGCGATGAACTGCGAAAGCTTGGCTTAATTTGTAATATGAATTCAACCTTATTGGTAGCTATATTTTAGAGTCGTTTGGGGTTGAAACACTAGGGCCGTGGAGTCCGAGTGCTCACCGTGTATTTCAGGATATCGCCAAGCGGATGGCCGACTCTTCACGTCACCAGAGGGCTGGCCAAGTTTTAGGTCTAAGTATCAGCATTGCCATCCAACGTGGCAACGCTGCCAGCCTTTTGGGCACTTTTCCCGATGACAACGATGCGAACGATTTTTTATATATTTTTTCCTTTACATACTTGTACAAAATATAAATAATAATTAGTTGTATATACATAGTTTATATAGTGTAAATAGTCAGTTAAGTAAAAAATTGCAAAAATTATATGACGTGCAATAAATAAATGAATTCAAAAATACATACCTACGTAATTAGGTATTTAACGAAGAGAAAAAAGAAAATACTTTTTAAAAACTGGTAATATTTTCGCATTTTCCACAAGAGCAGTTAGGTAAACAGTTTTGCAATTTACGTAAAATTAATAGCAAAGAAAACACAATGTTCGGTATAAAGAAGTTAATTCGACATAATGTGAATAAACGTTGATACCACTATTTGGAAGGCGGTATCCAAACCTTAGTATTAGCTATGGAAATAGGATCGTTATCATAATTATAATTAATCTCCTAAAGTGGCCCATCGACGATCATCGACAGGATTAAGGAGGGACCCATCATATAGGTACCTACTTTATATATTTACGTTTAATACGTAGCTATAATTAAATTAATTAATAATTGCTATGCCTATGTTGAGTTCGATAAGTATAATGGTACCACGAATTTTTTAATGACAGTTACCTAAGAAATAATAATAAACGTAATTGAATTTCAGTCATTAAATTAATTTCATAGTAGGTACATTATAAAGGAATTAAGTAAATTTTATTTACATACAGTTCAATTAATAGTCGTAGAATCCATTTGCTCTTATTTATCGTGTTTCCATTTACGATGAACAGTCAATCACAATTATTTCTGTTTGATATTTAACGGATATCAGGCATTGTTTGAAAATAACATTTACGAAATTTAATAGAGAACGCTTAAAGACGGACCATGTTTGTCGAAGGACCGATGGCCGGTGGAGCAGACGAGTCCTAGAGTGGACGCCGCGTATCGGCAAACGTAGTGTGGGACGCCCCCCAGCTAGATGGACCGACGACCTTAAGAAGGTGGCTGGGACAGACTGGATGCGGAAGGCGGAGAACAGGGTGTTCTGGCGCAGCCTGGGAGAAGCCTACGTCCAGCAGAGGACTGCGATAGGCTTTGTTGTTTGATTGACTCACAGGCGTAATCCTTTGATCTCATATAAAGAATTGATTACAATTTATTTTATGACACTTGATTAAACAACGAACCAATTTTCAAATGAAAAGGTAATACCCGCGAACTATTTTCTATTTCAAAATGAAAAGTCTTCGTAGAACTTTTTACTAGGTTTATGTATAATAAAATGCCTATCTCGAATATTTGCAGAAAGTTATTCAAATAAAACTTATTTAATCTAAATCCGAAACGTCTGCGGGCTGAGTGCAGGAGCAACATCATTACGATCCCCATACATATTTACGTCTTATGATATTTTTAATTTAATTTTCCCGGCGAAAGTTCGGAACCTACTCCGTTGAGTGTTGAAAGCTATCCAATTTGCGTAATACTGCCAAAATATCTCATTTCTACGCTCGCTACCGATATACTACGACCAAACGACCTAACTCTACAGAACTTTTGAAGAAAAATAGGTCTAACTGTTCTTGGAATTGGACTCAAAATCCTCCGACTCACTTCTAAGGTACAATGTTTGGATATAGGACGCAAATGGAGTTTTGGCAATTCCATAATGCGAAAGTGGTCTGTTCAAGCTTTTGACTCTATGAAAAAAAAATACGAAACTCGGAAAACGTTAGAAAAAAGAGAACATTTATGTTTTCATAGAGTTATTATTTATGGTTCGATGGACGTGTAAAAGCGATATTTAGAGGGCAGCACTCTGCCGATTAGTGGGGCTTGTGTGCGCCGAGCTTTACGGAATTACAGCGCTTTGCGAGCCCCAGTGGCCGCTAACCCTTTCAGCTTTGAAGCTATCAAAATTATTTCGGAGAGGGCTTAATACAAGTTGAATTTCATATCGTCGTAGTGGATTTTAATATTACAAATTTCACGTGGGATATTACGCACTGATGACTGTGGCCTTCTGCGAAAATGTTACACAGTATTTTCTTATTGAAATCGTAGACATGAATATGGAAAAAAATTCTGTTTATTTTTCTGAGCTCCCTTTAAATATTAACCGTTTCTCGTATTGCTTTTATAAAGCTATAAACTGCAATTATTTATGTGAGGAATATCAATAAACTAATAGATATCAACTATGCATTATGTTATATGCCGTAAGGCGCTGAGCAGACGACGAACAATTTGGAATCGTATGGAAATCCACCATTTTGTCCGTGTGCGCGTTAGTCTGCTCAGCGTCTAAGTGGCGAAAAAGACTAACCAATTATGGTCAACAGCATGATCCAAAGCTAGTATAAGTACTAGCTTTGGATCATGCTGTTGACCAAATACTAACTGACTAATAGATAACTGAGATCACCTACCCGTTTGCCACATAAAGTGATTACTCTGACTATAATTAATTTAGCAGTCTACTAAGAGACATGTTTGGGGGAGACCTATTACCCAGTAGTAGGACAATAGAGGTGAATTAAAAAAAAAACAAAAGACTAAGGATCTTTAGCACATATGAAACTACTTACAACACATGGAAACATGACCAAAAATAAGTGTTAAGTGTTGAGTGAGTTTGTGTGAGTGTATGTAATGTACTCGTATCTTCAAATAATTAAATTTAAGTATAAAATAAAGCTTGCTGAGGTATATTATAACAAAAATGTTGTTATTGAAATTTCAAATCATCATCTGTCTAGCCTTTTCCCAACTATGTTGGGGTCGGCTTTCAGTCTAACCGGATGCAGCTGAGTACCAGTATTTTACATTTCTTTTTAACATTTTTGAAATTTCATATACATTAATTTTAAATATAAAATAAAGCTTAGCTTATATTATAACAGCAATAGTTGTTACTGAAATTGTAACCAACAAAACACCATTTCAGTAACAAGTTTTATTCCATTTACAAACACTCAATTCTTTTACAAAAGAAAATGTATATTTCTCACTGAGCTCTCCTTAGCAAAACAAAAGAAAACGGGATAAATAACATATCATTCAATGAAGTATTAATTGAATCAAATAAATAAATATTACTGGTACAGTCAGCGTCAAAAGTATAGTATAGTGGTCCAACAAGCTGTTCGAAACCTGAACACAAGGAAAATTCAAGCAGTCAAATAATTTATTGCAATTAGGCACATAAAAGGCACTTCTGAATGTTAACATTTACAAATAAATTGTATTGATTCTAATTTCCCGGTAGTTTTCGTATGGAGAAGAATGAGCAAGAAACTCCGTTACTCTTTTAAAAAGTTTTACGATATTTTGTATACATTAATTATATTATGGGAAGCTGACACACCTGAAATAAGATTACTATACCACAATAGGTAAAACGAGTTAAAAAGGAAACAATGACAGATCAATTAATTACATGGTAGATACATGGTGCTCACATATTTACCAACAATGTAAAACTTTACGATATTCATAAAATTTTAACAACTAATACTAATACCTAGAATGTCATTTACGTACTGTATTCATTCAGAAACACCACTTTATGTCATTGAGATAGCTGTTTATTTTTCTTAGTTGGACCTAGTTACGTCATAACAAACGAACAAACCCACATAAATAATTTTCTCATTTTCCGAAGTTATTCTAAGGATTTAGGAAAGAAATTAGTTTAAAATTAAATAAATTCTAAGCACAAGTCTTTTTATCTAAATTAGACTGTTTTGGATACTCGGATTATACCACATTAAATTTTAGACTAGGTATTGGATTATTTTGACGTATGTATTAGATAGCTGACTAAACGAACTATTAAGATATTTTGGATTGGTTCTTTTCGGTATAAAGAAAAGAAAGAAAAATTATTTATTCAGCACGTATACTCACTAGAAGGCCAATTCTCGTACTTAAAAAACGTTCACACTCTAGTCGTAATCTGTCAAACTTGTCAAAAATGTTGGTAAATTGATTAAATTGTTGACAGATTGCGAATGAGTTGCGAATGCGAACATTCTTACTACGGGAAATGCCCCTCAGTTGTTCAGATCATAAAAAACATATAAATTTGACTTTTAATCATTTATTTTTTACTTTTATCTAAACTGTGTATTACTTGTTCTAATGAATTAATTGTGTTATTATCTGCGCATAATGTAGTGCATGCTGTGCTTTTCTTTAAGTAATGAGGCGCTTAGACTTAAGTTTGCAACGTACAAATTGTAAAGTAATAGTGTACTCATTGTAGAAAAGCCTAATAATAAATAATTAAATAACTTTTTTATATTTTTAAATGTTTTTTTAATACCTTTTTAGTGTAAAAAATATTTAAAAAAGACAATAAATAAACGACATAATAAATAAATAAATCAATCATAGTCTATTCGTCTCGTATTCGTATTCGTCCTTCTCTGTATGCCTTTGGCCATTATTGTCCCACTGCAGGCCTTTGCCCTGCAGTGGGACAATAATATGCTGGTATTATTTTTATTTTATTTTATTCGTCTCTACATTTGTTGCTGACTGTACAACCGACCCCACATACATGTGATGGCGCGTGGATATTCTCGTCACGCACCTTGCTAATAAAGCGATGTATGAAGTGCTTACACAAAACAATATTACCTCATTCCTCGGAACAAGGGAAATTATATCAAGGTCAAAGGAACTTATCTACGATGTGGTATGTGCTAGGTAGGTTTTATTATCGATAAGTAAATTGTGTGAAAAGCATCAATTGGATGAAGGAAATATAAATATTATATAAATGTCTATTTGCATAAGAGACTGATTTTTAGGCTTACCAAAATGTAACCTTGGCTCCTTCAAATTACAGAAAAAAAAACCAGCCAGTTGCAGAAACGAACTTTAACTTTTAAAGCTGTCATTAACATGTTCAGTGTCGGGAACCGTCCTGGAGGATTCACTCAAGTCGCATATGATGCCGGGAGCCCTGGCGAAGGGCTCATTTTAAATGTAAGTTTTTCTTAGCGAATTCGGCATTATAAACGGTGAAACTAAAATGAGTTGTATATTTTAACAAGATTTCAAACGTAATGCCGGTGACACTCCTCGAGGGTTAACTTTAGCGCAAACGTAATGCCGGTGACCCTCCTGAAGTCAACTTGCAATATGTATGGCGGCATGGCGTATGAGCTCTATGAAAATGGGTGGAGTCGAAAGTATTAAATTCTAACCTTCCATTAACTTGTTGCAAAACGCAACATAAGACTCGATTTTAATGGTTCTTTAATAAAATTAATGAAATCATTAGCGTTATTGATCTATTACGTAATGGGGCATTAATGTTTGTCTTTGTGCAACTGAGTCTTTAAGTACAATGGTTCATCTGATTCTGAAATGGTTCTGTCAATTCTGATATTTTTCCTAAAGTTATCTAGATACTAGTCAGATCACAAAACACACTAGTTATCAAGACGACAGTTTTTGTGCAAGTGTGTGTGTTAGTTTGTTATTCCTTAACGAAGCATTGAAATTTTCTATGAGCAATTTTTTCTATATTTTAGATTATCTACACCCCACGGTTTTACCCGCATAAGTCTCTATCTCGTAGGTATGTCGGGAAAAAAGTATCCTATATCCGTACCCAAGTCATGGTCTACCTATGTGCCAAATTTCATCTAAATCCGTTCAGCGGTTTTAGCGTGAAAGCGTAACAAACAAGCAAAATATAACAAATCTTTTTCTCTCTTTATTATTACAGTACTGCGCCCCACGGTTTCCCCTGCATAAGTCTCAATTCTGTGGGAATATCGGGATAAAAAGAAGCCTATGTCCTTTTACAGGCCATGGTCTACTCACGTGCCAAATTTCATCCAAATCTGTTCAGCCATTTTAGCGTGAAAGCGTAACAAACAAATAAACACACTTTCGTATTTATAATATTAATTAGAATAATATACTTATATCAAAGATTTCTATCGTAGATTTGCCCTTCCACGTCAAAAGATGGTCGCGTTTCTGTTTCGTTTTGACACCTCTGAGACGGACAGTGTCGCAGAGACTTGACTAGGTTGTCATGGAAACGCCATTGTTAATGTGTGAGTTCGCTCCTCTCATTATGGACGATTTTTCGTGCGACTTAGTACAGTGAGGGCAAATCTACGATTTAAATCTTTGACTTATATTAGTTTAAATAAACCATCGGCTGGAAAGTGACAAGGCTAATATTTACCGCGGTAAATCCTTCGTAACTGTAGAAATCTGTAGTAATGTATAATCTGGTGTAATAAAGTTGCATACGAGTTCCTTTTGATGTCTCATAACTTATAAGTAATAAAATAAAAATAGTAATAATATAATAAAAGTCCTAGAAAAAGTCTTCCAAAAATACATGAAATCGTTTTAAAAGCTAAGAAAATGAGACGTTATATAAAATATACATATAAATAATAAAAATATCCCCATAAAAAAATGATTTTATGGGCATATTTATATGTATATTATATATGTATTTCACGTAAGGGTGTTTTACACAAATAATCGAGACTTCGTCGAACAATTTTGAATGAAAGACGAAATAAAATAATGAAAAATAATTCATATTCCCGTTGATTCTTTGGCATGGTCTCTTCAATACCATCAAGTTACAGGATATCAAAGGAACACGTTGTAAATTATATATATTATATATTAATTCATCTCTATGCGAATGAAACCGCTAGTTGCAGCTAGAATATTGCAAAATGATAGTTTTTGCCAAGTTTTTTAATAATATGGTTTTAAGTTAATAGTGGGCTGTAAGGGTGGGCGTCGATCACCGTATTAAGTTGTTAACGAGTTGGTTCATTTATTACTGCAGCGGTGTTCATTAAAACAAGCTATACATTACTTTTGAAAATGAGCCTTCATTTTATTTAAAATAATAATGGCTAAAATAAATTGCAATATAACTAAGTAGTGGTCTGTTCCACCACCTCCTTTTAAGTTCCCGTCAATTTATCCGAAACCTAAGCATACAAATTCTATTCTATTTTATTTACGTGTCCATCAGAATTATCTGCCTCTTTGATCTAGTCTAGGTTGCAAGCGCTACTGCTGAGCATGTGATCCTGGATTCAATTCCTAGGTCGGGCAGTGTCATTGGGTTTTTCAATCAGGAATTTTTCAGTAGCAGAGTCTAGATTTGTGACCGGCTGTCAAACTTGTCAAAAATGTTGGTAAATTGATTTTTGACAGATTGCGAATGAGATGCGAATGCGAACGATCTTAAAAATTACGGGAATTGCCACTCTGGTTCCGTAATTTTCAGTGAAACAAAAGAACATCTTCCAGTGATATCAACACTCGTATCATTTCATATCTCGAGTTCTCGGTACAGACGCTAACAGCTACGTATGTGAGAACAAAACCTTATCACAATAACAACATACATCTCGCGAAGCTCTTATAATCCTATCAAGTTTACAAGGATGTTGCACGATATATGCTGGCTTTTGTTCTTTGAAGTTATAGGGTGGAAAACGAAGGAAATGATACCTATTGTTTCTGTATGCACCTCAATACAGTGTGAGTATGTTGTGTTGAGTGTGTGTGTGTGTTGTGTTGAGTGTGTGTGTATGTTGTGTTGAGTGTGTGTGTATATTTGTTTGTTTTCATAACATAATCTTTTTAATATTTAAAATCAAATGAAAACAATTAGCTGGTGGCAGTATCATCACAACGGTAATGTTTTCCCATTGTTTGTCTTATTTGTTTTTAGTATATTCGTGTATTTATTCGTTCTATATATATATTTATATTATAATTAGGTATATTATATAATATTTATAGTTTGTAATAGGTGTATGTATATCCTTATATTTAAATAAATATTTATTCCACAATTTTCGTTAATGCACCTACAACTGCATCACCCAAAGATTGACTGATAGAAAATGCCTGAAGTGTGTGCTTGAAGTGTTAAATAAAAAAATTTACAATTAAGTACATTATTTTTTTTTCGAAATAAAGTAGATTATAATATATTATATAATTTATTAGGTACTATGTTGTGTGTATTTTACTGTGCGTACATAAATAATAAAATAAATTAAAAAATTATCAGATTAATAACGTAGGTTACGAAAGTTAGGATTATCTTACCCTTATCCCAATTTAATTAGGATCTGCGCACAGGTCGTTTCCATTCTACTTTTCAGGCATCGGAGCCATTTTTAACTTCCTCTTACATACTCATTTCTTATTCTATCTATTCGTGTAATACCATTCCACATTCATCTTACAATTCTCATCTCAGCTGCATGCAATAGCCTTTCATTCATCCCTTTTGTGGCCCTACGTTCTGATCCATACAAGACCGCAGGTCCTATGTATGTTTAATTCCGATGCCACTTTCAAATTTCCTCTTATACACTCATTTCTTATTCTATCCATTCATGTAACACCACATCAAATTCCTCTTAGCATTCTCATCCCAGCTGCATGCAATAGCCTTTTATTCATCTCAGCTGCATGCGTGCCATACTCATTTCTTATTCTATCTATTCGTGTAATACCATTCCACATTCATCTTACAATTCTCATCTCAGCTGCATGCAATAGCCTTTCATTCATCCCTTTTGTGGCCCAACATTCTGATCCAAACAAGACAGCAGATCCAATGTTTAATTCAGCCACAGTTAGTGGAATCCTGAATCATTGATTTATTATTCTTATCACTAATCATATGAGCAATAACCGCAATTTAAAATTTGCTGAGTGTTCAGAACCTGAGGGTGCTGCAGGGGCTTCAGAATCCAAAAGCTCCTAAATGAAAATCTTTCCAGAAGTTAATTGGGAAGGCCATCGAAACAAATGAACAACATTTAATAATCCACGACATGATAATTTCCCTGCCCTAAAATAGAGACAGTTTATCAAACAGCCTTTAAATAATTAAACCCTATAATTAACACTTATAAAGTGTCGAAAAACACCCTTTGTTAAGCTGCCCTAAGCCTTGGTGGCCGTTACCACGCCATATGTCGGCCAGGTTAATTCCGCTCTCTCGCTATGAACGATGACCCCTTTATTACTTATTAAGGAGCTTCTGGCCGCCTCACCCCCTGTACCATGTTATTTATGTCGTCTAATAATAATTTGTATTAAATCACGAACGCTTCCCACAGGACAAACAGGATTTGTTGGCTTTTGTTGTTGACGGGTCCCTGTGCTTTCTTCGCGGAACGAAAAGATATTATTTGTTTGTGTTATGGAAAAAAGACATTTCAAATCGTGTTTTGTTTGTTTGCTCGGATTTTCACAATTAGGGCGATCTTCTTGGGGTTTTCCTCTGTGAGTTTTGGGCGTAATTTATTTTGGTGAAGTTCTATTTGTAATAGGAATTCCAATCTCAAATACTTTCATCCGTTCGAGACAATGACAATAGACTAAACCATAATTTTCGCATGAAAGAAAATGATACAAAAATCGTTTTCGTTTATGGAACCAGTTTTTCTTTTATTAAATTTTCACCTTAAAAGCAAGCAATTTTCAATATTTTGCTGTTAATTTTGATTCACCGAAATTCAAATGTCACTCACAAAACGTTGATTGTTGGCGAATTGGCGAAGTAGGTAATGGAGTTCAAATAACGCTTTTCCCATCACTAAACGTCAAGTCTCGAAAAAGGTGTATTTTTTCAAGCTAAGCGTTGATTTTTCAAGACATGATATGACCGCAGCACGCCTACGGGTTTCAACGAATATGAATTTGCGTGGACAGTCACATTTATTTTAGCACGCTACAGGAATTTGTCTGGCACCGATCTATAAAAAATCACAAAGAGAAATACAAATTTTCGATACAGCTATCTAATTACGTAACATAATTTTCGTAAACGATTACGACTAATCTGTTTCATTTTGACAATTCAACAACATTCATTGCGTTATTTACGTTGTTGAGCAGATTCTTTTTTCGAACGTATGAAGCAATTAGCAATCTGTTTCAAAATGATTCAGATTGATCGTGTATTACGCAATTAGGGATCATATTTTTTCGACTTTCTGTTTTCAGAAAAAAAGGATCTCGACATTTTCGTCAAAACCTAGTTATCGATGGGTCAATCGACTCGAACGAATCGAACAATATTTTTCTTATAAGCAAATTAGTTTTGCCAAATGAGATTGCAACTCTAACTGTCTGAAGTCAGGCAGGCAGGTGAATATTAATGAGTTCCTAAAGGTTTGTTCAGGCGTCAATATTTATGTCATAACAAGAAAATTCACAAATTAGCATATCAATGCAATATTTTTTTACCTTATTTGTTTCCGAGAACGTCTTAATCACACACAGAGTTCCTTAAAATAAAACAACAATAAATAACCCCTAAAACAGTGTCGGTCAACGAACGGTAAAGTTTCAAACCATGACACGGCGAGGTGTAAATCTCACGCGCTTATCTGTTCCCGATTCGCATACATTACACGTTGAAGATACTTGGGGCGACAACATTTGCATTTCAAGCACACACACGAGTAATTACAAGTGGGCGCTTTAATTATCCGCGGGTCAACAACACGTGTCGTCCGCTGGAACGCGCTGCAATTTGTTTTTGTGATTTAAACGTGTCGAAAGCGCGCTTGCACATTTCAGACGCTTTGTATTAGCCCTCGAACCTACGGGCGATTTTAAAAGTACCAATTTTTTCTCCCGTACTTGATTTTTAACCCACACTGTTTAGCATCGAAAGTTGAAAATCCAACAGTGTACTTTTTGACGTGCTGGGATGCACTGTGTTGGATTCTCAATGCTCGACTCAATACCGAGGGTTCAAACTCCAGTGCGCGATGAAAAATCGCCCGCACGTACCTGGGCTAACTGTGTCCTAATCGAAAGCGATTATCGCGAGAGTACATAATCATCGCACTCATTTAAATGTATTTGACATACTAGCGAACAATCAAGTCGCGTACGTACGTCACGATTCAGGTAAACAATCGCGTATTCGCGCGACAGTCGCTTTCGGTTAGGACGCAGGGTAAGAAACGCGGCGATGTAACTAAGATAATAATTTATGTCTTTACTTAATTTATTATGTTACCATACAATGTCCAGTACTAGAAAAACATTACTCACGCCGCGGAATGTGTGAATATATGAATTATTAAAACATTGCTCTTTGTCGCTTCTTCGTAATAAACTATGTGAGATACAAAACATGCGTCCGCGCATCACACGAGCATTTCTTTTGCAACTTTTCAGCGCATCGTCGGGCGAGCGTCAATTTTACTTTTTAATTATGGAACTGCCTAACGAACGCCTCCGTGTTCATCTTGTTCAACTAAACAACGTTATAAGCGATTCTGCAAACTTCCCAATGTAAGCTTTATTCCCCATAAAATAAAGTTGCAGTTCCTGTAAGTGCACGTTAATGAAAGCCTTTTTAAATAAGTCATAGATGGCATCCAAAGCTCCTCAGCCTGTCCACAGCCGTTGAGCTTCAACTTAAGTAATGAGATATGACTTCAGCTCATTATTATTTTCCTTGTAATTTGTACTGTGAAATAAATAAATGTGTTGTAAATTTATAACGTGAGAGATTTACTGCGCGCTTGCGCAAGTTATAGGACGTGATCTTTTTGCTTGGTCGACTTCGTTAATCAACCACTTAAGTACTTACTATGAATGTGAAACCAGATATAGATGTCCTGTTCTACACTTTTTCTGTGCTTCTGCCGAGTTGATCGGTGTTGTCGTCGCCGAATGAATAGTGATGATAAAATAATCTGCGTAAATATTCGATGAACGCAACTATGTTCAGTCGGGGCTCAGTTCAGCATCGCATGAGTGCGTCCACGTCATTACCGACATCATCGAATCAGTGTACGTAAATGAAAACTCGCCTCATCACGTTCCAAATTGAAATCCTTCGTTCCCTCGCTAAGGCAGGCCGCAGACGTACTTTTTCCCTTTGTTTTATTGTATTGGCCGAGCCTCGATTATTCGAATTATGTTTAATTCATTTCCATCTCGATGGTAATGCCCGCGGTCTATGTACCTAATGCTACGGTGAGATACTAGGGGTAATCGATTCACTATCGATTAGGTAGGTAGGTACCTACTGACTTTGTAATAAATCTGCTAATCGATAAGCCATGTTGTTGCTGGAAATATACACGGACTTTTGAAGATTTTGTAAGTATTAGAGAGAGACCCGTGTTGAACTGTGATCTACAACAGTTCCATTGATTTAATGCTACCGCAGACAGGCGAGACGCGACGATGCGACGCGATCCTGGTAGAACATTTTCCATGAAGTTTTCATAGAAATTGTTCTATTAGAGTCACACCGGTCGCACCTGTCTGCGTAATAACGTAACTAATATAGTGAAAAAAAAATGTTGGTAGTTACTGCATTGCGGAAACTAATTACAGGTAAATACTTATTCACTTTCAGCTTCGGAGAAAATTATTTTGTCGAGTGACACGAATATTTGCACGATACCTATTCGCCTTAGATACGCACGAGTAAACGAATCGAGTTACTGTAGTGACGGTTGCTCCGACACAAATTAACATTAAGAAAGGGACCATTAACGGCAATAAATGCGGTTACGCAAGACAACAGATGCCTTTACTGACGAATTTTATTAGAAACGTGATGGCTGATGAGTATATTCGGCCATTCAGAAATCAAAATCAGTGACGAGCGAGTGATTGTGGCCAGCGGACGTGCTGCCAGCGACACCTTCCGGCCGGTGTGAAACATTATTATATTTTGATAACTTAATGCTCCATCTGTAACGCTGTAATTGCACGTTTAGCGGTTTGTATTCCGACGAAAGATAATTTCTCGGTATCTTCCCACCCTTTGTTACGGCTAAACCGATTTCCTGCCGGGCTACGTGAAAATTTAAACCGCCTTAATCCCCTGTAGAGCTTTTAATGACATTTTCCCTGAACGTGAAGCCACAAGAAAACAACCAACATGCCCAACGATGGTTAGCCGCAAATCATAGAAAGATTTGCCGCTTTGATAAAAATAAACGAGAGACGATATTACGAAATCAATATGAAATTGCATTTCCTAATGTCAATTGTTAGTTACGAAGTGCAATAAAGTTCCAATAATCATGATATGAAATAATTTCTGAGCGATGTGCTCGGTGGGTTGTCTCTCTCTGTCTGTGCTTCGTGCACGGGCTACATCTGTCTCTGTCTAGGCCCGAGGATCGCACGGGGTATGATGAACTCGGTAATGATCCAATCAGAAGTGAAGTGCATCAAGTCTCGGCCGCTCTGTGAGAATGCGGTTGGGGGTGCAAAAACTACGTGCCCAGATTTAAATTAAACCGACCATTTGGTTTTGTTTCAGATCACCTTGCTATTTAAACGAACAAATGATTGGGTTAAAATAAAATAAACGAATAAACTGCAGTACCTACTCGTATAGTTATGTATTGGTTATGTTCATACCTCGTTTCCTTTAGATTACCTATAAGTTAAGTGAGGTTTATGCCACGCTGAATGATTTGACAATTTGCACGTCTATTTTTGGGATTCATAGTCTAGCCTAAAGGTAGTCGAGGTAAAATTTGTTTGTAAGTTTTGTATGTAGGGGTAATTTATTGAGGATTTCAAAAATTATTGAGGAAGGTTATAGTCTCGCGGCCGAAGTTGCGGGCAGAAGCTAGTTATCAATATTCCCAACTTCTTACTGCTAACAGACAAGTAAAAGTTCAAAACTGGCTAATGTCCCAAGCCTTTCGAATAGAAGGTTCCGAGTTCCGACCTTCAAGACACCCATACTGCACATCTCCGCCGTGCAATTATTTCACCGAAAATGCTCCAATAATAATATAAATTTGGTGCAACAAAATTACACCAAAACCTTGTAATAGTCTCATTTATTGACCGCATTGCACCGAACAGCACTAAGTGTGTGCTTTTAAAAATATTTTTTGAATTAAAAAATAAGTAATGGTCTCAAAACACTGGCTGTTACGTTTCTCCGATGGCTTGTAATTATTTTAAATGTCCCGCGTGCGCCTGAGTCGATGCGCCCGCTCACAATACCGCGCGTTGCTTCGGGCAATCCGCGCGTGATTGAGAATCCATATTGAACAAAAGTTTACAGACACTTTGGTACTTTTTTAATTAAAATAATACACTTGAATGTGGCCAGACACATTGTCAGAAGCAATCATTCTTCTCATGTAAACAAACCGTTTAAAAAAAATCGTTAGATTGTTACTACAAAACCAATCAAGTTAAAGCGCAAATATTGCCGATATCGCTTATAAGTTATTGGCAAACTTTAATTGACCTTATTACAAACAAGATTTATTAATATAAACTGATAACTTTGTATTATTAACGTTACGTTACCTGCTTTGCTTTTTATGGACTTTTATAATTAGCTAATTAAACGTTGAGACCTGTAATATTTTCTAATTACTACGGTATGTACAGTATAGATCTTAGATAAGGATAACAGATTAATCTTGAGCTAACAAAATTCATCACACGATAAGGCACAATTTACTCTAGAAACATGTCACACGGATGTGTCAATTAATTGGTAGGTAGGTAAGTATTTTTCTCCTTTTAATAGGCTTTAAAACGTATCAATCTGCAGGCTGGCAAAAGGCTGCAAGATGTGGAAAATGCATGGATCGACCAGCAACAGCGTTCTCCTGAATCCTGTCCATGAATAAATCCATGGTCCATGGTTCATGGCTCCATGGTATGTCCATGGTTCATGGCTCCATGGTCTGTCCATGGTTCATGGCTCCATGGTCTGTCCATGGTTCATGGCTCCATGGTCTGTCCATGGTGTAATGACATCGGCGCGCAAACCGTTACTATGAATTCAGCACATGATTGTAATCTACAATACGATAAATTTCTGCCTTCCCCTAGACCAGAATTTTTTCGTCGGTTATAATGTAATAACAGCCGCACTGGTCGATCGATCAGGTTATTAAGCTACGCTTGCTGCGGTTGGTCTGTAGATGAGTGACCATCTTTACATACCAAGATCACACAGTCGCCACTCCAGAACCTTTCGGCCCCATCGGTCATCTGTTCTGCGAGTAATGTGCCCTGCTCATTGCCACTTAAGTTTGGCAATTCTTCGGGCTATGTCGGTTACCTTGGTTATCCTGCGGATCTCTTCATTTCTGATTCGATCACTTAGGGAAACTCCAAGCATAGCCCTCTCCATTGCCCTTTGGGTGACTTTTAGCCTTCAGGCCCATTGTGAGTACCACGTTTCAGTGCCATGAGTCATCACTGGCAACACGCACTGGTCAAAGACTTTCGTCTTGAAACACTGCGGTATGTGGGACGAGAAGATATTGCGTCTTACCAAGGGGTATCGTATTACCCAGTACCAGGTGTGGAGGTCAGATAGGCAGTCACTGTCGCTCCATGTAAGACTGGAATCCAGCTGCATCCGGAAGCCAACCCCAACATGGTTATTATAAAAAAAAAATGCTATTTCATTCAAAACTGAAATTACCTACACCGTCAAAATTTATAGAGCAGCAATTTTTTTTTAAATAATGGATGAAAAATTTCTACTCTGGGGAGTTTAGAATCAGTGCTTAAGTCATGGTAACAGTTTGCTCGTCGGTGTCTCATATACTGTGTAGTGTATACCTACCCTACTGGGATCACCGAACACTCTACCAAGCGTGGTGACTGCCTGGTGATCTTAAGGCAATCCATTTTTTTATAGCCGACCTTCCACAGAGACAGCTGGTTTAATAATCTACTATTTTTTTTTTTTTTAAGTAAGATTTAAGCATAGCATAATGAACCTACAATGTTCCTTATGCTGGGACACTCCTCTCTGTGTGAGAGAGTTAAGGGGACTACAGGACCTAAACATGAAATAATAAATTACCTGCGTTGTGTCATCGCGCTTCTCTTTCTTTTCTATGCAGTCCGACAGAGACCGCGCTGTGGCTGTGGACACCTAATCCAACACGCGAGCCCACTTTGCGGGTTAGTGGATGTCACATGGCTTCGAATTTTTGGTCCTACGACATGCCGGTTTTCTCACGATGTTTTCCTTCCCCGCTTTGAGGGGTGATAAAATAAATTGCACAAAATAGAGTGCATACCTGCCTGAGATCGATCCCACGTCTCGCGACCTCGTAAGTCGGGACCTTCACCACTGGGCCACCAGTGCTCTGTATATAATTTTGTATTTACATATGCCTAATTAAGTACGTCAAATAAGAAAAATTCTGAATAAGTACTTATCACACTGAATTTATCGTGTACCGCCATTGTTATCTGAAATTTATAATTCTGTGTAGATAAAGTCACAGGTTAGCACAAGCATTACTACTCGCAGCCTTTATCATAACGCTCACTTCAAGGCGATCGTAATAATCGAATTCACGTCAATATTTGAATTAAGAAATTAGAACAGTTTTTTTTTTTCATAATGCCTGGTCTTCCTCAGCTTAAGGTGCCTGATGTTCAGGATAGTGTGAGTATTTTTTTTTGGGTTATAGTTTGATAAAAGTAGATTTTATTGAATGGCTTTATCATAATAAACGTGAAGTTGCTCTGTTACTATGTTCTTATCGTTGTGTTACCGCATGGTTATTTAGTTATAGCTCTAGTGGCCAGTGCGTAACGCTCATGTGTAGAAAAAAGGTGTTCCTTGTATTTTACACTTTGACAGTCAAAAGTCTGGGTGATCATTTGGGTACCTCTTATTGTAGCTAATAGGTATTACCTATGTACTTTTTTTAGTTTTGTTTTTTAGACTAGACATGCCGTCTACTCCTAAAACACACGCATTATAGTGTACTTAAACTTTTAAAGAATTTAGTCTAAAACTCGTAACAAAAAATTAATAAAAGATAGTCCTGTCCTGTGGTCTTAAACCAATAATGGCTCGCTGAATCCCACCAGACCTCCTACTTGTTAATTTTATGACATTACATACCTTCTTTCAGAGCTATCATAACATAGGTTGGTACAGTCAGCAATGGAATAAAATCTTTTTATATCTGACAGTGGAAATCGAGTTTCTTTGTTAACCGTACTTACCAAATAATTAATTAATTTTAATATTTTTAATTTTTAGTAATATTTACAATTTGACATTTTATTTGATATACGGTTCGGACTTTCTTTTTTAATTTTTTGACAATTTTAGTTAATATTTTTTTATGAGTTGTTGAATATTTAAATTTAATGAATCACAATTTTATTTTGGGTTTATGGGCAATTTAATTTAAAATTGTTTATAATTTAAATGTGTGTGTGTAAAACTATGGACTAGAAATAAGTCTGAAATAAATGAATAAATAAATAATTCTGTATTGCTACCTAAGTTACAGTTTCGACCTTTTGAAAGTTTGTCATCAACAGTCTTCAGAAGTTCAGATAGTTGTTCAACCCTCTTTCTTTTATCTCTCAATCAAGATTATTTTTAATTATCGCTGTCTGTAGGTACCTAACTTATGGTTATTTATTTATTTCGACGTGATATATTAGGTACTTAGGTAGGTACACACGGCTACATATCATCAATCTATTGCGGGCTATCAGAATACCAGCGCTGCGACATTTATTATTAAATGTCGCAGCATCATGCTGAGATAGGAGCCTTTTGGGCTCGCGCAGGACTTTCTGCTTTTATTTTAATTTTAATATGTTCTTTTTTATCTCCTGTGCTTGCAATAAATACTTTTTCTTTCTTTCTTTATACATTTCCAGTTTAAGCTGATCTCGCATTGTATAGGATTTCCGTACAATGAGAGGTCAGCTTAAACTGGAAATTTATAGCTTGTTTGTAACCGTGTGTACCTACTTGATTAGTTTTTTAACTTTACCTACCTAACTCGACAACTGAAACACAATAGGTACACTTCTAATTATTGGCTAACAATGCGTTAGTAAACAGGTACCACCGATACAATCGAAGTAGGTAGGTAAACCTTTCTACAATAAAAATAGTCATTCTTCTTGTAACGGCTTCCCAAACTCTATCGGAGGTGGTCAAGCGCAGCCGAGACAGTGAACGGTCGGTCACGGCCAAGGCCGAACTAAGCTTCTGAATTCTGAATTCAAAACTCAGATAATAATTAAAATACTAGCCTTTCACTACAAACCGGGAAGTCTTTTATACTTAAATACTTGGGTGTTAAATTCGTACTACTATATCTAACAACGTAGCATCAGTGGCCCTACAGAACAGTTAACGTGGTCAAGTTTTTATTGGATCGAACAATTGGATAACTGTTCACACAGTGCAAGCAAGATGATGAATTTGGTGCTTCGAGAAATTGTGGCAAGAGCTTCAGTTGAAGCTAAACAAGATTCGGTTAGTATTAGGTCACATGATCTAATCTTTTGTATAGTTTTACAGTTAGGTAGGTATCTTATTTATTTGTCATAAATTCCCCAACTTCTTTAAATTGATTCCCAAATGAAATAGGTAGTAACGTAGTAGGTAGGTACCTTCCTACATATTTTGCACTCAGTGATTTTGTTAGTGAATTATGTTTTGTATAATAACTTTTAAGAAATTAACCATAATAACAAAATTAGTTCTTCATATTAATTAATTTCGCAGTTTTTTAATCTCGTAACTGTCTGGTTCGTTTACGAAAACAGCCTTACGAGTACAAAGAACAGACAAAAATATTACGCCCCATGTAATCTCAGATAAACTCATAACATTCTTTTAACCTTTCTTCTTCCAATTGTGATCCCAACACCATATATTTTGAATTAAAACTGAAGATTATGCCCAAAACGTACTCAAAACAGAACGTAAGCAAGCTCCGTAAACAAAAATCAGCCCCCTAGCGCAGAATGACAGAATTATATCTGACATCTAGAAGCAAAACCTAATGTTTTGGTTTTGGACGGTTTTATAGATTTTTTTTATACGAATTATACAAAAAGTGCTAGGATTATGATCTAAAAAGTTTAACTACATTAAGTCAATAGATTCTATCTCAACAAATGCCATAGAAACAAAAGATAAGTGAGGTTATTTCAGAAAAATCACTGTCACTGATTGATCTCTAGTATACATGAAAAGAAAACAATGCAGATCTCCATAAATGTACCTTACTTTTAGACTATTATGTTATACAGTCCTCATATGGCAGATATTGCCAGCTGAAGCCGAATATAGATCTCACCTGTTCTGTTATTACATGAAGGACTGTCAACAAGAACCTCCAAGAGATGGGAACATTAAACTAGACCCGAGGTTCTTGCAAGCTGCTGTAGAAGCTCGTGGCAGTGACGTAGACAAAATGTCGAGTGGTTCATCAGGAGTCAATGGGTTCTATAGGCCCCGGAGCGCTCTTGCCCGGGCTATGTATGAGAAACAGCACAACGATAGATACCTGCAGGAGCTAGATCAGAATGAGGTAAGTTAAATGTCAGCTTAACTCATACAAAAAATTATGTAAACATGTCAAAGTATGACGTGTTATTATTAATTACATAATTCTTTAAATATAGACAAATTGTTCTTAGGGGAAAAACTTTATGACTGCGTTAGAAATAAGTAAATAGAACCTTTTTTGGTTGAGGATAGGGTTGTTAAATATGCAATCATAAAAGAACGTTACCAGTTTTGTCCTCATGGGATTTGGTAAAAACAATATTAACACCACTTGATACCGGTGGGCTACTAATTTTATATATTTTTTAAAGAATTCTTTCAAACACTATCTAATATAAGAATGAATAAACAAAATGTTAGTACTTTTCATAGTATAAATCTAAAATCTGCTGACAACTCAATACATTGTGTGTTAAATGTTTTATTATTTAACCTTGTTTTGATACTTAGTCATATGATTTTTATTATGCATTTTGTAATAAAAATTGAGAAAGTACACTAAACAAAACTAAATACAGTTTCTAATCATTCAAACAACTTTATCTTAATTTAATATAGAGTATGATTTTGGCTTATAAGTTATAACCACAAGTTAATGAAATTAAATCCTCATTTATAAACTCTCCAGGACACTACACTACTTTATTTAAAAAAAATATATAAAATAAATTTTAAATGCATTTAAAAGGTAAGTTTCAATTGATGGCAATAATTGACCTTCCTCATATACTTTTTTTTTTTCGGATACAGGGTCTTAGCTACTTAGTACTTTATTAACAAAAAATAAATAATGCTTGAAGTTCCTAACATTTAAATAATAATTTTGCTTTGCTAATAAGTTTTATGTTTTTAATACATATATTTTTAATAATGGAATTGTTTGAATTGACTGACCAAAAGATTAAAAATATCCTCAGAAATAACCTGTTGAGGAAAAACTAAAAGTTACACAAGAATGAAGAAATAATGAATAATTTTTTGAATGATTAATTTAATTATATTTATGAAAGAAACTCCTTTCTTTGGTTTTTATTTAAGAAAAATCATTTCCTCAAATGTTTGTACTGTAACGGAGATTTTAACTTGGGGTCCTCTCTCTTTAATTCCTTCTATACTCATTTATGCACCTATGATTAATATGATTATTCCCTAATACGATCTTCAGATATTATTTTTCGTTTTTGAAATATTATTTTTCCATCATAAAAAAGTAACTTGGGAGCCTAATTTCCTACGAAATGTATGGGAAAAGTTTTTCGCGAATTCTGATTTTTCTAGTACTCAAACCTCAGTTGGTCATATAGAGATTTTTGATCCTTATAAGAAAACAGAATCGAATGGCATCAAAAAAGCAAAGTTTTTGTGAATATTGGCTATTTTCTTGCTAACTGTGTTTTTTTTGTCAAAACTGTGAATGCCGATCTAAATTTATCAAAAAGTCATGGACAGTCTCCTAAGACCGTTTTCTTGTAGCTACAACGATTAAGGTACCTACCCTTACTTGCCCCGTCTCAAAAATCCACCCTGTATACCACAGGTAGGTATAGTCGACCGCACGTCTCGCCTGTACCTTAAACTGGCCTAGCGTAGTAGGAGTTTTAATAATATAAAATAAAAAATAAATAAAAAAATATAATATTTAATAGAATAATTAATACGCCGCAGCTTATACTGGTTTTATCACCACAGGCGTGCGACCCATGGGCGTACCCAGCTTTTGGCCGAGGAGGAGGCAAATCAATTTTTTTCTAAAAATTAATGCCTAATATATTGTAATTGTGCAAAGTAAGTCTTACGTGAGTCTAACATAACTTTTATCGACATTAGTAAATACCTAGGCAATCAAAATCAAAAATACAAAATCCAGGGGGGGGGGGGCTGCCCTCTCCTACCCCCCTGGGTACGCCCATGGTGCGGCCTACTGTTCCTACATGAGCCAAAACCTTGTGCATATTATGTTCCTTCGAATATTAGCACAAGTAATTTCAAATTGGACCACGTCCCCATATCACATCTAGATCTTTCTCGTACCATCAATCGGATCCGATTCTCCAGTTGACCTATTTCTCGAAGTTTAGCCTACCTAGCTGGATTGTCTGCCCTGAATATTAATCCCCTAGTATCTTACATCTATTTGTAACTTATACCCTTTATTTCGAAAATTGTAAACGTTTGCTTTGACAAAGAGACGATAGACAAGCGAACACCGTAAAATCGTGCTCTCAGTAAAATCCACAGGTTAATAAAATTCAAAATGAGAACTTTTAGTGGTAGTATTTTGACGCCATATTTTCGAGAATCCTTGTGCATCTAATACAGTTGTCCTAAACCTGACATTGATTTGTATGACCATCATCGCTGAACATCCTGCACCCGAATAGGGATGTTGAATGTGGGAAAAAAAAAGTATTTAGTCTGTCAGTCAGATAATAAAAAAATATTAGACACCAATTTTTTGCTTTATCATATTAATAAAACATGGTTTATATAAAACGCATGCAAGTTGGGGAGTGGGGGCTCGCTACGTCAAGAGTCAGTATAAAATCTGCCGGCCAGTGACGTCATGCCACATTTTAACGCATTGCCTACTCAATGTTTTGCCGCAACCTTTTGATTAAGTAAAAAAAGAAAAAAATATGTGTCCAATATTTTTTAATAATCTACCTGAAGGACATTTTTTTTTTTTTTTGTCATCCCTATTGCATAACACACAGTCAATCACAATCAGTTTAACAGTTCAACAACATTAATTGCGTTATTTACGTTGTTGAACAGACAAATTTTTCGAACATATGAAGCAATGGATAGGAATATCTTTCAAAAATGATTCAGATTATGATTGATCGTGTGTTATGAAATTAGGATGATGGGTGTACCGGATTCGGTTCCATAGACACAGTGCTAATTGTGTTTTTTTATTTATTTTGAAATTATCAATAACCTTGTATTTTGTTTTTTCTAATCCGTACAGATTTTTTTTTTCTGATGTAATGTTTTCAAAATTGATTCCTAAGATTACTCCGTGACGCATTTAAAGATGACCAGTGCTATGATTTGAAGTACCTGATAAATATAAGATCATAAGAAACATTCCTGATTATTATAGCTTGGATGAATAGAAACATGATTCTGGTGACATTAGACAAAGTCCCAGAAATGCTGATATGACATAATGTTCCCAGACGCTACGCTTTCTAGAGATCTGAGAAAAAGGCACGTTTTTGAGCACATTTACGGACTTCTATTATGTGTGCATAAGACCGGCAATCGCGTAATACACGATCAATCAGAATCTGAATCGTTTTGAAACAGATTGCTTATCCATTGCTTCATAAGTTAGAAAAAAACATCTTCTCAACAACGTAAATAACGCAATATATGTTGTTGAACTGTCAAAATGAAACAGATTAGTAGGTACCTACTCGTTTACGAAAATGTGTTGCGTAATTAGAATGCTGGATATTCTCCAGACCGTCGTTCAAAAACCAAGTAAACTTACACTATAGTATTATTTACAATACCTATTCTTATTCTATTATATAAAATTCAGTCTTACGTAAATATTTTGATTGGTAAAATCTAGACCCTAGTTTCTTTAAACAAGTTTTCCTGTTGTGTCACCGAGTCTCGGACGATAACGACGCAACGTTTGTCCAATTCGCCGTTTGATTACTGAATCCAATTTTCTGGCAGGGACAATTCCCACGGTTCACCGTCGCACTTACTCGCCAGGGGTTTCCATACTAGACGCACACGCAATCGGAGGCTCACGTGTACCTCCGTAACGAGGATATATTTGCGTATGAAGAACACGAAATACCTCTGAATTGTGGAGGGAATAAGACATTCAACCCGCTCCTCCCCCCTTACACCACACCCCCCTACACCCCCTCGCGACCCTTTTAACTTTCATCTCTGTCGAGTGCTCGGTCCACATACTTTTGTTCTATTTGATCAATGTTATTAAAATGTCGCGGGCTTGCTGGATTACAAACATTTGACTATAGTAAAGCCGATTCAGAATAATAATGTCCCCTGAATTTCATGGAATTATTGCGGTCGATTTATTTGAAAAAAAAAAACTGAAATTGTCGTTTCAGGGTGAGATAAACGTCGCTTTTTTTTCAGCATGAATTAACGTCTTATCCTATTGATATGAAATCATCGCCTGTAGTAGTTCTATGGTGAAGGTCTTCGAGACCTTCGATGAAAACAAGGTTATAACATCTAAAACTGTGATGGAAAACATTGGTCAAGCAAGACCAGTACAGAACAATGTCGTGTGATCGATCCTAATCATTGTTAAATCGCGTTATGCGTCCAACAATTGTAACGAATAACATTTGATTGCGGTCCACCCATGTGTGCGTACGCGCATCTCCGGGCGCACCGAGCCGAGCGTCACACGAGATCGTCGCCATCGGCCGTAATCACTGCTATCCATTCTGTTAAAACCACCCGAGGATAAATTAGTTAAGTAGAAGCTTCCGTTAATCGTCGGTCGACGTCGGTGCCGGTCGCTCGCTCTAAATGGATTAATTTATACTTATATGAACGAGGACGTTTTCGGTGTCACGCGAGGATGGGGTGATTGTGTTGTGATTGCTTGCGCTTCCTATGAACACGTCCTATATTAAACGGCCTCGCCTTGCCCGCCTGTCCGTCTTGCCCGCCTTGCCCGCCTGCCCGCCTTGCCCCGTAGCCCGGATTGCTGCTACCATTAAAACGTCGCTTTACGCTTGGACATTGTTATGTTGATATTGTGCTTTATGACTTCCGAATAGAATTGTTATCAACTTAATTTAAATCTGTGTAAATCACTTGTTAACAACTTTCTTAATAAGGGTCTATTTATTTGCTGTAATTGTATTTTATCACCATAGTATCTCATAACATGACTACGCTACATATTGTCGACACAATTACGACAAATTTTGCGTAAAGGCATGGACGTTTATTCATTGTAATGTAGCGCATTTGCGTTCGAATAATGGAAAAATTTAAGAAATGCAAGTATTACTTGAAGCACCACTTAAGATGCTTCCCTAGTATACGAATACTTATTTACTGCCACAGTGCTTATGTATTACAAACATAGATAAAGCTCGCTCCGTGAAGCACAGGAGGCGTGATGTCCACACACAGCGCTAAGACACCTGAGTCGCGCTGGGCGCATCGCTCACTGCAATCTGTACATTATTTCTCCATTGTTCGCGTAACGAGCCCCCACCCCCTCTTCGGGGCCACCCCGTACCCCTTCCCCCCGTCTCCTATTTCCCACACCCCACCCTGAGGCGGTGGGACCTCGCTCGCGCCTTTCTTTTATCATTCCTCTCTTTATTTCCGAATGCAAATAATCCTCCACACGTGTGAGAACCGAAACCATTGTTCTCGCCTCCCCCCTCTACCCCCACCGGGGACCTTGGTGACGAAATCTTTTTCTACAGCATTTAGGCAAATGTACCTACACAAATATTTCACTTGCTTACATCATATCTCATACGAGCTTCCTCGTTACCGACATCGTATCAGAAAAGACATTATTTGCGTGCACTGTCACACAAAATACAACATAGTAATATTGGGGAATCTTTTTTGGCAAATGTTGATTTTCCGATTCAATCCTTTCCATTAATATATTATTTTTAAATTAAATAAGTAAGGGTAAGGTTCTGGACGGAATATTAAAGAAATACCTAATTAAACTGTACCTAAATACAAATACCTACCTACTTCAGCACCTTATGACAAAATTCATTGTTTAACTAGCATCAACAGCATCGTCCTACAAGTACCTATAAGTAGACTGAGATCTGAGATCATTAATTTATCTAATGGGTAGTTTTCTTGGCACCGACTATAACTGGACTTCGGCGTTGTCTTGTCCTCAATCAGAACTACCTACAGTGAAGTAATTTAGACGACGACGCCAAAGTGTAGAGCGACAACCGCCCTAGTTGCCGCGAGTAGAGGACAAACAGCTCGTTAGGCCTCCGGACGGCGGAAGGGTGGAGCGCCGCGATTCCCAAGAAAAACGCTAAGTGGGAAATCAATACGTATTAGGCGCGATATCGGACCGGTCGCCCGTCACACCATGATGGATGAACGCACCCAAACTTTCCGCGCCAAGTCTAATAATGACAATATACAAATTGACGTCCGCGAACACTTCCGAAACGCGATAGGTCGCTGTCGCCGACGCCACTCACGTTATGTATACAAACATGAAAAAAACTGAGCGCTTTCAATTTCTGTAATAGAAATCTCAATTACGGATATGTTTTTTGGGTCTCATCTATCATGCGGCGTCCTGAGAAGGCGGTGCTCCCGTGTGAGTCAATCGTCGCATCGAATAATGGCGTCGCCTTCGTGACGTCTCACAAGGAGTGCGATATTGGAGTGGATCGACAGGCGGGAGTCACCGCGTCTCTACATATTGAAAGCTATTCGGAATTTGCAAATAAATACACACATGCACGCGAGTACAGGCCGTGTCGCGTCCCGCGGTCCCGCCACCTCGCACACCACTCCGCTGCCTCTATAAAATTGAAATCGCATTTACTACCTCGCAGACACTATCATTTTGTTTGATGCTCAAAGAAAGTATAAATAAATTAAATGAGCCCGTATCCACTCTTAAACATTAAGTTTTATGTTTACTTCTTGTTCATAACATTATTTAGGTTATGTTATAGAGCTTTTTAAGAGCAGCGAAAACTATACGACACAACTCTCGAAAGGTTAGGAAATACATGCAAAATGCATTAGCGACGCACCCATCCGGGATGCCCCATTACATTAAAGTCTATCTGCGTATTTACAAGATAATTTACAAAATGTCTTCTTATATTTCACGTTTATATTTTTTGTACCAGTAACCAGTTCATTAAGTACTGAAAGTTCCATAGAGAAGATTTGCTGCAAAACCGTAGCGTAGTATAGATTTCAAGTAATTTAACCTGTAGTTGGCAAGACGTTTTAATGCGATCTGCTTCCGTGGCGTATAGCCTTACATGAGATTAACTCGGGGGTAGTTGGAAGCGAGGAGTTAGGGGGTAGTATTTATGTCACCTCGGGGACGCGAGCGCTCGCCCCACCCCAATTATACCGCAGTAAAAGTCATAAAAAGACACCCGAAGTTTTTACACGAACCAAGAAGAGGCTCACGCGAAATTAAGAGGGGCGCCGAAATGTGAGATGAGCATGAATTTTTTATAAGCCCAGATGATGGTGCTCCGTTTATGATGTCTTATGGCGGATAATGCCCGCGGTGCACGCTCGCTTTGTTTGCTCGCCTGAATCATTGATGAGCTCGCCTTTATAGCCGCCACAAGCCATAACTAATAATTAATTACCAATCCAACACTCCGCCGCCCTTAACGTGCCCAACTCCAAATATGTTCAGAGTGTAGGGCCATTGTGAAACTTGAAGCTCATTGATGTCAACATTTTAATCGGCATCATGTTAAATATAGTGCCCATCTGCAATTTTTTCTCGACAGTTTCACCCAATTGGGTTGTACTGAGCGTATATCGTAAAGTATCAACGCGCCCAATATAACTCTTTTCGTACAGCAAAAAACTGGTCAACTTTATTTCTTTAAAAGCGAAGGTAACGCTTTTAATAATGAATCAATTTACTCAAAACGATGTCTTGACGACAACAGCGTGCAATTGAAAAAATACAAGTTAAATAAGAACAGTGCGGTTCATGTTAATGACAAATATTCGACCCTAAAATAATAAGTTCAGATTTATATCCAAGGAGGCCCCTTTGAATATTCAAACTCAAAGTCAACTTTTTCAATTCGAAGTATGGACGTCATAAATAAATTTAATGCGATTTATGTTCACGAAAGCAGGTCGAAAACGACCTGAGAGCTGGTTAACGCAAACAACGATTTTCGTTTTGTTCACGCTTGTATGAAACAATACATTCTCACGTTTAATTTCTTTCGGGTCTTAACAATTGATTCTTTTACGAGTGTGTTTATTGAGCTCACTCGTAATGCGTTAATTTCAATTGTGATTTTCGATATCGCAACTTGTATGTGGTAGATAGGTGTGACGTCATGGAAAGCCTGCATTAATGATTTAAAGTTTTTCTAGGGCATATGTAATAAAAATCTAGCGCAGTCGATGGCATAATGTGTTCGATGCCCCGCCGGGTATGAGATAAAGAGCCGCCTGGACACAATTCAATGTATAATTCATATTGTGAAAACACTTACATTAACGCGTTGCGTATCGCTCGCTACGCCATGTTTGTAATCGCTGCTATGTGTAGAGACGTTTTAAAAATTATAATTAGTTTTACTTGTACATCAGCGCTGTTAATAAGATCCTTTTGTTAACTTACACTAACACGAAATATTAAATTATCAAGATATATCTTCGCATCCAGTCCTGTTTGTTATTTTATTGAGCGAATTTATTTTACTTAGAAAATAATGTTATCATAAATTTTACTTGTATCTCTGTTTCCATTTGCCAGTTGTAATTGGCAATTACGGTGCGATTGTTTTGAATATCTTGATGTTTAGATTGCCCAGGACAATTTCTGAGATTCAATCAATCGTATCGTTTTGTGTCTTTTAAGTTGAAATACCATTTAACATCTGTTACAAGCTCGTGTTCATCTTTGGTCCTTATCGAGACGATATTTTTTTCTTTAGATCTCTGATGATATGATAAAACAGCAGCAGCAGCTACACATTTTGTTTCTCAAGATTTACCAAAAACATGATCAACTAATTATTCATCACCCAAATGACAGAAGTAACCCCAAAGTTTAGAGTAAGAGTAGGTAAGTCAAGTATAAGTGCGCGGTGCGTGCGTGCGTGCCTAGCCAGCCTCCGGTCGCCGGGCTCCGGTCGCGGCTAATATGATTATGACAGCAGTACGTGCCAGCCCAGCTCCGGGAATCCTCGCACAAATATTCATTAATCTTTCACGGTCCGACGTCCGCCGCGATGGAGATTTAATCAGATTAAGGATCATCTTTTTTTGCGGGAAAAGTCATGCCCTTTTGTTGCTAGTCGACCGTCGCTCGCACTTTTGTGCTGAATTTATGACGGCCGATGTTTGCTCTGAATGTAAATTTTATCTGCTAGAAAATTATTTTCGTAACCTTTTTCGCAGTAATATTGTGTTATCTCCATATAATTACTCGATTTTAGTTCACTGTTTGAAAGCAGTAAGTTGTTTATTTGTGTGGTGTGTTGTGTGGTAGACGGCGGCGCCAAGACGACTGTCGGTGTCCACGGACGCTCGAGTCGCGACCTCGCCACGCAGTCTGCCGCGGACGCATCTCGCTCGCCTGGTGCGCTTATAGCCGATAGGACCATCACTTTTAGTAAAGCCCACTCATTTCCCAGTTATGTTAATGTGTAAAAAACACATTACTATATTTTAAATTCATAACATGTCCATGGCAACTTAACTGCCCCGCTTAATAACGAAAAATAAAAAAGATTATAATGATGATGCACGTTGGTATATGTACACGACTCGCTGTTAGATTTATACAATTCATAAAAGTATTCGAAAGACTTCTCAAAAATGTTAACACTTAAATGGGCGCGCGCGAGCAGGCCGTTTGATTCGTAGATAGGGCGCGGAAGGCCAAATAAAAAGTAGAATTAAGCGCTGCGAAACGCGCGTAAAATTATTTTACCATTGTATGCAAATCGAAGCCGCCGTGATTATTTTATTTCCTAAGAGAGTCCGAATATAAATCTCGATTAAAAAATAAACCAGTCTGTGGAACGTCTCTCTGTTGATAGGTGTTTAAATGCTTAGAGCTTAAAATTCAGAAATAAATGTTATACCTCTTTTAAATTGACTCATGGCTTTTAGTTTTATGATACAGACATTTCCGAAGTAAAATTACAAGCGGAGTCTGAAGACGCACTGAAAAGCAATAAACAAAAAGACAGACATACAAGAAATGTATGAATGAGTAAATAAATACACGAAAAGTTGACAACTGCGGGCCTTGCGGGGTTTGAGGACATTTACAGCTAACAAAAAGATCGTACGTGCCAACCGAATGTGGAAATACCTGCTCACATTTTTGATGAATTCTTCACTGACAGCTACGCATCAACTTGTTACTGACTCGAGGATTTGTTGGATTGCTTTCTTTGCAATCTAAACTTTCGGATTTAACTTTACAACATTAAGAAAACCAACACAAACTGATATCGGTCTTCAAAGTTGAACCAGTGGCGCAGGAGACTAATCTTAAGTACCAACAGGTATCCAAATAAAATAATCATAACAATAATTTTTAAACAATGCAACTGTATCTCAAAAAGCTCGCGGCCATCGTAACATTCTTGACACCCTAGTGGTATAAAGCGGGCAGCCATCTTGGATATAAACGCATAACTCATTTATTAAAAGGAAACGCCTCGGTCCCGCGGCGCGCGGTGTCTAATGAAAGTTGGCGTAGCAAAAACGTCGCCTCGTCGAGAATGTGTCGCCCTCGCGTCGTGGGACGTGTACAGGCTATAAAAATACCGGTGGACCAGGCACCGGCCTCGACACCCCCTCTACGTTTCTTTTTCAATCAATTCAATCAACGGCAGTTCGATTGGCTTCTGACGGAAGGATATTGTGACATCCCAAACAAATGATACTGCTTTGAGGATCTCATCTAGTCGTGTTCTGACAGTATCCTTCAAAAGGGTCACCCTACAACCATTCGAGCGTCTTCAGATATTGGAATTAAGAAGTAGGAAGTATTCAGGTGCAAGTCTATCAAAATGTTGACTCTGCAAAATGCAAATTCCAAAATGGGACAAACAAAGGTGAATTCCGTTTCCTCTAGTGTTTTTGAAACAGCATCCTGTGAAAAAAAAGAGGTTGCATGTTTCAGTTACATGAAGTGGACAGGTGGAAGATATTTCTGAAAGTAGGGCTTTATTAACACAAGAATTACCACAATATCAACAAATAATGTCAATAGATATATTTTGACCACTACCTACCCAATCTATAGAGATAAAACTTCAAAACTAAAAGCGATACCTACCTACTGAAGATTTTCTTTGCTCATCACATACCCAATGGAAAATATCATAGAAAAATATGACGTGTTTGTATGAAATACAGACGTATCAACGTATGTAACTTAAGTAAATCAATGAATAAGAAATGACGTATGTGGGGCCCGTGGTGTCGGATCGCAGCCGACATCAAGGTCGACTACATAAAAGCTAGTCACTTTAAAACGGGAGCAGGTAAACTTAACGATTTTAATTCAAACGATAACTTACCTACGGAAATGTCGTTTTCTACCTAAAGATTATTGCTTTATTTGTTAAGTGATAGTTTTTATCTGAAACAAGAAATTTAATGTACCTAATTGAAAAGTGAAATTTTGTTTCGAGCTTTTCCTCAATCTGTCTCACACAACTGTCTACTATAATAAGAGTAGTTCTAAAAATCGTTTATGGTATCATTTAAATTATTTGTAACACCGCTTTAGTTGACTTGGCTCTTTCTTTAAACGTGTTTTTTTACGGCCACTGTTAATTTCAGCGGACAATGGGTGGGGCCATCGGCGATCGCGTCCGAACAATCGGCCGGGCGTGAGCGCGCTTAATTGCTCTCTTTACCGACGAGTAATTTCCATTCCAACACCTTAAATAAACACTAGTTATTTTAACAACCTTCGGCGTCCAACAACTTTATTGTAACCTACAGAATTGTTTGGTCGTCTCGACGTCTCGAACTGAGATCAAAACATATGTACAATTTGTACGTATGTACGCCTCGGTATCAGACGTGCCACGATTCAATCAATGGGCTTCGTCAAAGAAGTGACCCATAGTTAACCTGAAGTTAATTTAACAGTCCACCGCTTGGGTGGTAACCAGCGACGATATTGTCTCGAAACATAACGGCTGATTTTACGATCAAATCGGCGAAGTCGGTGCTTAATGTAAAACCAGTTTAAATACACTCGTAAATCTCTTGAACGCGTGCCCACGCTGCAGATGACGTTGTGTCTCATGTAACTCCACTTTTTTTTTCAGTCTTTTGATATAGAATTCGCAGATAAAAAACTCTAAACTTAACTGATGTGTCTAAAGATAAGAAATATTCATATTACAGACCATAATTCTAAAAGGGGCCATTATAATTAATTCTTAATCACGACAAAAAAATATTAGGTTAATTTTATTCCAAATGGTTATTTTATAGCCTGACAAAACGCTTCAATGAATTGTTAGTTGATTAAATTTGTAGACGGTGCATTCCCATGGTCCGACTACGCGGAAATAATAGCGCAAATGAATGTGAATGGCATTACGGCTGGAGATCACGTCGCCCCATAAATCCCAACCCCCGATAGAACAATTAAAAGACGAGTTTAAAACAATTACGCAACGGTGGCCCCCGGGCTTGCTCGTGCTGCCATAGAACAAAGATCAATGAAGCAGCTGGGACATGGTGCCCCAAGTGCACTTAACGAAAACTTCCAAAAATCTAGAGCCGGTGCTTTAACATGTCATCCTTGTTGTTTATAATGTATATAGACCAAAATTGGTCCTTCGATACAGAAAATTCTCTGCTCGGTAAATCGAAACTTAAGTTTATCCTTATACACTCAAATGACACCTAAACCCAGTGAAGGCACTTTAACGCAAGAAATTCATACCAAGAATGTATTATACTTTAAGATTCGTCTATTGTTTTTCAATTCTGCGCGCTAGTCTTTGAGCACGTGAACATATAAATCTGCTAAAATATATGCGTATCTGATAGAATGCTTTATTGTTTAGTAGCTTTGTCGAGTGTTAATCGAAATCAATTGTTTCGCCGCTATAAGTCATGCATAGGGTTTTAATTGAGAGTATCGCTCTTATGCATCTGAGCCTTGGGCTATTACTATAGTTTATTCACAACCCAATGTCTGTTTGCTGTAGGTCTTAGACATAAATCCTGTTTATTACATTCATAAAAATCTATGCGGTAGAACAATGTTTCAGTATCAATTTTTCTATAAACAATTACAATAAGAGGACCAATGTTTCCCTTGTCATGAATTCGTCGAACAGCATGTGGTGTTAACAACTTATTTTTTCGACAGTAAAAAGCCTAATTTTGTAAGAAATTAAACCTGCTTTTCCAATGCATTCCGTTAGTTATAATTTTTGCGCTTTTGTCTCGCTTAAGCTAATATGATGACGTAACAAAGAAACCCCTAAAACATTAGATATTTAAACCAGAAAGATATATAGAACAGGTGGACAACTTACATAAATCTAAGTCTACCTGCATAACGTCTCAAGTATGTTCATCATGTGAGCACATACGCTACGTTCAGTATAATCAATATTGTACGTCGTATATCCCGAAGGCGGCAGCTCATGCGTCCCGCTTGCAGTACGTCCAAGCGATCTGCATCCCGCCTGATCCCATTTTAATGGAGCGCCCGGCAAACAAGCTTCCGAGCCGCTTACTGGAAATCCACCGGGATCCCATGCGCCACTTAGCTCGCAAACGTACAATGTTTTATACTTGCTCCAACACACCCTGGTTCTTCGCCCGGACACGAACATATCATTTATTTTAAGACTGCTGAAAATACCTTGAATGATTCCCCACACTCATAAATTCTGCCCTTATAAACCTATATAACGGTTATAAATCCAAGCTTATAACTTATATACCGAAGCAGCGGTAAATATGGAAATTTTATCTACTGCACATGTCGCGACAAATTGTATGATTGCGCTTTTCAAAGACATCCATTCACCATTCATCTATCGAAGAATTGATGTGTAGAAGTCAAACAAAACGTCACCCGTCGGAGCGGCTGCTTTTAAATGGCCGCTGCTCCGCCATTTATTCGCACATTTAAATGGGAATTAATCTGGCATTGTGCGACCTGAGCGCGCTCAGCGTTAATATTTCGCTTCGTATTGACAATATGCTCACACTAAGGGCTTTGATTCATTAGCTGGAGGCGAACGACCTGCGGATAAAGGAGCTGGATCCCTCCATTCGTTCCATGGATGCGCCTGCGCTGACCTACGCGCTAACGAGTAAGCCGAGTATAATGATCGCATTGAAGGCTATGACTGGCCGAATGACAAGTGTGAAACACAAACGGAAATAAAATAAAACATTTTATTATCATCTGACCTGTTGACCATCCCGCGAAAATCGGTAACCCACATTGACAGTAAAATAAATAAGAAATGGATTCGGCCTCGATAAGTTGTCGGATTGAATAAATCATTCACGATTTGTCTTCCTCAACAGGTAGATTTTTAAAATGAGGTAATTGTTATTCATGCAAATCTAACTTACACGAGCAGAAAATGAATCCTAAGCATAGACTCATAAATAATATAATCAGATGGGTGCCTCTTGTCTATGGTATGGAAGGAATAACAAGGAAGTGCCTCGTCGGGTTTAAAAAGCGTAATCTCGTATCATTAATTTGCTCAAACGTACAGAAAATCCGTATATAAAAAGTATTATTATTACATGAAGTCGAAACATGCATGATTCATACTTTTTCTCAGGCATCAGGGTTAACAGCTCCTTAACAAATACCAAACACATTTCCTCTGAAACAATTGTTCCATCGTTCACGAGACGAGAGAGTCTATCATTTTCGAAATAGCACGGAAATTATGCATAATTTTGATACAAAACCAACTTTTATCTATTAACAATTTAAACTGAAATCCATGAGAGATTACGGAACATTTTTTGTATATCGATGACTCTTCAGACTTCAGGATTCAAAATTTTCCATGATTTGTATTCCGTCTGGAGAATTTACCTCGTTGAATGCCGTAGTTCGGATGCAGGCTATTTTATAAATGTAAAGATGGCGCATTGCATAATCACCAACTTGATTCGCTATCAGTATTCGGTACTAAATATTTATTTCCCTCGGTTTTTACGATACTTTTTGCTGTTCCTCGTAAAAATGTTTAGATATCACGGTTAAGCTACGATTTGACTTTTCTAAACCATATGGCTACTTAATAAATCCGTCGAACTGTGCGACAATTTCATGAGTGATTAGGTACTGCACCAACATCTGTTGCTCCGTTTATTTACTCACCTGATTTACGATTTATTGTATGTTTGATTGCAATCTATCGATTTATTTCTGTAATTAAAAACGATTAATCTGCCTTGACCAAAATACCTCAAGTTCCTCCTGCTGAGCTCAAATATTTAAAAGATCCTGCAGTACAAAAAACAGCTCTAGAAATACTAGTAGCCGAACGAAAAAACCGATGTCTAATCGGATGAATAATAGTATAAAACATTGATTGTATTACACAAAGTAAAGGCGGCCATCATTTATCGCCGCTCCGAGTCGAACTCACTATAAAATTGAATACGAGCTCCCGGCCTGACGTTTCGATTTGCCGTGACGATTGTTTCAACTACCGGTTTTAGACAATTTGGAGTTCCGTGTGTTGCCTTCTGAAGCTGTATTCTGTCACTTATGTTCTCATTTGTCACTTGTAACTTACATTCAGTCTTGTATTTTTGACAATTATTTGCAGCACCTTGATACTCGAAACGGTCACATTTTTGTGTTCGCAAAGATATTCCTTTATGTTTTTTTGTAATAAGCAACAACATATCATGTAATTACGAATCCCAATTAGAACAAAAAAACACATGATAATTGCCATCGTACATTAATTATACACGCCTTAATTACACACACTAATTAAACACTACGGAGAACCCCGTTTGATATGCAGCCCGTACCACCTTCCCAATTTTTTATACGGCCGCCGTTCGATTTTAATACAAAGACAGATCTGGCATTAATTAAGTCTGGCTGATGAGTTCGCATCGTCCGTCTCGCTCGCCGCTCGCCATCATTACGGCTACATGTAGAGGCGAGAAGTTTTTTAATTCGTCATTATTCTGTGGCGTAAAGAAATGTTAATTCGAGGCAGCGTGAAATTAACAGCCGCCGCGTTGCCCTTTGTAGGGCCGCAGCGGCTGACTTAAACACACAACGGGTGACGAGATGCACGCTCCTTTCATACTACACTCTCTTATTTGCACTCGATTACTCTTTTTTGTATGCTTTCATTAAGAACTGCTGCAATGGGTTGTTAAACATCAATTTGTATAATGATCGAGAAGAAGAAATTGCGATTTGCTTTAATCATGTCATTACTAATATGTAACGCTGTAGACGCAGCATGTCTTACTTGAGACGTCTCATCTAGATCTAAGTTATGTGCTTTATAAGGAAATTATGCAACTGTTTAGACGTGGGGATAATTTGTCGGTAGATACAAGATAGATTAGTAATGATCACGATTTATTAGTACCTATGAGTGTTTACGCAACATTTGTCTGCATATTTTATTGCATTACAAGGAAACTCGTATTTGACATACCGTAGATGATAGTGTTGATAAGACTGATAATTAGGCGTCAAACAGGATCCTACGCGCAATAAAGAGTCGTCTTATAACGTTCCCTGAAAATAAAAAAAATATAGATTTAGGTGTCATGATTATCATGATGACATTCACAGATGTCACATCATATTTAAATCAATATTTTGTTGCAGTGGTACCGCGTGAACAAGGAGCGGCTGTGTCCAGACTTGATCAAGAAGTTTGTGCAGCTGTACTCTGATGAAGAGACCAAGGAGTTCCTGTCGGCTTCCATCGACAAGTCCTCGTGGGTGTGGACGCAGATCTGGTACCTGTTGGCCAAGGCTGTGCTCAGACACTTCTGGTCCGTCACTGATATTAATGGGTAAGTTTATATCAAGTATTTTGTGTCCAATAAGTTCCTTATCAAGGACAGATGATAAATACTTGGGTTGTTAAGAAAATCCCAGGCAAAAGGATATGACTCATCGAGATAGCATTAGTTAAACTGCTATTGAATTTACGATTCTTTAAAAATGGACATAGGTTCTACCTAGGACCAATATATTTTGTATAACAGCAGTAAGGGGTCGATCATTAATTACGTGAGGCGCTTTTGGCGATTTTTCGACCCCCCCTTCTCCCTTGGTGAGATATCGTGATATTCGGCTCGACCCCCTCCCCCCACCCTAATCTCACGTGAGATTTTTCAAAATGCGTATTTTATGTGTAAATACGTTAAACTGTGCATGATTGCGTTGGATTTATTAAAAAATTATAATTTCATTAATTATTTTTATTTTAGACTTTTATAAATAAGAACTTAGTCTAGAGTCACAGTGCGTTAATCGAATGATAAAATACTTAAATAGGAATCATTAAAATTAGGTGAGATTCACCTCCAACCCCCACCTCTTAACGTCTCACGTAATTAATGAACGACCGCTTTCAAGGCTGTGATCAAATATCTACAAAGGTTTTGGATATTTCTATGAATTTAGCATTACGCCAACCTTTTCTATCTGGGTAGGCTGTTGCTGCGACACACAAATGGAATATCAAGGTAAGTAAATCATTAGTCCTTTTGATATTTTGTTACTTAAATAAGACAATGAAGATTTATGACCTATTGCTATCTTAAAATGTGAATTAATCTTCATAACAGCCGGATCATAGATGAATAAATTTTTTGGCTTACGAAGCACAAAGTGTCAACAGAAATATACATTGTACTCACACACGTGTTGGTAGTGGATCACAAGCAAGAGGTGAGATGAAGGCAGAATAATGGAAAGAAAAGGTTATGCTAAAGAAATTGTTTGCTGTCACATTGTCTTTGGTAGGCTTAAGAAAATATGAAGCACGTTCCAAGAGCCTCAGAATTATTCTAAGAAAACTCATATAATATACCTCGGTAAAATACATTGTGAAGAAAACTACACAGCAGCTGAAAAGAAAATACTTGAAATTCATACTCGTTCTAAAGATATGACTTTGATATGATTCCCGTGGCAAATAAAGATATCAAATATATGTCTACGTATTATTATGATTTGGTAAAGTAATCTTTGGCAGGCTTAAGGATCACTATCACAAGAATACCAATGGATCAATTGAATGGCGGTTTCAAGAAAACCTAACCAGCGAAATGAGTTTTGTCATCTACCAGTCAATCAATCTGCCTAGCCTTTCCCAACTATGTGCGGGTCGGCTTCCAGTCTTACCGGATGCAGCTGAATACAAGTATTTGACATGGAGCGACTTATTTGTCATCTAGTAGTATGAGACCTCAATTTCACATTCATCGGTTACCTATATTTGCTATGATTAGCTAGCAGCCACCACCAAAGTGTTTGAAGGCTTAGGGACATCTCGTAGCTCTCAAGTTCATCATCATCAATAATCTCTTGTCCTTGTCCCACTTTATTTCGGGTTGGCGCAGCATGTCCTTTTCTTCAATACCTACTTCTTTATTAGTCGTCGCAGTTCTCAAGAGTTTAGAGGTACGAGGAACAGGGAGTAAAGTTCACTCATCCTCTATAGAAACGGGAGGATCCTCCGACCAGATGGGTGTAGTGTCTGGCGGGCAATTGCCCAATGGTTGAAGTCGGGAGCTTGTATACATGTCGATCGCGCGGTAAACTCTAATTGTGCGATGCAGGATTTGTGTGACGTCAGGTCTTTTGATGCGTAGTTGGCATGTGGCGATGCAGATGCCGCCACAAGATCATATAGAAAATATTAAGTACCAGAAACTATAATTAGGATTTCGATTTCATGTAATTCAGCTACGATACCACCATACAACTTGCTCGCTTTTCTAAGGTTACAAGATCTTTAAAAGCTATTTGGGAAGCTTCCACCTGTGTAGGGTGGAGTAATATCACTATGAATTGAATTGAATTTCTAATTTGTGATTTCCTGTGCGAGTCTCAATAAATACTTCTTTTTTCTTTATGAAGCTTGATTTTAATAACATCCTTTTCATGATCGTGCACTAAGACAGTCTAAAGTAATGTTTCATCTTCATCATTATCCTCCAACACCGTAACCGTTACTTTCAGCCTACCAACGAGACCTTCGCACACTCTGAACAACTACGTCAAACTTTTTAATTTAAAAGTAATGAATCATATCTTTTACAAACGATGAATTGCCAGTTGAATGACGACAATGGGGCATTATTAAGTGCGTCCAGATTCGTCCAATTACGCCAATTACGATCTCCCGGTACATACATACCTACGTAGATGTGGGTGTATGTGTTATTTCCTCATACATTGTGTTGCGCCTGCACAAATTAACTAATTCGGGATGTGATTTAGTCTTTTGTTGCTTTTCAGCTAATGGTTCTATGTTTCGTTCATTTTGTACAAGGCTAACTGTTACATGAAAGCTTTAGCTATTTTGAGAGCAGTCAAAAATAAAGGACTCAAGAAGATCCTCGAGTAGAAAGATACCATCTATTTATATTCGAAGCTATAGTTACACATGTACACCTCAAAGTAATAACAGCCGCACGGGTCGATCGATCAGGTAAAGCTACGCTTGCCGCGGTCAGTCCGTGGATGGGTAACCATCTTAACATGCTGCGACCCCTCCGTGCCTCGCAAAGCACGTTAAGCTGTTGGTCCCGGTTGTCATTCTTGGATTTTTGACAGTCGTTACGGGTTGTCAGAATCCCGAAAGTCTGACAACCAGTCTTACCAAGGGGTATCGTGTTACCCAGCAACTGGGTTATGGAGGTCAGATAGGCAGTCGCTCCATGTAAAACACTGGTATCCAGCTGCATCCGGTCAGACTGGAAGCCGACCCCATCATAGTTGGAAAAAAGCTAGGCAGATTGATTTTGTACACCTCAATAAAGCGCGGAGGAAGGGACGAGGAAGAAATTCTGCTTTAGATGTTGTCAAAATTTTCTCAGTCTGGATTCCAAACCAAAATATTCAATCTTTAATAATAAAAGTACATCAGTGGATATCGATAACAGTATCCAGCCGCCATAATTGCATCAGTAGGGGCGTCCGTCCGCTGATCGTCGGGTGTCCATAGCGGACCACTAATAAATAATTTAAATAAATTGACGGACGAGATTTACTCATTGGTTGCTTCCGTCTCTCAATTACGTTTTATTTATCACTTACTACGCCTCGACCGCCGTGAGTATTGGGCGAACGACTGAACTATCGAGAAACTAATATTTTCACATCTACTATTTAACGCAAGATCGATGGAAAGGCAAAATGTAATCCTTTGAATTGCATTCAGAGAATCCGAAGGTTGCTGCACCGCTGTCCCATAACAGCTGGTCTAATCCGTAGAAATGTCACCGTGAAAAAACTCAGGTGATGTGAGATGTCATTCCACCTAACGCTTAGAAAGAAAAAGTATTTATTGAGACTCGCACAAGAGATCACAAATTAAACTTAAACACACTCATAGAAACATAAATTTAAAAAACAAATAAAAATCGCTAGGGAATAATACTATTGACACACAATTCATCAAAGTTTTTACGGCGACATTTTTACAGAATAGCACTATTGCACCCTAATTGCGTGACACTCTTTCAATCACAATCCGACAGTTTTCAAGGCTATTGCTAATCCATTGCTTCATAGGTTTAAAAAATTCATCCGCTCAACAATGCAAATAACGCAATGAACCTGGTTGAACTGCCAAAATGAAACCTATTGCGATCAATTGTCATTTTATGTGTGTTACGCAATTACCTCGCAGGTCGTGATTGGTTTTCGAAATAACTAATAAGCAGTCGCCGAACATTACTTCACGTTTATTTCTACAACAAATGAAATATCCTTCAAAGTACATACATATATTTTCTACCAGTTAATTGTTTCATTTCCAAGACTCATCAGTAATGAGATTCTGACAGCACAAATGCTTATAATAACGCTTGATTAAAAAATAATAAAAAAGGAGCGAAATAATTAAGTTCTCTTATAATTACTTGTACCTGCGTATGAGTTAGTGCCCTCTCTTTTTGGTGCCTTCCATTATCCTGTTGCATTTATCCGAGTCATCATCATTTGGTGCTTTTATGTTTTTTGTTAATTTTCGTTGTGTGTTATAATTATGTGCGTGTGTTTGGAGTCATAACCAAACGTGAATGCCGCAGTTACAGAATGCTTTTTGTTTTCTAATTTAATATTGTAAAAAAAAAAATCTTAACCATTTCTCTTAATTTTAAAATAATCTAGTGGATAATATTTTTTGGCTCTTTCAACCCTTGGTCGAGGAAGATCTTCGATCGATACAATTCATGCTATGAGAGTCCCACCACCATCTTCTCATTCTCCTGCCCCCTGCCTTTGGCCCACTTTATTTGGGGGGGGTACAACATGTATTTTTGTTCCATAGTTCTCTATATACGAGGGTCATTCAATAAATACTTAGCCTACAAAAAGTAAACGAAAATTTTGAAAAAGTGGCAATTTATTTTTCAACATAGTCTCCTTTTAGTTCGATACACTTATCCCAGCGATGCTCCAACTTTTTTAATCCGTCCGAAAAATAGTTTTTGTCAAACTCTGCAAAATAGGCCTCCGTGGCGGCGATGACCTCCTCATTCGATCCATATCTATTCCCGGCGAGTGATTTTTTCAGATTAGGAAACAGAAAGAAGTCACAAGGGGCCAAATCTGGAGAATACGGTGGATGGGGCAGCAATTCGTAGCGTAATTCGACCAATTTGGCCATGGCAACGGCAGACGTGTGAACCGGTGCGTTGTCGTGGTGAAACAGCACTTTTTTCTTCGCCAGATGGGGTCGTTTTTTCTTTAATTCGGCGTCGAATCGGCCCAATAAATCGGCATAGTAAAGCCCTGTAATTGTTTTACTCTTCTCGAGGTAATCGATGTAGATCACACCTTGTGAATCCCAGAAAACGGTGGCCATAACTTTTCCGGCCGATTTTACAGTTTTCGCCTTCTTTGGAGCACGTTCCCCGGTCTGGATCCATTGTTTTGATTGCTCCTTGGTCTCTGGTGTGTACCAGTGGATCCAGGTTTCATCGACGGTCACAAAACGACGCAAAAACTCCGCTGGATTCCGCTTAAACAGCGCCAAACACGTCTCCGATGTGGTCTCACGGTTGCGCTTGTTTTCTGGTGTGAGTAAACGCGGCACCCATCGCGCCGACAGCTTTCTCATGCCGAGTTCCTCGTGAAGAATATGCACTGTTCCTTCTGAACTGCCTACAGTCTCAGCTAGCTCCCGAACCTTCAATCGGCGATCTGCCAATACGAGATCATGGATTTTTTAAATGTTTTCCTCCGTAGCAGCTGTTTTCGGTGCACCTGGACGTGGTTCATCAAAAACCGACGTACGGCCACGTGCAAACTCGTTGAACCAATTCTTGACGGTGGCCATCGATGGAGAAGAGTCACCGTACACAGCATCCAAGCGCTCTTTGATTTCGATGCGCGTTTTCCCTTCCAAAAATAGGAATCGAATCACCGAACGATATTGCTCTTTTTCCATTTTTTTAAACCGACAAGAATACACACACGACACGACACGTTCGCTTTCATAAGTTGTCAAATTAAAACAAATGAAGGGATTGGAATGAAAATTTGAAAAAAGAATTAAAAAAGAATGTGCTACACTGTGGTAAAACTCTTTTGAAACTACAGCGCCCTCTGGCGATGAGGCTAGGTACTTATTGAATGCACCTCGTAAGTAGTCATCATCATTGGATTGGAAAATCCTTGAGATACATTTGTTTATTATTAGCAAAATCTAGCTTTCCAAACGGATTGGTGACATCGGCACAAGAAAGATGCTACCAGCTGTCATCCCGCCATACCTTATCCCAAAGTCGCCTTCCATGACACCCACGAGAATTTTCAATTACAAACTGATTTCCCCATAACTCAATGTTGTCCCTACTTACTATTTACACATGCTAAGCCATATTTCATTATAAAATGATAATATTTTTTTGTGAAAGTTCCGCGTCGCGATGGCTCCCCCTTATTCAGTATATCCGGGATATTAATCATAGCGCTATTAGTCAGTATAGAGGACTCACTGAGCACCGCCCTATCCACTTTCCGTGCTAAATGAATCTATTTTCAATGAATTTCAATTGTTTAACATTGTACTTACGTATCCTCTTTGTAAAGATACTCATTTAATTAGGACTGCTGACTAATCTTGTCGTGTCTTTGATAAGAAATACGGTGTAGGTTGACTGCGTTTTTTTATAATTAATTATTATTTATTTATTTCTGACATTATTCTAGTCCATAGTTTTACACTCATACATTTAAATTATGAACTATTTTGAAATACTAAACAGATAAAAACCCATAAAAATGTGATTAATTAAATTTAAATATTCAACAACTCATAAAAAAATAAAAATTATTTTTGTTTACATGCTTTTATACACATTGGCATGTCAGCCTCATCATGATATTGAATAGAATCCATCTTATACTTAAATCTTATAAGCTTATTCCTAGAAATTCTTTGCAGTGAGCTAAGATGTCGAGTTTCCATAAATAATCCTTTTTCCATGGAAGTTTTTATAAAGAACTGAAATACAGGAACAGCAAAGCCTTATCACTTATCAGCTCTCGTATTACCAGTTGTATAAGAAGTTCTCAAATCCCTAGACAATCTTAGAAGCTACTGAATGCATTTGTAAAATTCTTGTAAAAGAAAAGGGCTTCGATATTATGCACTGGAATTTATTTTTAAGAGATCCTATCTGTAGTTTTCAAAGCAATGACTAGGGTTTTCAAAATCTAGCTTATAGTAACCTAAATTATAGTGACACTAATGCTGATACCCAATCGGATGATCTAGCATGGCAATTGAGAGAGTCAAAAGCTCTATTTAGTGGACGTTTTTAGTAACACAAATGCTATGTATTTTTCAACAAGACAGATTTGAGGTGCTATTTAATAAAATAAAAATAATGTTTTGTGATGGCGAAAAAAGCTTTTTCCATGAATACAAAAATACTCTATCTACGACCGTGATTGAACTTCTTGAAATCGGGTAAATGTTATGTTACAGCACGTAACCCGTGCCCAGATCTATCTCATTCTCTACCATGATGAACTAGTTTTCAATAATATTTTCCCGCCATAAAATCTTGCCACTTAATCTCACCACAACTAAAGTGAAACAAAACGATAACCGATTTCCCCCAGATAAGTACAACTATTTCAACAAGTAGTAAATTATTCAGCTTTATTTCAACACCCACCGAGTTTTACTATTTATCTGCTACATATTCGTTGAGGTTACTCCGATGAGCAACAGTGCGACCGTGGAGTCATAATATCACAAACGATGCCTCACCTCTTGTCGTGTTCTCTGTGCAATAACACCTGCACTATGGAAGACCTTTGCGAGGCGTTTAACGCTGTCGAAGTCGCCGAATTCTGGTCAAAACTTTTTAGGACTAGCTTCTGCCCGCGACTTCGGTCGCGTGGAAGTCGTAAGATCCCACAATATACTAAAATAACAGACAATTTTTTTTATAAAATGTCCCTGTATACTACTTTTGTAATTCTCAGCTGCGAAAATATACATAGAGTCAGGATTGGTGACGCGGGAGCAAGCGACATACAGTTGTCCGTGTGAGAAGCGGCTTGTCGTGAAGTCGACACCCGCAGCCTTCAGTAGCAATTTCCTATTGCTTGTTAAGTTTTTCGTATTTAGTGAATTAATGAACGCCTGAGTTCCTGCATATACTCCCTAATGGCACCATACTGATAAACTGACTATTGCATTCTTACAGATTATTCTTGAAGAACTACTATATTATTTTAATGATACCGGCTATCATTAAAATAATATAATAGTCAATTGTAAACAGACAGGATTCTTAATCAAATTTATTCTAAGGCGCCTAAACTTAATGTTTGTCTGTGTACGTTCTACGAACTATCACATAATAGTATTACAAAATGTAAAAAAAAATAGCACAAAATATGTCAACTATTGGGAATCGAACTTATGTTTGCAAACCAGTCGCCAAACCGCAATTTTCTTTGTTGGAAGTTGTCTAAAATAGCCGCTCTTATATATTTCATAATTGACTGCTTAGCTCCATAGAGGTATGATAATCATGTAAAAGGTTAAGTCTGTAACTAACTGCTATATTCGTTCCCTATTCAGAACAGTTTTTTTTTTTGCGATTTCTTTCTACTCTAGTACTCAAACCTCAGGTGGTCCGATAGAGTTTGTTGATCCACCAACAGAATCGATTAGAATGAAAAAAAGTTTTTGTGAAAATTGACAACTTCCTTGCTGACTATTTATAAATTTTTGTCAAAATCTTTTAAGGAGTCTTCTCAGACCGATTTCTTGTAGCCACAACGGTTAAGGTAAGTAGGTACTTACCAGTAAGGCAATAAGGGCAGGTGCCATCTCAAAAATCCATCCCTTTATATGTTATGATTGACTGTTTAGCTCCATAAAGGTAGGTAGGTAGCGAGATCTGCTTCTTTTCGTGTGGTTAGTGACTAAACTGATATTAGAGTTTTAAAGCCGCCCATGGGCCTCTAACTTGGCTTCACATGCCATCAAGAAATTATAGCGAGATGTCCTTTATCTGCAATATTATTGCAATTTACTATTAGACTATTGGCTCGTCTTTTTACAATTTACATTAAACTATAGAAGAATACGGACATAAAGCTATATATGCTCATCCACCATAGCAAATAGCGTGATAATTTATAGCTCACCTATAGACTGACCAGACTTATAGGTAACTTGCTGCGCGATCCCGTGGGAATATCGGGATAAAAAGTATCCTATGTCCTAACCCAGGGCATGGTCTACCCAATTTGATCCAAATCCGTTCAGCCGTTTTAGCGTGAAAGCGTATCAATCAAACAAACAAACTCAGTTTCGCATTTATAATATTAGTTAGGATATGTATGCAATTTTATCCGGTAGGTAGTTACATTTGCGTGATGCTGAAACATACATTCAGACAAACAGACAAAAATTCTAAAAACTATATTATATTCGGCATTAGACTCGTTCCCAGGCCTCGTAGCATTTACTTCTTTTCGAAAATATTTAATGTACGGTTTTGACTTCGCTTTTTTTTTTATTGGCCAGCGCTGTCCGCTCCTGGGAATGCCTCCCTCCACTCCTTCCATCGTTCGCGAGCCCAGGCGTCCTTCTTCCAGTGTTGACGGAACCTACCCAGCTCGTCCCACCATCTCCTAAGTGGTCTGCCGCGACCCTGACTTCGTTAGGAGTATATATAAATGGAATCATCGATACGTCGATTAAGAAGCTAAAGACATGTTTGTACCCAATAATTATTCGGCACACAGCATTAAAGTCATGCAAACGCATTTCAATCAGCAAGCAGACGAGCTCATTGACACCGAACAATAAATTCGGCAAATCAATTGGCAAATGGTAATATTCGGACTCGGCCATATATTGAACACGTCTATGCTAATGTGTGGATAAATTAAACGCATTGGCGTTTATTAAGACGAATTTGCGGGTCATCAGGGTCTTTTTCTATTGTGATATGGACTTATGTCTAGCTATCACGCTGTTACACGACTGCGCCCAAAAAAAGGAATAGATATTATATATGTTTTTTGACTTAGTTTGGGTTAGTATCAATATTTATACTTATCAGTACTCATTACTGGATCCCTTCTCGAAAAAGATATTAAAGCCTAAGGCTTTAATATCTTTTTACAATATTTTGCTAGTTCGCTATTCAATGGTTAGCCATTACTGCGTGAAGGGTTGTTCCTATGTTACCTGCCTATAGACCATGATTCTATATGTTAATAAGTTGTCCACTTATCACAACTATAGCTAGAGATGAAGTATTGTCTTCGAAGTCTTAGTCTTACGACCTTCATGGTTTTTAGACGTCCCTTTACCAAAGCAAATCAAGTTCAAGGATCGTCAAAATGATCTCCATTTAAAAGTGTACCACTTACAGTCATACTAAAGATAAAGAAGTTATTAAATGGGGCTTCTATAAATATAAAAAATATGGCAGTTGGCTTTCTGTAATTTCCTTGCAAACCTAAGCGACTTTGATAAATGATGTGGCATTAGATTTGTGTCAACTGAAGACGTCAATGGACGTCGAGTAATTCAGAATGAGGTCACAAGTCCTCTAGAACAGTGCATGTCACGTCGATATTCATAACATTTTCACATTTCGTTATGGGAATTGAGGTCTCATCGAAATTTTGCCTCCGAGTTACGAAAAATGTTGGATTCCTTACAGCTTAAAGCAGCAGCAGCTTGCTTACTCAGTAAACTTAATGTTTTACAAACTTTTCCACTAAATCATATTTATTTACTGTAATTAACTCTTGTTTTACACATGCTCCTAAAGCACCCACGTATCTGATCATATTATACGAAAAAATTCCCCGAAACATATTTACACAATAATTATTTGTGAATTAACGCGATAAACTTAAAGAATCACCACTATATGCAAATTTTACCATAAAGGCTTAATATTAAACATTAAAATGATTGTTATTGCGCACGTTAATTATCCCGACCTTTTTAAATCGTTCAAGTTAATAATACAAAAATGCCGTATAATTATTTTTCGGACACCATTAAATATTATTAAGTTTTTTGACATTTCTTCTTAATTGCCTGTTTTTTAAAAACCATAATGAGATTCCTTATACAATCTCATATTTTACGTTACAGGTAAATTGATTCGATTGTATTACATATTAAGTTTGGATTATAAGATCCAACCGATATTAATAAGGTGTCGATGAAACACGTTATAAGTGTGGAATATTTATTGGCACCGTCTTATTGAAATCAATTTAGTTGAAGCCACGGTAAGTATTTTATTTAAGGGACTTGCGTTTTGTATACGGGGTTTTTAGTGCTCTAAATGGGGGTGTTGGCAATGACACCCTTTCGAAATCTTTACTATGAATATAAGCGTTTTGGAAACAGTCGATAGCTATCGTTACCCATTAACCCATTTTACCCCAGTTACGTCTAACAAGTGCGGAAAACAAGTGAACAATTGTTTTTCCGCTCGCAGATCATTGGGAATGTTTATTTATTTATTGTGGCCACTAAACAGGCGTGTGGTCCGTATTCCGCGGCGGTCGCCACTTTTCAAGCGGCGGTGTGCGATCGCTCGATAGTGTACCATTAGCGCGAAGAGTCGCGCCGGCATCCAATTGTGCGCTTAGATAGCGCATACAAATGTCGATCGGCGGGCTCCGTTCCCGCCTCGCTCGCCCCGCTCATCTGCATTCAATCCCATTGTTGCCTTTATTATTGGATATATGCGTAATCGCTAATTTATGGATCGCACTGACCGCGGCAACGTCACCAGTGATCTAATCTACGTTTGCGGCTTTAGGCTTGTTTACGTAGAATGCTTACCAGGGCTATTGTTACCATTTCCATATCATGTTATTGTAATAAGCTAGAACTGTATACTGTTCGCAATGAAGTGCAATCCTTTATATCAAAAGAACATATCTAATTAATGAACGCGATTTCTTCTGCAACGAATAATCATAAAGCTGTTGGAGTAGATGAAGATAGAGAATGGGACGTTACGGCATTGAATGTTGAATCGTTTCTTTTGGTCCTCGATCCCAAAACATATAGCTAGATATCGATGTGATATCGTAGGGTGACAATAATTATCTGCAACAAAAAGGCGACAGGATCGTAATGGGGACTGAAAAGACGCGTCGGGCTCGCCGCCGCCGTAAAAAGCGCAAAGAATACACCTCGATATAATCGCACAAAAGCCGCTCCTGAATCCTACCTCAATGCTAATTTCCACTATCGCGCTCGCCCTCATTCATTTTCAATCGGAGGCAGCCTCCGCTTACTTCTATTTTTTTAAAGATCACATTAAAGAATCGAATATGGTGGATGTTTTTTTGCTCGGCCGGTGCGTGCGACGCGATTTATTTATTTGCGAGGTTTTTTAAAGCGACATTCCGGCTCGCTGTATACTTGTGTCTACCCGCAATTGGCATTTCGGGCTAAGCGCGAGCTATACAAAGTCGCCGGTTTTAACGGTTGTTTTTAACGCTCGACCCTCTCGCGCAAGAAACCGAGGATACAAATAAATTATTAATCGTTTGTCCTGTCTTTTATAAATTAAAATCCGTCCTTTTTTTGGTCGACCGCGCCCCGGTCGTGTATTTTTTGGTCGCGTCGCGTTTCGTTGTCTGTCCTCGAATTTATTAAAAAGCTTAAGCCAGAGGTGAGCAATTAAATCTGTGACAGAAATTAATACGGGAACGAGCCGGGAAGCGGGCGACCGCTCACCGCCACCTTATTAATTCACAGCTTGCATGCTTTATTAATCCTCTTATTATAAATAAAGACCTTTCAAAGTGTGCCCAAGTTGTTGTAAGCAGAAATTTTGTGCGTAACTTACCTTTTTCGACTGCACTATGAAAAGAAACGTTGTAAACATAAAACGTGCCCTGTGTACTTAATCTTTGCTACGTGTTACTTCAGGAAAAAAACTTGGAGGCTCACATAATATATTAAAGCAAGCCTTCCGGGTTCGTCGGTCCAAGAAATTCATGAAAATTATCTAATTACGTGTGTGCAGAGAGAAAAATCGCAAGTTACTTACGTAACCGCCCGGAAAATTACAGGCATAAATCACGCGGCGGCGGGCGCGCAGGGAAGGGGATGATTTTCCATTCGCTATCTTTTACGTTAGTATTATTTTGATTTATTTCCGTACGTAATGAAAGCGTACGTCTCGGTGTTGATGTACCAGAATCCAGTGGTTTATTCATTTCTGTAGATTGCCTTATTGGTTGGGCGCATCGTTATTAACTAAGTAGCCGAAGTATAAATCTTGGTGATCATAAATTTTGTAATAAAATAGGATGAGAATTACCACAAATAGGTGTTACTTGTGTGAGGAATAAAACGGCGGACGTTGTGGCGAGGTGTGGAGCAGTAGGATGCGTGATGGGGCGGTGTACACGCTCGTTAACATGGAAAGTGCTACATTCCGCGACACCGCACATTAGGCTGCGGCTGCGCAATTATGCGCGACTCTCATTGCGCGCCCCTGAGTCTCGCGTCCTAGGTGCCTTGTTGAATAAAAGTGTAACCGCTGCGATCAGGCGACTACTTACTTATACGCTGGCTTATTGGATCCATATTTCCTGTGCTCGAGAAAATCAAATTAATCATAAGTAGAGTTTTGATTAACAAGTAGAGTTTGTTTAAAAACTTTGTTCTTATACAGACATAGGTATTTTCATCTTGCGAAAAGCGATATGTGAGTACCATTTCCAATAGATGCTTACAGGCCCACAGTGACTCTGTTGTCCCAAATAGTAGATAATTTCTTATAATAATCATCCTAGGTGAAGGACTCCCACAGCTAGCCATAAGGCTCCCCGCCACCACAATCAGCATAATTTCATAAGAGTTTAGAGATATATCACTTGCGTTATCTGTTACCAAATCTATCAGCCCTACGGACGTAAATCATACCTTAATAGCACAGTAAACTGTATGTACAAAGTCTTACCCAAATTCCAACGGCTTGTTGGTGAAAGTAACTGTTATAAATATCACAGCATTCATTGTAGTGTTTGACCCTTAGGCCGGGTTCACGACAGCGGCGTTTTGTCGTCGATACGCAACGTTGTTATTGTGTACGTACGCGACGCAGGAATGCTGGGAATGACGCGTAATGGCGGCCATTATCGTTGCGCTAAGCAGCCGACGAGACGCGACCACCAGCCTGATAGCCGATCGCGAGTCTGTGTACAGCTTTATGCACAATCTACGTTGTGTTAATGTTGGCTAGATGTAGGAGATACCTAGTTTAATTGGGTTTTGGATGATTTTAGGAATTATATATACGGAGCAAATGATTAAAACCTGTGACAATATGAAAAACAAACCTATTTTAGCAGTAAAAGGACCAAAATAATCGTAGTGATTATTTTGGTCCTTTTACTGCTAAAATAGGTTAGTTTAAGGGAAACCAACTTTAAGAATGTTAAACTTACGATACATATTCAGCTATCAAATCACCATCGAAACATAAATCCGGCTATCAATCGTTCTAAAGGCTGCCAGATAAACCTTATCCGACACAAACTCGAACGGTAGACCTAAACAAATCGTATAACTTAGAATCCAGAACAAAAGGACCACAAATCTCTAACAGCAGCTCGAACATTTCTTAATTAGCCAGTTTTTATTGTACAACAAATTCGGTTAACTTCAACAAAGGCTTCTAAGAAAATAAAAATAAATTTGATTCGTGACGAATCACGAAGGTGTTTCGCCTGATCCCTCGTAACCCTTTTTGTGACTCTGACTAATCTAGAGATGGCCTCTGGATGTTTTTAATTAAAGATAATGTAACATAGCAGCACGTACCTTCTGCGCAACTACGCCGGTTAGGGCTGTACCAACGTACGTTAATTAAGTTCCGGGCCAAAAGGAATGTTCAATCGGAACAGAGGAATATTTATTTAAGTAAATAAATAATTGATCCCAATAGTAATTGCTACTTGACTCAACATGTTAGTAACAATATTTCTTAACAACTATGTTAGTAAACTTAACCTACACACTTAACGAATCCCTGCTACACGTTCAACACAGATGTGGGGAAACTTGCAGCAGCGATTCACACACAAACAGTCCAGTCTGATCGCGATACACTGCAGTATATTGTTGGGGCTGGCCCGCACCAGGGAAGCGCATTTATAATTGACGATGATGAATCAACATCCAGTACACTGGATCTCTACAGAGCTTTTCAAAGATTGATTGTAGAAATTACTGCACTTATTTGTAAGTAAAATCTACATTTCAAACCATTTAATTCCTATGTTGATTTTGGATTTGTCCGTAAAAGCATCATCGCAGCTTGCTTTCTGAAAATATCATTTTACTACTTCAGTCAATCTTGTTTATTATAAAGTGGGAGCCCTGTCTCGTCGAGTGGACGGCGGTAATTAGTAGAAAGCGCTCTCGAGCAGTGTGAATAGCATCGACAATGTAGCCGGTAGCGCCTCGCCACCTCTACCTATATTCAATTAAAAACACAATGCCTCGACAACTGACCACTTCGGAGATGAAAACAACCTCACTCATCTCAGCGCAAACTAATTCTTCTCACTACCTATATGGATCATAAAGTATACGTAGCACACTATATGTTGACTATGTTGTTGAACCTGAACTTTTATTGGTTTTAACGACAAATTATCCCAATCGTGATCAATGTGATCATTGAAAATGACTCAACACACGAGACACATCTAACTGCGGTCGGACGGAACCTTTCTAACTCATTGCCCAAAAAGTAACATTAAGATGGTCGTTAATAGTCGCCTTGATTACCATCTAAGTTGAGTGGTGAACGATTATTTCGGAGTCGGCTTCTTGATGCGAGAGAAATAAAATGTAGGCGCACGCGTCGCCACCGGGTTACGCTGTCGTTAAGAAATTACCGGGCGCGCCGTCGACGCCGCCGATTTTATCGATGGAATTTATCGTCGACACTGGTCGACTCGCGCGTGCGCCCTTCCCTATCAATGCGCATACAATATATGGGCGTTTAGAAATATCCAATATGATCCTCTGATATGTACAAAAAGTCTTCATCTTGTTAGATTATCATAAATGGAAGCAGTAAGCTAATGTCAACATTACTGACGAGCAAACAACTCTACATTCGAGTCGAAAAAAAATTGTTCATTAATTTGTTGTCAAAACAATTTCTCCGATTTAATTTATTGAGAGCATTGGTGAGGTGTATGTGTGCGCGAGCGCAGCACGGTAGTAACGAGTGTATAATTATTGTTGGCCGCGGCGCCGGTAGCCGAAAGGCCGACTCATCGTAATTTGATGGCGTCGGCCGGCCCGCCCCGCCGCTGCCGACAAAAAACTAATTAACAGAGATGGACCACGAGATAGCCACTACCTACTATGTTGCATTCGCAAGAACAAAATAAAACACTGTGAAACCATGACGATGACATTCAACCAGATCATTTTTGTGATTCATTTGCTCATACCGCGCTTTAATTAGAAACCAGTTTTAAAAACCGTCTTAAACTGCATTCCTTCTTAGACCTAGTGGGAAGCCAAACTAGGCAAGATCCTAAGCCTAGAAAATACTCAGTGTCAAATTACCATAGAAAACCTGTCGCTTTGGTTTATGATCGTATAGATCGTATATCGCTGAACGTTTTTATGGCTACCTACACTCTTAAAGTAAGAATATGGACACCCACATACGCGTATATGTAGATAGATATGTGTTATAGATATACATAATGTGTAAAACATGCGTGTCGGTTGTTGCCGGGCACACTTGGTGATAGATTGTCGTCATGATGGATCGCCGACGCGCCAATGGTGTCCGCGAGCCGGCCGACCGCAAACACGACACAACACTCGCTACTTACTTGTTATTGCTCGCCAGCCTAACAACGTTGGAAAAACAGATTGGACTCATTCTATTGCTAATAACATATAACTCAAATCCTATTAATTTCGCTGATCTTTATAGGTACAAATGTGCTACTTCCAACGCATTGATGGCACAAGTCCTGGTAATTACATGAAATCTCGACTCCAAAGTCAACAATGAATGAACCATGGAAAATTATTTGGTAGCGGGCAGGACACGGTTGCTCGATTTCCGAAATTCGATAACCAGCCGCGACGCGTCAACAAGTCGAACTTAATCATTTTAAATATGTACTTTTAACCCAGCAACTGTATTGTCGGTGACGTGACTCGCCATTGTTTGCCCGTTTTACCACCGTTTTATACCTTTTTAGTGAACGTTCCCAAACGTAGATATATTATTACGGCAAACGGGCAAAGCGAATTCCATAAACCAATTTGATGCGATGAAAACATAACAATTAATGGTATCTGAAAACAATGAATTATGATGGGATCCACAACATTGTTCTAACGTGAATAAAAGAACAACAAAAAATTCTTGAGAAGTGCTAATTAACGGTTTTTGGAATAGAATGCGACCTCGCTTTGATTACACAAAATATGATTGTTTTTTGGCGGCGCCGAAATCGGACGCTTCATTAACACAGGGACACGGCGCGACCCAAAGAAATGTCACGTCAAAATCGTTTTCCGAGAAGCGTAGAGCTACCGGAGCCGAAAGGGAATTAATAAATACAAAAGGGTTATAAAAACTGTGACAGAATTAAGAGCGGGCGCGTTAAAAATGGAGGTGCGAGCGCGACTGCGACGCGAACAAGTGAAACATAATGCGCGAAACAAAGCAGCCGGAGCGAATGCCTTAAATCATTTTTAATTATGTTATGGCGCGGGCGCGCGGCGCGCTGCGTATGCGCACGGCTTGGGTTACAGCGGCTGCTGCGCGCGCACACTAATCATGCGGCTGCGCACATGTATCTGTCCGTCCGATGCGTGACCCCGTCACTAGACCCTCGCGAGCACCTACAGAGATTATGATCATAGAAAAACTTTATGTAACACCGCCAGGCAAGGATTTAATTACCATCATGTGCAAGCGCAGGATGCACTTCATTTATAAGTTCAGTGGTATACCTATAAACGAAGGTTTTGTTACGCCAAAACAGTGTTATAAGGTTAATCATAACGAAATCTTTGACGGACATAGTCAATAGGCATCCCCTTTATCCTGAGCTAAAAGCCAATTAACTACAAAGCACGCTATCTACTTATGGGTCCTCATCAGTCCTCGAATGACTGTAAAGCTCATTAACTTATAAATAATTGGCGGTCAGCAAGATCCTGTACCTATACCCTCAAGGCTCGACCAACCTTTTTAGAGCACAAAATTACTATTTTATACTTTTGTCTCCCAAGCTTTAAGCTTTCACACATATGTTTTAGTGTGTGTTGTGTCAAAAACAAACGATTATTTAAGAGTCAGACGTAACTCGGTGACTCATTGTTGGCCGGTTCTTATTTCACGGTAGCTTAGCGCTTACTAGCGAACCACGCTCGACATAATGTGGTGCGCGGTTTGATCCGAAAATGATTTTACCAACAAAAAAAAATGAATTACCGAATTTTCATTTCGAAATATTAAAAAGATCGACCCTTTGACATTTAGGGAAGTATGTATAAAAATAGAGTAACGCTCATTTTACGTCAACACTATATTTATTCAGGTCGTACGTAAGTGGCCGTGGGTAGATATCACATAAAATAATATTCTTATCCGTAAAACTAAATTGCTATCTCCAAAATACTAAAAAACGGTCTCGTAATATTGAAGCGTCAGATCACCAATACTGTGACATTGGTTATAGACAAAACTCAAAAATTTACTGAAGACTTCGCTTATCGTCTCGTCCCTCCATGACAGCCAGAAGCAATCAAGCTATGACGGAAGATAGATTCACTTGTTCATCTAATTTAAGAAGCGAGAGGAAGAGAAAGAAGAAGAACAAAAGAACAAGGGATGAGATTTGATATTCATATTCTCAGTAATTTATTATTATAAGCCTACTAGCAGCGCCCCGCGGTTTCACCCGCATAAGTCTCAATCCCGTAGGAATATGGGGATAAAAAGTATCCTATGTGTTAATCCAGGTTATAAACTATCTGTGTGCCATTTTTCATCCAAATCCGTTCAGTCGTTTTTGCGTGAAAGAGTAACAAACATCCATCCATCCTCACAAACTTTCGCGTTTATAATATTATTAGTAGGATAATGTTGTCCCGCTGCAGGCGACAGGCCTTCCTTCCACCTCCTTCCCGGTCTTATGCAATTGTGTGACTTATCTAATCCTTTGAAAAGGAGTCTGAAGGACCAGAAGTTAAAGCTCGCACCATAAAGGTCCGCACGCACAACCCCGCCACATTCCTAATGGTAAACAAACAGTAAGAGTGGTATGTGTCCGACTCTAACAGAACGTCTCCCGCTGTGACATTGTACTGCAAATATACGCTTCCTGAAAATGAAGCACTGGTGTTGATATACTGAAGAAATTGAGAACTTCCAAGCACCATCTTAGAGCTTATGTCTTTAAATATGAGTGACAGCTTTTTTGTAGTGACTTTCTTTGCAAATTATATTCTACTTTATACATGTGAAACACTGGAAGTGATCTTGAAGAAATTGGGATTTTAGAAGCACCATCTTGGAGCTCATGTCTTGAAATATGACATTTCAAAGATTTCCCCATCTATGCATCAGAACTTCTGCTGTTGTGATATTGTACTGCAACCATTTCCTGTCATGAAGAAATTGTGACTTTAGAAGCAAACCTGAGATTTTGGTAGAAAAATTATGATACACAAAATGGTTCACCTATATCGTGAGCCATTTTGAGTCGTAGTTTTTCCGTTATGTCATAGGCCACGGAATGCCTCCTAAACGTGGGACGTGGGAACTGGAAGTTATTATGAAAATGAGAAAACAGGAATGGTCTGCATCCGAATCCAACAGGCAAATTATCTCTTTATGTGCAATATCGGCCGAAAGTGGCATCTCACATTATAAAATTTGCCATCTATTTCCAGCCGACGTTCATCACATCCGCAGACTGGGTGTCGCAATGTCGTGCTCACGCGCAGGTCACTGTCAACTACCCGTGAAATTCGCCTCAACTACCTCTGTAGCCACGACACGACTGCCGACCACGTACTACAGTGGTGCACTATGATATAATTGTAGGTTTACTTGAAAGCACGTGTTTCCAAACTCCTGTGATGAAAAAACTGAAAAACAAGATCTTTGGCTTAGGTGATACCTCTCTTTTTACCCGACTAAGGCGAAGCAAAAAAGAGGGTTATGATTTTTTAAGTACATAGGTAGAGTACGTATAATTTAATGTACGATGAAAAACCCGGATAAATAATACTTAATGTATTATGTTGTAAATTCGAAGGAAACTAAACCATGGCCCATTTCTCTAGGGAGCTTAATTGCGTGCAATTTTTTAAATAGCGCTTCAGTTGTTTTAAGATTGAAAAACGTATTTTTATAAGGAGCATCAGGAGGCTATGCACGCCCTAATTTGCCACATCAAACCGATATCGGGTACAGTCGCCAGTGTCCACGTTCGGAATGCATGACCGATCGGCCACGAGGAAAAAGCGCTCGCTCGCCGGTGAATGAAGCGATTAGCGCTGAATGGTCGGCCGGCACGCGGAACCAAACGTCTGGCACGACGCGCGCGCATCCACGCCGCGCTTTGTCTCAGCTCGCTTGACCCGTGCCCCGGGTAAAAACCGTGCCTGACCAAAAACTAATAAAAAGCACTAAAAAACTACCATCGAGCTGTTTTTAATTGGGGAAAAAATATAGCTGACCACGTTTTTGTCGATTCAAACGACTCGTCTAGTTCTTCTTAATGTATTATTCTTGTTACGCCGTAGACTATTTTAATGCAGATGAAGATGCCTGTCCTCATAATGATGTTATTGCTACATCGCATCGGTTTTTGTGTGAAATGCCTCAGATGCCCCACCAACACCATTCTATTTTAAACATGAATATATTTACAGCGTCATTAAAGCGTTTCTACACAATTGCACACGATCCGTATCCGATTGTATTTTTTGTGCAAATGGCTACACAGCACTCGACCGTTACGGGAACGTTTTCCTCGACGGATTCGCTAAATTCGATACCTGAACGCGAGATCTCGGCAGAAAATCCGCTCGTTTAGGATAAATCCCTTAGGTAACAAGGCGTTTGTTAGGCGAGCGCGCGAGTCGCGAGTCGGCGCTAATTTAAGCCGGAGCTCTGCGCTGGCGCAGGCTCCGCATCTCATTTACCTTATTAAGCGGGAGGCTCGCGGCCGGCCGCGTCACTCAACGTCACTCGCGCTGTGCGCGGACGCATAAACACCTCCTTAGCTACCGTCTATCGCCTCTCTAATCGGAGCCGCGCACACGCACACGTACTCGCCGATGTTGTTTAACACTTCGCAATGTCTAATGAATAGATCGTAACTCATGAATTACGAAAGTACCATGACACCATGCAGATACCATCCGTGTTGCTTACGTGGTAATGATTCATGCAGCTAAGTTCAATTACTTATACATTTTATCAAGCTCCTCAACTTGAAATTTTTTTTCGTCCGTTGACATTTAGCTGAATCTTTCATACCCTCTTTTAATAGACTCAGAAAAACTTTTGCACGTGATGGGAATGGATATTAAAAACAGACGAATACTAAAAATAGTTTAGAATTGTGGGGCTGAAAACTCGGCGGCTAATGGTCTCATTGGTACAGCAGACGCTAGACGGGATAAATCTCGGCTCCCGACGCAGGCGGTGTTTCAGTAATGAGCTAATTCGGCATGCGCTCGGCTCTCTCCTCACATACGTGGGATCTAATGCTGCTGGGAATGCGGGGAATGCACTCCACACGATCATTTTCATAACTCAGTACGGAGCATTATCTACTTTGCTTGCGATTAGTCATTCTGAGAATCATAATCGTTCAACGTTAGATAGGTGTGTGTGCGGTTTGATTGTTCCATGGGCTGAATACGGACCAACCAGGTTAGCAGGTTCTTTGAAGTTCGTAATAACGTCAGACCTGTTTAAACAGTGCAAAGTTAAAACTTTACTAAAATACAATGTATAATAGGTACTACAATCAAACCAGTAGAATAAAGTGTGAGGCGAGATAACATCGCAAAGACAATAGGCATTGTTTCTGAATGTAAACAAGAAATGTTCCGACCAATCGGAAGGCGTTCCACTGCCTGCGAGCGAGAGTAATTAAAAATTCAAATTAGGAGCGTCGCCCCTCGCGCGACGCGGTTGGTGATTACACAGCGTTAATTACCAGCGACCAATTAAAAGCCGGGGCGACAGAGCGGCACGTTTAGCCGACCAATGGGGGCGCGTCGCTGAAGCGAGGCGTGGTAATTAAGACGAGGCGAAAGGGTTGTGATTTTCCGGGCGTTCTCGGGGGCGTGCAATTAATCACCGGCGACGTGAAGGAGTGGCGGCGGCACTCCCTTGTCTGTCCACGTTGTTTTAAATAGCCGTTAATGTAACAGCACACAATACATACTAAACATTTATTTAATACTAGCTTCTGCCCGCGACTTCGTTCGCATGGAAGTCGTAAGTCACCACAATATACTACAATAACAGCCACATTTTTATAAAACTTCCCTTTAAACTACGTTTGTACAGGGTGGCGCATAAGTCACGAAGGAGTTGCAACTACATATAACTTTGTTTATTTTTGTTTACTAATGTTAATTGTTATCAGATAATGCAATACAACTCATGTAGATATTTTCGAGTTAGGTTTTAAATATTACGTCACGTAAATTACCACCATTTTTAGCCTCACAAAGACGGGCTCTTTCGAGAGCACTGCTCATTACTTTCTTCAGAACATGAGGAGGTAGCAACCGTATTTCAACTCGTTTAATATACGGTTTTATCGTTACCAAATTGACTTTAATTTTGTTGAAAGAAAACCGTCAAAATATCATAAAATGTTGGCCTAATTTTCGCGCACCTCTAAAGCTTTTCATGAAAGTGAAAATTTCATGTTTATTTCACCTTCGCAGGAATTTAATATAGCTACTGAGTAAATAAAGATCTAAACCGTCTTACGCACCCTTCAAAGAAACAATAACGCAGGTTTATTTGCATGCAGCGATTCATTGGGACGTAAAACAGGTGTAGGTGGAAAAATTGGGCTTAGGCTTTTAGTGGCTCCGAACGGCCCGGAGGCACACAACCGTGCTCACTGAGGACGGTTGAGCGACGGTTGGCTAAGAGATGTTTGTAGCTGACTGTACCTAGTTGTGAATTACTTTTGGTTACGGTGAAAATGATGCAAATGTTTTCGAAAACTATTTCATGGCATAAGAAACTGCTTCAGTTTGCCAGCACTCTAACTTTTCAGAACACGACTGGAAAGGAGATAATTATCTGGAACATTCTCATCAAATTGTAAAGCTTAGAAACCTCTGCCCAAAACTACCTAATTATCTTGATTCTTGGAAGAAAATAATGCTCGCCTACAAGATTCTGCCCGTGGCAGGTACAAAGTCTCGCTCTCGAAAAGAACAAACATTCGTTTCATTGTTGGGGGCTTACAACACTGTTATTAACAAAGCCGATGAAGTATAAATGATCCGCGTAGCCATTCCTGAAAGAGAGTTATTCCAGCCTCGTCCCCCCCCCTGCCACTCCGCGCCCCTTGCCTCCCCCGCCCGTCACCGCCAGAAGAAAAATGCTAACACGCCCCCGCGAAAACTATTAGTTATTTTGGCACCCCCACGACCCTCGCTTCTTTCGATTATGAACCACTACACATTGTGTTTTAAGAGGTCACACGCTTATTAATTTCAATTTACCAGTCATTTGTCACGTTTCTCACATGATTATTGAAAAAAGTGCAGCATAGTCCATAGAATGCATATCACCTCAGTCATAAAATATAGCTAAAGGAAAAAGGGGTTGTGCTGGCAAGCAATAAGGGCTGGCAACCTGTCATTATCCTACGTAACGTACATAGTGTAATGCGATCAAGTTTCAACCCTATTTCCTATCGCAAAAGAAATTTTCTTTAGTGATAGCTTGGAACATTAATCGTAACTACACAGAGGTAACCTAACGTCATAAGCGACTCAGAAATCTAGTAAAAGATATTCAAAGAAAACAATGCCACATTCTTTATCAATCTCGATAGCTATACCTACGTTCCTATTTATTAAGTATTGGCAAAGTATCTGTCGCCAGAACGCGTCACATTTAATAAGTAGGTATCGAGATCGATTTGGATCACCATACGGAGAAAATCCAACTGATAAGTTATTTGGATCCAATCTGGAAATTGCAAAACCGACTCTAAAACATTGGGAGCGTTACAAAAAGCCGGCTTAACACTTAAATCTCGCGTTGCAGACAAGATGATGAAATTCAAAACAAGATAAAGAATATGGGCCATAAAAGTTTTATTGCTGTTAACTTATTTATGAAGTCGGCTACATATTTAAATGTGTACTTACGTCAACTGTACATACACACTAACTTAACGTATATGCATGTAGTATTGTTTGGTATATTGCGCATTGAGGCATTCTTCCTTGTTTTGCGTCTTTTCATATATCCTTGGGGCGAAACGATGTTTCGAAAGTGTTTATTGAATAAAAGGGTTTTTACATTTCAGAGACCAGAAGAAGACCACGTGATCTGGCCGATGAAACTTGCCTAAAAATATTACTGAATTTCACTAGGCTATCAACAAAAATTTAATTACATTTATTTTTATTTTCTGCCTTAATTTTCTTCACCTCTTCGGTGAAGAAAATTAAGGCAGAAAATAATTAAGCAGCTCTAATTTTCTTCTCCCACTTCTTTTATCGGCTTGTAAAAGTGGGCAGTACCTATTTCTAGAAAACTCAATGCGCAAAGTATCTGAGCCATTTTCTTCGATGTGTAGGTAATCTTAAGTACAAAACTGATCACCTCATTATGTGTGCCATTCAAACTGTAAAAGAAAAACAAGTGAGTGTGAAAACAAATATGTGTTCAGATGCTTACGTTTCCTTGTTTTCATGCCCATTTTCCTTAACGAGTTCGTCGGACCCCTAACCAGTAAGGTATTGCTATTCTTAAGTTTTGTTTGACTCAGAAGGTGTCGCTAGTAAACAAACTGGTTGCTCATTTAAGTAATTGTATAATTTATTATTTTTATAATAAATAAAAGAAAATTTTAAAAAATCTTTTTAATTCAGACTTAAAAATCCATAGAATGTTAGTATAGTAAAACTTATGAAACTAGTGTTAGTAGTTAAAAAAACATTATAAATACTTATTTGACATTAATTTTATATTCTGTGATTACTTTAGGTACCTGACACACTGACTTATTAATTGTATTTTCTTTTTTTGCTTGGAAAATCGTATTCTTTGACAATCTTTGTAAATATGTGAGCACCATGATCAATCACCTCAATAATTTATCTGTCATTGCTTCACTTCTAATTCTTTTTACCTACTGTGATCTAGTAATTTTATTCTAGTTTTCACATATAATTAAAGTATACAAAATATTGTAAAAAAAATTAAAAGAGTAACGGTGGAGTTTCTTGCCCATTCTTCTCCATACGAAACTACCTTGGGACGACTAGAATCATTCTATTTTTTTTTGTAAATTTTTGACATTCATAAGAATCATAAGTGACTTTTATGTGGCTATTTGATATAAACGATTTGACTTAGACTACAAGATTAGAAATTAATCGAAGTTGACGTGATTAGTAAAAAAAAAATTAATAAAGGACCTACCCAATGCTATTCTCAAGTTTTGGTTGAGTTTGAAGTTGTTGTAAGTAAAATAATTACCCACTACATGAATACAAGATTAGATATGAATCGAAGTTGATGTAACTAATCAGTAAACATTTTTTTATGAAGAACCTGCCTGTTTAGATTTTTCATGAAACAGACCCTGAAAATAGATAAAAGAGAAGAAGCCAAGATTCTGATTTTGCGCTTAGAAGTTTTATATGACCTTCATCACATCTTTAAATAGAACGGAACCATTTTATTTATTTCAATTTTAACTTTATAAGGTTCTAGCGATATCCACGAGATACGATAAAAATATCCCTAGATCCTGAAATAGAAGATACACAATCTTCTATTTTGAGACAATTGGTAACGATTTGCCTTATAATTCTAACTATCCCAACTATATAATATATATTTATTTATTTATAGTTAAAAATGCGAAAGTCAGTTTGTTAGTTTGTTACACTTTCACGCTAAAACGGCTGAACGGATTTAGATGAAATTTAGCACATGGGTAGACCATGACCTGGGATAGGACATAGGATACTGTTTATCTCGATATTCCCACGGGATCGAGACTTATGCTGATGAAACCGCGGGGCGAAGCTAGTCATCAACCAGAGAGTAGTTTTCCTATAGACCCTTTGACCTTGTTAAATAAGGCTCTTCTAGAAAATTCCACGTATTTATGTAATTAATGATATGATAACCTAAAAGTCCTAAAGAAAAATGATCTCTTACGCTTCATATTTATACCCTACATGTTTAACGTATTCGATCACAGTCCGGCCTATGTGCACGAGATACGCAAACATGGCCCGCCGCGCCCTCCCATCTGTCATACACGCTTCCGACGCACGACCTCCTGCTTAATTGACCTCCCTGTCCACCCTGCATATACCTACTAATATACACGATGCCTATACAGTTACCTACCTACTTAGTGAAATGGCCAGAGACCATGGTCATAAGATGAATGAACTTAACATGTAAAGTGATGGAACATGTTCTCAGTACAGTAGATACCTACTCGTACTTTTCGAAATGAAAACTCTTAATCGTCAACTAGATATTTGATTTATGAAACAGACTATTTCAATAGCTGCCCACGACAAATATAAAGAGGTTATATTATTCAAATTGGACGGACTTTGTGAAAGTGGCGAATGAATGCACGTCAATTACTCTAACGCCGGCCGCGCGTACTTTGTGTAGGTACAGTTGTTGGTGTCCCCGGTCGCACGACACGTGACAAAGTTTCCGCGGCCGGAGACGAGCTGTAGGTAATGTAACAACACAGCGGATGACCACTTACATTACATTCACACAAAAGGCCAACACTTGGTGCACACAAATGAACGTAGTTTGCACATACGTTGAATAGACAAAGCACACAGTCACATGAGGTCATCTCCCCTCATTAGGTGGTTAGTTTTCCGGGCGTGTCCGCAGACTCCGGGGGGGTGAGGTGCACGGGGTAGGTGGCGGCGGGAGGGGGAGGGGGGGCTGTGCTGGTAGACGGGAAGTTACTTAATTAATCCCCGCGCGGCCGCCATTGGCCAGCGGGACGTGCGGGCGGGCGGACGTCTCATCGCCCACGCGTTAATTGGGCGGGAAGGCGCACAGATTACAGCAGCGGTTCACGTTAATGAAACCGGACTCTCGTACCTACAGAAACATACCCTTGTTACTTATATGTCGCTATGTAGGCAGCTAGGAGGCGCTAATGAAACCTTACCTACCTATAGACTTGCAATGTAGGTAAACACAAAATTAGTACCAACTGCTTGAAATAACTGAACCTTATACATTCAGAAACACGTGAGACCTCGAATCTTGCGCATTCTTAGGTAGCTTTAAATATTTCATGAGATTCTAAACAATTGTCCTCTAAATCCCGTAACCCTTAACTACTTCAAAGACAAAGTTTATATTTCTATCATTCAAACTCAAACATGGTTTATCGCAAAGGAAATGAAAAAACTCGCGCATGACGCTGTTGAAGCGTTAATAAATATTGTAGTAGGGAAGGAGTTGACTCGAAACTAATATTGCTCTCGTCGCGTCAAGTGAACGTATAAAGCTCAGATTTAGCGTGAGCCGAGGGCTGAGCAGGCGCGAAACGCCCAGGTAAAGTACCTACTTACACCTCGATATACGAGGAAACGTAAATTATAATATTGTGTGTGTCGGTGCTAACCCTCTCGCGCTCACGTCGCGCCCGCGTGTGTGCGCGCCCACTGAAAGAAAAGCAATTTCCTCCGGGCGGCGGGCGGCCGCAGGGGGTTGAGGTCTCGCGCGAATATAATTTTGTTCATTTTTTTCATTCGGGCGAGTTAATTCGGCTTCGCGGCGGAGTCGGCTATTGATTAGGGCGCGTCTTACGTTTTAATTTGTTTGCGCGCGCAGCCAGGATGCACCCGCCGAGATGAGCGCCCCCTTCACCCATCTCGTGCACCCCAGCATCTTCTAATGAGCCTCTAACTATACCTAGTGTAATCACGAGCCTTTTCATAATCACGTTCGCGCGTCACATGTTTCACTGTATCTTTTATGGAGCCTCTCGTCCGAAGCTCTTGTTTACACTTCAAGCGAGACCCTACACGTTGTTGAGCGGTTTCAGGGTTGCCCTTTTGTGGATGACCGATATATTATTTTTGTACGAATTTTCTGAATAGGTGAAATGGTGTAAGAACGTTATTTTAGGTCTTGTTGAAGTGTAGGAACGCTGACAATTATTTTCATGTTAAGAACAACTTGAAATGCTATTTTCGTCGCTTTTTTGCTCCATTCTTAGGGCGACTGTATCGATGCATTTAGCTTCTAAAAAGCAGCTAAATCGCCAATCGCCGATGCTAGAAGTAGCTAGTCGCCTATGGCCCTTAATTTTACAAGAAAAGTCACAGTCTTGTAGGTCGTAGTGATCAAAGGAACTTTTAATTAATCACAGAGTTTTAATTTTTTTAATTAGAACAGAACTAAAAGTTATTCGGCCATGCAAGAAAGATATATCGTGCATTCGTGCCGTTATCTTTTCTCTGAGTCACATATCTTTTACCTACTGTTAGGCATTAAACAACCATAACTCCTAAGTACCTACGTAACTCAACATATATCACAGTAATAGGTACCTACCAAGACTTACCTAAGCAGTACCTACATTACCTACACTTTTCCCACTACATACACGCGCACTATCAAGCACACACTTGATCATGATAGCGTAATTAACGGTGCATCGTCGGTGCGGCTCGGTGCGACGCCATTGGTCATCCCTCCCACCCCTGGGCAGCCACCCCGCCTCCCCCCTTGAGCCCGGCCACCTCACCTCATCCCCCGCACGCCTGCCTGAAACAACGCCGGCTGCATGTGACACATTAGTAAATGAGACGACATTCGTTACCGGAGCGGAGCGCAGTAGGAATTTCCTCATTGAAAGCCTGCGGAGTTGATGGTTCAACGCAAATGCAATCTCCAGTAAAATGTTGGCGATCTCTGTTTTAGTGTAAAACTGATTACTTGGTTGTTAGCCGTTGATACCTAAACCTGAAAATAACTGTGAAAATGGTTGTAGCATTTGGCCTTTATACGAAAAAGCTAAGCGAAAAACTTTATTATTTTTAAAAAAAAGTAGAGTTTACGTTGTTTTAAAACAATACTTTCCTGAATAGGTTATTTAAATTTCATTTTAGCATGAAACGATAATAAAGTCTTATTAAGTAGATTTAAATTATTACAATAGTATTACCTAATCCATTTTGCTTCGCTGGAACTCTCGCTATTTTTCTTCCAGTAGGATTTGGATGTAGTATGGATTTTTACAGGCCAATTAAATACTCTTATATTCGCAACTGTTAAAATAAAAAGTAATTTATATTAGCGTGTGAAAACGATCGTTTGCCGAATTTGGCTTGTGTCAGAAGTCTTGGGGCGAAGCACCTCACTCAATAAATCGAGAGGCCGCCGCGGCCGCCTCCGCTCGGCCATTAAGGCTCACGATAGTGGATACTCTTCGGGGTTCACTTTGTTTTATTACTTTCATTTTATTGTTTTAATTTGTGTGCGGGTGCGCTATTTGCGTGCGCGCAGTTTGTCGCGCGCCCCGCCCACCGCGCGGCGGCCAATCGCACGCGGCTCGCTAACGAGGTGCTGTCGCGCCCGCACCGCGCCGCTCGACACGCGCCCGCTGCGCCCGCGCCGCCACGCCGCACACGCACAGACATCGCGACAATGCTCATTGTTTCAAACTATTCTTATTTTGTTTTAGTTAGGTCCACCTCGCCGGCCGGCATCGCCTCCCACCGAGCGATAATTTCAATGTCGTCGCGTATATTGTGATATTGACTGAGATTCCACTCTCGCCATGTTTTATCGTCGGAGGCGCGTTTCGTCAGAGCTACTCAATAAGCAATAAACCATTCGCCTCCGAGGAGTTATTTTAAACCCTGACTGGGACTCGAATTGAGCCCACGCCTTTACACCTTTTAAAGGTTATTGTGTTTCCGAAACGCTAAAGATATAAACATCCAGCAGCCTCACAAACATTCACATCTTCAAGTAAACAAAATACAAATAGACATTTCGAAATACAATAAGCAATGTGTAAAATAATATTACCTACCTACGTAGAGGCACTCATTTTACATAATTTCAGTGTCATTTAAATTCGAAGGTTACGGCTTCTAATAGATCGTTAATATTGTCAACAGCCCGTGTGATATTCAAAGCAGAATCAGACACGACACAGCCACGAATAATATTAGGGGGAAACTAAGCAATTGATAGTAAAAATGGGCGTCGAAATAGAAAAATATCGTCGGACGCATTCGTGGCCTGGTAAAATATTCAATCGGGGCAATTCGGGTCCGCGTATAAATTCGGTACCGCCATTATTTGTAGCGCGTCCTCGCGACCGAAAATCGGTACCTACATTGATAGTCGTCATTTTTCTTGTAGGTATCGTTAATATTTTACGGGTGCGTGTCAACGGTTTATGGGCCCACTCTTAACACTAAAACGTTTTAGCCGTGCTCTCATTGTTTATACATTTTACTATCCACTTTTTATAGTTTATTGCAGCTTGAGTGCTGTTCGGGGTTATGACACCGCGTAACGTTCGGGTGACGTTCGATTGTATGCTATAGAAGTTGATTTTTATTGCGCCCTCATGTCAGGCGGAAACTTTTGAAATTATCATGAGTATATTTGGCTGGCCCGTCAGGTAGTAAGCATGGCTGTTCTGGTGGCGTGCCCCGACCAATCCACCAGTAACTGTCCAATAAAGGTACAACAGACTGCGGTATGATCATTTAATGACAATGAAACTCCACTGACATTACAATTTCGTACGAATTTCACAGTCTATACAGCCTTAACAGCGGAAAAACTGTAAAACCACAAGGTTCTAGGGTTTTCCAAGTTAATTTCTATCGCATTACATAATATAATTCGTTTCACATAAAACGGTGCTATCGTAAAACACATAACAAGGACGGGGTCTTATCTAAGTGTAATTATCCGTCCAAGTTTGCGAGCTGAGAGAAAGAATAGCTGGAGAGACTGTGCATGTGTGTGTGGGGGGTGAGCCGGTGGGTGTGGGGGGGTAGGCTCACATGGGACGCGCTCTAATGAGGTGCCTGAAAGCGACAATGTCTTTGAGTAAAGCAAATGTGTAGGTATCTACATAAGGGAGGGCTGACTCCTAGCTACGCTCTATTTTAATGTGTACCTATCTAGTGTACGTTTACGATGGATATATAAAACGTTATGTTATTTTAAGCAAGTTTCAGGATGGTTATAACGTTTTATGTAGATAATTGTACAAATAATTCTCTCTACCTAGTGTAGAAACACGTGGTTGTTAAATATTGGCAATCAAGATCCGTGAAACCATGCATAGGTAAGCAATCAGTATAACAATGCCTACTAAGTATGATTTATTACAAAAACCATGACACGATAACACAGAACACCTTAAGCCTTGCAATTTTGTAGATTCAGTTAATAGCTAAGACAACCGTTTACCTAAGGCACCTTATTCTTGAATAGGTATACCTGACTACTTCCTAGGGTTTTATAGAGCATCATCCCCACATCCCACATGTAACGCGTTGTAAATCAAGCCTGTAGAACAATACAAGGTGTGTGTATTTGGTGTGACAGCGGCGGACGGTGTGAGCGGAGGCCGGCCGTGAGCCGGCCCCGTACGAAGCGCGAGGGTCGATTGCTCCTTCCGGTCCGGAGCCGGTTTTAATTTCCCGCGCGAGGCGGCGGCGCGTTAAGTTTAAACGGCCGGAGATGAGCCGCACACGTACTAATATCATGCACGGCCCGGGCCGTCGCCATAGCGACGCACACTCTTATGACGTGTGTGGCGCGGCGCGGGTGTGAGGCCGGGGGTAATATGATTTGAGCGCCCCCGGCGGGGTGTCGCGCCCGCTTGTTTGCTCTCCGATGCAATCGCGATACGAGCCCCCTCCCCGCCCCGGCCCCCGCCGGCGACACATCTCTCACCTCCGTCGTCGATAACCGCATCGGATTCCTTGTTGCAAGCCACCGCATTCTATTGAAATAGATACCCCGCGCCCGCCTATCCACCTACCTACTGCTCTACTCGATTTACACGTCACCCCGCTCCGCACAATTTTCAACTCCACTCGACAGACCGCGTTCTTCCGTGTGGTTTCTGTTACCTATTACTTCATCGCCTCGAATACGTGTCTACCTATCTACACTCAACACTACGTCCATGATATGTCGCACTCTTTTTGTCAGAAGCCTCTGAAAAGTCCATTTTGAAAGTTTTTACTCCAAAAGAGATGGGTAAAGTGTCACCTCGACAACGGTGCTTATCCTCGTTATGGTCCTAATAAATCAATCACTTGATTCCGCCGACAACACAGTAACAACCGCCGTCATATTCCCGCGATCTTTTTGCGTGTTGACTCAATCGTGCGTTGTCACATCGAGTGTGGAATCTGGCGAGTTTACGCGGCGGCCGGTGACAATTACGCGGTGCCGGTGCTCATTAGTTGCGGGCGCGCGGCCGCTTCATGTATCATGTATTGCGCGTCGCTCGCAGCGCCAGCCACCGACCAGACAATAAAGCAATCAATCGGCACCGCGCGCCTCCGCAAACGAGCTGCCACGACCAGCGCCGACGCTCTGCCGAGTCCGACGCGATACATATGTATCAAACTATACCTGTCGTGTAACGCGACTTAACTACATGTTCTCTACTTGTTTGCTATCCGATGATGCAGACGATCATCTCGGCAGGGTACTCCAGTTTCAGACTTAGGCAACACTACCTCTAAGGCTTTCCTAATAGGGCATTGTGACTGAACGGTGTGCGCTGTTCGGGCCGCTGTAATTGCGGCGCGGACGCCGGAGGCCGCGGATAATGCCGTACGTGATATATGGTACTACGGCTAATAACAGAGCTCGAGCCCAGCGCCGATTATCCCTTTACCCGGCGCAGACGAATTCGTATCGATCGGAGCGTCGCTCGGTCTCAGCTAATGAGAGCGGGATTTACTACTCATTATCCACTTGTGTTGGTGCCGGGGGCGCGATGAAGACGTCGCGGGGTCGCGGAGCCGCGGGCGCACAATTTGCGGCCAGCGCCGGCCGCCGCACCGCCACTCGGCCGCGCCGTAGCCCGCAGCGCGCTTTGTACTTGATCCCGGTAATTGCGGCCGGTACTCCGCTGCACCGTGCACCGCGCGATACACCTTCCGACGGCCACCACCACACGACCCACGCCAGTACTAGATAATTGCGCTATTGTTGCCTAGCTCAGCGACTAGCACACAAATCGCTTTCAAGGAAGCTATCCACGTTTAAATTAGAAGGTTCAAACATCGAGCGAACTTTGTTATTTGGACAATTAAGTTAGATAAGAAAATTAATAGTTCCATTGAATCGTGGCTGTATTAAAGCATCGCATGTTCACTCCAGGCGGTGGAACGTTACCACACCCTGTTCTTTGAAGCAATTTTCTCATACCCCGTATTCATTTCATGATGATCCACTACTTAGTTGAACGTTAGTCCTGCCTGCTAATGTATCGCAAAAGAATACGTATGATAGCCATAGGTTGATGTAATGATTGCTCATAAACTCACAGAAAAACAGAACAAAAATGAATGATGCACAAACCCGGACGGACTTATGGCAAATGGAATGCCAAGTAATTCTTTAGGCTCTTATATTAGTAACTTAAAAGTATCCAAGGAATATCTCTCATTATAGTCTATCGAAATTAAATTTTAATTAATAGGTAGATCCGACATGCTACACAGAGATCATAGATCAAACTTGAACCACTATCGCTCATATCATAATTTTCCCAGAATGCCCAATATATCCCCCTCGTTAGCACAGTGGCAAGCACTACTGCTGAGCATGAGGTCCTGTGTTTGATTCGGAGGCTGGGCAAAAGTGTTAGTGGCTTTATCCGTCACGAATTTCTCAGTAGCAGCCCGGAGTATAAATTTGTCCCCGGTTGATGGCAATTAGGCTCGCCACATTACATGGAACTATGGTTGCACAGGTACACCTCTGCCTAAACCTTTGGGGATTACAGGCGTGATGTTATGATATGTTTCGTTGTTGCAGATGGCTGGGTCGCGGCTCGATGTTCGTGCTGTCCGAGGCACAGGCGCGCGCGTTGCTCCGTGTCACAGGCCACGGCATCGGCGCCGGCGCCTTGGTTGACGTGGGTGCGGGCGACGGCGAGGTCAGTCGGCGCTTCGCACACATCTACCCGAATAACTACGCCACTGAAATATCTGCTAGCATGAGGAAGACACTGGGTGATAAGGGATACAAGTGAGTAGCTGATGTTTTCTTTTCTTTTCATAAATACATATTTGTTACGATCGAAAATCATATTGATCAACGTACAACTTGCACTGACCTGTAAATGACAAAAAAATAAGAAAATTTAAAGTAAAAACGGTCATCTGTCACAGAGGTTATTTCAACTTAAAAGTCATTATTACGAGTATTTTGGAGTAGTTTATAGGACCAAATGAAAGCACCGCTAATCCTCTTGATGTTAAGCAGTAACCTATGCCAAGAAACAAAAGGAATACCTGGATTTTGCTGTTGTTACCCTCAGCATTGACAATTATGTCAGCTTTTTGACCACAATTTTCGAGTCCAAAATTGTGTCCAAAGTTGTGGACTTTTCAAATTCAAAAAGTCATTTATTCAAACTAGGCTGAGAATCAGCACTTTTTGAACGTCAAAATTACATAAGACAGTCCCCCAAAAACGCCCACCCTTCACTACTTCCTAGTGCTTTTGCGAGAAGTGGCGCAACAAAGTCCACAGCTATATGGGGCTAAAGTTTTTTTGGGGTATTTCGTCGTCCAATGTAGACCATTTAAAGTTGAACGTGAAATATTTGAATTCCAGATTGCTAGACACAGAGACGTGGTACCACTACCGTCAGTTCGACTGTATATGCATGCTGAACCTGCTGGATCGGTGTAGCAAGCCGAAGACAATGCTGAGACAAGCCAGAGACGCTCTCGCACCGGGCGGAGTCCTCATGTTGGCGCTGGTGCTACCCTATAAACCTTACGTGGAAGGTAAGACCAACAAACTTCTAATTCTGTCTATCTATTAATGCCGTAATATCCCACTGCTGGAAAGGCATCCCTGTCCCTTTTCCACACACGTCTGTCCTCTGACACTGCGGGCCAGTCCCTTCGGTAGGAGTTAAGTCCGTCCGGCCACCTTCGTCTTGGTCTGCAGTGATATCGCCTTGCATTTAATGAGAATCCTATGGGCTAGTGAGCAGTGGTGGCCCAGTGGTATCGGCCCGCGAGTTCGAACCCAGGCAGGCACTTTACTTTGTGTATTTAATTTCATCACCACTGCTCTCAATCGGTTAAGGAAAACATTGTGAGGAAACCGGCATGTCCTAGAACCGAAAATTCGAAGACATGTGACATCTACCAACCCGCACTGGGCGCGCCATAACCATTTTTCTGTGTATAAAAACTATAAAACCGTGTGCATTACTGATACACAACTCCTTAAACGCAATGAGCACGGTGTATCAAACACATCTTAACAGTTAAAAAATTATGCAGTGGCGGTGATGATACCAGTCTACAAAATGACAGTTTTACTCTAATTTCCAGTAACCCCAGACCACAAACCAGAAGAGCGTCTGCCGATCGAAGGTTTGTACTTTGAAGACCAGCTCGCTGCCTTCGTCAAGTTCATGCGCGAGGAGGCTGGCTTCGACCTGGTGTCCTGGACCCGGGCCCCCTACCTCTGTGAAGGGGACTTTGCACAGGCTTACTACTGGCTCGATGACTCCGTTTATGTGTTCAAACCAACCGCAGTAGACCCCACACCCTAAACAAAAAACGTGTTACAACAACGAATATTATCTATACTCAGCTATCTTATAAAAGATTTCGTAACGATAAGTAGCCATTTTTCATTAAGGAAAAGTTTTAAAAACAACCTTTTGAATGTTAGTGCGAATCCGATGTAGTGCAGTAAGTATACGTTTCTGAAATTTTAAAAACATACTTGCTGTTAATATTTATAAGGTTTTTTATCGAACAACAGACTTTTGGGAACTTGATCACGGTATTAGAATTTTTGTACTTACATTAAATGTAAAATTAAATAATCAGTTCCGTATACTGTATGCGCTTGCACATACGGGTTTAACTGTAAGGAGTTACGCAATACGATTCATAGTGAAGGTTAGTTGAAGAAGTTTTAGTTTGCCTGTACTCGTTGGTCAGCCATACATTTATTATAGTAGGGAAGTCCATGATCCTAAATGGGGATTTACTCGAGCGTCGTGGGGACCTATTTTATTTTGTGGATTAGATGGTAGAAAGAAAAGTCATGAGATGATGATGCTTTCACGGGTGGGGAAAGCGTCTACAGGCTTTCAAAAATGTAAAAAAACAGGCATTTGGAAATACTCGAGCGCGTCAGATATTGATAGTGTATATGCCGAATCCCCTGATGGACTCCCCTACTATTTATTATCCACTGCAATTAGCAATGGTTTTACATACTTGGAACGTTGGAACTTTTATTATGCATTGAAATGGATAAATAATTTTTCGGCCATCGTATCGTGCGGATCGCACCTGATCGCACCTGATCGCACAATACTCGAAATGTCCCCCAATGTCTCGAAAGAGTTGACAATCACTGGCCAAACGGTAAAGAGGTGATGGTCCAAAAATAAGCTTTAGGCGAAAAAATCCAAAACTCGATTCACTCAGCTGTTTCTGTAACAAATAAGGGCCTTCAAAAACTCAAATGGGCTTAATCAAGGGAGTGGGGGGAGGGTTTCAACTCAACCCCCCAACTTTCGCGTCCTCGGTCCTCCGCTGTAGGGTGCATAAGATTACTTACATAATTACATTCCTAGTGTAGAACGTATTCTATTGACGTACTTAATCATTTCAACATATTATTTAAGGCTCGTCAAACGGTCGAACGCATTTATCGATTTTGCCATGTCAGAGTACTTTAAGTATTTTTTAATATCCTGTTTTTTTAATCTGCTGATATTTTTTTAATATGTAATCACGTTGTCAATTTACGTTACATATCAAATTAATTTCAGTGATTGAGTAATTATTTGTTATACCCACTGTAAATATTTTTATTGCATAATTTCGTTCTGAAAAAACATAACGAACGGTAGTGAAATCATCGAACAATATTTATAAGATTATAATATAATTGTCTTCATAACTATGTATTCTACGCACATACTTGACATCGATAGACGTTTTTCAATATCATGTATATTCTGTACGCCATGTATTAACAGTAAATAAGTATGAGAAATTAGATGTTTTGTACGTTTTCTACGGTATATTTATAATAATCCCGCTGTCTTTAATGCATAAATAATTAAATACTCGTATAATCAATGTTCGAAGGTTAATACTTGTAATCAACCTGTAAATGGTGAGACTAACGCCCAGTTTATGAAAAGAAAATCTCATACATTTCAAAAATTTGCCAATACATTGTTTAGCTTGTGCTGTGATTGGTTGGTTAAGGGATCTCGCGCACTAGTCGGCCACGACTCCGGCCAGTCGTGGCCGACTAGTGGTATTGTATGGTGTGCGGCTAGTTGCCGTTGCGACCAAGTGCGCCATTCGTATCGATTTCTATTGTTTACCTGGTCGCAGTCGTGGTCGTGGCCGTCTAGTGCGCGAGATCTCTAAATTAACAACAGCCAATCGGATCGTTTAATTCTAACCTCGTTGATTTTCGTTCCAGAAACCGGGTGTTAGGGAATTATTTATATTTTCGATATTAAGAAACCAAAAATAAGTAGGTATTAATTGTGTTGTGTACTTAACGATTGTGCCAAACGTGTGTTTATAGGACATTCCACGATAATCATTTCTATCATTTTGTTTTGTGTTCCATTTTGTCTAACATTTTCTCTTTATTATTATTTATCATTTATTTATTACCTTTTTAAAATAATTACTTTAAGTACAGTCGTGGCAATCATTCCGTTCTGTTTCAGTTATTATGTAGATTGATATTACTTTGTTACTCCTTCATCATAAAATTGGTGTAATTATGAATGTTTATAAAAATAAAGAATAGTAATTGAAATCTTATTTGATTGTTTTAATTGGATCTTTATTCCAAGTATACTTAGGTAGTTTTCATAGAGGACAGAATTTAAAAAAGTATGTTCCAAAATGTTATGTATGTTGTAGGTTTTAAAAATGAACAGTATTCATTTGTCAGTGTGAGTAGGCACTGACACTCCAGCTGCGACTTTTTGACACCTGTCCCACTGCCAATGATTAGCGAGAAGCGAGTAGGGCTCGCAACTAAAAACGAGTTGACGAGCAGCGAGTGTGTAAATCGGAATCGTTTTGTCGCTTGGCTATGAGCGTGTGCGACGAGTAGAATGACTGCCCAGTCATTTGCTGGTATGCGTATGTACCAAGCGAGAATCTGTCAGCGAGCGTTAAATTCTGCTTGCCAACTGAGCGTTGCTGAGCGAGTAGTCTCTTTGAAAGCTCTTGTCGCTGCGATAAACGAATACTCGTCGGCGGTGTGAACAGTCGGCGATCAATATATTATGTACCTATCTGTTTTACTGACACGGAACTCTCTTTTGTACGTTTCTTGAGCAAAAAAATCCCTGATAGCTAGTTGCTTCCTCGTCGGCGGTGGGACACCGGTAGATACCACCGCCGACGAGGAATCACAGCCATCAACGATTGGTGTACCGTTGCATCTAAGAACCTAGGTACCTAGATACTTAGATGCAACAGTTCCAAGATTTCGAAGAAAAGACGGTAAGCCTGAAAACACTGACTTCAATACTGCAACCTTTGAAACCCCGTCGTATGTTTTCCAGCTTCGAAACAGGCACACACAAAAGGTTTCTAGAGTTCCGTAGTGAAATAAGGAACCTTTATAGTTTCGCCACGTCCGTTTGTCTAAAGACGTGTAGTTGGCATGGTTACACATCCCTATGAATCAGGTCTACAAAGTACAATCCCCTATAAAATAAAAACTTGACGTCGTTTCGGTAATATGAAAAGTATTCACGACCGTAGTATACATAATAACGAAAATTCAAGAAAAACTATCACAACTAAGTAGACGACTACAAATTAACGAGTAATAGTCGACCATCTTATAAAATTTACTTGGATATTATTATGTAAATGAGTGATATTGCGTTTAGCCAACACATAGTTTAAAAATATCACGCCTGTTTATCGAAAGGATAGGCAGAGCTACCAACATTTCGCCAGTTATGTTTAAGTTCTATGTAATATGGGGACATCACATGGACTCAATAAAGAACGTTAACGAACGTTATTGCAAAATGTAAAAAGAAAATACTACATGATGAAAACTATATCTGTACAGTACAGGCGGTGGTTACAAACGCCAATTTTTTTTTTTTTCGAACTGTACCTACTGTGAAATACAAAATAATTTTTGCGGCTGGCCCATTCCTAGGGACTGTGCATGCGTAAACATTCATCCCGAATAAGGCACCCTTCACTGAGCGTGGTCCAACACGCACTTGGCCAGCTTTTATCTACATCAGTTATAATTGGAGTAGGTATTTATACAGGGTGGCAGGGACATCGACGCGAAGCCGGTTACCATGGATTCAGTACATGATTCTGAGCCCCCTGCGTTGAAATTCTTCGTCGGTTATTAAAAAAATAAACAGCTTCTCCATACATTTTGACCGCGTAGGTATTGCACTTTTCTATGAAACAGCAGATGTTTTAACGTTATCAGAAGATATAAGAGTTACGCGATAGAAAGAGAGGCAAGGCTTCTAGGTTAATCTAACTGTAGGTAATTAGCGCTGTGCGAATTTTGCGGAGTGAATCTGTGACTTGGTTCCATGCGCTTGACCATTTTAAGTAGACTTCATTATTGGTTTTGTTGTGGTATTTTTAGCGGTTGACATAGCTGCCATCCCTTTTCAAAAACTCAGCCTGTATATGAGGCCGTGAGCGCAAAAACGGCCTAATTACATTTTATTAAAAAAAATTGTTAGTGGGCCTATCGCCGTCAAAAATAGTATATTATGCAATTAGTGAATAAAAGACGGATTTAAAGCGAGGGCCATAGATGAATCACGAGCAAGTGAAGGATTCTAACGACTGAATCACGACCGTAGGGAGTGATTCATGACGATTGAATCACGAGCGTAGCGAGTGATTCAAGTTTTAGAATCCTGAGCGACGCGAGTAATTCATGGCCCTCGATATAAATCCGTTTTATTCAAGAGTTGCATACTATACTTTATACCATGACTACGAGAAAAAGAAAGATTTAAGCGAAAATAGACATTTATTGAAGAAAAAAGGAAGGTTGAATTAAGCTTCGTGCAGACTGGTGCGACGCGACAGCGCGACGCGATTCTAACAAAACAATTTCAAAGAAAACTTCACGGTATAACAATGACCGGTGTCGTCGCGCTACTCTGCAAGGGGCTTTAATTAAAATGCACATTAAAATTGGAACAATTACTAAAATCAAAAGTAATTTTCTTATTATTACTAATAACAATCAACTTGTGAAACGATATTTATTTCCTGTGTATAGAGTATGTTTTCGCAAGGAGGTTGTATAGCATTGAGATGGAGGTCGCATATATAGATGTGTTCTAAATTCAAACACCAAAACAGTGATTAAAAGAGCTTTTTATTCACTGTTTTCAGTGAATAAAATAAGCTTTTTAGAGGGGGAATGGTATAAACTGTTTTTACGGAAGCAAAATGGCCTAACATTGATTTTTCGACCCACCAAAAGATGGCGTTAGTAACACATTTATTGCATTAAAATTCTTTTTTAATTTCTTTGATTATCTCAATAAGACTAATTAGTAGTAGACCGTTCTTGCTCTCGCGGCCTCATATATAAGTGAGAACATAAAAAACAACATTTGACGATTTCAAGTAGACTTCATTATTGGTTTTGTTGTGGTATTTTTAGCGGTTGACATAGCTGCCATCCTTTTTCAAAAACTCACGCTGTATATATAAGTGAGAAAATAAAAAACAACATTATTCAATTTAATCATTATTCATTTATTCTAAGCACTGCTTTTCATTACTAAATTACCAACTTTACATTAAAAGAATCTTCAAATACAAATAATAAATTACATGGCAAGGCCAATTTTGATATAACATAAATACAACTGATGATAGCTTCAACCGAATCGACTTCTGTATCGGCGAAATATTAGTAATACTAGTGGTTTGTAAGACACCTCCTTGTGTCGTGTTTTTCAAATTGAATCAGTCTAAAAACAAGCAATCATCAGCTGTGACATACACTATAAACTTAAAGAAATTTCGAAACATAATCTATATTTAAAATAGTAACTAATTTTCCGATTGGTATTGCATTATAAGGTCAAAATTACATTTTGATTGAATAAAAATTTATCACAGAATTCAGATGCCAAACGTTATTCGCTGTTGAAGATTACTGGTACGTATTACCAAATAATAATAAATGCTTTTTTCCGATGAGAAATAAAATAATGATAATGAATAATTTAACGTGTCCGTAAAAATACTAAAATACAATACAAAAACTATGTTATTACGTATGAATTAACCATCACTGAGAGAAAGTATATATAAGAAAAATATTACAGTTAGTCTGTCACTGCAGCGGGCTCGATCAGGGCGCAGAATAAGGTACGACGCAAGTAATAATGTTCATACGATGTGAGATCAAAGTATTACTGGTCACAATATTATAGTTACACGCTGAACTGACAGAGCGAACGTTTAAACGAAAAAAGTCACATTCAAAGTTATCAATTTCCAATACCTTAAGAAAGAGTTCCGATCATATCAATAATAAAAAATGCAATATGAAATCCATTTTTGACTAGAAAGCTTACAATTCTAATACAGAGAGAGATTCTTTTGGAAGTTTATAATACTTTTTCAAGAGTAAGATTTTGACGGTTATATCAACTTAATTAATACTAGGGGTATTGTTAGTTGTCGATGAAAACGTAGTAGCCTCGTTAAATATTTGGATAATGTACTGAAACGCGAGTTTGTAGGTAATGTACAATTAGTGTGCCGATTATAGTTTTCCCATATAAACAGCTAATACGAATATGAAATACAACATAAGTGTACAATGCACTTACCTACAAAAAGCTGCTTACAATTAATGTTATTTGACAATAATCAAATAAATTGTGATGCGTACAACAATCCAATGAACGGAGACCATTTCAGAATCAAGTACTTACGCTATACAATACAACCTCACACTCACCCCAATGTGATGCGAATATGATGTTACGTTTATAATTTAGAATTACAGTACTAAGATACAAAACTTTAAATTTAAAGTAGGCTTTGCCTAATTATTGCACTAATCATTAACTTATGTAGTCCATTATTTCACATGATGATATTATGGAAGTAAATAGTGACTCCTATCAGTGATACATTCCGATCAAAGTCAACTTCAGCTAAGCTCCTTCGACCGTCCTATTTACTCTACTGTACACCGAGGTAATATAAACACAATATAATAATAGGTAGGATAAAAAAGTGGCCTAACTACGAATAATAATTTATACCTATTAACCTTAGCAATAAAAATTCCGTTTTGTACGACGCGACGAGTACCCCAGTGTACAGTATGCACTTCATCATAACTTACTGATTCTAATCTTATACATTCACAGGCAACATCAGCTAAGACGTGAAAAATTTGCAGTCTTCAATAAGATACTAACCTCCCTATCACTCACAAGACAAGACATGGCGATCAAAACTTTATTACATATTAATATGCGCATAATACTCGGCGACTTGACAGCGTCGTGGAAATACAGCTGCGAAGTGATCCAGTGACCGACTGACGTCGATGTGTATGTTACGCCTCAGATGAACACAGATGGTTCACGCCGCTATATCATTCAAATAAAAAGCGACTCTTGCTACGACACAATAAAGTGCAGTTCAGGTCGCACAGCGCTAATTACCTACAGTTATATTCACCTAGAAGTTACCTCTCTATCTATCGCGTAAATCTTATATCTTCTGACTACGTTACACTCACTGAATTGACCCGACAAGACGAGCCCGCGTACTTGTAGCTTCATACCTAAAATTCGGACTGAACCATCTGTATTCATGTGTGATCTCGACCAAACACCGCTCCGCTCTCGTGAAAACACAACTCACAGCTCACAACTACATACGTTCCTAAGTAACATTCATGTCAAGACTTCGCTCAGACCTACTCCTATTACACTTCTATCACAGTGTAAATAATGCACTTACGATAATAACTGAGAATAAACTTAAAATAATTAGGACGAATCTTGAAATTACTGCAGAAAAAATACCTTAACCATTAAATACGTTCAGTAACAACGAAAGCAATAGCATACATGTTTGTATGAACTTTTACAACAGACAATATGAAATTGTATGAAAAATATGTAAGTAAAATATAAAAAAAGAAACTTCTGCAAACACCAACAAGTAAAGCAATAAAATCCGCAAAAACAAGGACAGCATGATAATCAACTACATTATAAACCCAGTTTGTGCTGAGGCCCTACTGTGAGTTTCTTTTAACCAACTCGTTTTGACGCATCGACCGCGTTCGGCGCTCCGATTGGCAGCCGGCCGGCCTTCACCAGTGAAGGGCCAATCGGAGCGCCGAACGCGGTCGATGCGTAAAGTCGAGATGGTTGAAAGAAACTCACAGTAGCGCCTCTGAACATGAAGTGTTGATGTTACATATAGTACACACACTCGATATTCAAGTAATTCAGCGTAAGCGTAGACGCACAGATCGCGCAGCGCCAACAATATTCCTAATAAATAAGGAGCCGACAGCTCAGTGTCCGACACGGTTTCACTCTCAAGGTACAACATTCCAAACTAAATGGAAAAACTATCTCAATCTTACTCACTAACTAATGACAAGTTTTATCGAGAATTACTTTTACGAATAAAATATGCAGATCTTGATTAAATACGAACTTAAATAACATTAAGTGTGACCTGAGTATTGAAGTTTACAGCGATCAATTTAGCACGAACTATCATCTTAACATTTATTTAAGACCTAGGACTGAATGAGATTTGCTATACCCCGTCTATATTGGAGTATTAAAACATATTAACTCATGCATTTAAGGGGTGCGCGCCAAGAAGACCATTTATCGACTATCGATAATATTGCATTAAAATGCTTAGTCTACAAGCGACTGTCGATATGCTATTTTTTGTGCAGATATGAACCTATATATTGAGTAGTCTGTTCGCTGTAAACTCCTCGTAGTTCACCCAGGCGGCCGGCCCTGCCGTGTCGTCGCACCGAGTGTGTGTGTGGCGTGTGGTGACGTCACCGCGCGCTAGTCGGCGGCGGCGCTGGCGTCCGGTGGCTAGTTGCCGCTCACTATCTTACGGCTCTCGAGCTCCTCCATGTTGTTGGAACTGAATTTAAATAAGGAATTCGTTTAAAATTCAAACGGAAAATAAGACCAGACAAAGCAAATTATTTGAATGTTTATTTAAACCTTTGATTAACCGAAGAATGAATGTCACCAATGAAAAGGGACGCGATCGGCACCTTTAAACCCCGTTCAAGAGCTGTTAGTGTCCATTTTCCACAACAATGATGACACTAACAGCTGTTGAGCGCGGTTTATATTTGCTGATTACGGTCAGTTTCTTGGTGAAATTCATCCTATTGAGATGAGATAAAAACAACATTCACATTTCTATTGGACTTTAAAAGAGACTGTGACCTCTGAGTTTGTTTCGGCCTTTCTTCTCGAAGTAGTCAGATAGGAAAAGCCGACCTCATCTAGTTTAAAAAAATATGATTGACGTGTGTTTTGTACAAATCATAGTGAAAAATAAATGATAAATGATTTTATTTCTGTAAGTAAACCTACTTACAGAAATTAAATCATTTTTTTTTTTTTTTTTTTTTTCTTCTCTATAATGACGTGAATAGGGTTAAGAATGATTGGATCATCTATGATAATCTAAGAATTACGATAATAACATAGTGTTTTTGAACTAAGAAGTTCTTACCGGAGCTTGTCATCGTTCTTCCAAGAGGTGACCTGGATATGCGGCGGCGGCAGATAGCTACGGAGCGACTGAACCAACTGGATGGTGTCCAACAAAACTGAAATTATGAAAACAACCATCTCGTAAATCTAATTGTATGTGCAAGTTCAGCGATGGTGTTTGGCATTTTTGTTATTATTTAAATATTTTTATTCTTGTCAGAAATGTGTACAACTGACAGAGATATGCAGGCAGACGTAGCTTTGTCAGTGTCGTGAATTCGTGAAGCCTGGTCAGGGCAACATACTAAATTATGAAGAGTGAATAGGTAAGCATTCACCCATTGTTGTCGAATACATCACTGCTTACTCTTGCCCATATTGAAAATTCACCACACATCTGTATTTTGGTCACAGAAATACATATGTAAAACCAAATTTCAAACTTAATTGGTAAGCAAATTGGCTGTGACAGACAGACGGATGGACGGACGGACAGACAGACAGCTAGCCAGACAGACAGACACACGAGTGATCCTATAAGGGTTTAATTTTTTCCTTTTGAGGTACAGAATCCTAAAAACAATGAGTGCAGTACTAACTCTTCTGCAGCTGCTCGCTCTGCTTGCCGTAGGGCTTGCACATGGCGGGGCGCACGCAGGGCCGCATGCGCTGCAGGTTGCGCGCCAGCTCGGCGAAGGCGCGCACCACGCGCTCCTGGCCGCCCGCCGCGCCCGCGCCCGCCGCGCCCGCGCCCGCGCCGCCGCCCGCGGCTGAACGCTCCGCGTGCGCAGGCGATCCGGTCCCGCCCGATAACGATTCCAAGCTCTCCAGGTTTGCCCTAAAAGGAACAGGAACGGATTATCATGGGTTTCTGAAAGATTTAGTTAGTTATGGCGCTGCTAATCTACTTAATAAAAATCTTAAATTCATTCATTCACATGTCTGTGAATGAATGAATTTAAGATTTTTATTAAGTCTAAACTAACTAACAGTTTAGACTGTGGTCTAAACTGTTAGTTCTAGAAACACTAAATTTTGCACAAGAGTTCCAAATATAACGGAGATGAGTACTGAGAAATTATTCTTGTAAATTCATCACGTAAAGCGATTAAATAGGGGGCTGAAATGTTGTATGGAAGTTCGTAATTTTTTTCCAAACTAGGTAAAACTCATTCATTTTCTCTCTTTTACAACGCATCATGATGTAGCAATATTTGCAGGTAATTTCAAACAAACGGCGTGGTGTGTTGTGTGTGGTGGCACGGTGTTTTTCGAATTTCGTGTTCGAATTGGTCTGAACCTGCCAGCAAATAAACAATCTATAGCTGTAATTTAATGTTGTAATTTTAAGGGTGTATGCCTGGAGATCTGTCACACAGGTCCCCAACACAATATAGACTACAGCTCTCACAAAGGTTTGAATCTGGCTGTAACCTAAATACCATGTACCAAATTTGTACCAATTTTGAGAGAAATAAATGAATATTACTATTAATATGCTGCTGTAGCTATAGCTGCAACAATTTTGTATAAAAACCGGCCAAGTGCGAGTCGGACTCACACACTAAGGATTCCGTACCGTATCGAGCAAAAAAACGCCGAAACAGACACGTTTCTTGTATGGGGACCCCCTTTAATTATTAACATTATTTAATTTTGATTATTCGTTGTTATAGCGGCAATAGAAATACACAATCTATGAACATTTCAACTGTCTACCTGTTACGGTTCATGAGATACAGCCCGCTAACAGACAGACGGACAGCGGAGGCTTAGTAATATGGTTCCGTTTGGCACCCTTCGGGTACGGAACCCTAAAAACCGGTTGTGCAGTCTTCTTAGCTTTTCGATGGCGAATATCGCTCGAAAGATTTTAGACATTAGGTCCTCACATGTACAGGTACCAGGCATGCAGCGCAAGATGAAAGGTTTTGCAGTAACAAAGTCACTCACCTCAAAAAGTCAGTGAGCTTGTGCTCATCAGTGTAATGATGCTTGGACTTGGTTTCCAGACTGACTTGTGAGGAGCTTGAAGACCTCTGCTGCGAGTGAGCGTACTTGTCGATGGAGGACTGGTGCCCAAGAGACCGGCCCTGGTGCTGTAGCAGCATCTGCTGGTGCTGTGACAACTTGTCCTGACTGCGACGGTCCGACTTTTCGCCTGTTAGGCTGGCTAGAATTTAAGAAGGAAAAATGTAAAGTAAGAATATTGTTACAAGTTTATGCAATGAAAGTATGATTTGCCTCAAGATTCGTTTTATTTCAGAAAACATATACGGATCACAACTAGCTTTCATGATGTCTACAGAGTATATCCAAAAGAAATTGTACGAAAAAGGAACGAATTTTACCATAGACTAACTAGCTAGCTTTTTTTATTTGTATTTTGTGTTACACAAACTGTGTTCAAATAAATATTATTCTTTTTTTCTATCTAATATTTTAAAATAATTATGCATCTTTTGGTTTGTTCCTTCGTAGCCGCACTCATCACTTTCTTTCAGGAATATCGAGGTTAAGAGCAATCACTCTGTCGGTGTATCTCTACTTCTGTATTTAGAAGGTGTCAACTTTATATCTCACCAATCAATCTGCCCAGCCTTAATCCAACTATGTTGGCGTCGGCTTCCAGTCTAACCAGATGCAGCTGAAAACCCGTATCTTACATGGAGCGACTGCCTATCTGACCTCCACAACCCAGTAACTGGGTAATACTACTAGACCCCTTGGTAACACTAGTTGTCAGACTTTTGGGCCTCTGAAGACCACGACTGTCAAAACTCCACGAATGAAAGCCACCATTTTGATTAAATTTTAATCGAAAAATCATCAACGAAAATGTAGTTCATAGATGAATAACATCTTTAAAGTAATTTTAAATTAGAATTTTGGGTAAAAGTATTCATTTAATCAAATCAAAGCACTCATTTTGTACGTGGCACTATAAATTGGCACCCACAGACACATTTTCTGATCCATTTGATTACATTTTCATCAGATATATTGGAACAGACCATACATAGAAACACCAATCTAAGTTAGTGTGGCCAAGAACTGCAGTTACAACAGAAGTTAGTATGCACCTTCATAAAAGAGAAATAAAAGTGATTTTTACATAACAACTCACTGAGAGCGGCGAGGTGCGGTGCAAGAGGAAGCTGGTAGTCTTGTGCGAGAGCCGTGCTGCGTAATAGACGCTCCACTGCCTGACTGTCGGGCAGGTTGGACGCACCCGCATCTGATACACAGGATCGACAAATATTTAAAACATTATACTTTAATCTACTTAATAGCCTAGTGATAGCCTAGTGGCGTGACCGTTGGACTGCATAGTCGCGAGTTCGAACCCAAGCCACGCACCTCTGACTTTTCGGATTCATGTACGTATTGTATAATTCACTTGCTTCAAAAACGGTGAAGGAAAACATCGTGAGGAAACCGACATGTCTGAGAGATATTTCTCGACGGCATGTGAAGCGAAGTCAGAGGCCCGGGCGGCTTTAAAACTCTGATACCAGGTTAGTCACTAACCACACGTAAAGAAGAAGAATCCACTTAATAAAAATCTTAAATTCATTCATTCAGTCACTGACAGACAACACACAGCCTAAAATGCTGGGTCTAGAAGCATGAAATTTTGCCCAAGAGTTCCTTTTATAATGAGGATGAGTACTAAGAAAGGATTTTCAAATATTCTTCCCCTAAAGGGAAGGTTAAATTGGGGATAAAAGTTTGTAATTTTTGCCGATGGAAAATCCCATCGGGCACACAATAGCTGTAAAGCTCAAAGAAAATGAATCCATATCCATGAACGCAAAGGGCATAATATACAAAATATGCAAAATTAGAGAAATTTGAAATAATCTTTCATTCACCATTTTATCCATAATAATATTAAAAATATGCGAAAGTTATTGTCTTTCTGTTACCATTTCACATCTTAATGTATTTGGATGTGATAGGATCTTCATGATTTAACTATGTCAATGTCTATTAGCCGCTCCCAAATCACTAGGTTTTATTTACATATTTCCTTGACATCTTCTCATTATTTGAGATTATAAACCTACTACAATTCTAATTTCAACTCCTTATTAGTATTTTTCTAAGCTCTGTTCTGAATTGAATTACTACCCGGTCAGCAAAAGCCACTGTTTTGCTGACATTATATTAATTCAGTTTTATTACAGTTGTAATGGCAATCATGTCATTTGGTTTAAATAAGTTTTTGTTTATTTTTTTTTATTTATGTCTTAGATAGATTCTTTTATATTTTGTGAATGTAAGAACATTGTAGGCCTTGTGACCATTTTCTATTTTCTTAAGTATCTGGTACTTGTTGACAGGTCACACTGTCCTCCCATACCAAACCTAACAACATGTAATTTGAAAACACTGTAAAAGCCAATTATTTTTCCCAAGTAGGTCATAATAGCTCATAAGAATATGTATTATATTCTTATGAGCTATTATGAGTTAGAAGCATGAACATAATCTTAATGGAAACCAATTGGACTGTGAATGCACACAATGATTTTCTATTTTTGATGGTAATGATTTCTCTAAAATATAATACTCTTTTCTTTTTGTAATCTTGCCTTTCTGAGCTTAAGCCAGGGATATTTACAACTTATAATTTTTATTTTAGACTGCAATAAGAGAAATGCTCAATATTTATTTTTTATTTGCAGATTTGCTATGTTTCAATTAATTAGGTGTCCTGCATCTATACTAATATTATAAGGAAGTACAATTTGTTTGTTTATTTGTATGTATGTAGAGAGTAATCTCCGAAATACTAGCCCAAATTGAATATTTTTATTTGCATTGTATATTTTTGAGGAAGGTTATAGGCTCGCGGACGAATTCGCGGGCAGAAGCTAGTAGTTCATAAAAATACTTGTCAGTGTGTTACACAACTACTTGATTTCATCCATCTATTTAATAAAAACCTTAAAATCACAAACAGACAATGCACAGCCTAAACCGCTGGGTTTAGAAGCTTGAAATTTGGCACAACAGGTCCATAAATAACAAAAGTAGGTACTACATGGAATGCTTGCACCTATCAGGCAAAAGGCTTGTCAACATGTAAAATATGACAAAACTGACATGAAGATTTAGCAAAACCATGCACATAAACCACCAAGTTGAATATTTACAACAAAATCAGAATTAAAAAAAAAAACAAGAAATTACCAGGTATGTATGTGGGCTGCTGAGACAGATGCTGTTGTATTGACTTCTGTGTCATCTCCAGCTGGTTTTTGTAATAACGGCAAGCTGGATTGGGGCAGTTCTGCACTACCTCTATTATGAACTCTTTCTCCATTCCAAACTGCTCCCTGCCTATTGTGTATGACTCTACAACCTAGAAATTAACATTAATTTTCATGAGCAAGTGAAATGCCTATTGACTGTACTTAGGGCTGATTTCACCAAAGAAACTGGACACGATTAGCATTTCTAAAACGCGTCCAAGACCTGTCAGTGTCAAAATTGTTATGGAATATTGTACACTGACTACTCTTGAATGCGTTTAGATGTGTTGAACACATTCAATTTCATTGGTGAAATCTGACCAGTACATAGAGACCCAGTCAGTACTATGGCTTACCTTGGTGATCTATTATTTAAAATTCACACATAGTGAAATGTAATAGGAATTTCATTTAAAATCAAAAGGTTTTAAGTGATGTAAAATCAAACTTACAGCTCTAACGGTTGCTTCTAATCCTAGATGAAGTCCATGAGGTCCATTCATGTGTTTCAACATGACTGCATTTGCAAAGTGTTCATATGGCAATATTATCTTGCCGTTTTCACGAAGAATCAGTCTTCCTTGTGTATCTAAACCTACTCTGGATGCCATCATTCTGTAAATATATATGATATTGCTTTATGATATTGTAAGCTCAATACATAAATGAAATTTGAATAATACATAATTTAATAATGGATGATATTCACTTTTAATTCTCAGACATTCATTGGTTATTTCGTATGTATGTGTTGTTACTATTCTATTGCCCCTATAACCTCAATATTGAATACAGTATTTAGAACCAGAATCTTGTATATCCCGGGCGCAATAACTTGACACCTGGCTCGAAACTCGACTCCCCTCCCCGCTCTCGTCCTGAAGGACGAGAGCGGGGCCTCGCGCGGGTTAGCGGGAGGGGAGTCGAGTTTCGAGCCAGGTGTCAAGTTATTGCGCCCGGGTTGTAAGGCGAATATCAACAAAAGTTATAAATATTTTACTTACTGCAAATAAGCAGCACTAGGCAGCATAGACGATTCTTTGAGATCACTAAAGCACTGAAGCAGTTCTATGCTGGGGCTCCAGCCCTTATTCTGAAGATACAGTTGCAGCAGCATGTACAGTTTCTCGGTGACATAGCCCTCAGCCCCGTGCGGGGTAGCCGAACTTGACGTACTCGCCGCGCCACTCGAAGTCCCTGTGCTTTTAGCCAGTACACTCTTCATCGTTTCCGCCAAATCCATCTTGTAGATGTCTAAATATGTTCTCTTTTGGGAATCCTTCGAGATAACAAACAAACAGTTTAGCAAATAATGCCAACCACGGAGATCGATAGCGCCAGACGTTCACTCAAACACTGCCTCATATACCGTGTACACGCATACTTACCAGAATGATAATATGTTCGTGCTTAAGAATTAAACAGAATTTGAGTAATTAAATCTTAATTACAGATTTATCCATTCGATATCCTGCACAAAAAATAGAAATAGTGAGGTTTACGTTTTTCCCTTGACGCTGTCAATTTTTTCTCAATTGTTGAATAAAAACGAACTAGTGTTGTCTTGCTATTTTATTTGAAAAATCAGTTTAGTATGTTTAGTACAAAGGAATGATTTTTTGTAATTTATTATTTTATTTTAGACAAGCCGTGTCCAATAGGATTTCCCATCGGCAACTTCCTTTCTTCCAGGACCCTTAGGGGATGAGTTATCAGAAACTGATACAACAAAAAGTTTTTTACAAAGAAAGAGAAGCGTAAGTGCACATTTTTAACTACATGAACTTTCATTCCTTATTTAGAACCCCCTAGTTAGTTGAGTAGAGTAGAGGGTTAGTGGGTCATCTTAGGGGCGGTTTGACTTTAGCTTAAAAACAAAAGTACAAGTACCAACTTACACGTTTCTAACTTCAAAAATTTTGAACTTTCATACAAATTTTCTCATCATCTTTAAATAAGCAACCCTTGTGCAAACAATATGTTTCTAGACACGGCGGTTTAAGCTAAGCTGTGCATTGTCTGTCAGTGATTGTATTTGAATTAATTCATGATTCTTATTATGTGGAAAATTCAGATTAGATTTCTTAATTTTTTGCAAGATGTCATATCATCATAATTCCATGATTTCTTGTCTGCCGATATGATTGTCTTTTCCTTTTTCCCGTTTTTCCATAACCATAGAATGTTGGTACATCTCTTTTTTTGACCTATTGATAAGTTTGATGTGTCTGTATGACTTTGACATATTGACTGGTCTTTGACATTTGACAGTTGTTTCAAAATAACATCGTGCCAAAGTAGTGCCGTGCATGTTTGGAGGTTACAAAAGGATCAAAATAATTAATTTTCACATGAAGCTTTGATCATTTATGATTGAAGAACCTGCTACTACACAACAATAATGGATGAATTAATAGTTGGCACGTATGAGGGCTTCGTACTCGGTTATTCAATACGTACAGAAGATGCGGTAAGCCCCTTACTGTTTTTAAATATTGTTTAATTTTGGACAATATTGTAACTAAATTACACATTCACTCGTGTTTTCAGGTAATGAAATTGAAGCAGACGTTTGCTACCCATTCGCATACAGCATCAGTCCGCTGCATGTCTATCGGAGGCAAGTTCTTGGCATCCGGTGGTACCGACGACAAAGTGATCGTTATCGACATGAAAACTCGTAAAGAGCACACAGTACTTATGAACCACGATGGTTCAATAAATTCTGTAGCATTCACCAATAATGGCACACATCTACTAACTGGCAGTGATGATGGTTCTATTATTGTAACTAGAACAGGCAACTGGCAAATAGAAAAGATATGGAAAAAAGCCCATGGAGGTAGGCAATTCTGTTTTCTTAGAAACTACTATCATAACAGGAAAAAAAATTAATACTTACAATCAAATTAATTAAATTACTTTTTCTTTTTTTTTTTTGTTAGCCTACTCTGTCCCACTCCTGGGCAAAGGCCTCCCTCCACTTCTTCCATCTTTCGCGAACCTGTGCGTCTTAATTAAATTACTTACCATCAAATAATTATTTCAGGTCAGCCCGTCACCGCTATTGCTGTACATCCATCAGATAAACTTGCTCTCAGTGTTGGTGGTGACAAGACTTTGAGAACATGGAATTTGATCAAAGGTCGCCCAGCCTTCACTATCAACCTTGCAAGTAAAGGTGTATTGTTGCCAACAGAAATCAAGTTTTCTCCAGGAGGAGATAGATTTTCATTAGTTTCCCAACAAACAGTTGATGTGTGGACAATAAGTAAAGCAGGGGTTGAAAAACGAATCACATGCAACTCAAAACCAACATCAGTGCAGTGGTTGACTGATGAAAGGTTATTTGTAGGATTAGAAAATGGAAATGTAATAACCCTGACTGTGTCTGATACTGAAGCTCTGACATACAAGGCACACAAACAGAGGGTCAAATCACTGCATTATGAAAACGAAATGTTATATTCAGCTTCTAGTACTGGAGAACTAAAAGTTTGGTCTGTAGAAGATTCGAAATTAGTTGAATTATGTTCCTGCAATGCAGCATGTAGAGTGACTTGTGTTACATTGAATAGGCAAAGCCATCTTATCAAAAAAGAAGATAAGATTGAGGAAGATGAAACTGAAGAGAAAGTTGCAAGTGAGAATGATGATTCAGATGAAGCAGAGGAAGACACTTCACCTCCTAAAAGGAAACCAGGAGCTTTTGTTACTATAAGCTATGGAGAAGATGTCAAAGACAATAATGATGGAAAGGAAGGGGAAATCAAACCACCACCAGCAAAGAAATTCAAGAAACGGAAACGCAACAAAAAGCCTAAGAACCAAAAACCACCTGCTAATTAAATACTTGTTTCAAAGTCATTACTTGTATTTTATTTGTTAAATTCATAATTCCCAACTACAGACAAGATTCCATGCATTTTACAGGCATTAAGAATAGCAGCAAGAAAACTCACATCTACATTGCAGATTATATTTTCATCGTCTTCTCACAAAATGTACATGACATGATACTCACAAAGAACACAGTAAAAAACAATGTGATGTAGACTTTGGTTTGTTTATTAAATTATAAATAAAAAATCTTTCTCTTGAACACACACCCAAATACATAATTAAGTTCATAATAAATTAATTTGGTCCCAAAATAAATATATTTAAATAATTAAAGGAAACTGTAAATTAAAAAAAAACAACAACATTAAACAAAAGTACTGATCAATTTTGGCAATGGACTCTACTTATTATTAAATCTTAAATGAAATAAATATTCTAAATGCGTAACGTACATCCACACACACAGTATGATTTCAAGCTCACTCTGGTAGTCTCCACACGGTCTACTCGGGACTATATTTACACGATTACATGATAGGGCGCGGAACCAAATGACGCACATGAATACACAGACAGTAACACTTACTTGTTAGATAAACCATATGTATGTCGCCTAAGAAAAACTATAAAGCTCATCTAAAGGACCAAAACCTCACACAGAAACAACTATATAGATAGAGATAGTAATTTACTGGAATGTATAATAAATCGTGAAGATTGCATTTCATAAGAATTCACATGATAGACATTTCGAATAAATACTATGACATCGGCTGGGAAGATAACCTGGTACTCTTACATGACATGAGATCACAATATGTTTCATGAACGTTACTTCACTATACAATTTAAAATATACTAAAACGTTGGCGACATAGTAGAATATAATCAGTCACCGTATCACTAAGTACATTTTGTGCATTATATTTTATAATAACTATAAATAAATGCCAAAGATTACCAAAATCAATTTGCATTGCATTGGCTACAAATATAAAATAAATTACCGCGTTACAATCTCGTTAATATAATTGGTGATCATTACATACAAGAAAGTTATGTTCTAATCTTAAATACTTGAAAATTTCTAAGAAAAAATTGTTATAATTCATGACTTTAGAACAGCTAATTCATCTTATGACTAGATTGAGCCAGTATATTTTCCTATAGTCCACAACGTGATCTCGAACTTCCAGAAAAACTGACACAATTAATACAAAAATGTAGGAACGATGAAGAAACCAACAAAATACCTGTTAAAGGATATATGGAAATAGATTACATTAGACAGTCTAGATAAATGAGTTCTACTTGTCCTGTTCCACATTCACTTAAGTCTAATTTTCGATTAATAATATTCGTTTCTTCGTTTGAAGCAGCACTATCGTCACTAGTCTCTAAGCTATGGGTCAGATGGCACTCTGTATGCTATCAGACACAGCTTTATACCCACCACCAACACCATCTCGAGCTTCAGTCACATGAACATGTTCCAAGTAATTACCTGTACTTCTAATAATATCTTAGAATGTAACTACACGCTGTCGAACTTTCATACAGAAAGAAAAGGCAAGAAAAAGAAAGTTGAACACGAGAGTCAGAAATTCTAGATAATGTAAAATATATACTGGGAAATTAGTTCAATGTTTATAGGTACATACTATTATATTTCATAATATATTATAGATGCCATAGAAAAACAAAAAATATAGTTGAGAAACACGGAGACAGTTCACATGAGACATTACTTTTGCATCAGAATATAAAAAGAAAAAATAACAGTAAGAACGAGGTTACGTAAAATCATCACACACAATCAGTTTCACATCTCCAACATAAAATTAAATATCTAATTGCTTTGAAGAGTCAAATTGCATTGCATCTAAGTAGACAGTAAGTTCATGTGAACTGACTCATTCTTTGGTGATGGCATGGTCGTGTCACAGGATTTACTTCTTCTTGGCTTTTTTCTCGGCCTTCTTGAGCGCTTTGAGGTGCTTCTCGTGAGCGGTGCGAAGCTCTTTGAGGCGTCGCTTCATGCGGCGCCGGTCGTCGCCACCCAAGCCTAGCAGCTTGAGGTCTGCGGAGCTGAGGGCCAGTAGCAGTGCGCCGTCCACGCCGCGCGCTGCGAACGCACCGGCGTGACGCTCGAGACCTTCACCCAGCCCGGATACCCACTGCCATACCTGTTTTATGACAAATTTCATAGAAGTCATACACGCTACACGGCCATGGTATCAGTTTGATTTTACGAGCGCCTTTATTTCTTTAGCAATAAGGGAGGTTTTCGTTCAATGTCTATTAAATAAAAGTATAAGTTTAGATTTCGGTTTGGATACAAGTTTTTCTTATTGGTTAGCTGTGATGGTAGTCTACTCACTCATCAAAATAAACCGTAACAATATTTTAAAACATAGGCTAATAAATGTTTCGGTTAATTCCAATTTAAGTCGAGAAGTGTAAGGTGCAAGAGGGATTCATGATCAAATTTGAATGACGTAAAACCATTAGTAAGTCATTGTAATGTAACTCTTACATCATTGTACTAAAGTACAAATTATAATGATTATCGTGAATCTGATAAATTCAATCGGCAATCATTCAAATGTATACCTTACCTTACCGAGGTTACATTGAAATGACTTTTAATGGTTTTTCGCCATTCGATCGTGAATGGAGATCAGTCGTGCTATTCTGGAAACATCTCACCGTGATAACTTGGGTGAAGTGAGCTTGATGTGAGCTGTCATTGCACCTAAAGCTAGGGATTGACACTATGGACAGCTCACTTCATGCTCACTTTGTGAGATTTTTACAGAATCGATCGGCAGTATAATGTCGCGTGCTAGGTACCTGTTGCTTGGTCCAGTGATTGACGGGATGCGGCTGCGCGAGCGGCGGCGGCGTGAGGCTGGCCTCGGACACGGCGCTGGACAGCGGCTGCCACGGCACCTCGCCGCCGACTACGCACGCCGGAGCTTTCTTTACTATAACCATAACCCAACGTCAACTATAATACACGTACGTTTTGGCCCTTCCTAGAAGTATAGCACTACAAGGTTATTTTGGATAAAATCGGAACTAACGCTGCCATCTTGGTTTTTGAATACATTTCAAGTGACATTTCACAAAACAATTGCACAAATGTTTACCAACAGCGACCCTGTCAAAGTCATCCGAGCGCCAAAATATCCTCGTAGCAGTGCATAGGTAAAGGATGAAGCTCACTCTGGTAAAAAAACAGTTGTCTGATAACGGTCAGTCAACAAAGCTTTGGTTTCGTAGGAAAGTGGTTCCGTCATATTGTAACGGCATGACAATCAGTAATTTTCATCCCCGATACCCAAAGATTTAAATCGCTAGATCTGCCCTCGCACTTAGTCACAAGAAAAAGTGTCCATAATGAGAAGAATGAGCTCACATATGATTGATAGCGTTTCAATGACAATCAAGTGTCGAATTAAATCGACTTTTGACGATTGCAACTGCCATCATTTTCATGACAGCTGTCACTGTGGTCGTAAGAGGCGGCCACCACCCTTCTAGGAAACCGTAGCTTTATTGCGATCACCTGCATAAGTAACCCGTAAAGTCAGATGGTTAATAACTCAAGGGGGAGTTTCATAAACCCAAGTCATTGTTATAAAACAAGCGATTCTTTCAAACAGAGATTATAATATATTAGAAACTTTTCGCCGATAATTCGTTTTGTGATTTTGGATGTGTGTGTGCCCTTCATTCTGTACATATTGTGCTTCTAGGTTTTACTATATTACAAGTTTCAAATATTAACTACTGGAATACATCTAAAATTAATTACATCTATCTAAAAATCTAACTTTCAAGTTGTACTGGCATACATTACAAGATTTACAACCAAGAATTTGATAAGGCCAAGTTATACAACCAATTTAAATAGAACTATAACACCACCACCAAACAATACCGTATCATAGGAAAGCGAACCAACACCAACACAACATACAAGATGTGCAGAAAACTAAAGACAACAACTGTAAAACCAGAAAGAGAAAAAACAATTCTTCGAAGACTTGCTGCTTACTCTGTAAACGCACACGGTCTGCAGCCATCTGTTCTTTACAATTCAGATGTAGGTCAGCGCGAAAAAACATGTCCTCGAGTATAAAAACTTTATAAATAAAAGGTACTTTAGTTTCTGCCAATACTTTTATTTCTTATAAACAATAAAAAAGCTGTACACGAATCTCCAAACTTAAAGAACAGAGAAAAAATAGAAGAGAAGCAACGTGAAGCGGCATAGCATCAGTTGGAGGGCGAGTACGAACCTCGTGCGTTGGCCTCGCTGACGGCCTGGCGGATCTCGTCCACCAGGTCGTTGGTGAGCTGCACGGCGTCGGGCTGCGGCGGCGACGCGCCCGCCGCCAGGCGCCGCTCGCGCTCGGCCAGCACCAGCTTCAGCTGCTCCGCCAGCGACGCGCTGGGACCTAGCGGAGCGGAGCACTACACACCTGCGCCCGAGCCCTAGCGTCCGCGGCGGGACTCTCGATCGGCGTTTGTTTAAGCACACGACGTTAACGGGACGCTATTATTCACAATCACATTGGTACGAATAGCACCCCAATTGCGTAACACACTTTCTTCCACAATTCAAAAGATTTTCAACGAAAATCCTAATCCATTGCTTCAAATGTTTGAAAAATTCTTCTGCTCGACAACGTAAATAACGCAATGTCAAAATGAAAGGCATTGCAATTGTTAGTGTGTTACGCAATCACCCCGCAGTTTCGCTTGTGGTGAGTTTGTTATGAACTTGTGAAGGTTACAAACATAAACATTATTTGGCGTAAGTTTGAAAATAGTTCCAATAATAATGGTAAAATGGTTCTATTTTGAAACGTACGCTCAATGGTCGGCGTTGCACGGTACACAATGATTAGTAAGCGTTATGTGACGTGCTCTTACCCGACAGGGGGTGGTGCCTGTGGTCTCTGGAGTACACGGCGTCGTCGGTCGCACTGCCCACGGAGCTGCCGCAACTCTGGCGGGTGTCACGATGCTGGTAAAACGATTTCTTTGCTTGTAAAAATTTTAGTTTAAATAGTTGGCAAGCGCTTGCGTTACGCGTAATCTTCGACTGTTCAAATAAGTTTGTGCAGATATCGCCATTGAAACATGGTGAATAGTGTTTATTGTAAGTCCAAATCTAAATAAAAAATGGTGGAATAAGAACTCACAGCACCAACGTGAGGCGGTCCCCCTGATGTGGACTCGCTGAGCGACTCATCCGCGGAGTCGTTGTACGAATCGTCCAGACCGTCGTACTGTGAAACACGTAAAAATAAAATAATAGATAGAAGGAAATTGTTTATAAAATTGAGTATTAACGTATAAAGTTTGTTTTTTTTTTAATATTTGTTTATGTAGTATCAGAAACTTTGGTAATCAATCACAAGTTTATATATTTTTTATACTTTTAAGCAAAACATCCTCGTATTTATGGGAAACAAAAGGGGCATCGTAGTATTTTTGTTGTGTTGTTGCAAATTTTTGAGCCAGTATACTTCGAGTGGTTGTGACATGTTGCGAGTCCCGCCCCGACCCTTACTCGAGCCAGCCCGCGCCGCTGAGCCTGTAGCTTTAAATTCGTCCCTAAATAATCTTGAACCGATTCAGTCTGTCCCTTGCTGCCCTCCACCAAAGAAGTCGAGGTTCGTACCCCACAGGGGTTGCCCTTAGCGTGTAGTCGGTTGGTTTATAAGTTTTATGCCCTGGCTGGATATCCCGGTTAAACAGTCGCCAATTTCCTATGATGCTCATACTGACCGAGCTGGCGTTGCTGAGCGAGTGCGGCGAGTGCGGCGAGTGCGCGGAGTGGTGGCGGTGGCGCGCCAGGTCGGTGCGCGCGCGGTGCGCCGACGTGTCCAGCAGCGCGCCGCGCGGCACGGCCGCGTCCAGCTCGCGGGACGCCACCACGGACGAGCCCGCGCTCGTCGTGCCCGCGCCGACCAGCGACGACGTAGACCTGAGAACGAAAGCATTTTACATTGTATTCCCTGTAAACTTAAGGTAAACAGCGCGAGCCGACACGAGCCGCACCGGCCTTGTAAGCGGGTGGCAAGCCTACTTGTCCACACGGAACGTGGCTCGTCACAAAACGAGCTGCACGCCGCACCTCTGCACCGCTTTTTAGTCCGTCAGCCTTCCTTGAATCCTTGTCCAAACATCGAGCACTTTGCTGCGACATTTGTGATTTTCTTCTTTTGGATTTCAGATGATCAATTCCTCTTCATAGAGTTGAATAAAAGCCGTAATCATAGCATTATTCCACTCCATCTCTTTATGAACAAAAATGTAAATGGCCGACGAGGTTTGTGGCGCGCTCTACAACGTCTAATGAATAGACAGCGCACGTAAACACGAGCCGCGTTATGGGACGCGCGTGCGCCTGTGATCCATGGCAAAAAACCGACAAGCAATTCATTCAAACAGTTCATTATGTAACACAAAGGATCACCGTTCATAAACTTTTGGGCTAAATGTGAAAGTACCGGCCAAACATAACAAAGTTATATCCTACAATAATGTTTTTCTCTTAATTTTTTACAATGGAACCAAACTTGTAGTAGGGTCATTCTCTGTCAAGTTACGAGTTCGACAAATCACTTGCTCACTGAAGTGAGTCGCAAACCTCAGTAGTCACTAGTCTCTAGTCTGTCAGTAGTCATGGAATTAGTAAACTAGCTTCTCATCATAATCTTTACGAAAAACAAAGCGAAACTTACTGAGTATCCATTTGATGGTTCATCGGCTGAGGAGCACTGTGTGTGGCGTGTGTCACATGAGTTGTATGGACAGGGTGCGAAGTGGGGACCGCAGTGACCGCGGGCGCGGCCGGCGGGGCGGCGGCCGGGGCGGCCGGGGCGGGCGCGCCGGGCGCCTCGGGCGCGGCCGGCGCGGCGCTGGCGGCGGGCGCGGCGGCGACGGGCTTAGCTTCTTCGACGACAGGCGCGGTGACGTCACCGAGGTCGGGCGCCTCGCTCCGCCTTGACTTGTCCACTTTAGCGTATTCGTCCTCCACGGGTGATAGATCGGAAAGATCGCTGTCGGAACTCCAGGGATCTGTAATGAGGTAAACATAAGTGTTATGTGCGTTATTTCGCCCAGGTCAGCACCGCGGGCGATTTTTTGTCGGACATAAGATTTTCAACGCTCGCTGTTGAACAGAGCATTGAGAATATAATAGAGTGCATCCTAACGCGTCAAAAAATACATTGTTGGATTATCAACCCTCGGCGCTAAACAATGGGTTGAAAATCCAGTGCGCAAAAAAAAATGCCGCCTTATAAAAACTCTCGTGACAAGGACTAAATAAATGTATACTAACTGTTTATCAAAAGTGGATCCGGATCGGGGCGGCGCGGTAAAGGCGGCGTTTCACGGCGAGCCGACGGTTCATGTGGCAACATCACTGGAAGACCCGCCTTCTTTTGAGTTTCCTAGAATGTTAGTGTAATCAATTTTTCAAAAAAAGAACATTACCGTCATTAGAACTAAACCTCTCCAATTCACGCTGCTGAATGGGTAATGTTTTTTACCAAAGAATTTACTTTTATGAATTTGTGACGATTCGAAAGAAGAAGCAACTTGATGACCTTCGACGTTTTTGGGAAAGCATTTTTTTTTTTAAAACTTACATCTAGTAAAAAAAGCACAGCAGCCACAAAAAATGTGATTTGTGTGTGTGATTGCTAAGGAGCTTGTGGCTAAGTAATAACTGCTGCACGGGTCGATCCGTCAGGTTAAGCTACGCTTGCCGGGGTTGGTCTGTGGATGGGTGACCATGTTTACATACTGAGACTCCTCCGTGCCTCGGAAAGCACGTTAAGCCGTTGGACCCGGCTGTCATTCATGGATCTTTGACAGTCGTTATGGTTCGTTAGAAGCCCGAAAGTCTGACAACCAGTCTTACCAAGGGGTTTATTACCCAGTTACTGTGTTATGGAGGTCAGATAGGCAGTCGCTCTAAGTAAAATACTGGTATTAAGCTGAATCCGGTTAGACTGGAAGCCGACCCCAATAAAGTTGGGAAAAGGCTAGGCAAATTGATTGTGTGTGTGTGATTGCTGAATTTATTAGCCGCACAACACTAAGATTCAAGGTGACATAAAAGCCAATGAACTGACCGTAAATAAATACTAAAATGTGGACTGAACAAAATTGTAATTATTTAGTGATCACGTTACTTACGAATAAATTGAGATAAGGGCAGGTGAATGTTTATGATGAAAATGATTTATGGCCGATTCCTATAATTTACGGACCGTTAAAGTTTAAGATCAAATGTTTACTAATAATGAAGCAGACTTTGTTTTGCATAGTAGACCCTCCCATATGAGAGTAGCTATCATAGATAAAATTTGATTACGAATCTAGTAATATGCCCATTAAAAAAAGTTACGATTGGTAAGCAAAACGATTCGTTTATGTTTATAGGAACAGAGTCTTATTCATGTGATTGCAGTAAACGGTTGGAGTCTCATGGACCATTTGTTTATTATGCTCTGGAATCATAGCTACTGCATGAGGTCGGATGACACGTCTGTCAAGTTGACGGTCGCCGGAATGTCTATGCATTCTTTGTCAAAACGTAAAAAGCAAAAAGTTAATAATCTTCAAGATCAAATAGAAAATGAAGCCTAAAGGCGGACCCTGTTATATTCAGGGGTTTAGATTAGCAAAATAAGTACAGTACTGACTCGAGTATCCGAATAATTCGTAAAACAGCTAAAAAAGCATCACCTGTTTCATATAATTATATTGCATTGGATTTTTGTATCAAACAGGAGACATTTGTTTCGATATTTTAGAGTTGGTTTCACTTTCATAGTAAAAGTTGTTGATATTCAACAGTAGGAAACTTTCATACCCTGTAACGATGTCAATTATATGAGTATTCAGCGCGATTTGCAATCTGTACTCAGGTTCGAATATTCGAGTCTATACTGTACAGTACAGTCACGAGCACCAATATGTATACACTTAGTAACTTTAAAAAGAGATTTTCTCCTTCTGTGGTGATTGTAATTTTACGAACATAGTATTTTTTTGGATATTCCACGAGAATATCGCTTTTGAATTTTGCTAAGTGGATACATATTAGCATTCGTTATTGTACCCGGGAGTTCTATGACATATTGAGTTTTTTAGAGAGACTGGCATATGAGTACATAGTAATGACAAAGCTACCGCTCTCGCCGAACTGTCTCTAAAGCCCGCTTGCACCATAAATAAACGTATTATTATTAAAGGTATTTAAAATATCATTCCGTTTCTATTAATCGTTTGAAGATGACAGAGACAGAATGATGTTTTAAATACGAAATGAAATATTATGTAAGAAAATGATTTGTTAACAAAGCAAAAATAGTACGTATTTAGTTTGTATGTCAAAGTTTTTATAATATCATGTTTTAAAATGTTCTCAACTAAGTGAAATCTTTGTTATTTTTATTGACATTTTTTTTGTTTATTAATGTGTAACCTCAACGGTATTGTATGTGTATTATGTTATCTCTGTGTGTATTTATTGAAAGTTGTATGGGGATTTATATCTGGATATTAAAGATTTCAATTTTCATTTATCCATATAAGTTTAGTTTAGCATTTGAGATATGTGGTGCGAGCGGGCCTAAAACTCGATGCGACATAAGAACGCCCCCGTGCATGCAGTGCGTGCGCGCGCGTGCTCACCAGCAGCAGCACCTCGAGGCGCTGCACGCGCTCGTGCAGCGCGCACAGCGCGGCGGCGTACTCGCGGTGCGCGTCGCGCAGCGCGCCGCTCCACCACTCCTCGCGCGCGCGCACCAGCGCGCGCGTGCGCCGCCACTCGCGCAGGGCACGCCGCGCCTGAGGGAGAATAAGGTTATGTGTCTAATCTTAAAGCGTCAATTCCAATAGCAAATTTACCATGTACTTACCAATTATACAAACATAAAAAACAATTTAAAAAGAAACTTGCATAATGCATTGTTTTCTCAGAACACCTAATAAAGGCTTTAGAGAAGTAAATAACTGTTAGAAAATATATAGGAAGTATCAGACTATTTTTCTTTTGTATTATGCCGAGTGACGGCCGTTTTGTGTGGATGTAACGCATTATATTCCCGCACCTTATTCTTGTCTTTCTTTCCATACCTTGTCGTACTTCCGCTGCGCGCGGTGCGCGGTGTCGGCGGCGGCGGCGAGTGCGCGGCGCAGCTGGTCGTCGGGCGCGCGCAGCTGGCACCAGTCGCGCACGCGCACGCTTATCTCGTCCGCACTACCGCCGCCTGACTCCATGCCCACCAACTGTACATCAAAATGCGAGTTAGTCTACGTAGTTTAAAGCACGTTCAGCCGCAGGCCTTGCGCTTGATCTCTCTCCGGTCGTGTCGAATTGCCGTCCCTTCAAACTATGACAGTGAGGTAATAGAATGCACCTGTGTCTGCGCACACACTTGTGCACTATAATATTTCCCACGTCGATGGCTATTCTCCACTCAGATTGGCCTCTAGAGCAGAAATTTAGCATTACCTTTCAATTACAACACAGAGCGATATTTTATAATTTAATTTAATAATTGATTAATTAATCTAAACGCACATATACCTCGACTTTGTATTTGACGGATAAGAGGTATGTTTTTGATGTCCCCGTCATCAGCAGATTTAATACCTGAAGCAACCACAAGCTAAATATCAATTTTCAAGCTGAGAGAATCCGCATGATGAGGCTTGCTCTCCGAGCTCGGCAGGCAAGCCTCGGCTTGTGGCTAGGATCCGAAAACCTCCAACTGGACCTTAAAAATCAATTTGCCTTACTTGAAACCACAGGGGCTGTCGACGAGAAAGCTGTCGAGGTAAAAGTCTACGGGACACGTCGCGTAGTGATTTGACGACAAAGCACTACGCGACGTTTACGTTGATACCCTGTCCAGTCGACAGGGCATCAACCAATGGGTCACCTCAACTGTACCACACTAATGGGTCACTTCCCGCAGGCGGGGTAATGGGTAATGAAGTCTAAGTCGATACCGCGGTCGGTACACCGACTGCGGGGAATCCCCGAGGCGAGCGTAGCGACCAATGAAAATCATCGGTCGGTAAAAAGCGTGTGGATAAAGCGTGTGTTACTCCTAATGAAAATGAGCGTTCAAAACAACTGCCAAACGTGCGAGGCAGGTTCTCCGTATCCCGCATTCGTTCCCTAACGACTAATGAAGACGGTTCCCCGAATACGGGCTCTATGGCATGCGTTACAGAAATCTTCCGCACCCCGCATACGAGCCCTACCGACCAATGAAAATGGGCCTTAACGCAACACAAACCTCTTGCAGAAAAGATCGAAGTTCGTTGATCTCCGGGTGTCGCGTCTGTGGCGCGGGCTGTTCGGCGGGAGCAGTCTGATTGGAATCCTCATCATCGGTTTGTTGCCGCCTCTGACGCTCGCGATTCGCTCTGAACAAATATTACATTGTTAGGATTACGATTAAGAGGAGGCAATTGAAGACTATAATAGAAGATGTGCTATATTTATAAATTATAGCGGTTGTCTAGGGTTTTATTCGATTCATAGGAAATCCAATACATGTACCCGGATGAAAAGTATCCTATATTTTAATCCAGTTTATAGTCTACATGTGCCCCCAATTTCAATCAAGTCAGTTCAGTCGTGAAAGCGTGATCAAGTAACATACATACAAACATTCAATAATATGAGTAAGATTTACCTCTCTTCCCGCTCTTTGTCTGCAGCAAGGGACTGTCTAATGAGATGTGCTACTTCACTATTTTCCGGGTCCTTTTCACGTCCAATGAGGAACTTTACAGGACCTGATGTATTTCGGAGCACTGACGCCGCGTACGCTTGCGTCACACCCACCTATGTCAAAAATCAGAATTAGTAAAGAGTTCACCCCACATCACATAAACACCCACATCCCACACACCACACATCACTACCCACCCACTAGGGGCGCAGCTAACCAATAACCCGATTCCTGTCGGCTTCCCTTAGGAAATTATGACAGTCAGTAGTTCTCAGCAGTGTTTAATAATCACACTGAATGTATTATTTAATACTTACACCATAAAATTAAAGTATTACAAAACCCTAACCTACATTAAAAAAATTGTCTTTATATTCCAACGAAAACAAAACATTTAAAGTGCGCGCCAATTTTGCTCTTGTGCCTCCAGTATAACTCGTTGTCCGCCCGGGTTATGAAAACTTAAATTTCTATACAAAATAATCTCGTCATGACGTCACTTCAGGTCACGTGACACGCTGTTTTTTGAGGCAATAGTAAGCCGTAAAAAGTCGAGTTATGATAGGTACAGTGTAGGAATCCATTCGCTGAATTTCGTAAGCGTTCGGTTTGGTTCGGGGCGGGGGGAGGGACAAACTTCGCTCGACGCTTGTTGACGATCAAAGACTACAATAGTATGTTGACGATTGACGTAAATAGATAATAGAATTTTTATCCTTTAATTTTGTTGATACTTGTAGTTAATTAGCATTTTGTTCGTTGTATTCATATAAGTTATTAGTGTAGTATTAGTGTAACAATTAGAATTGGATAATCGTGAGTTTGTTGTGAAATTGTGCGTTCGCCGTCATTGTAATTAGGAATTTGTGGTAAGTCGATAGATTAGCAAGTTGAAATTTCTTTTTTAAAGTAGGTTTGAAAAGTTATTAGTAGGATGGCGGCATTAATAGTTTTAGATTGTTGTGTGACAGATTATTTGCTTCGTGAGGAAACATACTTTTCAAGGTTAAGTTTTGAAAATAAGAAACACATAATTAGGCTAGGTCGTGCTCGACCAGATATGACTATAAACTACAAACGACGTGATGGGTTTGTCAAACATTTTAATGTATCCCTTTACGATAAATATCAATGGCTGACTGGTAGTTGTAAATTAAATAAGATGTTTTGTTTTCCATGTTTACTTTTCTCAGATTCTAGTAGTTTATGGAATAAAGGGGGTTTTACAGATATGAATAATCTGACGAATTCATCAAAAAAACATGTGCAGACTGAAAAGCATATTCGTAGCTGTTTAGATTTACATGACTTCGGGAATAGTAGGATAGAACCATTTTTCACCAATTCGTTTGAAGCTCATAATAGGAAAGTAGCTCGAAATAGGAATTTAATGAAACGGTTTATTGACACCGTTATTTTGTTAGGTAAACAAGAAGTAGCTTTTCGCGGCCACGATGAACGTCCGAATTCTGATAACCGCGGTAACTATATTGAAACCTTGTTATATCTGAGCAAGTATGACACCGTAATGGACTCTCATTTGGAACTATGTTCTTCAGTTCAGAACCCCGCGTTTTCTGGTCTCTCAAGTGATATTCAAACGTGCGCCACGTCCGGGCTAGGTAAGCTTTTTTGTTTTTTGTTTTTGCGCCGGCTTACCTTTCTCATAAACTCACCCTTCGCCACTGCCACCCACTCATCTAATCCCACTATAAAAGTTCGCAAATCTATGGTAAAATTTGTTCAAACTAAACAGTACTGATTTCAAACGGATATTGCAAAAACCAGAAACAAATGGATAAGTTCAACAGTAACTGTCAAAAAGGTGACCATTTTAATATGATGTGGGTGTTCCAAGAATCATCATCAGAAGAATAGACTTACCAAACTCTTGCCATCGACTTCAATTATTTGATCGTTGACTTGTATGCGTCCATCGCGGGCGGCGGCTCCGCTCTCAGTGATAGTCTTCACGAATATGCCCAACTTCTCCAGACCAGCGTCCGCGCCGACACCCATACCTGGAAAGAGATGACGACAACTTAATTTTACAATTTTGTATGTTTAGTGTATTTCTCTCAAGTGAGTAAGGGAGACTAGTTTTTGCCATTTCTCATAGTTTTGGATTTGGCCATTCACACACACTAGGAAAAGTCGTCCTGTATAATTGTATCTCATTGTCCCTGTATAAGTGTACTAGCAATGTAACTCTTATCTCGGTAAGGTAAGGTATAAATTAGAATGATTGCCGAGAGTTGTATCAAACTCACAGCATTCTAATTTATAATTTACTAGCTGTTGCCCGCGACTTCGTCTGCGATCCAGGATGAAAAGTAGCCTATGTTCTAATCCAGGTCACGGCCTACCCATGTGCTAAATTTCATCCAAATCCGTTCAGCCGTTTTAGCGTGAAAGCGTAACAAACAAACAAAAAAACTCACTTTCGCATTTATAATATTAAAGTTAGGATATCCAACGAAAAGATGGATGGATTGTGTGAGGCATGAAAGTTGTTAACTTTATTGTGTATGCTGTGGTTTCCTATAAGTGAAGGACTACACCTACTAACACTTCGCGTTAAATAACTATGCCGCTCTGAACTAGGCTACAAATGACTGCGCAGTAGTCAATCTTACTTATAAATCAGTAGCGCGCATGCCAGCGTGCATGCGCAACCTAACTTCAGAGCGGCAAAGTTATTTGACGCGAACTATAATTCTTGATATTGCATATTATTTACGGGTTGTGTATTGTGTATATCTGTTGTTGGAGATCCTAAATAAATAATTAAACCGAGACTAGTCACGAAACCGCCGCCTCTAATTGGACGTAGTTAAGCAGAAAGGATCCAACCCACACTGGGCGAAAATGAGTTATGTATACCAAAACACTCTTTGTAGTCAAAACTGTAATATCACAAAAACAATCCCAACGCATCATGTCATTATGACCACACGTTACCAACCCGTATGTATGGCAGGTCATACGATCACATAACACGATCTGATCTTAAAACTTGAATAACTCAAAACTAACTCTGTGTGGGTTGGATCCTTTCTGTTTAACTACGTCCAATGGAGCCTTAGTTTAATAAATTCCAAATCACCGATAATAGAGAGCCCAAGTCCGTCGGCCCCCTTCACCAGGTCGACGGGGAAGACATGCATCTTCTCCACCCGTTTCTCCAGCTCGTACTCGGCGCTGGCGGCCACGGGGTCCACGTCCTCGTTGCGCCGGTCGTACTCGCGCACCGAGTGCGTCGAGAACACGCGCATCGGGTTCGTGCTGGAATTTAAGTACGATGAAATGTAGGCGGGTAGATAAGGCGTCTTCTGAGTATTATTTATTTCATTCTCAACGGGAAAATGACGAACTTTTAAACAAACCGTCATCCCCTTTAGGGGTTGAATTTTCAAAAATCCTTCCTTAGTAGTCACCTTCCTTATTGAGGAGTTCTTTTGCAAAATTTTACGCTTTTAGACCCAGTGGTTTAGGCTGTGGGTGGTCTGTCAGTAAACGAATTAATTGAAGATTTCTAGTTTGTAACAATTTATTTTATTTAAAAGAGTATCCGTGGAGTTTCCTGCCTGTTCTTCTCCATAGGTACCTACTACGCTTTGGAATGAGCAACTAGCTTCATATTTTTGACTGACCGATTCCTTGACAATTCAAAAGTGCCTGTAATGGTTTAATTGAAATAAATGGTTTGAGTTTGATATTATTTAGATTTTGAAACGTCTGAAATTATTATTAATATTAACAAGATTTTAGTCAAAATTTGCCGTATAGGACTTCAGCTAACAGGCGAGCTGTTGTTCTTCACTGTTCAGGTAAGTTCTTGGAAGTGTGCGAACAAGTCTACTGGAAACGATCCAGGAACTTTGACCTACCTGAATTTAACTTTGGAATTTTTCTTGACAAATACTGGTGGGTAATAATCGTCATCCTCGTCTTCCTCAATAGGCGGAAGTCCGGCAACCTGTAAGATAATAAGTTATCGAAAATTAATATCAATTCGTGCGATTATCGCATTCTGGTGCTAGATACGAGTGATAATAATATAATAAATTTCAGAAATTGGGGTGATGATAAGAAATCATCATAATGTTGAAGACGAATTGGGAAGGCAATTATCGCGATTATCGAGAATCAAGAAGGAAGCATGTGTGACGCCGCGCCTCCTCTGTAGCGGCTTTTCCATTGCCATGCTATTCTGTAAACATCTCACCATGAAAACTTGGGTGAAGTGAGCTGTCAATAGTGTCAATCCCTGAGGAATGACAGCTCACTCCACGCTCACTTCACCTAAGTTTTCACGGTGAGATGGTTACAGAATAGCACTGCAGATGTGTGTGATGTGTTAGGTTACATTCAAATTCGTAAAGCCCCTAATAAAGTACGATTTAGAGGAATTTAATAACTTTTCTAGGATGCTATTAAATTATTTACTAAGGAGCAAACTTATCTTAGTCTCTCTTACTTATCTATTTTCTAAAAAAAAACTAATTATACAACGTGTTCCTATTGATGTCCCATAACTCTAAGGTTATATATATGCTATCAGTAAAAATAATAGAAAAAGTCCTAGAACAAGTGTTCCATAAACACATAGTTTCGAAGATCACAACACTAACACTAGACTCTCGATGTGTGTATTAAGTTTCATTGATAAATACGAGTAAATTATTTACATTCAAACCAATCATTCATATTTAAAGCTAAGAAAATGCGACTTTGTCATGTTTTTTTTTATGGACAAAAATACATCAGTTTTTTTTTTTTTTTTTTTTTTTTCCTTAAGGGTGTACATACAGGATGTGTTGCATCACTTGACGGACTAAGAGGAGGGCAGCTGCCCGCCCCGGGCCCCCTGTCCTGGGGGCCACCCAAAAATCGAGAAATACTTTTCAATAAAATCCCAAACAAGACAAGACAAAATATATTCACTAAGTTAAAGGCGGTTTGTAGTTGGGGCCACACATGCGAAATATAAACGTAGGGTGCTAAAATTTTCGAGCTCGCTTCGCTCGGTCTTCATCCTACATTTTCCAAATTTTCTGTATAGGTTGAAAAAGTAATTCCTATTTCTGTATAAATGTTCAAAAGAAAATTATTATGTGGGGTGCTAAAATTTTCGAATTCGCTTCGCTCGCTCCATCATCGTCTATTCCTCGGATGCTCTACACAAATAATCGTGACTTTGTCGAATTATTTTGTATGAAAAATAAACTTGAAAAATAATTCATATGCCAGTTGATTTTTGACATGGTCTCATTAATACCCTGAGATATGGGATATAAAAAAGAACACGTATATAACATTAGTAAGTTATTTTTTTTTGTTATTAATTGCTTATTATTTTAATTCAATTAAATTTTGTGTTTTTTATGCTGTACTGTTGTAATAGTTGCTGGTTGATCTTCGAAATCTAATCATACTTAATCAGGTGTCCTACCTCAGTATAGAAGTGTCCATCTTCAAAGTAGTGTATCCCGTTCTCCTCGCCGAGCTCCCGCAGCTGGTGCGGCGGGTAGTGCTCGAACACAGTGCCGGGCGCGGGCGGCGCGGGCGGCCCGGACGTGGGCGCGCCGGGCGCGGGCGCGGCGCCGGGCGGCGACGGCGCGCGCCGGTCGCCGCCCGCCATGCCCGCGTCCGCCTCCAGCGACACGAACTCGTAGCTCTCGTCCACTGACTGCATACTGTAATAAACAAGCATTTGCTTTCGTCTAAAATGGACTATAGGTACCGTTAGTAACAATTTACTTACAAAGTTGTGAAAGTAGTATTCACAAAACTGCAATACAACAATAGGATCGGTGATATGTGAAATGAATACTGCAATGTTGTTTCGTTGTAGTGTATTGCTGCATTTTCATATGAAATGCGAAATTCAGATCTGTTTATCAGCCTTTAGAGTAGTTTAATGTCCCACTGTAGAGCTAAAGACTTTACTGTTTGGGGCCAGTCTTTAAGGAAAAAAACGAGTACAACGCGCCATCTCTTTCTGCCATGGGACCAACTGTGTGGACCAGCTCCGTAATCCATAATAATTCTGTTGAAACTTATGTTTTATCATAATCAAAACACTGGCCTATTTTTTAGAAAGATATTTTTAAATTTTATATTGATTTTTCTATTCCCTGTTGTTTTGATTTACTCTCTTGTCTATTGTTGTCAATACATGACTGTGCATCTGGGTCTACCTGTTTTTCATTCCGAAAAACCTACTTACTTCAATCTGCGACCCACACAAATAAGCCCACAACTTCCCATATAGCACAGAATCGCCAGCCATGTATAGAGATGGCAGTACCAATAAAATTCGTGGTGCCGAGAGTGCGTTGAGCATATAACTTCTGTCACGGATCGCTTTCGAAGATGTCGGTTTGTGTCGTAGTGCAAGTAAACGGTGACACGCTTGGTTTGTATGGACAACGTTGACAATGCCGCTTCTAGCAGCGACCGAGGTGTCTCCGTGATCTGTGGTCTTCTTTTTCTTGTAAGTTTCCAGAAGCCAACACAAAATTACGGGATGATATTTCTTTTTTATCAATTCTGCGATGGACTTGATACTAATCTAGTTTAAAACGACATTTATGAGCATCTTTCTACTTCTACTATTACTTACCGTATCCATAAAATAAGAAATTACTTATTGTTACATTTCATCCACGCGTTTTGTCGTCGCATAGTCTCATTATCACCTCGTTTTGGCGCGAGATAATGCGACGACAGAATTTTGTCGCTCTGCACATGTTAGCTTTGCAGAATCATATTAGCTACACGTAGAGGAATTGCTTATTGCTTTTGTTAGCTTAGTTGTTAACTTCATTGTGCGTACTGTGGTTTCCAATACGAGAAAGAATACACCGACTTAATACCTGATGTTTCTCATTATTTTAATTGTCATGTATTGTGTGTATCTTTTTGTGGAGATCCTTAATAAATAAATAAATAATAAATTAATACATTACCTCTCGTATGAGAGCACGGACTGGTAGCTGTCGTTGAGCGAGACTCCGTTGTCGTGCGGCAGCGCATGCGGCGACAACATGGCGACAATCTCTTGCGCTTGCTCGTCAGACAGCAGAGCTTCTTGCCTACAATACAACACATATTACCAACTACCACTAGCTACATAGTTACTTCATACCACTAAACACTAGCGCATATTACAGCTGCATCGGGTCGCAGCGCATCGCATCGCAAGAGAAAAAGAAAATTAACGAAAGTGATGTAGAGGAATATAGGAATGCGTTGCGTAGTGGCCCACCCATATATGCGTTACCCTTACATTAGCTAAGTTAACAGTAAATACGTTAGATGATACAGAAATAAACAGAGTTTGCACTGTACAATACGTGACAGTACAAAAGAGGTGAAGTTACACGAAAAAGAACCAACTCCGCTTTTTACTCTCACCAGCCTTGCCACGAAAAAAGCTAAGTGCGTATGAAACTGTTGTTTACATTGTCGTAATGGTTGTGTATGAATAGTGATAGCGATAGCTGGGTGGATAGAAATTCGCTAAAACTTTCAGCGTATCACAATTCGATGTTCTGTCAGATAGGCCTGTAATGTAGCTATCTATAATGGTCTTACTTTGACAAAATGTCTATTACCTCTCTCACTCTGTCACTTACTGCACTTTAAAAGACGAGACAGCATACAGAGGTCATAAATTGTTTTGGTTTATGGTCATTATAATTTGCAGTTTGGTCGCTGCATTTGTTTATATATTTCTATTGAAAAGGAGCGTACTTAAATGGAATGTAGACAGAATAAAGGATCACATTAAACAAGCATTCTACAAAATACTGCATCATATGAGAAGAAAACGACGGTTGCACAAATGCCCCGAGCTTACCTAAGTTTTTTCTCCAGAATACTGCAAATATCAGGCAATAATGAAGCGTTGTGCGGACAGGCAGCATGCAAATGATAAAAATACGACATTTAATAATAATAATACTAAGCATTACGAATAACAAGTCCTGAAAAAAGAAAATATAGAATAGCGTATTTAACAACATCGTTTAGGATAAATAAATAAGAAAAGTAATAAATACAGAACGCAACCTCGATATAGACATTACAAGTGCGTGGGATCATGCATAAAAGACAGAAATTTCAGATACATTCACGCGTATTCCAATTGGAATTAAAATGAACCAGAAAGTAAACATTGATGAATAGCATGATTACGTCGAGGAAGAAAGGTGTAACGAATATTAAACAGTTACTTAGTTCCGCATAGCGTACGTGCCTCAGATAAAGTAATTAACAGAATTGACGTGACGCCATATAATGCAACTAGCTACAATAAAGTATGGTTAATCTGACTAAATACTAATGAAATACCTACTTTTGAATCTTTGAATATTATTTCTTTGGTCATGCCCGAAGTTACACGCTACACCAGTCTGATTATGAAGTACAAAGTTTAGAGTAAGAATATTTAAATAAAAATCGTTTAGCACGATATCGACAGTGCAACGATATAAGAAAGCAGTGCATCGGAAGCAACACGCTTCATTCGGGATCGACGGTCCATAAAATGATCGATGATGAGTGTCATTGGAGCGCAAAACCAATTGTCTTGCAAAAAATCAAGCCTTCGTTCGGTGTAAATTGGGGATGTGACCAAATGCTAGTTAGCCCAGGTTAGGGTTACCAACTTGTTCTAGAATAAGTAGAGTATATCTGATTTCAAAGAGGGTAAATAAAGAGTACAGATCAAAGTTTTTGCACTTTTTGCGGTACATAACTATGTTTTATTGTTTTTAAAAGAATTGTAAGTGCTAATTCTAAATTAATTTTATATATCAGGGGCTTATTTTTTATCAATTTTAATGAAGCCCTGTTCCTCTCTTCTCGCCACTTCATATTCATATTCATGACCGAATTACTCTCTCGGTGAATGCTGAAGTGGCTGAAACTGAGAGTATATTATAGATTTTTTTTTTCCACAGCCTATTTGTCACATTGACATTATTTTTCTGACGTCACGGATTGTGGGTGCGTTCAGAAACGCCCGAGTTTTATGGCTTTGGGTACCAGTTGGTAGAAAGTCTTTTTTTGTGTTATGGGCATGGCAGGCATCTCTATGAACATTATACTACAAAAGTCAGTTTAAAAAAAGGGTATTTAACCGTACCTCTACTAGTGTTACAGATTATTTAGTACAACTACAAGTAAAAACAAAAGAGTACAATGCTCTATTTTAGAGTACGGTTGGCAACCCTAGCCCAGGTACGCAAGGGGGTTTTTTTTACCGTGCACTGGATTTTCTCGGTGTTGAGCCGATCATTGAGAATCCAACAGTGTGTTTTATTGACGCGCTAGGATGCACTATGTTTGATTCTAAATGCTCGGCTCAACACCGAGGGATGAAAAACCAATGTGCGATTTCACAAAAAAAATCGTCGTGTTCATAATTCGCCCGTGGGTACGAGGGTTTATTCTAGTGCAATATCAAGCTAGATAGCGCCGGTCACCTGGAGCTGAGCAGTATCTCGGCCTCGTCGGGCGTCATGCTGTCGGGCTGCTTGCCGTCGGCGTCGGCGTCGTCCCAGCGCGCGTCTGGCGCGTCCCCGCCCCGCCCGCTCTCCCCGGACGCGTTCTCCCCCTCCGACACGCTCCATTGGCTGGTGGTCGACTTGTCGAGCACCTCTATGGAGCCTTGGCTCGCCTCGCTCACTACCACGCCGGAGTCCTGCAATACAAGGTTTGCGGGTTCAAACTATGACCTTGATATTTTTTGTATAGCTTTGAAACAGCTGCAGGGGTGGGGCCGAATAACATTCATGCCTTTCTTAAATCAAAATTACCGACCAAGCAACCATTGAAGCTTATGTTGTTAGTTTGTGTATGCTTGTGACGGCAAGCCACGTCAACTGAGCGGAAATAAATTCCAGTTTCGCTATCGCTTGGCAACTACGGGCGGGCACTGACCACCCTTTAGCTAAGGGATAGAAGGGTGAACAAATACCTGCTGCAGTACGGAGAGCGTATCAGGATCAGAGCGCGTCCGCTCCGCGTCGCGTATGTCCCTGGTGAGCGGGGGCGCGGGCGGGGGTGGCTCGCGGTACTCGGCCGGCCGCAGCCGCGCCACCACCTCGGGCGAGGGCTCGTTGAACCCACCTTCGTCTGACACGCTCGAAGCCCGCGATCCACTCCGCCGCGGGGTTTCTTCCTTCTCTGACGACTTGCGACCTCCGCCCGCTGAAGACATCAGATTGATTCGTTAAGAAGATAATATAATGAAAGGTGGCAGTGAGACGGTTCTTAACTACAATATTATGAAATAAGTGGTAACCTAAATGGGGCTGGTTAGCCAGGGCCAAGGTGCGTATCAGATGGAGGTATGCGGTCGGTGGCAACGCGGTCACATACTAGGTAGGTAGTAACTGAGAATTCCCATACAGAATACTCAGAAAGTACAAAATGTAAAAAAAATTGTGGTTCCGAATCCGATTCTCAGACATGTGAGTGAAAAGAATAATGTTCATTTCGATTTTATTTGAAAAGATCGATATTCCTGGCCTATGCAAATGAATCATGCTACAGGAAATTCTTAGAGCAAAATTTTCGCTTCAATGAAAAACATTAAACTATATTCTTCGGAGAGCGAGTATGGAGTAAATTTAGGCTAATGAGCTAACTATTTTTAACGCAGATACTCTACTTCCGCAGCTCAGGCAGGTGGTGAGTATACAGGTGCCCAACATAAACAAACATTTAATCGGTACATGTTATTTTTAACAAAAACTCAGGCCACAACCTCAGTTATTTGAAATACGTCCATACGGATATTTATAAAATGCGACAATTATATTCAGCGCCCTTGTACGTCCCTCAAATGACATCGAATCCAGAGTCCAGACGTGAAGAACACAGTCATCCTTGTTTCGGATACATAGAACATTCTAATACAATTGAAGAGCTGAGTGAATGCGAGGCAGTAAACATACTATACTTATTCTTAAGTTTATCAAATACAGACTGACTCGCGATAATACGAGACTAATAAATTTTATCACGCTCAGTACAAAATATCTCTTGGAATGTTTTTGTTTACAGTTTGCATGCGTGGCTACACTTTCGATTCCCGATCTGGAGATAATTAAACCTGCACATCCTGAGAAACTAATTTATGATAACAATCGACTGACCATTCAACATTTATAGTAATCTATGTAACGCATGAATTTGCAATAAACCGTTAGAACCATCACGCGATCTCTCGACACAACGAGAGCGAGTCATGCCCACTTTACTAATTAAAACCCAACTACACATACATGTATGGGCTCGTATTATATCTTCCTTCATATGGAGCTATATGAAATTGGGTGTTAATGCCACTTGTAGCTCATTCGTTTCTCGTTTCTCGCATCTCGGTACCCCAAGAATGCGAGCACTTTAGATACGGTTCGAGTCGGAGACAAATTGTGGTGACAAAAGAAAGAGGGGAAACTAGAAATAGATGTGGATATAATTAGAAACAGATATCCTGAATCAATTTTGAACTTATGGTTAAGTAAATAGGGAAGTAGTTATATAAAATAATTAGAAAGCATTATTTTATGTAACTAAATATTTCAAAAAAACCGTGGTGGTCCTTTGCTAGAGAAGAAACCCAAGTGAATAAATTGGAAAAGTCGTAACAACCTGATATTATAATAAAATTCAAACCTACACAAAAATTCCCAAACGTCTCTAACGAAATATTTAAAAACTTGCAAAAGAATGAGAGCTTCAGATCTAACTCTCAAGAAATCATAAAATTTGACCTTGTAGTGGCAGGCAAGGTACCCAGAAGTGGCAAATATGAAGACGGCTTCCAAAAAAGGTAGTGATCATTTTAACTAATGCGTCAAGATGTGGAGTGGATGATGCCCACGCAAACGTTGTAAAATTCATAAAGTAGTTACTGCTTTATGTGATTTATATTGTAGACTTGATTATTTTTATATTGTGTCCAGTCATATATTTAATACTAGGTCATTGAAAATCCTTGTTAGGACAGGTAGGAAGACTTGTAAGGAAATGTTCCCATATACTTTGACTAAACAGATCTCTATTAATGATTATCATGAATATCAAGACGTGCTACGTGTTCGTGTGACCACGTTGCAAAAGCCTCGGTTTGAAGAGAAACTCGAGTGTGGTACTCTACCCGCCCCTAAGATTTGTAAAGTTAGCATGCTCGGCTTGACTTCGGTTAACCATTTTCGAAAACTGAAACCAATAATACTATCCCAATTTCTAGTTCATATTCATTTAGTTGTATTCACCCGGTTAGACTGGAAACCGACCCAAACATAGTTTGGAAAAGGCTAGGCTGATAATGATTAATTTTTGTAAATGTGAACATTCCTGTCATATATTTATTATAAGACCTAATAATAGCTAGGCCTACGTTCCTACCTAAACGTAAACAAACTGCGGCTACAACTGATGCGTGTGTCCCTTCCTGCATAAAGAAAAGACACGTCAAGCTCATTGCCCGTACGGAGAATTGCTCCATTGAATCATTGAACATACACGAAAGTTTGCTGAATGGACGCGAGGTGCCAAGAACGATATTGTATATACTGGATATCAAACACGAGTATACATGAAGCTAGATCCCTCTTCGCTTCGAAACTATTCACAAAATGAACATAATATGAAGCTGAATGTAAGGCCTGTACAGATCGGGTTATTGAATTTCAATGCTTAACTAGGATTAAAGTTTTATAGCGAGCGTTATGCGCTTGTTTACATTGCGTAAATTCTAGCACAATGAATCATGTTCCCTAAGATACACACAAAATCCATCAGAAATTTTCACAAAATACCATGTGGAACCCTCGGGGGCCGAAAACAATGACTTTAAATTAAAGAGACTTCTTCATTCTGTGGTTTGTTCTAAATATCACAACTATATAATCGATGTCTGTTATCGAATGAAAATGACTAGAAAAGTAACTACGAAATGACAGTTGGATGTGGTGACCGGCGGAGTAACATACATTCTTCACATCATGATTATCTGATTAACGTTTTCCCAGGTAGATATGACAGTGGTAAGACTAACTAAAATAAGTCCGTATGTCTAGAGATAATTTTACATAGAATTAAAATTTATTAAAGATAATAAGAAAATGAAACAAAGAAAACTAGGAGGACCAATCACACTTATTTCAAAACGATAGGATTGAAGACACAGCAGTATAGCGTATTCATATTTTCTATCCACTGAAGTATATGAAAATGCGAGAAACGCGTTCAGCTTCAGCAATAAACCGTGACTGAGAAGCGACACAAATAAAATTGTTTCTAAGCAAGAGCAAAACAATAATAAAGCAACTGACCGAGGCAACAGCCGCAGAGGCGCATGTTGAGCGAGCGCATGCGACGGGCACGCGCGACGCCCGCCACATCACCGCACCATCGTCGCCGGCATCCCGTGCCGCCGCCGACCACTCTCACGTGGACATTCACTTCCAAACGACGTATTTTGTACTAACTTCTATCAATGCACACGCGAAACGAAACGATCTGATAAACGGAAGAAAGAAAAGAAAGCTGACGTCCTAATAACCAACCATATTTTTCAGTTATTAATTTCAGGTGATTAGTTTGTGGCTGTCTTTAATGTAACACAAGTGAGAAAGACCATAGTAAGAGTTTATGAAAGCAACGTTGTCGATCACCGGCTCCTGCGCGCTTTGTAAACAAACACAGCCGCAGATAAGCAAGTTGGCAACATAACTAGAGTAAAGGATTACACACCTCTTCGAAAATTAGGTATTTTTTTGGAAGCGTAGGCAGCTCACGTTTGCAACTTGAAGGTCAACATAACAAGATAATAAAATAATAGAAGCAATCTTCGAACAAGGAAAAGATTTCAGATCTCTCAATAAAGGATCATATTGTGCATTAAATATTTTATTAAGTCCGAAGCGTTGCTCAATGAATGTAATATTCAGGCTAAAGCGAACACACACCGGTCAGAACGAGACGACTAAAAGCAAAACGAGAAGGAGCATTGGGGAGCTTACAAAGACAGAATTGATAAAAGACTGAAGGGACCATTCGAACTTTCTGCACAAAGTTTATCGCGAACTGAATCAGCGTTTGTACGTAAATATCGACGAACACACGATTGTTTAAATTCTAGTCACGATAAATCACTGTTTTTTACTTTTGAGCTTTTGCTTGTTTGATCACACAAAAATTGGTAAGAAAGTCACACACTTGGTTATAAGGTAAATAGAGTTACTCAGTATCTCAATACAGATACAATAAAGAGTGTTGAGGAGATTAATCAATTGTCAAAACGGTCCCATAAAGTGTTTAATAGTGTAGCGTAAGAAGGGGAGCGCGCAGGGCGACGTCGCTCGGGTTACTGCGTCGCGACGACGGAGGCGGCGGCGGCGCCGGAGCATCTAAATCGGGATCGACTCGCAAGTCTCGCAACGACTCAAATACCTTGACTTCCTCAATATTACATTGAACCCACTGAACACGAGACCGCTAAACGTACGTCAGTCGACGCCCACTTTTCTGTTTCTTATGGTTTTACTCCCTACAATACATAGCATGAGGTAGATCAGACTTTAGCACAGAAGCTATATCACACATTTCATTCACATATATTACATAATTCCCTAGAATTAACAAAAGCATTTGACGTCTTCTGTATACATATAAATATGAACAAAAACACCTGTATTTAGTCGGAAAAGACTATGATGGCATGTATAATACTGATATCAGTAAGATAAGGTAATGAGGTTGACGATTATAAAAGCGAACCAGTGCAAAACCCCATGAATAATAGAACTTGAACAAGAAAATGAGTAGATAAAAAAAAATACATTCCCAGATCCATTATCCAGAAAAAATATTTTATCACGCACAAATAATAAACATGGTTTTCTCAGCCTTCAACTCTATCATACGTGAAGTACGTACGTGTCTACTATATACGTCAATAACATTTCTTGTAGTAGAGATAAAACACAGATAAAGTATAACAAAATAAAGATAATAGACTTTACGTATGTATAAAGAATTTTGTAATGAACATAATAAATAGTCATACAAGAAGGTAGGAAAATAACATACCAGGCGAGGGTGAAGCTTGAAGCGAAGCAGGAGGCGAGGACTCCGCAATACGATGTACAGGAGACGCTAATGGTGACACTAGCGGGGAGTGCGGCGCATCCTCTATCTTTACAGGACATGTAGGAGATTCTGGCGTCGAAGAACGCCGCCTGCTCTTATCTTCCCATTCCTCACTATAATCTACGGACTCATAAGCATCTTCATCCAAATTTTTTGACGATCTTGAGCCATTGTCCAAAGTAACTGGACTTTGCGGAGTCGGAGATACGCGATCACAAACATTTTTTGTATCGTTGTCGTCAGACTGCGACAACACAGGAGACTCGTGAGATGTAACACTAGGTGAATATCTGTCAACTGGAGGTACTGCATCCGGAACATTGTCTGACGACGATGTATACGTTCGATTATTTGGTACTGGTGACACTGAAGAATCGCGTTCAGCTGAAGGTAAACTATTTTTGTCGTGGTACAACGGGGAAACTGGAGATTTCGGTGACCTTGCTGAAGGCGATGGCGATTTTTGTTTTCGAGGAACCGAAACAGGCTCTAACTTTGTAGGTGTAGATGGCGACGGTGGGGTAGGCGATATTCTTTCAATGGTGTTTGACATAGAACTAGTATACTGTGTTTGTTCACTTGATTTATGTATTGGAAAATCATTATTTTCTTCATTTGAATTTCCTTCATCCTCACTTGGAGGGGAAACCGACGACCTTACGCTAGGATGATTTTTCTCAGTGGATGGTGTAAGTTGAATTGCCGAATCAAGTTGTGTTTTGATTGGTGAGTTTAAACGTTCCCTTCGCGCGGGAGGCGAAACTGAGGATTCGGGCCTCGGGATTGGCGACACTGAATTATTAGGTCTCGGTGAGACAGGTGTAACACTTTTTATAGGACTCGGAGTTTTTGTGCTAGGTGTAACTCGACTTACTAATGAAGAAGGAAGAGTAGTAGGACGTTCCACCTGAGAATCACCGGCACACGGCGAAAGTGGTGGAGAATAAACACGTGAAGGAACTACATATCTTTCGGGAACTTCCGGTGACTTTCTGTCGTGATAACCACTAGAATATTTGTTAGAGTCCACTTTAGATTCATCATGACGTGATTGACGAGATTTATTAAAATGAGCAGTCCAATTTCTCTGTTTTTCTATGAGCTCCTTGTTAAACCTTCTGTCTGGTTTTTCAGGTTTAGGCAAAACACTTGGTTTCACAGGTTTCGGCGGCGGTACCATTGCACCATTGGCGAGACGATCACCATTGACAGCAGGTACCGGCATCGGCGTCGGCGTCACGATTCGTCTGGGCGGGCTCACGGAGCCTGCAGAACTGGAACGAGATCGCGCCGGCGCTGGTGGAGTCACCCCACGGGTGCCGGCAAAACTAGCAGCTGCTGAAGGGGATTTCTCAATACGAAATCCACGATTTTCTTCGCCCAATTTTTCAAAAAGTGCACGAGCATTGTTGAACCTTGCCAAATGACTTTCGGTTCGGACGCCTGTCACGTCGCTACCGCGGACTTCGTCTTCCTCTCTCGACGGCATCCCTTGAAATATGTTCGCAATCTTTGAAACTTTAGTGCCTGAATGTCTTTTCTTGCACTCCTCCATACTAGCCGGGTATGCCCGTTTTAATCCAACCTGTAAGATAAATAAATCAGAATAAATTCTTGATCACCGCCATTGAAAAATAAATAGAACGCGCATGTACGAAATTGATAAAGTAGAATTAGATAGGCGCGATGTAAATGCGTACTGGCGCAAGTAGTTAGCGCTCGGAACGGGCACCGCCGCGCGACTCGCGACGTCGGCTGGGCCGGCTTGGCTTGATTATTCTCTGCGTTAAATTAACTTGAGATAGCGATAGTGCTGATAACAGCGTATTCTTATTTAAACGGTCAAATCTGATATTTCGTAGATTGTAAACGTGCAATACAGTGAGCGAGCGAGTCTACATTTATTTATTTATTCTTTTATTTTAGCTTATGTGGTCCCACTACAGGGCAAAGGTCTCCCAGACAATTAAAAGCGAAAAAAAAAAAACAGTATTTTTGTACATTTTGACGAGCTATGCGAACATAAATGTAGGGAACAGCAGTTTTCGCGATTTCAGTGTTGTTCCCATAGTGAAAGTGGTTCATAATGATGAGTACAATGACCCCATAAGAGGCCCATAAATTAAATTTCAACCTGTACATGCAATTTCTTTGTGTCGGGCCATATCCAGCTAATTCTGCAAATCAGGTGTAAATTAATAGTAGTTTATGAAACTGTTGCATAATGAGGGTATTAAACCACGAGTGTGTGTTTAAAAACTGAACCATAGCCGAAGTTTTTAATAGTATCACACGAGTGTATGTGTTTCAATACCTAGTTATGTGTAGTTTCATACATTACATTACTTTATCTTCTCTCATACATTGGGATTGAACTTACTAAATAAAGATTAAAAATAAAAGAGTAAGAAAAAAAATCCCACGAAATTCAGTACAACAAAACGTATGAATGGCGCCAAAACCTAGCACATCACCGCGCATGCGCTGCCACAGACAAGTAAAAATTAGAATTTTTCTAATGCTATACAAATGGCGCGCATAAGTGTTCCATTAGAAAAAAAAAATTGATAGAAGCTCCTTGGTGATAACTTCTTGGATTTGATCTGTATCGTATTGGTAAAAAAAAATGTTTTATCTCCTCTCATATCGTAATATTCGAGTTATAAACTTGAAAACGAGTTTATATTGACATACTTCATAAACACAATACTGAAATTTAAAAATAGAATCATATTATAAAACTTTTTCTCTAACAATTTTTTTTTCTATTACGTTACGATACAGGGCAAGTCCAAGAAGTTAATATCACCAAGGGGTTAAATCAACTTTTGTAATGGAACGTTAGTGGGGGACAGCAGTATCGCTCTAGCACATGCGCGGTGATGTGCTGGGTACAGGCGCCATTCACAAGTTTTGTTGTACTGAATTTCGTGGTAATTTTTTATTCATCTTTAACTTTGATCTTTTATTTAGTAGGTTCAATCCCAATGTATGAGAGTAGCTAAAGTAGTGTATGGAACTGCACAAGACTAGGCACATCATTATGCAACAGTTTCATAAACTACTATTATAACATTATTTTGTTAAAGAAAAGGTGTTATAATATGATTATATTTTTAACTCGTTTTGAAGTTTATAATTCGAACTTTACGATCTGAGAGTAGATAAAATAATTTATCTACTCTCATATCGTAAAGTTCTTATTTTAAAATAAAAAAATAGTAGGTACATAATTGACGTACTTTATCCACAAAAAAAAAAGTTTTACACACATTTTTCCGAAGAAAATAAAGCTTTAAAAATTACTTTTTTTTTTCAATTAAAGTACATTTTAAAATGATCTGTGGTAGAGGATGCTGTGGAGTTGGATTTTGGCGTCTTATTTACAATATTATTTAATGTGTTTTGATGAAATTGCATGAGTGTATGAAACTGCACATAACTAGGTAATAAAACACTCGTTTCTTAACTTGACTATTATTAAACTCACACAATTATAACATTATTTTGTTAAAGAAAAGGTGTTATAATATGATTATATTTTTAACTCGTTTTGAAGTTTATAATTCGAACTTTACGATCTGAGAGTAGATAAAATAATTTATCTACTCTCATATCGTAAAGTTCTTATTTTAAAATAAAAAAATAGTAGGTACATAATTGACGTACTTTATCCAGAAAAAAAAAAGTTTTACTAAAACACACATTTTTCCGAAGAAAATAAAGCTTTAAAAATTACTTTTTTTTTTCAATTAAAGTACATTTTAAAATGATCTGTGGTAGAGGATGCTGTGGAGGTGGATTTTGGCGTCTTATTTACAATATTATTTAATGTGTTTTGATGAAATTGCATGAGTGTATGAAACTGCACATAACTAGGTAATAAAACACTCGTTTCTTAACTTGACTATTATTAAACTCACACGTATATTTTAATAACCCCTAATATGACTACTAGTAGTAACCACCTTATGATCTGAATCATATTATAATGAATACTACATCACAATACCGCAGCAATAATAATATAATGAGCAGCTAGGTACTGTAATAGTGCGAATCTCAGTGTGAATCATACGCACCACACTACACTGATATCCTACATAGGTACCTGAAATAATAAACGATAAGATGTCGGTGTTAATATGATAACATAGATAACTGTTCAATCAGTAATTAATGTGTACTTATTGTTTGCGCTTGAATAGAATCACCGACGAAAATAATAAAATAATTGCATGTTTAATATTTTTATAATGTTCCGGAATTGCCCTCTATGGGTTTTATTGCTTTGCTATACAATAAGGAGTGTGAGTCCACAGTGTCAGGTGGCACAAACATGTGTAAGTGATATTTCAGTCAGCGAGTGCTGGGGAAGCCAAGTTTTAGTACCAGGTAGCAGCATATTTGGATGTTGTCCATCATGCGGAAATCCTAGCGGTAAGTTACCTAAGTCATCATATATTTAGGTAGGTTGTAAATACGCAACACCTATAATAGCATACGTAAGTATATATTTAAATAGAACGTATCGTTTGTATTAAATTTCACTCACACTGAGCTGTCGGAAGTTAAGTTATTCGATCTAGTCATTGCGATCGCCGGCCGCAGTCTCCGGGAAAGGACTTATTACCTTGGAGAAAATGTCCGGTTGTAGGTGTCGATTAATTATCATTGGTACAGATTACCAAATTACAAATTCGCCGCGAGCACTGTAATGCTCATTTTGTAAATGTCTTAATTAATGTTAATTAAATTAAATATGTTACAAAGAGATTATACATTAGTAGTAATAATAATGAATGTTGTGATATTGATATTTAGTAGGTATGCATTATAATGTTAACTTCCAAATATTTAAACCTAGATTTAAGTTAAATGTAATAATACTTGCTGCGCCCTAACAGGGTCATGTACTCATAAGTTTTAGCCTAGCCTGTAACTGAGTGTACATTATCCAATAATAAATAAATAACTATTTACTTTTGTTATTGATAGACGTATACATTATTATAATTACAACTAGCTGCGCCTCGCGGTTTCGCCCGCATAAGTCTCGATCCCGTGGGAAAATCAGGATACAGAGTACCCTATGTCCTAACCAAGGTCATGGTCTACCCATGTGCCAAATTTCATCCAAATCCGTTCAGCGGTTTTAGCTAGAAAGCGTAACAAACAAACAAACTCACTTCCGTATTTATTTATAATGTTAGTTAGGATACATAAAATACATTGTATATATAGGTGCAATTGTTATTTGATGTGAAGAACATTAAAACAAAGAAATAGAACAGGAAGGATACGACGTCAGATACTACGTCATAATTGATAGGTACCTACTCATTATTTTGCCCAAAAATGGTCAATTTGCCACTTTGTTCAGAAGAGCCAATTTGCCACTTACAAAATTGCAGTCCATATCCGCTCTATTACGTCACACTGTGACTACTGTGACTAAACTAGGATCTTACATCTGCAACCAGTGATCCAAACGAGATCCAATGGGATTGTTCAACAACAGTTCTACTTTTTCAATTAAATGATGCAAAGGGGAAGTACCGAAAATCAATGAACCAAGAAAGGTTAGTTAGCATAGCTTCTTTAGAAACTTCTTTTTTTGAAGGAAATTGCAAGAAGTTAACAAAACTGCATAAAAAGGGTTCTACTACACTAGACAATGAATTCGTTTCTATAAGTAAATATTTCTATCCATACTGTTTTGTTTTGTCTTATTTGCTGAGAATTATATTGCTTTAATCGATAGCACGCAAAATCTCTTTCATACAATGAACGCTATGTCCGCCGGTAGTAGAAATTTTCAAGTCATCAGTGGAGCGTGTCTACTGCAGAACTGTAATTATATCTAATACGGTCCCTTTAGCTCATATAGTGCATAAACCTCGGAATAAGATCTCTCTTTATACAATGCCGCCCATGGGCATGTCACCACCCGTTTTTTTTTTTTTTTGCTGTTCATTAATATTTTTTATATAATTATTTTTTTTATTTTTCGTTTTGCGTTTGTGATATCTCCGATGTTATTGACTCGATTTGGATTCTGTTGATTATTTCTAAAAGCTTATCAGTTATTTTATCGGATTAACTAACACTTTTTATTAAAATTTGTCGACTATTTAAAAAAAGTATACACCTCCGAAGACATTTTATTCTAAAAAAAAAAACACTATTGTGTAAGTCCATAAAATCGCCCAATGATTAAAAAAAAAAATATGTTTTCATGAATATTCAGAAAATTAATAATATATTTGTGTACAAACACAAAACACACTTTCAGTTCAAACACGTTCTTTTAGTGTTTTTTATTGTTTGTAAGATTAACCAGACTTATTATGTTTTACCGCCAAAACATTAATATAATTTATTTTAAGCGGCTACTTTTTAAATTTCCAGCTGAAGATGGCGGCTCACAAACAGAGGGTTGCCAGCCCCCTTCCACTTGCTTGCCCGATGGAAAATATGCACCTGTACAATGCAAGGGCAATTTATTCACTGGCAGGTATGAGCATATTACCAATTATCAGCAACAATACTGAATGGGTACATGATCTTGACGGTTCAGAGCTTCCCGATTAAAAAGAATAATAGTCCACCAAGGTTTAGTGGTTTCTTATTTTAAAAAAAATTTGGTAATTCATCCACCTTTAGCAAGTTAGTTATCAATTTTTTTTTTTTAAGAAATTATGAAGACGTGTACATTTTAATTGAACAGTGATTTTTACGGTAATATGGGAATATTGAAAAAAATATTGATATAATATGTAGAAAATCTATGTAGCGTCATGCATGAAATATTTCCTTTTAATCTTGATGAATTTCATACGATATAGTTAAGATTAAGCCCATCAGTGACAACAATTCCTTATCAACCGCCACTTCCGATACAAAGGCGTACCAAGAATTTAAAAATATTTTGATGATAAACTTCTGTGATTTTTACCATTCAAATCAAGACGATTATGTTTTATTAATTTTCCTTATGGAAGTATGAGCTGTGAATGTGACAGAATTTTAATTATTGTAGATGCTTTTGTTCGGATGAAAACGGAAATAGGATATTCGGACAAATGTGGAGGGACCAAGCGGATGAGATGAATTGTGGTAAGTTTATAAAGTTCAATAAAGTGGGCTAAAAGTGCTCCCTCACCGGGAGCATTCGCCTGTAATGTACCGTTAAAGATTCGATTTTGAGCATTACGTTACAATACTGCCTCCCTAACTGACGAGCATTCGCCGGTAATGTAAGGAGTGGTGCGCACTGATGTTACAAGTTGTATCAAAATATTACAAACATTGCGCACTGTAATGCTTGGCTCCCTTCAGTCACTCATGAATGCTGGACTCTGTAACGTTACATCACAGGCGAATGCTCTCGGTGAGAGAGCACCTTTGGGCCAGCAGTGGGTAAAGTCGAGCTGTGCATGGCAAATGAAATGAAATTGAAATGAAATTGTTTATTCTGTAAATAGGATATCGGAATCACTTTTACACGTCATATAAAAAGATATTAAAAATAAGCTAGATGACGTCGGTGTTTCCTATCTGACTACTCTGAGAAGAAAGGCCGAAATAAACTCAGAGGTCGTAGTCTCTTTTAAAGTCCAGACATAATCTTGGTCAAGTCATATGAGGACCATGTAAATTAGTGTCTGAAATGGTCTTTTGAGGAAAGAACCACACAGATTTGAGTGGACCTGTCCAATCAGTGCAAGCATTTGTCAGTAATCGTGGAGCTCAACTCAAAACTGAAGGAGCTCAACTCGACGAACAATACCAAAGAAAGGATATTTGGGTAGGCCGCATCAACTACTCAAACTGCCAGACCATCAAACTAAATGAGAAAGAAAAAATAAATGAAAGAGAAAAAATAAAAATAAAATATCCACATAGTCCTCACATTCACAATAATTAAAATAATATAATACTTTACAAAGTAATCGTGTGCAGTTTGAATATAATTTTCAACAATGTCAAAATGTATATAAAACTGGTTTATTGTGATGAATAATTAAAATGTCAAGTTTTATGGTTTTCATAAGGTTTAGCAGAGCGAGCAGCTCAATCCCAAGCTTTATAGTACCCTTTTTTACAAAGTTTGGTTTTAATACAGTTTTTAAATCGTTTAATGGGTAAGTTTCGAATGGCCATGATGAAGATGAAAATTTAAGTTAAAAATATTACCTGAATTTGATACATTATCATATGATTCAAACAGGATAGTGCTTCATTTAACACTGGATCTTGCATTTTTCCGGAATTTCAAAAACGCCAACATTCATCATTGTCATTATAAAAGAAAATATGTCAATTATTTGACTGCAAATGGATTTCCACTTCCACTTAGTTTTCGACATTAAATTTAATATTAAATAGTGCCAATTCCTATCACATAAAACAAAAATAATTTACGCAAAAAAGTGCCTTGACTGTCAAAAGCACAGTCAACACGCCACGAAAGAGATAAAAGATACTTGTCAGTGCACGAAAATCATCATCATCTTTCATCAAATATTGTACCGTGGAATTAGTAAGTACCTACCTACATACTATAAAGTACAGATATAACAAGAAAAGTATGCGCTTCGGCAATTATCGTCTAACTTCGAACGCGCGGTGATGAGATCTAATATTAACCTGTTACAAGTGTTACAACCATGGAAGTACTTGCCTTATTTGCATTACCATTTTTACAAAATTGTAGATTAACAACTCTATGCAATTCCAAAAAAACTTTTCAAAACTTTTGGGGGATAGATGACGATCTCAAACCGGAGTAGTAACTCGACAGAGAGAAAAATTCATATTTATTTATTATTTATATACTAGCTGCCCGCCCCGGCTTCGCTCGAGTAGCACTAAGAACTTATCTACGGCGCATCTACCTGCCTACCCTACCTACCCTAACTACCCTACCTTTTCATTGTTTTTAAGATGTATTCTGCTATTCGGGGCGGAGACAAATCCAACGAATCAAAAACCATGAAAATTGGTCCAGCAGATCTCGAGTTATAAGTGTTGTAACAAACACGACTTTTTTTTATATATATACTAGCTGCCCGCCCCGGCTTCGCTCGAGTAGCACTAAGTACTTATCTACGGCGCACCTACCTACCCTACCTTTTCATTGTTTTTAAGATGTATTCTGCTATTCGGGGCGGAGACAAATCCAACGAATCAAAAACCATGAAAATTGGTCCAGCAGATCTCGAGTTATAAGTGTTGTAACAAACACGACTTTCTTTTATATATATATAGATATATAGAATATAGATATACATATCTTCATACTCGTACAAACGCTTAATAATAGGTGCATTACTACAAACTTACAAAGCACTGCAGTACAAAACTTAAAAACTCTGCGAGGGGTTACTCTGTGGCGCGAAGTTCGTGCTAATTCGGAAACACGAAGATTACCAAAGCGCACACCTTTTCTGGTTTGCCTGTACCTACTGTTGTACCTCAACTATTCATGGTTTCATCAAATAAAATTAATGTAATAAGGAGGTATTAAGTGTAACAAAACAAACATTTTTTGGACTTTAGCATGCAGTCGCAGAAGAGCTGAACTAGAAGCTGAAGGCAGGGTTGCTACGCTCCATTGTACTGCAAATGGTGATTACGAGCAACTGCAATGTAACGATGGGATGTGCTGGTGCGCCCAACCCAGGACTGGCCAGCCCATTGTCTCTCCTATTCCAGAAGAAGACATGACTCGACTGCCATGTTGTAAGTATTTGAATTTTGTTGAGGAAACATAAAAAATAAGTTTTTATAACGGTGTATACGCAGTACCACAAGATGTTAACCTCTTTGTTCAAGTGCCGAGTAGGGCGAAACCAGGTCAAATCCTTGGAGAAATAATATTAGTTAGAGCTCTTATTTATGAGACAAGTTTAGTATATAAATGTCCTCGTGGAAATTAAGGTCGCACTTCGTCCCTGTATACCTGAATCCGTTGTAGAGCTGGAGAATCGAATGTAAGTTTTGAATTTCATGTATATAAGCTATTCTGATCCCTCCCAAAAACACTTTATCATCCGAGAAGGATGATGCTAAGAAATAAAGCAGTTTGCATGACAATACAAGTAGTACAATAAATCCAGAATAATTTCGCCACTGTAGTTCATCATTCGTTTGCCGAGTAGATGCAACAACAGGATACAACAATATTCACAAGTGATTCACAGTCTCAAGATATTGAGTGACCAAAGGCAATTGTACACAATCAGTATGACAACGAACCCAGACGCACTTGTTCAAATACGCTATATGAAAGCACGTAAGGTATGTTTGTTTCATAAAATGCAACCATTGAGAACAATGTTTGGTGTTATCATAGAAACACCCCGTTTAAAAGGCATTTTGAACGGCGCTAATGTTACGCAGGCCTCTAAAGAAATGTATACAGCTTCGGAAAAAAAATATATATACATACAGGGTGGCAGAGATACACGGAGGAGCATACGGTGGAGGTCTGCCCGGATTGGTCGACAGTGATCTCTCGCCTCCGGCCCTAGTTCAGGGCATGGTACGGAGCGAGGGGGCGTGGGAAGCCGTCACCTCCTTCTGCGAAGCAGTAATGCTCGCGAAGGAGGAGGCGGAACGCGCGAGCGAGGGAGAGGCAAATTTCGCGCCCTCACGCCCCTAGGCGCCGCAGGAGACTCCCTGGGCGTCGGGAATCGCAGGCCGATTCCCGGCCACCGTAGGCGGGCTTGCGGACGGTGAGCAATGGGTAGCTCGCCGTCCTATAAGGACCAGGCCCAGGTCGACGGCGCGTTCTGTTCCACGCGCGCCTCAAAGAGATGTCAGCATAACTGACGGGGTCGCGGGAAAGTCCGAAAGGGATACCGTGGACAACTGAAGAAACACGGGTGGGTTTAAGACAGTAAGAGTCTGGCACACCCTCCCGCTCCAAGCGGGAGAAGTTATTTGACAATTCCCCACCATAAAAAAAATTAAAATAAATAAAGGGTGGCAGAGACATCGACGTGAAAACTGTTACCATGGATTCAGTACATGATTCTGAAAGGGCGTTGAAATTTTTCGTCGGTTATAAAAAAAAAACTGCTGTTTCATACAAAACTGCAATCAATACCTACGCGGTCAAAATGTATGAAAAGACTGTTTTTTTTTTTTAAATAACTGACAGTATATTTCAACGCAGGGGGGTTTATTTACTAATCCATGGTAACAGTTTTAGCGTTGATGTCCCTGCCACCCTGTATAGAATCATAAAAGAACAAACTTTGCAGATATCTGTTTTTTGATGTAAATGGTTACCAGCATAAACTGCAGAGTGACCTGGTTTCAAACCAGGTTGGAAGAATCTACTTCTGCGCTTAGTGCAACATTTATGCATATAGGTAGTAAATACAGGTGGGTGCGACCGGTACAAGGTACACATGTCACCGTGACGTCATACTACAGAGGGCAGCCACCCTACTATTCCGTATCGATCGCTGCGAACATAAACAAAAACCTAAAATGCTTCGGATGTCTAAAACATTTTCTAATAATAGACCAATGTAATGGACTTCACCTTACACAATTTTAACAGCCTTATCGTAATTTGCTGACATGCTGTTTAATTTTGTCAAGGGAAGGAAAACCACGTTACATTGTTAAAAAAACAAAAATGTCTATACAACTAAATCTAGGCCACGCGTTTGCATCAATACAGCCGCGCGTTTGCATCGTTTCTGTCGCACGTTGCAAACGCGCGATAGTAGCGATGCAAACGCGCGATAGTAGCGATGCAAACGCGCGACAGTATCGCTACAAAAAGTCGCCGTGGGCGAGGCCTCTAAAGTATTATTATAAAGCTGCGTCCACATACATAATATGTTCTTTTCTCCGTACCGTACATTCGTTTCGTATAATTTTATACCGGACCGAACCAAACGGGCTTCCAAACTAGCGTTCTTTCATCGCGACGTTGATCCAAAACGGAGGTACGGTACGCAGAAAAGAACATAATATCTGGACGCAGCTTTAGATATAAAATTGTTTATGATTGTAGTAAGAGGTAACTTTTTAATGTATTTATCTTTAATCGCAGATAGCCCTGCAGTTGTTGGAGAGCAATATTTAAGAAAATGCGAAAGTTTAGTAATAGCCAGCGCTGTGATAGCGAAAGAGCAAGAGGAACATGGCACCAGATTCCTCGGTAACCCTGTTTTATATTGTGACTACGACGGAAGCTATGGACCATTCCAAATAAGGAACAGCATGTAAGACACCTTTATAACTTGTTTGTGAAGCAGAACTTAGTCAAAGCTTAGTCAAGCTTGGGTCAACTTCCATAAGGGTTCAGGATTTTTAAGCGTATTTGAAGACTCGATTGCCTATCTGAACTCCACAACCCAGTAACTGGGTAATACGGCAAGCTTAGCTTCACTTAACCTGATGGATCGACCCGTGCGGCTGTTATTACTTAGCCACGAGTTTCTCTGCTGTCTTTGAATGCCGACCCAAAAAACAGCAGTAGTCCATCTTTACATGCCGACCCAAATAACAGCAGTAGTCCTTCTTTACATGTACTGATAACTAATTTACATTTTAAAATGTTTCAGAGCTTACTGCACTGGTCGAGATGGAGAAATATTAGGTGCCTGGCAGACACCGACAAGTATAATGCAGGGAATGAATTGCAGTAAGTATTCAACTTTTCTCAATATTACTTGGCACTTCTTACTATTTTGACATAAAATAAGCTGGTATGTCAGTTCCTCATAAATAGGACTATAAATTTTTTCGAAACCTGGAAATCCTCATATATTTCGACGATTACCTGCAGTAATTAGTTGACAGGTAATGACTACCTTCAACAAATACTGTACTTAAACGCAGTCAGACAGAATCGTAGAAATTGGATTAGTTACTTAATTTTTAAGACCCTGTTCACACAAAAGCTTCTATTCACACAAAATGTCTGGGAAAAAAAACTTCATCCACCGCCGACTATACACTTGGTGTGAACGCAGCCTAAGTTTTAGTTCTTCTTAATTTTGGAAAGAGATAATAAGTACGTATTAGAGTTACAAAACGGTTAAAATATTCAAGTTTGAACATATTTTTAAAAGTTGTATTGTGTGGGTGGTGTTTAGGCGGAATGAGAGCTTATCCGGCTATGGATCAAAAATATTTCCTAATAACTTGCCACTGAACTAGCGATCTCAATACATTGCTGCTCTGCTTAAAACCTTTTCAAGAAAGTGGATTACACACTCAATCAAACTGAAATGGCCCTATGCTGAATCTACTTAGAAAAGTTGATATTTATGACTGAATACCGGTAGCTACTGTGAGCAATATTACTTCCGACTTTCACTAAATAGTAGTTGTAGTATATTTTGTTTTCTTTTTTTAATCTATTGATATTACTTGCATATACTAACTCGACTACATGCACATAAAACAAGATAGGCTGGAGGGCATCAGCAGCGTACCGTTAGCATGGCTCATTCGCAGTGTGCCACCATGACCGGTTGTCGGCCGTGACCCTGTTCCCGATACGTTGTGCGGTCCCACCCATCCTACCATTCAGCTGGAATGCGGAGACTAACACACTTCACCAATTAATTCAACAAGAGTTGCCCTCTGACAGGTGAATTGATCAAAGCACGTGCCACTCCAATTATGTACTTAAGTCAATTTATATTCAATGATAGGAGGAACAATATTTGTGTAATTGCGAATGTGGCTATTACCATAAATGTCAGATCTAACAGTTAGAAGTTTACGAGTATTATGTTTGACACTTGATTTTACTAATATTATGATCCAAATCTTTATATCCATATGTTATTGTATATTTCGAATTCTCAATAGATTTCATCGCGATAGTTATGAGAAATTAATTGACCGTGAACCACACCTTAGCCGATAAGTCCGAAACGATTGAACAAGTATTTTATTGTTAGTTAAACCTTGAAATGGAAGCCTTGACTATGTTGTTGTTCTTGCCATTGCAAACTTCATAAGGTGCTAGAAAATGAGAGTATCTTAGATTTTGTCTTAGCGTTGGTGCCAAACTAGGCTCAGTCTGTATCTTAGGCATCAATAAAACATCTCCCTTCGTGATCCATCTGCCTAGTCTTTTCCCAAATATTTTGGGGTCGGCTTCCAGTCTAACCGGATGCAGTTGAATACCAGTATTTTACATGGAGCGACTGCCTATCTGACCTCCACAACCCAGTTACTGGGTACGATACCCCTTGGTAAGACTGGTTGTCTTTCGAGCTTCTGACGACCCGTAACGACTGTCAAAGATAGTATATATTCTATATTCGTTTATATAGTATATATTCGTTTTACGTCTGATGAATAAACACAGTTACGAAATCGGGTCATTTGTCATGGTGGTCCAATAGCAGTAAATAGAAACCCGTTTGACTTATTAACCTCTGATTTGATTTAACAGATTGTGCGCGAGACACCATGGTGTACTTCCCTGACCGTGGCATGACGGTGACCGAGACCTGCCTCGCGAACGGCAACTACCAGCCGAACCAGAACGTGGGAGACGTGTACTACTGCGTCGATACTGATGGCTACCATCAGGAATTATCAGACACAGAGCTAGATTGCTCTAGTTATGCTTAATTATGTGTTTTTTTATTTACTGACATTTTTATACTAAAGTTTACATAGAGCAGTTAATGATTTTATATTAAATTATAAGTTTTACTATACTTATATTCTATGAATTTTAAATAGTCTGAATGTTTTATTTATTTAGCAATTCCTTATACAGAGTGGCAGGGATATCGACGCGAAAACTGTTACCATGGAGTTCTGAAAATAATTTGGTTAAATGTGTGTTTGTTTTTTTCATCATCATCATTTCAGCCCGGAATCACCAACTGCGATTCCATCGTGCGGTTCCACCTGACGATATCATCAACCCAACGCGCTTTTTACGTTTGTTTTCTTATCTTCATCAATATTCAAGTTTTTATTCTTTTGATTAGCAAAAATAAGTGGCATTTTATTAGCAAATGATTTGTAGTTTACTAGACGATAATTAAACCATCTCAGCAATGCTAGAAGTATCAGATTAAGGCCGTTTAATAGATAACATCAAAGTAGTACGTACTGTGTAGTGCCAATCCAAGCCCTAACTTTTTCTAATACATGTTTAAAGGGTTTGTAAAACAAAGGAAACTATAAAACTTTTATTCGTTCAAATACCCTTGTCAGACATTACATGACGCTCTCACAAAACTGTGAAATAGTGTAACTGTGCGCTTCTTTTTTCGACATCGGCATCACTAGCATCAGCTCATCAACAGCTGTTAACTGCTGCTTGGGGCTTTGTACTCTCGCTCGACACACTGGACTAAACGTCTCGATTTATAATGGCGTGATTGCTGTTCAGGTCCTTACATATATGAATACACAAAAGCTTACGTACCGGATAAATGGATGCTCATTAGACGATCCAAGCACCGCGTAGCGCGTGTCACCCAACGCCAGGGTGCCGCCGCCCGCTCGCCGCGCAAGCTCTTCCATCTGAAACATGCGACTTGGGTTACCAGTGCTGCGGAAGCTGCGAGACGACCACACCTACCCTACTGCCACGACAAGGTCGCGACCACTTTGTTTGAAAAAATTCTATAGGTTTCACGTTGTGAGAGGAGTGGCGATCGTACATTTCTATCATGCTAATTTAATACATTCAGGGAGGTAATACCAGAAACATTTTAGGATCAAACAGAGAAATATCTAAACTAGCGACCCGCCCCGGCTTCGCACGGGTATGTATTATACATATAAACCTTCCTCTTGAATCACTATCTATAGCTGAAAACTGCATTAAAATCCGTTGAGTAGTTTAAAAGATCTAAGCGAACAGACAGCGGAAGCGACTTCATTTTATACTAAGTATGTAAAGATGTGGTTTTTCTTCTTAGTTAATGGCCACGCTATGCAATTCCGTTGGTTGGTAATCAATCGCCGTACTCTTTCCTCACATAGGGAATTAGGGACGCTGCTGACCTTTCACAAGAAGAGAAAGAGAAAAGAGAGAAGTTTTGTAGAAAAGTTTAGTGTTTTTGATCTTCATTATGAAGTTTTCGATCAGAACAACGTCCAGTACGAGATGTGCTATAAAATACATAGATTTCCTCACTTATGATAGGAAATAAATAAGGATGATTGGGTGTTACTATTAAACTAACTTGGATACTAAACGAGCCTATTATTATGTACGCTAATCAGAATTAAGTTTTATGCATAATCTGCTTTCAAGTCATGGTCAGTTATTTTGGATGCTCCTTCAGCTTTTATAGGCAACGTACTAGCCCAATTGGCAACTAAAATATTATGTTAGCACTTGGGTTATTTTGTGAATACAAAATTGCCCTTCCATGCTGATATTATGCCCCCGCTAATTAGGGCAGTGTTCCCGATGGACTTGGTACATTTTCCGCGCAGTTCGAAAGAGGAGAGCTAAGAGGACTTGTTGTAGATTCGTAGTTTATTTACTTTAGCATGATAACTTATAATTATTTCCACACTGTATAGGTACGTTGTGTTGTGGTCGCAGTTATATCCTTACTTTCTACGTGTGAAGTAATATTTTCCGTACCTGTCTTTTTGGAAAGTATTCGCGGAAAAAAACATTTTGTTAGGTTGAGTGCTTATGATGAAGAACATCAATTACTTTCCAGGAATTTTCAGCACGAATATGAAATAAATCGCTTCGCCTGAGCCGCGTATTATTTTTAGATAAACTTTTAAGGCGAAAGCGCCAGGGTAGCCTGGGAAATACAAATTTTCTCACGTTTTTTGCAATTTGCAGGTCAGTCTCTACATTAATCAAAATATGATTTGCGACAGTAACCAATACGTATTTAAATAATTTTAATCATTAGAATCATCAATACAACCCTTTGAGTTAAAATTGGCCTAAAATGTCATGATTTCATGAAATAGTAAATTTAATAGGGTAATTTGAACTTAGAGACAGTCGTGTGCGGACCGCTGAACGCTGGCAGTGCTGTGACATCCTGGGTACTCATTGATAATTTGAATTTAATAAATTTGTAACTGGCCACTTTTGAGTGGCACTGTAGCGTCGGTCGTGGACGACTGGCCTAACATTCATTTTTTGAGCAGGTAAGTACTACTCTCCAATTATGATGTTGCGTGTGATCATGTGATGTTACCTCATGGACTTGTTGTCCTAATAATGTGAAGCTTTAGCAAACAGTCCCTTTATTGAATAGTAGTCCTTGGCGGAGTAACTTTCACCAACATAGACTTTTATTATGGTCACCAATCAGCAGGGATTACTACAATTCTTTGGACCATTTTGGATAATAATGATGCGTTAATGAGCCCATAGGTACCCAAATTAACAGGCAATTTTGAATTGTCAGAAAGTTGAAGTTAATGGCTCTTTCCGAAATAATAGGTTCTCATGGACACTCTTTTAATCCAAATAACTGTATTAGTTGACGAAACCGTTTATGCAGGCCTCTTCTAAAAGGGTTAGCAAAACAAAGAGATTAAAGTTACCTTTAGATTGCGTCCATTAGTCACCACTTCACTATAATAATTACGTAGGTAGTTAGGTACCCACAATATGCTAAGGAATATTGGAGTTCTTGAACATTTGGATGAAAATTGGACTATTTTTTCGGAACATATTTCATGGCGTATTATTAGATGCCTGAAGGATGTCATTTTAATTCGTTTACTTATGCATTCCGGCACTGGCTATCAGTAATTAGAAACATCATTATAATAGAGAGAGATAACCATTTTTTACCACCTACATTTAAAAATTGAAAGAAATTGGACATACATAGTAACATGAAAAATACACTAAATACAGTACTTAAAAGGTTATTTACCGATATCTAATTTAAAAATGTACCGGAGGTATTAGCGTGAAAAGGGGTCACTGGCTTGCTAATTTTATAGGCTTGGCGTTGAAACCCAAAGCCCCATACAGGTACGTTCACCGCCTATTAAGGAACAAACACCATATCCATAGAATAGACGTTTGTTTTGAAATAAAACTTATTAGTGCGCTTCTTTTTCGGCGTTCCCATCATTTATTTATTTATTCATGTACACGTAAAACACTTTTTAGAGAAAAATATATAAAGATAGAGGAGCAAATGTACCGCTTATTTCAACAAAAAATTGTTCCAGCAGACCTGCGATGGGACTACAGGAGAATTGGACAAGAAACATAGACACACACAGTGCGTAAAAAGACAATGCAATAAAACTTTAATTGTAACCTGTGGGGTTTTCTTGGTGATAGGGCTTGTTCCTTTTATTATTCGGAGGCTTATTCTAAGCCCGTCTGGCTAGCTTCCACCATCTTATCTAAATCTGTCGCCATAACAACAATGTTAACAGCATTGTTGTGTTTCGGCAGTTAGAGGTAAGATAGCCAGTTCCTCTGTGGTTGAGGATTCCGGGTGAAGCTCGCTTCCACCTTCACCCTGATCATCACTTACCATCAAATGTTCTAGTACGTTCATAAAAACTACTTTCAATTCGATTCAAAATTAATGGTACGGACTTCTCTTTCCGGGTGAGTTTTTTTTGTAGTAGCTACCGCGTCCCCCGCTAAAAGTGACAGACTTTTTTGTTCGGAATATTGTGCATAAGGCTTCTCCAATGTTATATACTCTAAGCCTACAGGCCAAGAGATCCCAATCCCTTTCATTTTGACAGTTCAGCCACGTTCATTGCATTATTTACTTTGGTGAGCAGACGAATTCTTCAAACCTATGAAGCAATGGATTAGGAATTTCCTTTAAAACCCTCAGATTGAGATTGAAAGTGTGTTACGAAATTAGGGCGCTGAACTTAAAACTTATTATATCAGAACGTTCACAATAAACATACTACTTGACAATTATTAAGACCAGGCACTCTAATTTCCACGCAAGCTCCGCCCCCATGCACCGCGCCGCTCCATCATGTGCTAAACGCTAACACATCAGTAATAAAGTTGAATATCGCGTGCGCTCTTTGATCGTGTTTAAGCACGGAACTAAATGGCGTATGTCGAAATTCTTATAAAGTAATATTTGATCTAGAGAAAAAATATCTTGTGGCTGGATAATAAACCATATTTGCTTATTGTGAATACTTATTTTAGACATAAAAGCCGAGTAATCTTCCTTTTTTTTAAATAATCTTAAATAAAAAGACATTATTTTCAAATAAAAAATTAATCGTGCGAAAATGTTACAATTACATACGTAACTTTCTTGTACAGTGGGCTCCAGAGAAACCTCACTCCCATAGACTACAATTATGCTCACCCCCTATCAAATGTAAAAAAACAATGCAAGGGGGTAAGGTTTCTCTGGAGCCAACTGTACCTACATGGAAAGAAAATATCCTATGAATCATGTACTAATGTTCCATTTTGATTGTATGTGTGAATGTTTTAGAATATTAATGCAAATTAACATACAATTTAGGGAGCCTCCTCTTAAACTTAAACAGATAATATTGAAATAAATACATAAATTATAATTAATTATTATAAGTAGTAATAGGTATGTATATTAGACACTACTAATAGTAGTCTCATATCTACCTAAGTATCTGATCTGCATTTTTTGTTGGAGTGTGAGTGTAAACAGCTTCACGGAATTTAGGTTATTTTAGATGACGTATTAACATAATTACGTGTTACGTGTATGTAGGTACGTAAACTTTTATAAAAAATCATCTGGATGAGACGCCTCTAATTTGATAAACAAGACAAAAACTAAAAATACTAACATAATTATGTTTTCTTATAAGATTAGTTGCGGCCTTTGCGGTTTGAAGGTTGTAATATTATGAACTGAACACATACGATATCTACTTCCATAGATGCTTGTCGGTGTTACTGATTTTTTTTTTTTTTTAATAACATTTACGCCTGTAATCCTCAAAGTGGTAGACAGAGGTGCTCAGTACACCCTAACTATGACAATGCCTTTCATTATGACAGTTCAACAGCATTCATTGCATTATCTGACTAGCTTTTGCCTGCGGCTCCTCCGCGTGGATGTCGGAAAATATCCCACGGAAAGGTACTACCGGGAGGATAGTATGGAAGGACGGATATTCGCTCCAATCCAAAGTATTCTTCGTAAGTACCTAGCATCGTTGCCGTTGCCAGTAAATTTATCGGGGAAAGCGGGATTTTGAAACCTTTTGAGTTTTAAAGTTGTAGAGTTTCGTCGAAAGATAAAAAAACGTAAATAATCAGTGTTTTTTTTATTTTTTTACTAGTTATCCTTTTATTTGAGTTTCAAATTAAGTTGAACAATGATGAAGATGATAGATAGCCACAGAAAATGTATTTAATTTAAAATACGTTGCTTTACTATACTGATAACGATAACTGCCTGGATTACCCTGTAAGGTAGGTTTTCAGAGGAATATAATAGAATTAAGTAATACATTACTTACGTTACGAATTACTTATTTATTTTTATTTACCGAAAAGGGGATTGTGCCTGTCGCGCCCGAGACATTGTATTTTGGGTTAAAAATCGGAACGTTCTGCCAAAATCGGGATGTCTGCCAACGCTGCTGGTACCTAGGTACACACTTACGTACTTCGCATAATTATGTGTACCTAAATGTAGATACCTAGGTACCTAAATGTGCAATGGGCAAGCTAGGTAGGCTATTGCTAAGAGACACAGATAGGGGTAATAAATTTTATGACTAAACTTTTCTGTTATACCTATGTAGGTTTGGTGAAATGATCGTTCGTTTCATATAAGTACAGTTAGCGACAGTTATCAAAGCACGGCGATGTCACTCTAACTAACGAGTACCTACAGTCGTGAATCGAGTTGAGGGTCGTTGATAGAGGGTGGACCGGAGCCCGGAGGGCGCCGCGTCCTTAGTTCCGTACCCCACCACTTGGACACGCCACGACCCCTCTCGACAGCACGCGAACGGCGAACAACACGTATCGTATCGATAGATGTTCTTATACTTTTACCTGTCACCTACTTTGTTTGTATGCTTATATGATACAAACGTGTAGATAAGATAGGTACTCTATCAGTTGATACTGTGAGAAAATATTACTACTGGGAACAGAAATGATGTCACGTGAATATAACGAAAATATCGAATGTGTAACTAGCATCATTACAAACCTTATAGAAGTACTGTATGTATGACTTGTAGAAAAATTCATATTAAAAAAATCATAAAAAATATAAGGACAGTGGATTTTTTGTCCTAGATAGATAGATAGATAGATAGAATACTGTTTCTTATTATTGGTCTTACTGGGTGAATTTATGAGACCGGACGGTCAATAAAGGCAGATAATGTTTTTAGGTTCTTAACTTTTAGAGAAATTGCTACTAAAATTAAATGAAAAACACTGGTCTCGGACTTGATATCATATAAATTTCCCGCCAATTACCTATCCTCTAATAATATCTAAGACTCAAGCCCATATTCTACTTATAATTATTTTGGATTTCCAAAACTTGATTTAAAAGTCAAGTTGAAGTATAGTAGTAGAAAATCTGTCTGTTTTAGAATTGTATTTTGTTGTTACATTCTAGAAGCTGGGTCCCCCTACTTGTAAAGAAACACGCCAACAACTGTCCCAACAAAGTGACCAAATTACTGAGCATTCTAGAAATGCAATTTAAAAGTCAAGTATTTTCTTATGTGTTAGGGCCAATCTATTTTGTTGTTAGAATATGTATGTAAGTACTTAATAGGCACAATAGGCAGTGTTTTGTTAAAGGAGGTCAATTTCTAAAAAAACAAATTTATTGATCAAGAATTAACTGCAATATTGTATTTACTGATAAATATCATCTAGGTATTATATTATAATAAAACATCAATATATTTAATTATTATGTAGGTAATGCTGCTGTGCTGTGCCTAACTGTATGTTGATTTAGCAGATTCTCAGCAGTGAGTACACAGTTAAGAGAACAAAACCTTTCAGACTAAAAACAGACAATGACAAAAATAAACAAATGTGTGCATATGAAGAAGTTTTAAATAAACTTAAATTTGTATTTGTCCAAATTAAATAATTATAATAAATCACTCATTGTGTTGTATTCATAGACATGACAGGTGGAATTAAAACGTATTTTACATCATTTATATTTTTAGTCTCTGTAAGTACTTGTGTAGTTATTTCTGTTAATGATTGCAAATCACAGTATGAGGTTAATTAATTAATTAAATAGTATTTTCCCATTTCAATAGAGGCAACAACCAAATCCATCTATCACAGCAATACGGCCAAAACAGTATAAATCTTTAGAGTAGATGAACCTGGTTAGGTGGACAGTAACAGTCAAAAACATCACAGCTTCATAGCTTCGTGGGCAGTAACGCTTAATAAATATAAACACTCACTATTCCTTGAAATTTTCACCTTTGCAGACAAAATCTTATTTTTCTGGGCTTTTATTTGAGGCAGTAACTATTTTACTCTTAACTTACTTTCTATGGTATGTGTCATTGCTTTTTCAATAGTTACGATAGTTTAAAATAAGTAAATACATACTTTTAATGTGTGATTTAGACCAGTCTTTTAGTTATTTTACTAAGAATGCAATTAAATAATAAGTTATTATTTAAGAAGTTATTAAGTAATGAGAAAAATATACCTATGTGTTAATAGATTTTACGAAAATTTAAAATTATAGCAAGGAAAAATATGAATAGAAAGCAGATTTTGGTAAAAATTTGTAGCTGGACATGGTAGTACCATGTGAGGTAATTAGGATCAAGTATTTATTTAAATTAATTTGTCACGAAATAGTCTATATTTTTTTAAGTACTATCAAACCACAATGCTGTAGGTAGCTATAATAATGTAGTTCAGAAACAAATTAAGTGTAGTGTAGTATTCTGTCACTCAAAATTACTTGCTCATATTACAATAATTCTGATTAAACAGATAAAGGTTTACTCAAATCTTTAACTAGTAGGGTTGTGGATTTATACTGTAAGAATGTGTAAATGAAATAGTCGACATACGTAATTATTATAAATTGTTACTGACCTTAAAAGAGCGTCACGTTTTCTCCAACTTGGTGCAATCCGGTTTGCCACATCAATACCAATTTGTAACACATAACAGACTAATAGATTATCACAATTTCACTTTTTTCACAATACTCAATAATTCTTTACGTAGGTAGCTACTACTTACTACATACCGAGACCACACGCCCACAAAATAGCGTACACAAACAGTATTCGGAAGCTAAAATTCTAAGTAGATGCTTTTAATAAACGTCAATAACCCGGGCCTAGCGGCTGTGAAGATGAAGAGTTAACTATATCTCGGCAAACTTAACACAAATTAGTATTGGTTTCGATAATTTCAATAGACTATTAGCGAGCAGCTCAAATAAAAAAATATTATGTACAGTAGATCATTTCATTCATAAATAAAATAAAACTACTTTAGCCACTTCCCTAGCTTTTCGTCGTTCACTCTCGCTCACAGACTAAGTAGTACTCAGACGGTAATCTCCCATAGTAGAAAAATCGCTATACGATTTGCAACTCATCATTGTGACGTTTATTTTTTTTTTAATTTTTCCCATTTTGTCGCTCATGTTATTATGAGACAGTGTCTTTTTGCCAAGGTTTGCCGAGCCCAGAATATTTTGGAAACTAGCCTTTTAGGCCTTTAACCGACTTAAAAAAAAAGAGGTTCTGCTTTAATTCAAGCTGAGGTTGTGGTTGTGTGTGTGGACAGGCGTACCTATAGCACACCTGAGGTGTGTGTGTATTAGAAAAGGAATGTCATGTGATGGAAATAAAAATACATTCAATATTATTTATTAATATTTTTATTTTTTAACTTTGTTTTATATTTTATAAATGCTTTCTTTTGCATTGGTGGCAAACTTTTGTTTTCCAACCTAAATACATCTGTGCCCTTCATTATCTTATTTATTACATTGCACCAATTAAATACTGCTAATCGAAGACTTAATTCTAGAAAGCATTCCTCAACAGCATCCCTGTGTATCACACAATGCAGAAAATCAAACGAATACTTGGATCTTATTTTATTTTTAATTTCTTTTATAATACCCGTTTGGTGTGGTGTGAATTCCAAGTATTCGTTTGATTCCTGAATGATATAGCCAAAAGTCCTCACGGAATTTTCGGAAGGGTACGTCAATTTTTTAAGGTTACTCGTGTTTTTATACTCTCTTCCAGATATCCAATTACTGGTAGAACTTGTTTCACGAGAAGTAAGGTTTGTTTCACATTGCTTACAATTGTTTTTATTTAAAATTTTTCTTATAACCCACCCTGTGGTATATGCCCGTGAGTGAACTTTTAGCTTTTCTTGCATGGCAGTTGTGGGGATATTCTCTAGAACTGCACTCCGAAGGTTTGAGGATCCAGCTGAGCAGGCACTGTCGGCATTTGTTTCATAATTTTTTGTGGTTTCAAATAAGGCCTTGAGTTTTACTAGTTGCTCACCTGAATCCTCTTCACAATTGTAACCATCGGAGTGAAATTTTATAAATCTTGTGATTAGAAGTGACTTAAAGGTGTTTTTAAAGGTGTGGCAGTTTGGATCATTGTTTCTAAAGTTGTAGGCTCTGACTTGTCCAAAAAAGTTTTCTATCGGATCAGAGTTGAAATATCTTGGTCTCAAGATCCTTATATTTTTATTCTTGAAAAATTGCCACAACCTTTGATAGCTTTTCAGCGTAACTATCCAGTTTTTCAGTGAGGGCACTGATGTCTCTCTATTATTTTTATTTTCGACAAACTTTATGCCTTGTAATTTTTTTATAGCCTCGCCCCAAAATCTGTGGTGCTGAGACGAGGCTGTCACTGCACTCCGCAAAGGTTTACCTTTATCCTTCTTACTTGAAAGGCAGGCTCCATTGACCGAATCAAATAAATCATCAAAAAATGATACCATTTCTGCCGTATTCCTTAAAGTTGGGCTGACTGGTTTGCCATCGGCATATTGAGCTGCAACAAAAAAGTAAAATGCTTTAAGTATACCTAGTTTTATGTGACACAACTTGCAGTTAGTGAGAAAACTACTTTGCAGGCAAAATACTTACTAAACTGAGCAGTGTATGAAAGAGTAGCTGCCACTGTTTTGCTGAACACTCTTACACAATTTTTAACCTGCAATATAATAGACTATTATAAGTACAAAGTTTTGAACACCTTGAAATATTGATAAACAACACAATTCCCATTACTTAGTACAGCCCTTTATGCATGATTATTGTGGTTAAACCAAACAGACTAGGTATCCTTAAACAGCCATCTTCCGAAACATTCTCAATCCAAAAAGAATAATTACCTTCATCTTTTTAATTTTTTCTGGAATTACGTGTTCATCGTTCAATTTGTGTAACAATCGCATTTGCGCATGATTGCAGTCCGTTTTATAGATATCCACAATATCATTCCATTTGGATATTTTATTTTCATATTTTATATTTTTGGTTAAGAAATTATTTCTTAACCCCTTTATTAGGTGGGGTGGATCATGTATCACGCTTAGTGAATGGCCATTGATTGTTATTATATCATCTGAAAATAATGACAGTAATGTTATAATAATAGCAATAACCTTTAACATACACCTTCAATATTCAATTACATTGCATCACACCCGTATTCCCCGAAGACTTATGTAGAGGTGTTCACCCATTAAGCCAATTATATTTAAGTCAGGTTGTGTGTGGAATATGTGAAAAATATCTATCCATTGAAGGACACTGAACGAGACAAAATTGAAGTTTTATTGTTATTACATCTGGGGGCGTTTAGTGTCCTGCAAATCGTTTAGTGTTAATTATGAATTAGGAAAATTCTCCATTATACTCACCAATTCTACTGCAACCTAATCTTATTTGTTCCCTCCGTGTGTCCTCTTGAAGGCTTTTTAGAGCCGATTGAAAGGCTGTACCTTGATCGCATGCTACAGCTATAGGCAACAAGCCTGTATTTCCTACAGCAGTTACAACATCCTTTATTATTGTTTTAAGTTGAACCCCTGATGTTGCTCCCTTACAAAAATAGAAGGCTATAGGTTGTTGCCATTTATAAAGGGCTCCTCTCAACATGAAAACAAGTGCATGGTCGGCAAAGTCAGTAATTTTTTCCGGAAGTTGGACAAATCCAGTGATGGAGTCTTTCTTTTTATCGTAGGTCAAGGCTGCTTCTAATGCAACCTCATCAAACAGAATCGAACAATATTTTTTCTTTTCTTCCCACGTATTTACCTGAAATCATTAGTTAAATATTATTGCTATTGCAATATTAACACCATTATTAGATGATTAAAGTAACATTAATTTTCCGATCTATAAAGCTATGCTTCCTTGAGAATCAGGGTTAAAGTTAGATATAGCCATCTAATAAGTACCTCTTGTTTAACTGCATCAAATACTTGAGGACTAATCCCAGCTTCAATATTCAGTTCAGAAACCATTTTATTTAAAGTGTGTTTTGTGGGGAGTATAAATATTTTATGTAGGAATCTGTAACACTTTGGACTTTGCTTTAATATTGATAAAGCTATAAGTTTCTCGTCAGTAGTAAAGCGTCTTCCCTTTGATTTTTTGGTGCATTGCTTAATTTGCATCCACATAATTGTTTTGGCCAATGGGTTCATGTTTTCAGTCAGTTTTTCAAAAGAATTTTTCTTTGAAAACTTTAGTGCTCTTCGTGCTCTTTGACTGAAATCCAACTGTTTCCGGGATTTTAAATATTCACGGTAGAGCCTGGCACATTTTGGTGAAAGAGACTTTTTGTTTAAAATAATACGCCTTCTTCGGACACAAAGCCTCGGAGTAGAAGGAATAACTGCATCTGTAAATAAAAATGTATGATAGATATAACGATAGCTCAACAAAATATGAGTGTGCTGTGCAGATTGCAAAACAAAAATACCACAACAATTTTGTTTACATTATTTTTATTAATTGCCATGTTACTGAATTACTTTACTTTTGTACAAATATATTACGCAACACATTGTTAAACAAAAAATTCCAAATGCAAGTTGGTCCTTTGCGCACTATTCCATACCATCCGCAAGAGTAGAGGACATTATACGGTTAATACTTATGTCTCATTATTGGTGAAAAATAATTGTAATATTCAATTTTATTACCTCTTATGATCTGGTTTTGAGAGGCTTCATTTCCACAGCTTGAAGTGGAAGGCATGTCAACTAACGGTGTTGTGGTGTGATCCATCACAACGTTTGCGTTATTAACAATAACATCAAAACCTAGAAAAAATTTATTAAAATGTGAATAATATTTCAATCATGGAGTGATTGCCAAAAACTTTACGCAAAGAAGTGTTTCTTTGCAATTGGGAAAAAATGCCATCAAAAGATAATACATTCAAAAATTATAAAGTACTTAATATATTCAAAACCAAAAAAAAGATATTAGCTGTGACTTACCAGTTTTAGTCATTCTATGTTTCTTTGTAGGTTCAAAGGTACAGTAGGTATGATCCTCATGCTGCCTTTTCTTAGCATAGGTGTGATCAGAAACAGCATTGTCTGTAAAGAAATATTTAAGCTTATCAACATAACAACATACTTAATTATAATATATGACAGCCCAAAATGACTAAACAGTAAAAAAGTTTCCAAGTACGAGTCGGACTCCCACACAAAGGGTTCAGTACCAACGTATAATATTGAACACTACATATTTTTCGTTTTTATTTTTTATCCCCTTACCCCTTTATATTTTATACTTTTTTTTGTTTTTATATTTTTTTTGTTATAGCAGTATTTTGTAGTAGTCTATTTCAAGTGTAAACCTATTACAGTTCAAAAGATACAGCCCTGTAACAGATGGACTGACAGACGGACAGCGGAGACATAGAAATAGGGTCCCGTTGGCACCCTTTGGGTATGGAACCCTAAATATCAACAATGTGTATGCTTTACAAAATACTATGTGATAATATCAAGTTATTAAATTATTATACTGGACATAAAAAAATGTTAATTACACATTATGAGATTTTATAATGAACAATTTTTAATTTTGTCTTGGTTTGTAAGTGCATTTTTAGGGCCAATTTATGCCACTTTCAAGACAGAGCAACATAGATGGATATAGGATACTTTTTATTTTCTTTAAAATGTATGGGTTCTTTGTGAAATTCCACAGTGGAAAATTGAAACCCAAATATTTTTTTTAAGTGCATGAATACTTTATACATAATGCACTTGCCATTTGAGTATGTGAAAAATATATGAGAAAAATTGTATTTTAATTGTTATATTGTTATTATTATATTGTTTATAATAAAATCATATTATTGAGGTACTTACCAGTGGTGTGGTCAGTGTCCATAGTTTGAAACCGAGGAGTAGGAGTGCCACTGTTGATTTCGCTATCGGAAAACAGCGTGGGATAGGCGCCAACAAGAAGACGAGTCCTCACGTTGGTCGAGATGATGAACTTCTGTTCAAAATGCTTTTGACAGACATAACGCTTGTGAAGATCCTCTGCCGTCAGGTTTCGCAATTCTTCACAGTTAACACACTCTAACCACTTGAGGCCTATCTCACGTTTGGGAAATCGAAATAGTTTAACGTCCTTTCGTTTACTAGCACAATTCACAATACAGCAAGTACGGAACATACTGCACGTTGTAATTACACTATTACAGTTTAAAATTTGAGAGGATAAGTTACGGAAGCAAATCAACGTAGAACTTCACTCGATCAACTTAAAAAACTGTAATGGCGGGGTGTAGACAACCACAGACTACGATAGACTTACAACAAACAAATATGGCGTCGACTTGGGTGACAAAGGGGAAAGGGACGAGAGGCGGTTGTCACTTTGAGGAGTTTCACCCATAGACAAATAAGTCTATTAATGCCAGGATTTTTTGTTCCGAGATTACCAGCCGTGCTCTCGCTGGTCCCGGAATGGCTGTGTTACCAGCTCACGGAAGAATTATTGTTTCTCCCAATTTTCCAAGACGGTAGAAAATAAAATAGTATTTTCCATTTGAAGATTTTTATAAATGTTTTTTACGCTCTTCTTAATCTAGGCACACACAGACAGTCACATAGCGTGGGTATTAACCACCCAATTAGATTATGGACCCACTAGTCAGTCAGAACGCAAATAAATTGGGATAAGGGCAATAGTAAAAATCCAAATCACGAGGGATACTACATACCCACAGAGTACCTACTTTGTAATATACTGAAATATAGACCAATCATTTTCTGTGGAACGGGGTCATTTGCGTTCGAAAATAAACTAGCGCCATCTGATATTCATAGTTAGAACTACACCTTTAACACACGGGAATATTATAGCTATGTAAAGGATGTGTATAGATATAGTGGTAGTATGAATTTAGAATTAAAGTTTCTGTAGTATTTTAGTGTTCATTTCAAGGATTGATAAATGAAATACAGTTTAGTTTATTTTATTTTATTACTATGTACCAAAGTAATTAACTAGAAGAATCCTATTTCAAGGTTAACACTACACTGGAGTCCTATTTCAGTTTTGACACAACCACTCACAAAATCACGGCAAGCGTCAAAGATTAGAATACATTTGTATAGGGGCTATCAGAGACCCGAGTGTGAGTTCATGAAAATGATAGCAGTGGCAAAGATTTAAAACGTTAGATTCGCCCTACTGCGTCAAAGGATAGTTTCATTTCTGCTTCGTGTAGATACCTCCAACACACAATGACACAGTGACTTCACTTGATTGTCATGGAAACGTTATATAATAATGTGTGAGCTCACTATGGATCTATACCTCTTTTTCCTGTGAAAAAGTACGGTGAGGGTGAATCTAGCGATTTATGAGGGCTTTTCCTAAAAGTTGGCAACGTCGCAAATAGCTGTCAAATATTTACTTGTTTTGATTAAGGGGGATGCGCTAAGGTAGCCCGCGAGATTCAAATTATCGTGAGTTTTTTCGATTTTGCAGTTCAGTGTCAGGTTGTATGTTGATTAAAATATAATTCGCGACCGTAACAAATATAGCTTTACATAGTTATAATCATTACAATCAGCAATATAACTCCATAAGTTAGCATAATTGTCAAATGTCATGATTTCATGAAATAGTCATTCAATGGGATTGACTCTCTAAGTTCATGTGAACTTAGAGAGTTGTATTGATCATTTTTATGATTATAATTCTATAATTAACATTTGATACGGCCGCGAATCATATTTAGATTAACATAGAACTGCCCGCTGCTGTTGTGTGAACTGCTGAACTGAACTGCTGCTGATACTGACCTGCAAATTGCAAAAAACATGGCAATAATGCGGCATGGAAATATGAAATGTGGCTAGCTAGCGAACTAGAATATTAATAATGAATTGCAATAATTAATATCGTAACACTGAATATTTGGTTATAGATGTAAAAAAAAAAAAAAAACTTTCCAAATGCCTTTTTTACACCTAAAACGGTTACAAAATCAAATTCAGTGTTATAATTGCAATTCAATATTAATATTCTAGTTCGCTAGTTAGCCACATATCATATTTCCATACAGTAATATTGCTAAATTAATCAAAACAGCGAAATATTTGACATTATTTGCGACGTTGTCCACTTTCAAAATAAACGCTCTTATATCTTTGGACAGCGGGGTTTGATTATCTACTGGAACCGCTTTCTTAGGAAACCAAAGCTTTTCATCAAACTCTGCTAATTTGGCTTAAATAATTATCATGAATTTATACGTTTTTAATTGCCTCCGATTTAGTTGGGATTTAGAAATAAAATCGACTAAGACTTTAAACACAGTATGGACATCTCTATTACGCATTACGAATGCGTTCAGAGATAAGATATTTAGCCTGCGTTCTGTTATGCAGAAGTTGTATCGACATCTCGGCAACAAATCTTGTTTTTTTCTAGTCCAAAATGGCCATAGTTCCATCCAAAGAGAAAATTATGAAAATAATTACTGTCCATGAAAATTACACAAGAGGTTGCGCACCTGTCTTGGGATCAGAGCTAGCGATTACACTTTTCATAATTTTTATTACTTCACGTCCGCACTCCCCACCCCACTTGTACTATGAAAATACACCCAGAGATACTGATTAAAGCGACAAGACCTCATGAAAACACAATTTCACTTCGTTTTACAGTGTTTTATGACACGGTTTCAAATCTAAAGCCGCTGACCCTTCCTCTAGGGTTCAGTTTAACGTAAATGAAGTGCCGGTGACCCTCCTGGAGGGTCCACTTGCAATAGGTATGGCGGCGTAGGCTTGGCGTATGAGCTGTATGAAAAGTGGGTTGAGTCGAAACTAAACACAAGCCTCGAATTTTTGGTAGCTGTCAAACTGCGTATCTTATTGTCGTATTTTTTTTATCGAATTTTTATAGATCTAGGAAATTATTGTTTCCATTGTTTACTCTAGGTCTGAAGATTTTTGTAAGCAAATTTTGTATCCTCGGTGGTTCGAGTCCCAGGTTCGGCTGGTCCGAGGATACCGCACGATTTCCCATGAGGCGGAGAGCCTCCTTGCCGGATTACCGCCATGGGATCTGGAGGCGAAAGTCCTCGCGCACTCCGCTGCGTAACTCCGCTGCCGCGAGAAATCACGGCACAGCGGACAGAGCTCCGGCGGGATCTCATGGCGGCATGGAGAGTGCGATTGTTGCAACCCAGCGCTGGGCACGCCACAATTGTGGCGACAAGTCCTCTCTTTGAGGAGTGGCTAGGGAAGCGCCATGGCGTCCTCACCTTCCGCCTGACGCAAGTCCTCACCGGACACGGCTGTTTGGGGAGGTTCCTGTTCCGCATAAGGCGGGAGGAAACGCCCGGGTGTTACCACTGTATTGATCACCCGGAGGACACCGTGGAGGTCTGCCCGGCTTGGGCGGGGCACCGCCGTGTCCTCACCGAGGCGATCGGCGGCGGCGATCTCTCGCGTCCGGCCCTGGTTCAGGCCATGGTCCGGAGCGAGAGTGCTTGAGAGGCCGTCACTTCATTCTGCGAAGCAGTAATGCTCGCGAAGGAGGAGGCGGAGCGCGTGAGGAAGAGACAAGATTCGCGCCCTCGCACCCCTAGTCGCCGCAGGAGACGCCCCGGGCGTCGAGAGACGGGAGCCGACTTCCGGCACCGGCTTGCGGACGGTGAGCAATGGGTAGCTCGCCGTCCGATAGGGACCAGGCCCGGGTCGACGGCGCGTTGTGTTCCACGCGCGCCTCAAAGAGATGTCAGCACCAACTGACGGGGTCCGTAAGGGCCAATGCCTGCCAGGGTTGAAAGGGATATTTTATCCGTAAGCGATATCGCGACCCCGGCACACAGGCAACGGAAGGAACACGGGTGGGTTTTGTCAGTAAAAGTCTAACACACCCTCCCGCTCCGTCCAGAGACGGAGAAGTTATTTGATAATTTCCCACCCTCATTAAGTTCGAAATGTACCTACATTTCGAACTTAATGAGGGTGGGAAATTATCTAATAACTTCTACCTACACCTGTAGGTACTATAGGTACACCTCTGTCCAACCCTTCGGGGAAACAAGCCGTGATGTTATCATAGTATGTTAGTTAGAAAATGCGATGAAATAAAAATAATAGAGTAACTTCTTGAATATCGATAAAATGTTTCAGTCCTACAAAAAGCTTGGAAATATCATGTTGTACTTCGTACATTTGCAGGGTGGACTGTCTGTATATCCATAGGTCTCTCTGTCTCTGGTCCAAATCCGGTTCGAAGGACCATAAAATCTACGGTCCCTTGTGTTCGTACACTTGGAAAGTTGTTGTTGGTTGGGTAAAGTGCGTAGAGAAAAGATCACTTAGTTTACGTTAGATTTTTACGTAAAAGTTATAGGTAGGTAGTTACAATACAAGTTAAACTGTTGACGATTCCTTTCTCTAATGTACCACGTAGCATTTACTCATTTATTGTAATGGATGTTGTTTTATACTTGTAGTGAGTAATAAAATTACGTACGTCTGGTGCAAGCCACCGCGTTAGCAAAATATGGACCTACAGTTTGAAACAGTAAATATGTAGTTACTCATATTAGGGTTCCGTACCTCAAAACGAAAATACGGAACCCATAAAGGATCAATTCGTCGTCCGTCCGTCAGTCTGTCCAGACCCTTTTTCTCAAGAGCGCGTAGAGGTATCAAGTTGAAATTAATATCTAATAAGTAGATCTATGTTCTATTGGAGCTCTAAAAAAATCTAACTTCTAAGTCTAAGCAATAAAAAAATACAGCCATTTATGTGATATTTTGATAATCGCAAATAAATCAAAATCTACAGGGTACTTCCCGTTGACCTAGAACCATGAAATATGGCAGGAAGCTAGGTCTCATTGCACAAGTATCGGAAAACGTCCGAAAATTGATGTGTAGTTTTATCACATAATAAAATATTTTCTTACGATTACAAACTTACATTTGCAGTTGGAGAATTGACCGTGACTATGAAAATAGAAGATTGATAAAAAAAATTGTCTTGTTGGGGAGGGGGGCAGGGGGGTGCTCCCGGTCGTGGGGGGGGGGGCTCTCAAAACTCGAATAATACTTTTAAATCATATTCGACTTAAATATGTGCAGTAAGTAAAAGGCTGTTTGTAGTAGCCCCCCTACATCCTATATTAAACAAGGATACTACAATTTTCGAGTTCGCTATATAGGTTGACAAAGTAATAATTTTTTCAGTAGGTAGGTACCTAACTACCTAAAAAAAGAGTGCTTTAACTTAGATCATTGAACTACAAATTTTTGGGTGGTGGTTTTCAAATTTGTTTTCAATACGTTAACGGCGCAGATTAAGTTTTTACGGAGCACCTTAGCTATTCAGCGAAAATGATTATGACTCCGATAAAAATCTATTCCAAAACTGTGTAGATCAAAACAAGGCCGGATCCAGGGGGGGGGGCGCAGGGGCACGTGCCTCCCCCAAACAGTTTAAGTAAAATATAATCGAATCATCTGAATGGACTGGCCATGCATATCTATCAAGAAATTGCTTCAATGATGAACGCTGAAAAAGTAGGATAAAATAATTAATCTCAAAAGCAGCATAGTGCAATTAAGATATGGGAGACACTTCTTAACTGTCTGGCCCAAGTGTCCCCCCTCCAAGAAATAAATCCTAGATCCGCCCTTGCATCAAAACGCTTTTGATGGTAAAATCCATTACCTTACTACCTACCTTACAGAGGGGTAACAAGGCTATTACTACATTTAATATAATCATTGGAGGAGGGTCCAGTTCTAGAAGTTAAGTGGTCTAAGATGTTCAATGTTTTTCTAACTAAGCTTTACGAGATCAGTACTGTAAAAGTTCCCTGTGATTTTCAATAAAAACTTAACTTTTTATACAATCTATCCGTGTGTAATAAAATCAGATAGTCAAAAGAAGATTAATAGCCTTTATGTCAATATATCTTGAAAATAGAAGATCGAAAATGTAAATCCTGGTGTCAAACAGAAATGGTTAAATTAACAATGTAACTAAAATAAACCGAAATGAAATAACAATAGTAACCCATACACATTTACGCCTTAACATAATATGGGTAAGTAATCACAGTACCTACATATTTACGTATTTAGAATTTCCAACTTAAGTAGACACTAATGACAGCTTTGTACAAAGAAGCCTGCAAATGTAGATTGATTTTATCCATAAAAGAAGCCAGCCTCGTGTAAATATGACTGCCACTCATAATTAATTCGTATTTTAATAGTAACAGACATGTGTAAATCTCATACAAAAGTTCAAATGCAGTGATCAGATGCAAAAATGTTTTCCATTCCATTTCCATGTTGTTTACGCACAAGAATTCTAAATTGAACTTCATATATTATTATTTTCTTTAGCAGAGCTGAAATGATGAAAATTATTCGAGCTAACAATCTACTATCTACCTCAGACAAAGAAAGTGATTGTAAAAAAAATCCTTAGACGCAAAGCACACGAATGACGTTTGCTCTTAAAATATTAATAGGCGCGAACACATGTGTGTTATTAGAACTACGTTATAAATATGAGTACATTATTGGATTAATTTGATATAACGACCTAAAACACTTAAATACGTACGCGCGACAGGCATTGAACTTTTGTACAAAGTTGTGAGTGCTTTGCATTGATTGAGGTGGTGAGCAAAAGTAAATGTTAAAAATTTAGTAAGGTAGGTACATATCGATATTATCGTAAGCAGATGTTATTTAAATCTTCCTTCTAGTTAAGTGCTCTCTTATACAGTTCATTTTGCTTTAGTTCTTCACCTCTCCAAAAGGATTGACTCTAAGAATATCTTTTTCTTTTAACTTTAGTGTAAATTTTTGAAGCCGGTCGCGGTGGAGAATCTAATTAAATGACCAGAAGTATCAATATAACATGAGCAAATATAGTGAGTATCACTCATTCATTAATTCATGTTATACTTAGGTTACTTAGGAAGTAGTGGTTACAATTATTGCAATTCATGATAGGTATAGTTAATCGTACTCGGGTTTTATTTTTCACGATTTCAGTGTTTGATTAGGCACCTACTTTCTTCAATCCCTAGTAGGTAAGTTGTATTTAATTTAATTTTATATATTCGTAGAATGAGTGGCAGTTTAATAATTTTGTTGACGCTGGCTTCTATTGACATGTTAAGTTGATATAATATATTAACTTTTTTTGCAGAAAACTAACTGATTAGTATCAATGGCTCCTTCTATGCACCCACCATGCGTGCCATCTTCCTCATGCACGCCGGTCCGCTGCCACCCCACTCCCCCGCCATGCCAGAATCCAGAAAAATGCCTCAAGAAAACTATTTCAAAGGGCATAAGGCCATGCCGCAGTGCAGTATCTATTATGGCAACAAGATCAAGGACGAAATGCAGCTCTTGTGGAAAAGTTAAAACACTCTCCACTCCAAGCCGGAGAATTGCACACGTTGAGAAATATTTAAAAAGAAAATCAAAAGAACGTAAATTGAGGAAGAAAGATAGACTTGAAGGATCGCACAAATATTTGAAGTATACGAGAAAAAAGGGCTCCAAGAAATCAAAAGTTGACTGTTGTGCAGGGCATGGTCACCGAGGTCGACTGAAAAAACGGAAATGTTGTGCCATATTGTAACACGTGTTACGTTCACAGACTGGGAGACAAACTGTTTCCGCTTGCAATACATTACCGATTCAACTATTTGTTTAATAACAACCTATAAAAAATCAGTAACTGTTTATTTTATTAATACGCTCTGTCCTCTTTGAAAACTGCCTGATTTCAATTTCAAATGATTTAATGTTATGGAAAATGGTGTTGGTACAAATCGATATAGGTAGGTACCACATTTCGGGTAAGATGAAAATTGTTACTATCATATCTAAATGTATTAAGTGAGGCTGGCTTGTTTATAATGATTGCTTATATTATGTAGGTAGGTTGCGTATATTATACCTAGTTTGTTTTTTTTATTGTGGCCAACAACTTTAATCCTTTAATAAAACGTATTTATTTTATTTACAGTATTGATACGATAATGCTGCTGCCTACCGATCCACCTACCCAAAGAGTAGTTTATTTTGAGAGTAGGCGCCAGAAATGTCGCTTTACTGGATATCCATATTATGCAAATGCATATCCGGAACGATGCGTTAGACGATGCATAGGTATATACAAGAAGGCTCAAGTCCAAAGCTCCTAGCGCTATATCCTGTACTCATGCGACCATAAACTGTTGGTAGAAACCGAAGAAAAAAATTGTCTTTTCGTGAACAAAGAAAGCAAGACCGGCTGAAGAGTGAAGAAGATAGATGCTTTGACTGGAAGCTGGAACACACCTTTGAAGTTTCACTTCTACTATGTGTCCCAGCACACATTTTTTTTTAATTTAAATATATTTTATTTTATTAAATAATAGGCAAAAGTCGCGTTAGTAGCAAAGGCTGCTTAGAAAGCTCTTTCCATAAGGCGATTGGCCCAAGAAAATTCCTTAACTCCGGTGCCGAAGTAGTCGCCTATTTAGGTTAATCTCCGAACTGACTAACGATTGGCAAAAGTCGTTTTAGTAGGAAGGGTTCCCCTTGAAAAGCTCTTTCCATTGGTATTTATCTTATGGCTATTGGCTTCAGGACAGAAACCCATAGTTCGGTGCTCATTCTCCATTGCATTCCTACGTAAGTATTTAATTCGCGAACTACCTACTACTTAGTACATTTTGTTTTCTTATATGCTGCATTCACGTATGCTGAGACGCAGGTCCACGCAGCACAGGGCAGAGCAGTTTTTGTAATGAATGAATGTATTGACAGCGTACACTGCGGCGTACGCTCGAGCAGCGCAGACATGTGTCTGTTCTGCTCTGCGTCTCCTTGCGACGCGTGCAGGTCTTCGCAGCACAGCCATCTGTTGTTTGTACTAGCTTGGACGCGAATGTGTCTGTGTAGCTGCGTCGCAGCATACGCTCGCTGCCTATTTCTGCCTCGCTTGCCCTACCCCGGAAAATCTGTACTGTGCTGTGCTGCGTCATCTGCGTCTCAGCATACGCTTAGCCTAATCGTTGTGAGACCGAAAATCAACAAAAAAAATTGCTAGCAAACTGTGAAGCTCGTGTCAACTGCTGTGATTGTTTGACTGAATTATCAACAGCCAATCGGATCGCTGGACATGAGTTTAATTTTGACTTGTCACGTCGTTTAATTTTGACTTGTCACGTCGTTGATTTTCGTTCCAGAAATCGGCCAATGGATTAGCAATCTGTTTCAATTGATCTGATTCTGATCGTGTATTACGCAATTAGGGTACGGGTGTTAGTTATGTAAAGTTGTACTTATTATAAATAAAAAGATTTATTAAAAATTTATAAGTACTGTTTTATTTCCATTATCCAACTTTACCAGCGTTATTTATCTACATCCGTTTTTTTTATTAAAACTTGTATTGCACGACGCAAACAACCGCGGGTTCGCTATATGTAGGTATTTAATTAAAAATAATAGGTAGGTAACAGATGAACTCTACCAACTCTTTTTCTCTCAATTCCACAATAGTACTTTGAGAAGTTATAGTTCGGGTCATCGCATTGCGAATAATATGTGAAGTAGGTACCTAAGCACTAGCATTTTTAAGCAGTGGTGGGCGTGGTGGCCCTGGCTGTTCCCAGTGACAAATTTTAGAAGTACGTGTCATGAGCATAAAAATATATTACCTATTATGGAGAGTTCGCCAATAATATCTGATTTCATGATTTATTCATAGATATCTGTTCTCAAGAAGACTGACTAATATTAGGTACCAGTAGCGGTACAGAGTGACATCGAAGAATCACCAAAACTATCTGACGAGACAAGTGACGCCAAAATTAAGGATAGGTACCGCATCGGCTTGAAAAAGATGTCTCTCCTTTCAGAATGCATAAATATCGGGCATGTCTTGAGATATATATCTACCTACTCAGTTCAGTTCTTAAAAATGTGATACCTCGTTGTAATGTTTCGAATTTTCTTCGATAGGTATCGCAATGTGCCGCTCATTTTGCAGATATATGTGGCTTCCCACTGGAAGCAATAACAAGCAATATCTGACAATAATTTTAGAAAGTAGAAATACTTATCAATAAAAAATATTTCAAAAATCCTTTTCGGCAACGTGAGCCGATGTTGACTATTCTGCCGATATCAATTACCTACTCATCTTTAAGTGGGTGGGTATTAATTTCATAGACAAGGCGCAGTTTGAAATTTTTGTCTACCTACTGCATTGAATTTGAAATTTGGGCGCATTTCCATACAAGTCAATTAAATGCGCAGCCGGTGCTAGGTTATGTGGCGCAAATATGCGATCGTCACGCAGTGAACCTGAACGCGTGGTCGTGCCGACAGACGGCGTTTTCCAATTTTCCGAACAAAAAGTGACATAATATGCACGCGACGATCGCTTATATATAGGACGCGGGGTTATACGACAATAAATCAAAACTCTAGCAAAAATAGTGCACACCTATACTCCTACGAGGATCTTTTGGCGCTCGAATGATGTTGGCAGAGACCTGCTAGTGACAGGTCTCAACAGCGGTTAGAAATCTTTTTTAACACAGTCATTCCGATGAAGTAGTCTTCGCTGGTGCACCAAATTTTGGCAATTTTTGTCGCCGCGGGTACTACGTTTACAGGGCGCTCACCTCATACCAGCAAAAGTGCAAGCCAAGTCAATTAATTAGCCAAGTCCAATAATCATTAAATTTATTGAGAGCTATCTAGATGAGACATAATTATTTTACGATATCTCTTCCTTGTCGATTGCGATTGTAAATTTTATGTCAAGTTATTTTTTATTTTTTTATTTATTCTGATATTATTGTTTTTTTTTCTCTCTTTCATTTAGCATATAAGCGATTTGGTGTTCATATAATGTATGCTTATTCTGAATTAATAAATGCATATTTAAAAACGTTTTAACTTTCAAAAAATTGGAAGATCCATACAAACTATTTCGCTGCCATATTTTCTGATTCTGTGCGTCCCTCAACCCGATATTTCCTGCGACTTTTGTAATATCGTCGAACCAACACGCTTTACTTTGTGTAATTTATTTCATGACTGCTCTTAGAACGGTAAAGGAAAACATCGTGAGGAAATCGGCATGTCCTACAAAAAAAAAAAATGAAGACATGTAAGCGTTTGCGGTGTGCTTGATCATTTATTATGTACCTACGTTATGACAAGAGGCAAAAAGTATGAATTCCAAAGTCTCTGAGGTGAGAGCAATTTGTGCGAAAAGAGCGTGACGTACCGCGTCAAAAAAAATCGCACTGGTGTACCTAATAAATGTGCGAGCGCTTCTACCAAGTGGGTCGCAGTTAATTGGCAATTTTTACTACACCTTAAACCATGGATACCCCCCTACATGAATGATATGGCCAAATGTCGACTGACATAACATTAAACGTTGACGTTTAAACGATATGGTCAATTTTAGCTGGCCATTTCATGAAATGATCAATTCTAAGATCTGGCCACGACATATACGCGCCTTTAGACATTTACGCTAATGTAGATCGATGGTGTAGATACAATGGTTTTAAGCTTATTTTATTTTCTGTAAGCTTTTGGTTATGATAAATTTATTCATGTTTGTTCGTTTTATTGACTGCTTTTGTGCTATGTTACAGCTGTGTATTCCAATAAGAGTATAAAGCCGTGCGTATCGGTACCAACATGCAGCGTTCACAGACACAGACCCCGACCCGCTCCCTGCCCGAAGCCAGACAAATGTTACAAGAAATGTATCAAACGCAAACAGAAATGTCCCAGTGCTATGGAAACAGTCACTCGCGCTGGTATGCCATGTGAGTGTGCCAAATCACAATCTAGAGATTCTAGATTCAGCAATAAGAGAACTAACAGAAAACACAGAAAAAGAATACGAAAAGCTAACAAACAGCGCTCGCTGGCATCCCGTTGGCGCAGACGGAAAAAGTGTTGCGAGATATTATAAATAGAGACATTAATTTCAATTCGAAATATGAAATATAGGTACCTGATATCCTATTGTATAAATTGCGTATTATGTCGAACAATAAATCAAGCTTCAGCCCTCTAGGTAACTAGATACTCGTTTTATTTGAACCAAAGATATATAGTTACGATAGACGTGACAAAGCAGACAAATCGTATTCACATCCAAATAGACAAATATCGCCCAGTCTAGTACGATGTCTATGGTCATACTTCACCCTTATTAATTTTAATTACATGTAGGTAGCTACAGTCAAGAGCGAAAAGAAGATTAACACTTCAGTTATTGAATCATAATTGTTGAGCGCAGTATTTCACTGCTACCATCATACATCATTTAAAGTTTGGCCGTAACTGGTCGGACGTGCGAATTTTGGTCGGCCAAGTTCGCGATGAGCTTTCGGTTTCTATTGGTGGAGGCTGCGTATCGCATAAAACAATACAGAGAAACCCCTGCGTTGAAATTCTTCGTCGGTTATTTTTTTTTATCTGCTGTTCCATACATTTTGACCGCGTAGGTATTTCACTTTCTATGAAACAGCAGATTTATTTTTATTATAAACTATGAAAAATTTCAAAGCAGGGTTCAGAATTATCGGACGGTGAGCAATGGGTAGCTCGCCGTCCGATAGGGACCAGGCCCGGGTCGACGGCGCGTTGTGTTCCACGCGAGCCTCAAAGAGATGTCAGCACCAACTGACAGGGTCCGGAAGGGCCAATGCCTGCCAGGGTTGCGGGTTTGTCTGAAAGGGATATCGCGACCCCGGCACACAGGCAACGGAAGGAACACGGGTGGGTTTTAGTCAGTAAAAGTCTGACACGCCCTCCCGCTCCACCCAGAGCGGGAGAAGTTATGTGATAATTTCCCACCCTCAAAAAAAAAAAAAAAGGGTTCAGAATCATGTCTTGAATACTACTGAATCCACGGTAAAAGTTTTCGCGTCGATATCCCTGCCACCCTTTATATCTAATGGACACAATCAAACAAAACCTTTAGATTATTAACAAGCTCAGCTTTTATTAAGCTAATAATTTTGTGTACATTGAATTTTGTACGGAAATAATAAATAAACAGCTTATGAATATACAGTCGTAACACTACAATATTTAAGATACAAAATAACTCTGCTATTGATCAAACATTATACACTTTGATTAGATTCTTATCTACAACAGTGAAAGTGAATAAAGATTTATTGTATCATGAAAATATCACATTAGTAACTGTAAATAGACTTTTAATATTATTTATTGAATGTAACTAACTATTATAATAATAGCATTAGCAAGGGTCCATTCGTACCTAGCCTTTTGATTATTCTATAACTCAGAAATACCAACATTGTCAGTCTTTGACTCCATTACAGCTTTGATTTAATAAACACGGTCTGTGTAAATGGGCCCGTGTTGCTAATTATGTATTATATTTGTAATTTTAGTCGAAGTTAACTAAAATAGGGAACGAATATTTATATAAAACAATAAACAAAGTTTATAGTGGAAGGATCACGGAATAGAAAAAAAATTGGTAGTGCCCCTATACTTCCTTAGTACTGGAACCAGTCTGCAAACAGAGTTTTGATACATGGGATATTTTGGTTCACAACCGCAAAAATAAAGAGAAATAGCAAAATGAATGTGACAAAGGTCCAGAACCGCAGTTGAGTATTTAGGGGTATAAGGAACAGGGTGTAAAGTTCACTCATCCACCATAGAAAAGGGAGGATCCTCCGACCAGACGGGTGTCATGTCTGGCGGGCAACTGCCCAGAGTTTGAAGTCGGGAGCTTGTATATATGTCCATCGCGCGGTAAACTCTAATTGCGCGATGCAGGATTTGTGTGACGTCAGGATGTTGTGTGACGTCAAGCCTTTGATGCGTAGTTCGCATGTGGCGGTGTAGATGCCGCCACAAGTACAACAAGAACATTGTTTGGATTGAGAATATTGAATTTAAAGACTTAGATTACCTACCTACCTGTCTTATTACCTATTTATCTGCAAAAAGTATCAGCTACCAATGGCAATAGAAACCTAAGGCTTTATATTCGGTATTCTCGGGAAAATTTTAAATAATTAAGGAAATTTGAGTACATACCTACTTAGGAATCTCAATTCTTCGAAAACGATGGACATGCAGACAGGCCAAATATAATGATAAATGGTTGATCACAGGTCACACTAATACGTCATAAGAAGAATTACAGGTTACAGTTATCAGCCTCGCATTTTTAGTTTATTTTTCTCCTAACCTCTAGGAACTCAACAAAAAAGTACCATACCACTATAAACTTCGTTGTACATTTTGGTCGAATGCTCTCGACTATTTACATTTTACAAAGAGCGTCAAAGTGCAGTAAACATAGTACGACAAAACCTCGTCGTAGTCACTTACGGCAAAATAATTTATATTTTTCATCGAGTTGATTGATTTGATTTTTTTTACTGACTACGACCCTGAACATTTATGAGGAATGTTACATGAATATAATCACTATGTATGTACCATGAAAGAAGTTCATATCTAACCAGTTCCAAAACAAAATCCCGTGAACACGATGATCACATCTGTTACCGACCTAGTGCTATAGCCGCCGAGCGCTGCAAGCAAGAATAGTCCATACGGTGGTTAGATATGAACTTCTTCGATGGTACCAGTGATGAAACGATTACAATAATTTCGTGGACGACCTCGTGTCTTCACGTTTGGCATAAAAAAGGTTATGGGTCTTTAATTTTGCTCTTGTTTTATCAGTTTGCACTAAAACTCAGGATTTTGTGAACAATGTGTGTCCCTTCCTCCAACTTTTCAAGTTTCACCAAAAAAACTGAAAAATTGAGTTTGTAGCACGTAATGGAAACCTTTCAACGAATGTTGTTTTGAACAGGATCTTAACTAATAATTATAAATGCGAAAGTGAGTTTGTTTGTTACGCTTTCCCGCTAAAATGGCTGAACGGATTTGGCACATGGGTAGACCATGACCTAGGGTAGGATATATGATACTTTTTATCCCAGAAGTACGTTCTCGTGGGATAATTCCACGCGGGCGAAGCCGCGGGTAAAAGCTAGTACTTTAATTAAGCTGATAAAACAACTCGAGGATGATCTTCCTGATGGAAAAACTTCGGTGATGTTAATTCTAGCATTGATCTAATATAAACGAAAAAGAAGAAGTAATCCTATGTGCAAGTGCCACGATTGCGCAGCAGCCCGTCGTTGTGATGTGTCCCTAATTTTATAAAAACAACTGAAAATACTCGTTTGTATGCAATTTATAACGCGTGACCTCACGTCAATTCAGTGAGCGTTTTCGCGCGAGTTTTGAAAAGTCAACTGTCGATGAAATAATACTTAGATTTTTTTACTAATGCCTTAAATCTTTAAAATACACTAAAATAATAAAATTGTGCTAATTCCCCATTCGGAATACGTATATGCTACGAAGCCCTACACTGCGCAACGACACGAAATTCGTTCAATACTTCAGAATTTTCTCGAAAAAATAAAATTAATAAAAATATACTTGAGACATTTTGTTTTTGACACACAAAAGATCAAAACACAATAATCTGTTGAGATACTCGTCCATCGTAATATCTAATTATTGATAATCGTTTGATCACTAAAATTAATCTCCATTGGGCGGTAGAACTCGTCTTGACCCTTCAGACAAGAGTGTCTCGGAGGCATTTGGAAATGTGGACAATGCATTAATTTTCTTTTTTTGACAATGATTCCTGATAGGTCGGTGGTTGATCCTGTAATTAAGAAATTGTATATTTGTAAAAGTAAGAAAAAAAAAAAAAAAAAAAATTAGTAACTAGAAAATCAAAGTCAACGTTAAATATAAGATACATGATTTTTACGTGCCAATTTAGTTTATCAACAATAAACAAAATAGTAAAGTCCGACCGAAAATGGGTCTCTTTTTTAGCCGAATACGGAAACGACATTCGACTTGATTTGTATTTTCGGCCGAAAATCGAAAACAATTTCTTTTTTTCGTATTTTTTTTTTGGCTGGCGTTTAAACTTAAATCACACGAAAACTAACTTTATTATTTTTCTCAAACGCGTTATCTATTATAAATATACGATCTGAAATTACGTACGAAAAACAAAATCTGAATTTTCTCGGTTATTGTGCTTTAACAAATAATTGTTATTATAACGCTAAAATATCTCTGGAAAAATGTATTGATTTTCCGGACACCAAATTTTTTCGGCTACTGCCGCAAATTAAGCTTATATTTTCGGCCGAAATTGAATATAGCCGAAAATTGCCGAAAGCTGAAAAAAAAAATCGGTCAGACCCTACTAAAAACAACAATGTTTTTTTGTAATGACTTTTACTCAATGTTATGTTGACTTGTGTAGTGTACTTACGTTGTAAGGCGGTGGCACGTAAGCTGTCTGAGGCCTGTTAGGATCGTAATAGGCGCTTTGTGCTGCCTCCGCAGCTTTAGCATCTGTAAACGATAATGACACTACTGCAGCAACCAATACACATGTGCCCTAACTAACCTTCAACTCAGAATCTTAGATGATTAACAAATTAGAATTTCAGAACAACAAACTCAATGTCATACATGACCAAGTTAGAATTTCATAGCAAAAAAAATTTACTTAGGGTGCTTTTTATTACAAATGGCTATTCAAAAATCAACTTAAACTACATCACGCTAAAGTTGATAGTTGAGTAAGTGGATTTAAGATTCTGAATTCAAGTAAAATATAGTCTAGTCGATCTATAGAAGCTCACTTAACTAATGATATTAATCTACAGCAATATGAGAAACTAAAGGACGGCGATTCATAACTATTTATAGTAAGTTTACAAAATTACTAATATATTTGCAAGAGCCTACTACTCACAGTGGAGCCTCGGCCTGGCCGTTTGTTTAATTCATAGCAATATTCACGAAAGCTAAAAAAATGTAACATTTCAGAACTTTACACAGCAGAATTAAGTTAAATCAGGAAACTGTGCAGTAATTGAAAGAATTTGGAATTTAGAAAAGAATGACCCTCACCATTGGAGGACATGCCGGCCGGGGCCCCAGGGTACCCGGGCGGCGCGGAGGGTGCGTGCGAGAATGCACCTGTGGGGGAGGGACTGTCCTGCGAACTGACGCCGGAGTAGCCCGTGCCCGGCGGGTACGGCCGGCCCATCACGCCGGGGTACGGCGGGGGGTTGTTGGACACGAACACTGAATTTGGTGGCGGCTGATCAGGGAACGCCTGGAAATATAATTTACACATTTATACATATTATAGAGGAGCTCGTGGCTAAGTAATAACAGCCGCATGGGTCGATCCATCAGGTTAAGCTACGCTTGCCGGGGTTGGTCCATGGATGGGTGACCATCTTTACATACCGAGACTTCTCCGTGCCTCGGAAAGCATGTTAAGCCGTTGGTCCCGGCTGTCATTCGTGGATCTTTGACAGTCGTTAAGAGTCGTCAGAAGCCCGAAAGTCTGACACCAGTCTTACCAAGGGGTATCGTATCACCCAGTTTCTGGGTTGTGGAGGTCAGATCGAGTCGCTTCATGTAAAATACTGGTATTCAGCTGCATCCGGTTAGACTGGAAGCCGACCCCAACATAGTTGGGAAAAAGCTAGGCAGATTGATTGACATCTATACATATTATAAATTAAAGTCGCTTTTCGTTTGTCTGTGTGACCGCGTTGTTCTTCTAAACTACGATGCAATTTTAACCACCTTTTAGATAATTTATTCCAGAAGGGTTACATATATACAAAATAAAAGAAATCTCGATGTTTTGTCAAGTCATAAAAACCGTGCGGAGCAGTGGCGGGTCACTAGTTTATTATAATAAAAATAATTAGAGACAGAAGTTAAGCCACACTATTTTATTATCACCTTACCAGCATTCCTCGGAAAGTAAGATAAAGGCATGAAGTGGTCTTCGAAGTAGATTCAAGAATGCTCCTTGGATCTACTTCGAAGACCACGTCGAACATTCTAGTTGCTGCACTGTTTCAACAGGGCCACAGTTTAGGGGTAGCAGACATTACATTTTGGTGTTTGTTTTCGGTTCTGTTTATAATAAACTGTTGATACTGTGAAACTAACCATGTATACTTGTGCGGTTATTGGTATTCGTATGTATTAAGACCCATGTATATGGCGGCGACCCTACTGTGATCAACTGGGCACAAATCCTGACTCGGGGCTGCAATTGAGAAACTTCAGACGAAAAAAACCCAATATCACTTTGCCCGACCCGGGAATCGAACCCAGGACCTCATGCTCAGCAGTATCGCTTGCCACCACTAGACCAAAAAGTGATACTGTGAAACTAACCGTGTAGGGAGGCACCCATCCGTAGTATCCCTGCGGCGGCGGCGCGTAGGCCGGCGGGGGCGCCGCATACCACGGACCGGTCGGCGGAGAGTACGGCGGCGGCTGCGAGTCCGGCACCGAGTGACGGGTTGCTGTGACAGTTCAGCTTTTATTAAACACGTACCATCGGAGAAGTTCATATCTAACCACTGTAAGGGCTAATCTTGCTTGCAGCGCTCGGCAGCTATAGCACCGAGCCGGTAACAGATTTGGTCATCGTGTTCACGGGATTTTGTTTTGAAACTGGTTAGATATGAACTTCTTTGATGGTACATACAAGTACCGACGCTCTTCAAGTTTTAGAAAGAGATTGTCAGTAAGGTAGGACATTCATGATCAAATTTGAATGACGTAAAATCTCATCGTTATAAATGAGTTAGTTTGTTTGTGTTACGCTTTCATGTTAAAACGGCTGAACGGATTTGGATGAAATTTGGCACATGGGTAGACCATGACTTGGGTACACCAAACATAGGCTTATTTACATCCTGGATCGCAGACGAAGTCGCAACAGCTAGTAAATTAAAATTAGAATACCGTGAGTTTGATAGAACTCTCAGCGATCATTCTCATTGATACCGGACCTTACTGAGATAAGAGTTACATTGCAATGACTTACTAATGGTTTTACATCGATCGTGAATGTTCTACCTACATATACTTAGGCACAGGTATCTGTGACTCGTCGTGTGAGGCGAAGGCGACGGGCTACAAAGCCGAACATTAAAAAAACTTGATGTGCTATATTAACTGCCAGGCTGTTTGTATTGAAACGGCTTCTGTTACAAAAATTTAAAAAGAAAAATGAACCAAACAGGTGAACCCAATTGGTAATTTTAGGTAGTATTGGCAACAACGCCAGTAGGAAGTTTATAGCTTTATTAACTATAATAATCAATAAACAAGATAATGCGTCAATGTAGAAACATACCGTTTGATTCTCTGATAACGGTGGTTAATGAAACAGCAACAAAATTTGAACAATGATACCTTATCATTTTGAAATAAATGCTTGATATGACTCCTACCTAAACAAGCTGCATCACAAAGAGAGAAACAAGTAAACTCCCAGCAATATACAGAATTCTCTTAAAGGTGTCAATAAAAAATAATACATACCAAGATGTGCGGCTTTCAACATGGCTTGACCAAACTCAATGGCACCTCCGGATTTGAACACTACTTTGAATTTCACTTCACCAATGAAGTTACCATTGGGTTGCGCGTGGATTTTACCCTTGATGTAATTCGCAGAAAACATAGGCTGTTCTACAGCAACCTAGTATAAAAACAAAGATTAAGTGGGGGGGGTTTTATGGAAAAGGATAGTAGATAAAAGTTTGTATTCGATAAAACAATTAGGTACATACTAAACCAAATATTTTTAAATTTTTACCAATGGGAAATCCCGTCAGGTTAAAACTTGGATTCCATTATTTGATGGACAAATAAACATTATTTCACAAAAAGAACAAAAAAATATACATTTATGAATATTAACAGAAAACACTTACATCTTCCAATGTAATAAATGGAAAACTGAAAGACCTCAGTGGTTCTGAAGGGCTTTTTGAATTGAAAATCATGCGATGAGTAGTTAAATACATGCGGCCTTGTTTGGAACCATTGAACTCAGGAGTGTCATTTCCATAGAATTCTATTGTGACATTGTCCGAAAACAATATGATACTGAAAAAAAAAAGGTAAAATTAGCATTATAGGCACAAAACAAACTGCTTTTCTAAATATAATGTTGAATTAGGTAGCTGATTGTGATTACTTGCTTAGTAACACTAGACTGTATAGGGTGTGGTTTAGATCAATGTTTTTTTTTATATTGGATATTCGTAAGAGGTGATGGTCTCTGTTTTCATTGGCTAAATGGCAGTGATAGCGTAGTGATGTGTTCGTCAGACTGCCAAATCATAGGTCTCGAGTTCGAACCAAAGGCATGCACCACAGACATTTTGGATTCATGTGCGTATTGTATAATTTTCACTTGCTTAAAAAAAAGTGAAGGAAAACATCGTGAAGAAACCGGCATGCCTGAGAGATATTTCTCGATGGCATGTGAAGCCAAGTCAGAGGCCTATGGATGGCTTTAAAACTCTGACACTAGGTTACTCCACACAAACAGTAGACTGACTAAATAATTTTTGGTCCTCCAAAAAATCGTACCAAATAGATTGCATAACATTATGTGTTATGCAATCTATTTGGTAGCAGGATTTGTTTTTAGAACAATTAATGGGCACCGTTTTATTTTCCAATCAAAGACAGGTAAAATAAAAACTGCCAGTTCGGTTGTGTGTATTATTCTATATCAAGATAAATGTCTCATTATGATGTAAGCAATGTGGCATTGTGACTAATTTGGAATCCTGTATTGCTGTAGATGAGGTGTAATAATGATATACCACCTACCTAATTGGATTAAGTGTTACATTGTAACACTTTATCCAATTAGGTGGGTGTGAATAAAAAACAACTTAAGCCCGAAGGTGACTTCAAATGTCTTTCAAAAAGATGTGAACAAGATTATATAAATTATTTCACATAAACAAAACTATTTTAATATGAAAATAGATTTGAAAAAATGCTATATCTTATTATTCAATCACAATAACCAAAATTTTTGTTCAAACTCCAAAATTATTTCAAACACCTTTTTTTTTAAATATGAAAACAAACAAAGTGAGGGTTAGGGAACTAGTAATCAACTCAGTTGTCACCTCATTAAAATGCTACATAATCACAATAAATTAAAATTACTGGTGCTATTTAAAACTTTCGCTTTCATTCTGTAGTTCTTTATCAATAAATAATTGGTTGTTTTGTTGAAGTTTGTTTTTTGTTAAAGTAATAATGTGATAGCTTCATTCAATTAAGATGTGGATGAAAATTATTAGGACTGTTGTTGTTTTACAAACTCCATTTCAGAAAGTTGTCCTAAAACTAAATGGATCTGGAAATGGGTAAAAAAAATCAGGATATTGGCGTACGACCAAAGTTATCAATCGCGTGTCACGAGTCCCAAATAATATTAAACGTCGGATAGCTGAAAAATAACTAGCTAATAGACATGAAACGACATAAATCAATACATATAACAATATAAAACGCAGGTGTAGAACATTCTAAAGCGATTTACGCAGTCGTCATTCATACACAAAAAGATGACTCACCATTCCCTTGCATGTATCAACACCCCATGATCGGCATGAGCCGTATTAAGAGACATGTTGGTATGATGTATAAATTTTAAAGTGGTTTATGAAGCTTTCGCCAAATACTGATACATAAACGCTGCGGTTTGCAACAAACATAAAATACACAGAAAGCAAGACAGATTTTTGCCTTGCGTAGTGACAATGACAATTCACCACAGACCACAGAGTACTTTATAACATACTGAAACCACAGACTAAGTATAAAGTACCAGTTCTTGGCTGTCACAGTTGTGCGGGAGGAAAAAAAAATCGCACGAATGTGAATTTTTCCCGCCGCGATAAAATATCCCGCAGTGTCGTTGAACGTTGAATGAATGTGACATGCATGACATAAGAAGTGAGGTGACTATGTTCGTATAGTGCAGACAAGACACGTGCCGCACGTGCGGGTGGACAAAATTATGTCTTAGGATTTAGAACCCGACATTTTGTAAGAATGAGGTCCAGACGAGAGGCCTCTACCATACAGGCTGTAAAAATGACACATCACAAAGCCGTCAACCACGCATACTGTACATATAAGTAGCTTTGAGCAAAAATGATTGTTGGCAACTGACTTTTAATTTTTGGTATTAAAATAGCTACTTTTTATTGCGCTCAATCAAACTCAAAGCATTTATTTCAAATAAACCAATTACAGGCAGTTTTGAATTGTCAAGGGGGTCGGTCAGACAGAAAGATGAAGCTAGATGCCCATTCCAAAGCGTAGTAGGTACTTAAGGAGAAGAACGGGCAAGAAACTCCACGGACACTCTTTTACATCATGATATGGTTACAAAATATTGGTTACATCATTCATGTTGAAGTTAACATGTGAGAACGATGCAAAACGTGAAAAGCGTCCGTAACAGAAATAAAAATTAGACAATACAAAATTAAATTAAATTAAAATAAGCCGTGGTAGCTAAGAGATGACCAGTCCCTACTGACGGCGCCCGTTCACGAACATGACGCATGGATTAGCACCATTCAGCTCAGCCATTTTGAAGGGAGCTAAATGATCCAACACACGCGCACACTCTCAGCCGCCAGGACACATTCAAGTCAATGAAAGACATACCCTGTAACGCGAACCTGCTATTTAGCTAAGCGTAAACATGTTCGTGATCTTTCATTTTGACAGACCAACAACATTCATGTATAGTAGCTGCGTGCAAAATATGCATTACAGGTTGTATTCACTAATTCCATGGCCATAGCTAATGTGACATGAATCGGTGAAATATAATTTTTGAATTTGTCGGGTAGTGATTTGACATTGACATTTTGTAGGTTATGTAAACAAACAATAATTTGTTTGGTTGGTTTGGTGAAATTGTATTATATTAAAATGCAACGAATCGAATAGATCAAAGGGATAAAAAAGATCATATAATAATACGATTTGTTTTTGACTTAGTTTTGTAATTTTATTACTGTATACAAATCATGGACATAAAAACAAATCAAAGTAATAATAACATTAAGCCTATAGCTAAGGATACGGTTCATAAAATATGTTCTGGACAGGTACGCTAATAGCCTTTTCTACTGCTTATTCGAATAAAATGAATAGACTAGTAAACATGAAGAAGCAAGATATCTGATCTTGTGATACATCCCTTATGATGACCCTTTCACCAATGCACGAAATAAAATATTTTTAAGTAACACTTGAAAGAAAGCTGTTGAGTCAGTATCACAGGTTCACAGTATGGTTGTAGACCTAATAATCTAAAACATATTTACATTTTTAGGTTGTTGTGAGCTTAGCAGTTGCTGTAAAAGAGCTGGTAGAGAACTCCTTAGATGCTGGTGCAACAAATATTGATATAAGGTTTAAAAATTATGGCATTGACTTGATTGAAGTATCAGATAATGGAACTGGTGTAACCGAAGATAACTTTGCGGGTTTGAGTAAGAATAATTCAAATTGATTTACACATAATTAGAATAGCACATTGCTGAATTTCAACTTCTTAATATACCACATCAAGAATGAAAAGTAGAGACTAAAGGTGCCGATAGACTTGAGCATTCACTTGTAACAAGCATTCTAGTGATAGGACAGTAAATTTGCTTTGAGCTTTCTGCCGAGCTGAACCATTCTGTCATTGTTCTGGTGCCGTCCCTCTATACCTAGAGCATTGACTAGAGCTTTCGCTAGAATTATCGTCATAATGTTAGATAAATTTAAAAACGGCGAATGCTCAATGTTCAGTTACAAGTGAATGCTCAAGTCTATCAGCACCATACAACATTTTGACAAATTTCCAAATTATACCTTGAGGAATAGATATTTGATTGCATTGTGTTCTTATTACCATGATGATGCTGATTGATACCGCATGTCTCCTGTGATACTTACCTTGCTTTTGTCACATTTTCCACACCCAAAAAAGAAGAAGAAGGTAGTGTAGAAGTAGTGTGTGTGAAGAAGGTAGGTAGGAGGTAGGAAGAATTACCTGTAGCTGAAATTGCTCCTCACTGTTTGCTATTAATATGGAATAGAGAAAACAGTGGCCCCTATACTTAGTACGGAAACCAGTGTCGCCAAACTCACACATTAGCATATTAAATATTGCAATACTCAGAAAAGTGATATAAATGAATGGCAATTGATTGTTCATTATTTACTGATAAAGATATTAGACTGTAAGCTTTCCAAAGAATATAGGAATAATTTACTACAAATTATAAATGTGACTTTGGTAAAAAGCTTATTTGATGCTAAGTATCCAAAATTAAGTCTTATTACAACAGATGAAAGTAATCGATCGATCCTGTTTCTGTTATGGATGAAAAACTTTATCCAACCAACTGAGGTTTGAGTACTAGAAAAGTCAGAAAGCGAAAAAAACTTTTCCCTTACATTTCGTAGGAAATGAGACTCCTCCAACCTAATTTTTACGGTGGATAGACTGGCCGAAATCGCCAGAATCGGCCCTTAAATAAGACCATTAAACAATTATATTTAACATAATATATAAAACCTTACTTTTGCCTGCGGCTACGCCCTAGGTCGGATTTTATCCCATGGGAATCTGCGACCGGTTAAACAAAGTATAACCCGGATCATGGTCTACCTAGCTAGACAGCTAGGTAGACCATGATCCGGGTTATATTTTCTCAAAAATAACTTCTTGGAAAATAACTCGTCTGTCTGTCTAGACAGACTAGAGTTATTTTAGCATTTATACTATTAGTAACTATGGATTACAGAATAAACCAGTGATTGCCAGGATTTCGAGACGTCAAGTCTAGCAAGAAGCTAGTCGCGACGGCGGCGGCGCCCGACTGTGCCAATGTTGAACATCTCCGCCTAATTGTGACACCCGCCCGATAGCTGCGTTTCTTTCACTTCCAATGTTTTTCTAATACTTTGTTTCACTGCCTTAAAATAATGCCTATTTCTTTTTACAGCTTTAAAGTACCACACTTCAAAACTAACTGATTACTCAGATCTACTTGGAGTGTCAAGTTTTGGATTCAGAGGGGAAGCGCTAAGTTCACTATGTTCGTTAGCTAATCTCATAGTGACTACAAGACACAAAGATTATGAATATGGTATGATATGCCTAATTGCAAATTGTGTAATAAGGTTTTTTCAAATCTATTTTTTTTGTGGTTCTGCTGTTCTGAATCAGCATCCTCTTGTTCACATCCCAGTTTATTTGTGGTTGGCATAGCAAGTCTTCCTCTTCAATGCATCCCTATTATTTATGCGTCAGTCTCGGCTGGAAAGAAAGTGAATAACTTTCTAGCCGTGACATATTTTTATACTAGTGGGTCTACTCAAGTATTTTGACTTTTCAATAATCCAAATATTCTTTTATAGCTACGAAATTAGAATATGACCACAAAGGGAATATAACTAAACAAACACCATGTTCAAGACAAGTTGGTACAACTGTCAGTTTAACAAACCTCTTCTCATCATTGCCTGTGCGACAGAAAGAATTTCATAAAAATGCTAAGAGAGAATTCAACAAAATGACTCAACTGCTGTATGCATACTGTTTGATTTCAGTTGGAGTTAAGTAAGTTTCATAAACAATATTAGAGGCAAGTAAAGTATTACACACTATTAAAACAATCTCTCAAATCTTTTGCAGAATAACCTGCAGCAATCAAACAAGCTCCAACTCGAAGTCTGTAGTAGTAGCAACACAAGGAACATTATCTTATAAAGACAATATTGCTAGTGTTTTTGGGGTGAAGCAACTACAAACATTACTCGAAATAAAGCCAGAATATGTCACAAACATAAAAGATAATATATTTAGGGGTTTGTCAGGAGACGTAAAAGAAACAGATGAAAGTTTTAACTTAGAAGATGTTGAAATAGATTTGTCTGAGGACTCTAATGATGCAGAAAAATCAGATGTTACTAATAGTGATATTAGTGGATCACAGAAATCCCAAGGGCACAAAAATGTTGCAAAACCAATTGAGTTTACAGGTTATATATCCTCTTGTGCTCATGGTAGTGGACGTTCTAGTTCTGACCGACAGTTTTATTATATCAACTCCAGACCTTGTGAACCAACCAAGATAATGAAAATCATCAACGAAATATACAGGCAGTACAATTCAAATCAATACCCTTTTGTGTTCCTAAATGTTGATCTGGAAAGAACAGCAGTTGATGTAAATGTCACTCCAGATAAACGGAAAATATTTCTTACAAAAGAAAAAATTATATTAGACATTCTAAAAAATTCTTTATTAAAACTGTTTGAAAATATACCTAGGACATTGAAGATAGAATCCACTCTTAATTTCAACAATAGAGAAACAAACAATGTTAAACCAGATTTGGAACAGCCAAGAGTTTTCAATTCGTTTTTGAAACAATTTCAAAATAAAACAAATCAATTTTCTGATAGTGTCTCCACAGCTGATATAGAAACAAAAAATATTGAACTTAAACGAAAATCAACAACAATGTTAGATTTTATCTCTTCCAAAACGAAGAGAACCGAAGCGTTTACAGAAGATAACTTAGCACTGGACAAAGAAATTGAAGACCCTAATAATAGGACACTTGATATTCTTAAATCTGATGTTGAAGAAGTAGTAGAAGATAGAGATGATGCTGAAAACAAGCAATTAGGCTCTGGTGAAACTAAAATAACAAATGATTTGTCTAATAGTTCATCTCTAGAAGATGATAAACGCAATGTTATGTATTTAGACTTTACTGAAAATGTACCTAACACGCAAATAAGAGATATTGCCGACGTCATAATAGAGAAGTCGCCTACAATATACTGTAAAACAAAAGCCTTAAAAACGAAAGCAAACACTTCAACTGAAACTGAACTAAAAGAGAAAACACCTAAAAAGCAGAAAATTGTAACTGATAAGGAGGATTTGGGGAAGAATAATAGGAAAACTGTAACTTTAAAGACATCACTGGAACATGTTAAAGCATTAGCAAGTATATATGTCAACGATAGAAAAGAATCTGCTCCCACAAGGATAAAATTTAAAAGCGAAATTAATCCTGTATTTAACAAGAAATGTGAAGAGGAACTAAGTAAAGAAATATCTAAGGACTCATTTAAAAAGATGGAAGTCATTGGACAGTTTAATTTAGGTTTTATAATAACCAAATTGGAAGATGATCTTTTTATAATAGATCAACATGCAACAGATGAAATTTACAATTTTGAAACATTACAGAAAACTACAGAGCTAACTAGCCAAAAATTGGTCATGTAAGTTGTTGTTATTGGTTGTAGTATTTGCCTGCCCTCATAATATTTAATTTAATATTCTATAATAATACAATTAATTTCAGTCCACAATTACTTGAACTAACAGGAGTCAATGAACAAATCTTAATGGATAATTTAGATGTGTTTAAAAAGAATGGATTTACGTTTGAAATCAACGAAGAAGCTTTACCTACAAAGAGGGTTAAATTGTTAACATTGCCTATGTCAAAAAATTGGATCTTTGGGAAGGAAGATATAGAAGAGCTTTTATTTATGTTGAGGGTATGTATGAGTGCCCAAAACCAGATACCACCAGACTCCAGATACCAGACTCAGATAACAAGTCAAGAGATACCTAGGTTTTGTCATAAGTTGTCATATATTAACATATTTTAAAATTCCAGGAATCCCCATCAGAATATTGTAGACCAAGCAGAGTTAGGGCAATGTTTGCATCAAGGGCTTGTAGGAAATCAGTAATGATAGGCACGGCTCTTGGGAAAGCCGACATGAGAAAGCTTGTTGATCACATGTCTGAAATAGACAAACCATGGGTAAGTTATTGTACCAAGATCTATGATATATATATATATATATTTTTTAAGTACCAATCTATCTGAGGTGAATCCTGCTCGTAATGTGGGACAAAATTCACTCGTGCCAATTGTGTCAACCAATTTGTATGGATGTGTTCAAACTGGCGCGACTAGTCGCGCGACTTCCTAACAATCGTGCGCACAGTCGCATCCCATGCGGGACTCGCCTCAGCTTGAGCAGTACTTTAATGCAGTTTTTTATCTTTTCAGAATTGTCCGCACGGCAGACCAACAATTAGGCATTTAGTGAATTTGGCTATGGTCCACACAAAGGATAGATTTGATACCTGATTTTTTGTTTATGTCACGAATCTGAATCATGTAACTGGATAATCACCAAGATATTAAATAAAAAATATTTTTAATTTCATTGTTATATTTCATACACTGATAGATTTGAATATATTGAATCCTGTGTGTGCAGTTGTCACCATGACTCCTGGAATTTGTCTGTGCCAGTGCAATTCCTTTATATCACTCTGTCCTTGATGGATGAACAGAAGCTGGGGCGGAAGGTTCTGAAAACAAAGAAAAATAAAATTGAAAGTAGAATCATTCCTCGTCAGTGGTGAAGCGTATTTTTTTCGTAATAATATGTAGTATGGGAGGGACTATCTAATCATTTTTGTTTATAGTGATGACGGCTATCAAAATCTCGGGGGTAAACAATGATAATATTTCCACAACCCATAATATATATCTGACCGTGCGTCTGTCACGCCGGTGGTGGTGGAACTAAGATTAAATTATGATAGAAATTCAAGAAAATGAAAATGTCGTCTAAATCTTGAAACTCATTATGACCAATATATCCTAATGCATAAGCATTTAAGCGGAACTCTAATCCATTATGCTAAGAGTTTGTTTAAATGTAAGCATTTTTGATTATAGTGATGACGTCAAGCTAAATCTCAGGGTAACACTCACACTAATAAATATTAGTGACTTGGCACCCAACGTGGGACTCGAACCATAAGTAGGTAAATCGTGCTAAACAAGACCGCCTTTCTCTTGAAATGGTTACGGTTTAGCGCTTGGCTCCTGAAATAGGTTATTATAACGTAATAGGGAAGTTGTCTGTACTTGCTTTACCATATAGGTTCCCTACAACACAACTTGCTCTCAATCAGAAAACTTCACGTTTTAAATATTTCCTTGCATAAGTGTCTTCCTTATGAATCTGCTACTCAGATCAGAAGGTATAAATATATAGTGGCCTACTCCCTAGAGGTTCGAACACTCTTTGCTAGACGTCAATATGTTACACAATCCTCCTATGGTGTATTAAATATCTGTATATAACTATTTTACTTGGCAATTGTAGACTGTGCTAGTCTTCAATGGCGGTAGATTTCGTGTCCCGAACTTCCGAAGGGAAGCCGGAGGATTCGAGTTGTGTGGGCTCTTTGCCACTTACTCGATAACTGTCTCCATATTTTCTATTCTAAATAATAATAAAATTTTGAATTGATAATGTAAACATACGTTCAATTCTTCTTCAACAACATCGTCATCGTCTCGTTCGACAGCCAAGTCCCAAAGCGCAACTTGGTGATCTTCGCCAGCGGACGCCAGCACACTTGGCTCGGTCCAGTGCCACTCTATTGAAGTAACGGGCGCCGTGTGGTGCTTGAAAGTACCCACCGGAGTTTTGCTTGCCAATTGTCTTAAATCCCAAATGTGAAGGAACCCATCATCACCACCTGCAATTCACAATAATATTGTCACAAAAAGTTTGAAGTCAGTATTTTTTAATATGAACAAACTAAAAGTACTCTGGACTGACACAATCGTATGTTATGATCACCATGGTATTTACCAAAGAAGGAACGAAAATGGTCCAAGAATTAAGCCTTGTGGAAATCCAATTCTGACTACTGATTTAGAAAATTTGCTTACTTTATCCTCGGCTCTCATAATCCCATTATTTAACTACAAGGTATGGAGAGTCAGAGCTGTTTTCGTTAGCATTTATGGTATTGTTTTTACTGATTGACTGATGCTAGTGAAGAACTCAGTCAAATGCCTAGGACAAGTTACGGATACGTGTACAAATGAGAATTGCACACTACAATAAAATGGACATAATTGTAGACAAAGCAATTAATATTTTTTCATGTATTTCTAAATATAAACAAAATAAAACTTACCACTTGCTATAAAAGGCTCTTTACTATTCCATGATATAACATTGATATCACTTTGATGAGCATCTTCTACTGAGAGCATGCAAGCTTTCTGAGGAGCTGCTCTTGCATCCCATATTCTTATTGATTTATCTACAGAACATGATGCTAAAACATTCCTGAAAATAATGAATTCCTGAGTATTATGTAATAAGGTTCTCTTGCTCTGTTACTTAATGTCTAAAGCCACTGAAATAGTGAAATTAATAAAAGCTGTTTTCTGTAAAAAAAATATTAAAGGTTTGTGTTAATGCAAATACATGCCTTTCATTAGGAGACCACTGTATGTCTTCAACAGAAGCAGTGTGTCCCACCAGGGGGCGCTGATCTACTTCCCATGTTCCAGCTTGGTTTGGTTTCCAAATGTGAATATCTCTTCTGCAGTCACCTGTTGCTAGAACCTGGTAATATAAATAAAAAAACTTTAAAAACCAATGAGTAGAATATAAGCTGTTAGAAAAGGCATTGGAATGGCTAGTATGATGTCACAAACCATGTAAAAACAAAAACCTGCCTCAATACAGATTTTAAAGTTGTCCAGGCATGATCTTGTGACATATTTCACAATAGTTCAAAAATTATTGTAAAATTGTGGACCTACCACAAGACAATAAATGAATACTAGTTGCTAGGTTAAGAAGAAATGCAACAAAATACCAGCACATGATTATGATAACAGGATTGACAGGTATCAGTTTGTCTGTTGACCTCTACAATAAGAGAATGAAGAAATAATTCACTTACACCAAGTTCTGTAGGACACCAATCAATTGCAAATCCTTCTTGCTGATGTCCATTGAATGAATAAAGTGGCTTAACAGGATTATTAACAGCATCCAGGTTGTAACGTTCTAGCAGTGTAGGGTCATCTACTGCTTGTAGCTGCTGTGTTATATTCCAAATGTCGACCCTGCCTAATTCAGACCAACTTGCAGCTAGAACTGAGTTTCTGAAACTTGTGGCCTGTGAAAATAACAAGTTTAAATAACACTTTATTTTTGTCTGATGTATAATTAATTGTAATTTATTCAATATTGTTGGTATTGTTTGTTTATTTATTGTTTCATATATTTTATGATTCTGTATCTAAGGAGAATTCATAGTTAGTTAGAGGGCAAAGTAAATTTACCAAACAATAAGCTGCTATTATGTGATTTACAACGGATAAAAGTTGCTTTCATGAACAACTGGTCTGGTTTATGACTTACCCTTATTCTATTAACACAGCCCTGATGCTTGATGAAGGAGAACGTCATTTGTGGTTTTTTCTCCTCATCCTCCTCCTCATCGTCATCATCCTCATCTTCATCAGATTCTTCCTCATCCTCTGCTTTTGAAGTTTGGTGCAGATTGGACATTTTGACTACTAATAGGCTAATAACAAAAATATTTTTAATATATGTTTGAATATTTAAACTTCTAGACAGAAGCCTATTTATATCTCTGACAAAAGGTAATTTTAAGGCTATCTTATCCGCCTCTACGAGATCATCAACGTACATTACCAGTAGTCTTACATTAAACTAGAAACTTACTTATTTAGATGTGCGCTAGAAGCTTGAGTACCGGCAACTAAATAAGCCGTCATCGGGTAGTCATTTCTGTCGTTGCCAAGATTATCAGGAACAATATCGAAGCTGAGACAAGGGGCGCCAGTCTGCGCTTGATGCAGCATCACGTACGCAGACTGGTCGCAAACTAAATGCTCGTCTTCCTTCAGAGGCTGCCCAGGAAGGTAAGTTTTGGGGCGGTCATCGTTTTCTTCTTCTCCTTCCATAACTTCGTCCTCACTCTCAGAGGAACTGGCTTCCATCTGGTCTTCTGCTTCATTGGCTGACATGACTAAAAGGAAAGACTACGAATTTGTATTTAAAAAAATAATAACAACACGACATGCGCGATTTAGGTTATTAGAAAAGTTTGACAGTGACAGCCAGCAGCAAGGCCTCTAAGGTCGCATGACAGAGAATAGTGACGGGATGCTCAACTTGTGGTGCTGTTGGTTTTTGTTTCTAAAAATTTACGTTTTTTCGAGTATAGGTGATGACTCAACTAAACTAAATATTCTATCGATCAGTAGCGGATCCAGACGGGAATCTATGGGGCTCTAGCCCCTCCACCCCCTAAAAGTATCTGGACCCGGCCCTGACTAATCTCGAATTAAAATTCAGCGTGGAGCTGCATCCATCTCCGCGACATCGGGGAATCCCACCGATCATAAATACACTGAGAATACTGTAGTGTTGCCCCAAAGACGTGTCATCAGGGATGATGCACATCTGTTCCTATTAATGGCAAAACATCAATAATATTATGCGTAAAACATCCACGACGCACTACAACTTCTACAACGTCACGGCATGCAGCCGCAGTAATTGCTTATAGACTAGTTAATGTAAGTCTGAAATCTTACTATGCGTTAAATGAGCAAAACCTAATTTTGATTTTTTTATGTAGGGCATCTCGTAGCTGACCTCTGAGGTCATGACTACTTAACTGGTCATTCCTGTAGCTGCCTTAAGCTTCTACACTTAAAGCCTCCAGCCAGGGAAAAAAATTAAGCTAATTAAAACTAGGCGAATGCTCGCTAAGGATACCCCCTGCGGGGTACGAACCTAGGCTTAGGGCGTTCGCTGGTGGGAGGACAGCAAGAGGGACAGGCTAGATCACAGATATATCCAGTGGCGTAGCTAGTAGAAAAGAGGCCCTGTATCAAAATATGTTGAGGGCCCTTTATGTCTGATTAGTAGCGAAGCAAGTTTTATTGAAGAGCGAGCGAAGCAGGCTCAAAAATAGAGATTCTTCTAATTTATCCTGTTTTGACCCGGATATGTTAAGCTGTCATTGTCATTTAACTGAGAATGTATGAGCAAGCTCGAAAATTGGAGCCCTCTCGTAGGTTAGATTGTGTGTAATTTTACTCAATTAATTCATGTAAGACCTTGAGAGTTGGACTGTACCTTTAGCTTGAAGCCTTAGTAAGCCTTATACAAATTACGTAAATTTTCATATTTTTATTAGGTATTAATTCATTACGAGTAACTCGAGTAAGTCAATAAGAAGATGAGGTTTTGGATAATACTGTACGAATATTTGCTTACACACCTAGAGGCTCCTGTAGCTTGAGGGCCCCGTATCATTGATACGGCGGCAGCTACGCCCCTGGATATATCATTATTATTAATTGGGGAATTTAAAGCTACAGGCTCAGCCTTGACGCGGACTGGCGCATCGTCCAGCAAGAATCGGGGGGAGTATCATTTACTCGGGAGGGTCGCGATCGCGGACCTCTGCGGCGAGGTCGGAAAGTGTGTCGGTGTGTGTGTTTGCTCACTGTACCGGTTTCCCTATTGCTCTCCTGGAGGAGGGTTATGGGGTCACCTGGGCCTAATTTTGTGTGCTTTTTTAGTGTTTATCGTGATGAAGCCGGGCTCAAGCCCCCTCAAACCAAAAACTAGCCATCGATATTCTAGTTAAGAGTTCCTCTAGAGATTTCTATTCTGTGCTGTGCACACTGCACTGACAAATGACAGTGTCACTGTCAGTCAACTATCGATAAATTGTTTTTGTATTTGAAGCTGTGATTTGTAGGTTAAGTTGGTTTGGTAATGTAAAAAAAGGCGACTTAATAAATAAATATATAAATTACGATGGCTTTTCGGTGTACAAAATTGTTAAGAATAATCAGAACCAGAAATGTGATTCGCCACAATTTTATCACAACATCTGTTGCTCTGCCAGAAGAAATTAAAATCCGTAAGCCAAAGAAATACAAAACAGAAGATAATTTAGTTTATTTAGAGGACCCAGATACCTTCGGAACTTTATCCAGGACAGTTAACACTCAGTCGGTCGAACTCGAAGATGAGGGAGATAAACAAGAACAGGAATTTATACAAAATAAACCATTACGTTCACAAAAACTAACCACTAAACAATACGCCGATATTATAAAACAATTGATTAATTACAAGAGACTGAAAGAAGCTATTGACGTGCTAGAAGTAAGAATGTTAAAAGAAGACAGAGTGAAGCCTGAAAACTATATTTATAACATATTAATAGGTGCTTGTGCTAATGTGGGGTACACAAAAAAAGCTTTCAAATTATTTAATGACATGAAGAGACGAGCTCTACTCCCTACTGGCGACACCTACACTTGCCTGTTTCATGCGTGTGCTAATAGTCCCTGGCCAGTAGATGGATTGAAGCGTGCCCAGAATCTGAAGGAACTAATGATTGAGAAAGGATTTGAGCCTAATGTAACTAACTATAATGCAATGATCAAAGCATTTGGCAGATGTGGTGACTTACCTACAGCTTTTAAAATTGTTGATGAAATGTTTGCTAAGAAAATTAAAGTAAAAGCACATACTATGAACCACCTCCTGCATGCTTGTATTACTGATAAACAAAATGGATTGCGCCATGCTCTCATAGTTTGGAGGAAAATGTTAAAGCTGAGAGAAAAGCCCAACATTTATACTTTTAATTTAATGCTAAAATGTGTTAAAGATTGTAATTTGGGCAGTAAACAAGACATTGTAGAGCTTATTGAAACTATACAAGCTCAGATACAGTTACAGAGTAAAAATAAACAACAATTTAAATTGACCCAATCAAGTAATAGTTTGAAAATTGAACCAGATAAACAATTATTAATTGAACCCACAAAACCTGTTAATGAAGTAACTAATGATTATCAGCATACAGATCAGCCTTTTAGTGAATTGAGTATAGTTGACAAGAAAGATAATATTGCAATAGAATTTATAAACAAGTTGGATACAGTGGTTGCCAATGAAAGGAATGTACCAAACTTATTATCCAGAGTCTTAAACATGGAGCAAGTAACAGGATTGCAAGAAGTGCACACATTACAAGATAAGTTTGCAGTGGTGGGAGGGCTAGATGACTTCATAAAGGAGATGCAGGCATATTCAGTCAAACCAGATATCAAAACTTTTACCCAAATGCTCCCATTGTTAGATAACACTACAGAAGCTGAGGACAGTTTACTGAATAAAATGAAATCTTTGTCAATCAGGGCTGATATAGATTTTTACAATATGTTAATAAAGAAGAGGTGCTTGAGATCAGATTATGATGCTGCTGTTGTAAGTTATAACTGTATCCATTCACTTTTGTCATTTCCATTTTTGTTATCTCATATTATGTCACTGATTGCACTTATTTATTCCAGGCTGTACAAAATATTATACAGAAAGAAAGTGAATTTCGCAAGAAAAGGTTTCCATTCTCCAAAAAGTTGAAAATTAAAGTCAATATCATGACATACGGTGTTCTTGCATTGGCATGTAAAACTAAAGAAAGTGCAGAGAAACTCCTCAAGGAAATGGAAGACAAACAACTAAAGTAAGGAATAAGCAAGTTTTCATTGTTGTTGTTTTCATTATGGTTTGTAATATCAAACTACAAACCTGTACTAGTGTTAATTCATACTAGTAATCTCTCTATTCTCTGAAGGGGTAGGCAGAGGCGACAACACCCACATTTTGCAATTAATTTAAATAAAACTGTATGTGATTTTTGTTTGTGTATGTTTTAGTGAGTAAGTCGTTGAAGTGCCTTACCAATAAATAAATACTTATAGTCCGGTCAATTTAGACATTCGAAGTTACATAAAGTCCCAACAAGCTGAATTTCTGTGAAGTTGTTCAAAACATAATTATAAACAATGTCTAGAAGTTCCCCATCATTCCCCTGTAAGGAAAAAATTTTATTCAAGGTCAAAGGTCAAAAAAATGAGTTTTTCGCGATTTTCAGCAAAACGGTAAGTTTTATCATAAAAGTACCTCAGACAAAAATTGTAGATCATAAAATTATCTATAAAAAATGTATCAATACTTTTTTTCTTACGAGCCACCGTTTCTGAGATATAACGATTCAAAAAGTTATTAAAATTGTTATCGTCATAATATGCACACGTTTCCACGCCACCTGTGAGGTAGTGTACTTAACGCGTTTTTTTTAACGTGGTTTCCCCAGTAGGACTCCTAGCTCCAGTGGAAGGTTTTAAAAAATTTGCATAGCAATCTCGATGATACTTAGCTTCAGCAGCAACTAAATCATATTCAAATTCGACTCGAGCAAGAACAGCTTTTGCTAAAGCATCGTCACGAGCCCGAGCTGTTTCCAGAATTGAATCTTTAAATTGAAGTGTACTTGGCTGATTCGACGCCGAAAATCTGAGGATTTTCTTCTTTCACTCTCTTCATTTAATTTCTCGCCACAAAATAAGCATAGTTCTTTCTTTCTTTCTTCTAGTACGAGGAGGACTTGCTGTGGATGTACTGGGTTCTTGTTCTTCACGTTGTCTTTTATTAGCTGCAGCAATAGAAGACTTTCGAGTATAATTTTTACGGCAATTTTCATGTATTGTCACAGATTTCTGATTTTTGAGATATTCCGAAAAATCATCAGCTCTTTAATATAAATTTTTAATTTATAAAACTCAAAACAGCTTGTGCTGTTTTGAGTTTTATATTAAAAATGTCTGAATATTGTTTTATTTGTGCTAAACTTTTAACTGAAAGTGAAGTTGTTACTGTTGAACGTGGTATGAAGACATTAATTAATGCAAGTATCGAAAGAGCTGATGATTTTTCGGAATATCTCAAAAATCAGAAATCTAAAATCAGAAAGTTCAAAAATTTCATGTTTCCTATTTTTGTTTTAAGGAGAGATCAGCAGTTTTTTCTTTATGTAATTTTGTGTTAATAAAATGTATGGTGACTCATCTTTTTTTTACTTTCATTTAAGGAGTATTACATTGTCTATTAAATACAATTTATTGCATTAACCTAGCATTTTTAGTTTCCGAGATTTTTAGGATTCTTTAAGTGACCCGGATTCATTGCTCTCGAGTGTAGGTTTGGATAAACACGTGTTTTCACTACAGAGTGACGCTCAAGACTAACAGTATTTCATTTATTATAGCAGGTATAAGACCCTAGCCACGCACACAATAGAACAAGAGACAGATGTCTCGAAGTTACACTGGCTTAAAGATTAAGGGACTGGGTTTCATTTTACCTGATATTCTTGTAGTTAAAACTTATGTATATTTTATATTGTAAGTATAAGTTACAATGACCGATAGAAAAATATTTAAACATTTAATATATAATATATATATATATATATATATATTATGTATATATATATATATATATTATAAATATTATATAAAATATTACAACTCTAGATGTATATACGTGGCGTACTCATGCATATTATGACGATAACAACTTTTATAACTTTTTGAATCGTTATATCTCAGAAACGGTGGCTCGTAAGAAAAAAGTATTGATACATTTTTTATAGATAATTTTATGATTTACAATTTTTGTCTGAGGTACTTTTATGATAAAACTTACCGTTTTGCTGAAAATCGCGAAAAACTCATTTTTTTGACCTTTGACCTTGAATTAAATTTTTTCCTTACAGGGGAATGATGGGGAACTTCTAGAAATTGTTTATAATTATATTTTGAACAATTTCACTGAAATTCAGCTTGTTGGGACTTTATGTAACTTCACTCTCATTTTTTGGTCTAAATTGACCGGACTATTAACCATATACCAGTGTCACTGGGGAGTGATATGAAGATTCGAATTCGAATGACGTTGTTTCGACGCTCGCTGTTTCGAAAAACTTTGCGAGTAGTACGCCAGTTCGAAAACACATTGAATCGAAAACGTATTCGCGATAAGGCCATTCGATAAAGCGTATCGAATGGCCTTATCAAGAATACGCTGACGCTATTTTTTTTTTAATGGTACGCTAGTCAAATCCAAGGACGAGGCTTTCGAAAAGTACCATTCAAAAAGGTTTTCCGCTAGGATAATAGTGTTCTGTGACTGATGTAGGTACACTGAGATTTCGAAGCGCGTCGTTTCGGTAGTTCTCTATGAAGATAGAATAGGTACTGTACCTATATAAGATGTGCCTAAGCCCTACATTATCTTTTTTGCAGAGTCAACATAGAAATCCTGGGAACTTTGCTGAGGCAGGGAACAGCAAACAGCCAGTTTGGCTATGTCTTATACATTATGAATGTAGTAAAAAAAGAAAATATACAAGTGAATGATATATTCCTGAAACATCTGGAAGGGTTTAATGACAAGTGTGTGGATATTGTTAAAAAGGTATGTTGAAATATAATTTACTAGCTTCTGGCCGCGACTCGTCGTGTACGTTACCCCAGCAAGAAAGTGTTTCCTAGAGTTATATGAGTAGAACGTATAATTTGTGCCTTATTTACTGTAAATGTGCCCCCACATAAAAAATGTGTGCCCCCTGTCGTTTTGGAAAAAAACGGAAAAAACGATTCCTGCTGGGGTAACGTTTTTCTAGCAGGAAAATTCTAAACGAATGATCGGAGAGAGAAAAATTATGCATGGCCATAGAGCTTATTTGTGTGCCAAAATGTGCCCCCAAAAATAAAATCTGTGCCCCTTCAGGTTTTCGAGATATTGCATTTCCTGCTGGAGTAACGTTTTGATGAATCGTATATCTCTAAAACCATTGCATGTGCCCCTGTAGAATAAACATACACGAGTAGCTCTTAATGTGTGCCCCTTAGTGCCCCAATTAGATTTAAGAAAATATTTATAGTTTTCAAGTTATCGCGGTTTTATGAAAACCCAAAAAAACATCGCAGCGCTTAAATGAGACAAGGTATAAGTTCGCTGAAAACTGTATTCGGTCCTTCTTGACGCTAATAATAACCATACAAAGTTTCAAAACTGCACATGCATGCGGTTTTGAATAATCTTGCTAAAAGTCAAAACGATGGTGTCATAACTTTGACGGCAAAATACAAGGAACCGGCTCAATCCCAGATGTGTAGGTGTAAACCAAAATCTTGTGCCTTTAGTCAAAAATATATGGTGAAAATATTCAGCTTGGAATGTTTCGCATTAAGTAAATATTAACAAAACACCAAAATATGTAAGCAACGGCTGGCTATCCGACCAAATATGAATGACTACTAAAAAGCGACGGATTCATACATATCGATGACCTTCTTTATTGGACGTATTATACCTAAGCTGTTGTCCGTACAGTCGCGTTCAAAAGTTTTGGGGCTAATTAATATATATATTAAATGCACCTTGTGACTATAATAAATGAAACAGCTTGTTGATGTGGAAATTATTGTTCCTACGCCTTTATGAACTTGGACGGTTGTATTGGTGATTTTGATGATTATAATTCTGTAACTACTTACGTCTTACAGCCGCGACTTACTGTTAATTTATCTAACCTACGGCTTATCAATAAATATATATATATATATAAAGACAAATACGGGCTTTTTATTTATTTACAAATAAGAGCTACCTATTTTTAGTAGTTTTATTTTCATCATTTTCACATTCATCACACATTTCATGAACTATATTTTTTTTTTAAACATCGGGACCAATCAAATTTTTGGTCAAAGACCTGGCAAATGGCAAATATCTGGATGTATTTCTTTCGTTCATAAATAAATTACTGGGTGTATTTTAATGAAATTTAGAATGGAGAAGATAACTTACCTTGGAATATAGCACTTAGGCTACTATTTATAATGTACTTAATCATGTGTAAGGTCATAGAAACAACTAGTAGGATATAATCCAATAACAACTTTATTTTATTACTTATTACTTTTCTACTTCATTGTACTCAGGCACAACACGTGTGAACCGGTTAGTGAGTAAAGTAAAGAAGGTCATCGATATGTATGAATCCGTCGCTTTTTAGTAGTCATTCATATTTGGTCGGATAGCCAGCCGTTGCTTACATATTTTGGTTTTTTGTTAATATTTACTTAATGCGAAACATTCCAAGCTGAATATTTTCACCATATATTTTTGACTAAAGGCACAAGATTTTGGTTTACACCTACACATCTGGGATTGAGCCGGTTCCTTGTATTTTGCCGTCAAAGTTATGACACCATCGTTTTGACTTTTAGCAAGATTATTCAAAAACGCATGCATGTGCAGTTTTGAAACTTTGTATGGTTATTATTAGCGTGAAGAAGGACCGAATACAGTTTTCAGCGAACTTATACCTTGTCTCATTTAAGCGCTGCGATGTTTTTTTGGGTTTTCATAAAACCGCGATAACTTGAAAACTAATAAATATTTTCTTAAATCTAATTGGGGCACTAAGGGGCACACATTAAGAGCTACTCGTGTATGTTTATTCTACAGGGGCACATGCAATGGTTTTAGAGATATACGATTCATCAAAACGTTACTCCAGCAGGAAATGCAATATCTCGAAAACCTGAAGGGGCACAGATTTTATTTTTGGGGGCACATTTTGGCACACAAATAAGCTCTATGGCTATGCATAATTTTTCTCTCTCCGATCATTCGTTTAGAATTTTCCTGCTAGAAAAACGTTACCCCAGCAGGAATCGTTTTTTCCGTTTTTTTCCAAAACGACAGGGGGCACACATTTTTTATGTGGGGGCACATTTACAGCAAATAAGGCACAAATTATACGTTCTACTCATATAACTCTAGGAGACACTTTCTTGCTGGGGTAACGTACACCGACTCGTCCGCTTGAAATTTCTTGTTCCCCGACCCCCCGCGTCGGTCCGCATCGCCCGCCCAGGCCTTTACTTCGTTTTCGGGTAATATTCTTTCAGACTTTTTTTCTTTTTGCTTGGGTGTCAAAGGTCATAGCGTGGTGTTAAATGGCCTATAACTATATGAATCAAGAATTGGGCTATCTAATGTAAAAAGATTTTCTCATATCAGGCTGGTAGTTAGAGATTAAATAGCGCATTCAAACAAACCTTTATTGTTATTAAAGATATAGATTGTGTAATTATTCTATGTAAGTAACTGATTGTCCTGCCTTTTCTAGATTAACTACATCTAATTAAAATTGAAACCATCTATTCAATTTTTTCAGGGCGAAGGTTCTGAAGTATTCAAGAAGTCTTACGGAATTTTCGCCAAATACTATACCACCTGGTTGAAAGAGATAAATGTAGAAGAAGCATTGAAAACAGAACATCCTTGGCAGCAGTACAGAGAAAATTATCCAGAGACAGTTCAGCGAGACACAGTACAAATTGAACAGCCAAAGAAGTTTTTCAAGAGAAATAAAAAATATGTACCATATATTCCGAAAAAAGTAAATTAAATACAAATTAGAAACATCAGTAACTTTATTTATATAGTTACAAAATTCGATTTATTTGAGACACTTTAAATTTTAATATGGTGGAGTTTGCGGTTAAGCTCTTCGAATTTGAGGAGTTTGCGAATGAAGAAATCGCCGAAGCGGTGAGCTACCTTCGTGTCAGCAATGTGGATCATGTCATTATCGATGTAGAAGTCCAGCTGGAAGAAATAAAAGGAATCAAAATGTTGTTCTTGCTAATTAAATGCAGTTGACTGCTTTTAATACTAACATTGATGAACTTTTAACACTCTTGTAAAAACTTATACATTAGCTTCCAATCAGACCCAAGTTCTGGAATGAAACTCTACCAATGACGTCTGCTTTATTCTGTAGGGTGAACACTACCTTCAGATTATAGATAAATACCTTTACCCTGTAGCAGTCCATTGCTGGACATAGACTCTACAATCGCACACCATTTAACCCTCCCCTTGGCTAATCTCATCCACCTGCTACTAACCTCTGCGAACCGAACTGCCACCTAGCCCTGAGTCTATCCCACATTTGCCGATTAGCGGTAACCATTGAAAAAGATGAACCAATTCTCACCTCAGAGCCACTCTGGAACTTCCCATCCAGACCACTGGGTCCCTTACTCCAGACGACGTTCTTCATTTTATGCTTGAAGCACAAAAGATGGATGGCGAGGGCGGCATGTTCCCGCGCCGCGTCTCGGTCTCCGCCGCGCGCAGCCGACATGAACGCGGCCAGCTTGGTGAGGGGCAGGGTCGTGTACAGTTTCAAGTACGAACGAATCGTTGGCAACATCTTTTGTTGACGGACCTGTAGAATTAAATTTCTTATTTGAGTTTCAAATTCACAATAGAGATTGCCAGCTTTTTCAAAAGAAGCAGATGTTCAGTCCCTTTCATGTTAAGGCATTGTGTTGATGCTTTGAGGAGGACTATGTCCAGCAGTGGACGTCTTTCGGCTAACATTGGTAACTATAGGCCTGTACTATAAATCGCTTGCTGAGCTCAAGCTATCAAAATGAAGCAAAACTGGTTTCACACACATCCCTCGGTATGTATCCTTGCACATCTCTGATGGAAACGCAGCATAATGCCTTTGGTAGTTTCTTCTTAGCGCGCCGATGGCGAAAATAATTTATATTTGTTTAGCAACTTATTGTAACAAAACCTGATAATATTATTAATCGCAATAACTGACCTCATCCATGAACACCTGAGTTTGGTGTTTGACGGCATCACGTCCGTAGTTGGAGCCTGGCTCAATGGGCGGCGGGCAAGGGGACAGGAACTTAGGGCAGGCAAAAGTGAAGCAACTCTCGAACTCTCCCAGGTCTCCATACTGCATCTTGAACATCTTCTCATGATAGTTCTTCTCACGGAGCACCTAAATTAAAGTCCTTGTTAGAAAACTTTATAGCTGGTTGTAATCATGTCTAAAGAAAGAAGAAACGTAATTTGTTTTAACTGTTTCGTAAACTAATGGTTTTTTAAAGATAGTCACAGTAATTTAACGGTAGCTAAAAAACTCTGTATACTTACACTGAGGTAATTTTGCGACCGTAATATTATGACGGCACCGCTTTCTTAGTAACTAAAAAAGTGTAGCATTTATTTTTACATACCTGCTGGATAGATTCATCAACACACTGTGGGTGGAGGACCAGGCAGATAGCCAACAGATGGTACATCTGCTCCGTCTGCTTATTGATCTGATCATTTTGGTATGAACGGGACGAGAACAGCTGCTTGGTGCGCTGCATGTACAGCAGAGCAGACGACAGCGTGCGGATGGCGTCAGCGTAGCGACGCATCATCATGTAAGCAAAACCCACGTAGTAAGATGTGGAGATCTGGCATGCAGGCACGTGAGAGTACTGGGACTTCTTGTGCAGCTCAATGTTCTCCAGGACCTGAAATAGTTGTTTTATTAGATTAGTTTTTGAATCCAGATTGCTTTAATTTTAGGTGAAACCCTATGAGATATTAATAGCATCCTGTAGAAACAAACTTTAATTATAAGCCTTGTAAAGCATTGTAGATATGTAGTAAGATTGTAAGTATAATAGTGTTAAAGCACACTATTTATATCAGGGCTCGGATAACGGTATATTTTTCGAAACGTTATCGTCTTAAAAACCTAAAGAACGAATTGTTTCGGTTACGTTCGAACGGAACGTTATTAAAACGTTTTTGAAGAAGAATAAAATTTTATTCGTTCTCGGTTAATAAAACGTTTTTAACCGTTTTTAATCATTATTGGGTTGATCGATAGGAAATTCGCAACACAACCCTAATCAATACGTAAGCAGCAAATGCATTGGAATAAATGAAGTTATAAAATGAAGATAAGGTACAATTTAACTAAACAAGTTCATCCTTGTCGGCGCAAGTACCGTGCGCGTTTACGTCCTGCGGAATAAACCGGTTTTTGAAAATGTTCTTATTTCGTTTTCGTTCCGAACAAAATGTTGTACAAAGAAGAACGAGAACTATTAGAGACGTTTTAAAAACGTTATTTTATATAACGTTTCCGAGCCCTGATTTATATACAAAGCTTTTTAAATTACACAATAAAAATCTCACCTTGATGGCCTGATAATAATCTCCAAGCAGGGAGTGCAGACGGAGGAGGCCTACTAAAGAGAAGTAGCCCAACATTTTGTAGAGGGAGTGACGGCCGAACTCTCCCGCCACAGAGTCGGGGTCGCCGCCAGCAGCGTAGACCTGGGAAACAAAAACAAAACATGGAGAAGTCAACAGATTAAACAAACAAAGTAGCCAATGCAATTTGCAAATTTATAAAAATGAAATGCTGTTCATTGGTAATTTTATTTTTTTCAAAATAATTTCGTAATAGTCTGAATTAGGTTTTTAAAGAAATAAAAATTGGAAATTTTTCAAATTCAGCTAGTATTAAATAATAGAGGCAAAGATAGTCCCGAATATGAATATCACATGTAGCATACATACTGTTGATTAATGAAATAAGGTATGATGACAGGTGAAGTATGGCTTAAAAGGAAGGGAAGCAGTAATGTAAGTCATCAGGCAGCGCGATGGGTGAACGACATTGTTGCCAAAAATTGAATAGAATGGCACAGGAGCATGGAAATTGGCACAAGTAAATAGAAGCTTATGCCATGAACGCTTAGCATGACCTCAATAGAAACAGGTTAGGATAGACAAAATGACAGATAAAAGATCACAATCTGTCATTTCGTCTATTCGCCACCAGCACGCATAGTATGAACACTGTAGAAACGGGTTTTGTTGACAGAAGAGTAGACAAAATGACAGATAAACAATCACAATCTGTAATTTTGTCTATTCTTCCGTCGACAAAACCCGTTTCTATGGTGGTCATGCTACGCGTGCAAGTAGACACGGGAAACCCATTTCTATAGTGTGATGCTACAAGTGCAGTAGTGGGTGATGTTAGTGTGGATGATGATAAAATAATTATGGTGATCGAAAATACTAAATGTTTATAGCTTACATTACTTACTTCAAGTTGCCTCTTGATGTTCGACTTGTCAACAAGTGAGTGCAACACATTGAGAATGCAGAGTACATTCCATGCCTTGTTTTCAGTATTGAGGGCATCAATCTCAGCTGGGCTCAATTTTGATGTGCGCGACCTGAAAAACAAAGCAATCATTAATTAGAATCAAACATAAAAAGATAGCAAAATAGAAAACACCTGGTTTCTAAAAGGTTGATCAAATCTCTGAATCTATAGATTTGAAAAACAATATTGGCGTGTGTTACTCTCGCAAAAACTCGAAAATGGCTCAAGTGATTAGTTTATATTTTATTGTTTTTCTCCCCTCAATAATGGGTGGTTAAAAAAAACAGCAGAACATCGAAATTTTGTCCTATGTGGTACAAAGTCCGCTGGGCCATCGAGTAGTTCATATTAAGTCAAAATGTTGGATGTTCTTTGTGAAGATTACAACAGCCAATGATATAATTTGCAAACAGATTAAATTGAAAAGGCTTTCAGAAACCAACTTTAATTTATATGTACCTGTATTGCGCGAATGACTGGAATTGATACACAAACTCGTCAATGAGTTCCCACAGCCACTGGTCAGGTAACTCCAGGGGCACAGGCGTCTCCGCAGACAGAATGTAGTTGAAAAGGTCACAGTAGTTGTAAAATGAGTGGAACCTTTGGTCAGGTTTGGGACCACCGGGCACACGCGCGTATATGTCTCGATAATACAGTTCTTTGTACAGAATCATGAATACCTGAAACAAGCAAATAAAGCTCAGTATCTTTTTTAATGTAAAAAATTGCAGAAGCAAAACCCAAAAGCCAACTCTTTATCACATTCTAATGTTTGAGCTGAAAAGAAGTAGCATTAAACTCCCCATAAAACATCTTTGCCTAAAAAGTTGTAGTGATTATTAATTCTATTAGTAATTTCAGGTAGTCAGAAGCATAAAAGTCTGACAATTAGTTTTACCAATGGGTATCACGTTACCCAGTAACTGGGTTGTGGAGGTCAGATAGGCAGTCGCTCCATGTAAAATACATCTGGCTAGACTGGAAGCTGATCCCAACATGGGCAAAGATTAGGCAGACAAAAAAAAAATGTTACTACAGTTTTGTAGCCCTCTTATTTAAATGCAAAGTTAATGAAGTCTTGTGTTACTTGTAATAAACACTATTGCCAAATTACACATTGTTTTTAATTTAGTGTAGTTTAAATCCTTTTTTTTGTAGTATCATTGCATTGTTTTGTCTATAATGCAAGAATTGAGACTGTTTTACAATAGGTCTAATACTTTATATGACTATAGATATTATAGTGTACTCACATGGTCACTGTCCACAACCGGCGCCACCTCATTTTCATCGGGCCATGGAGTGTTCTCAAAATACTGTTCAGTAAGTTTTGGGAAGGTATTCTCATACAGGTTCAGGATCTCATATGATACTCCCTCATTGATCATGTTACGAAAGTAAACAAGGAATTTTTTGACCTGAAATGGAAATGTATTTTTGCACATGATTCTCTATCTATTACAATAATAATGATGTGTAATTAATAATTATTTTCACATTTGTATAAGCGGCTCTTATTTAACCAGTTTAGTCGATTTTTAGACAGCATGGGTCTTCAGCAGCTATTAATTTTCATAAATCTTCTCCTTGAGCCTTTCAATGAGTCAATCTGTCTCACATGAGGCACCTTGGATCTATTTCTATGTATCACCAGTTTTTAATTAATTTCATAATTATACTTTACAACAATTACCATTCTGTATTATCTGAGACCATTTTTATGAATCATGAGAAAATGGAAACGGGCAGTAACTTACCATGTCAGGCATTTTGTAAAATGAAGACCTATCATATTCCAGGTCGTACTGGGGATCTCCTGTGTGGGGTTCATAATCACTATAGGGTTCATATGCAGGCTAAAAATACAGAAATAACATGTAATATACAGATTAGAAGATAACTGCTTACGTTTTTACATGTAAGAGGTTATGTTGTAAATTCACAATAAATACAATTAAGGCTTGAATATTTGGATTTGTACTAACAGCTGGCTCGGTGTAATCGTCACTGGAATACATTTTGTAGTTTTCTTAACCAATAAAACACTGTACTCAAATAAAATCTGTCTACGAGTAAATGAGAAAACGCTGTCGCAAACACATAGAACACATACGACCACTGGTCCACAGAACATTTATACTCACTCACTAGATACGTAGTAGCTCTATGTAGTCTGTGCTCATTAGCCACTATGCTTGTAGAAAAAGTATCCAGTATCGAAAATGTAACAAACTCGATATATTTCCAATAACAACCCCGTGGTCGCCACTAACTAAAACCGCTGGAATTCATAAAAACCCAACGGAACTTCATAAAGTACGTATAATCGTTTTTATTTATGCTACAAGTACGGAAATCATCTTACGTACTGTATCATACAACGTTTTACTATGCATTGTGCGAGGAAATTAAAAGAACGAGCGAGCGAGACAGTAGTCGCTTAAGATGTGTAACATCTGACATATTGGCTGAAGTGTTTAAATGATAAAAACAATATTCATCATCATCATCGCCATCGCCATTGCCATGACTTGTGACTTTTTGACTTTGACCATCGTCATCGCCATTGCCATCGGCATCGCCATCGTCTTCGTCATCGCCATCACCATCATCATCGTCTAATTTGTACAACTTTTCTCAAATAATAAAAACTCTGCGACGCGACGCGACGCACAGTGGTCTGAAAATCAAGCTCCATACTCATAGAAACTTAACGTCAGAAATTAATAAATAAAAATATGTTTTGTGTTTAATATACCTCCCTTTGTTTTACTAATATAGTATGAAGGGTATGAGTAGCTCCATGCGTGAGAAAATTTTTTTTTTCTTTTTTTTTGTATGGAATAAAACACTTAAAGTGCTTTTTTTCAAAACTGAATAGAACTGATGGGCTAGTATTCACATGAGCTATTGCACCATACACGGCGATCAAGATGACATACAATTCTTGAGCCTTTCGGTGCCGCTTTGCATGTAGCAAGCTTTGGAAATTTTGAATTTACAGTCGGTGATCTTTCAAATCTTTGATGGTATTTTGTGAAGCTACATATTGCTTTGAATATGAAAATAGTATGTAAACTAATACTCATGCAAGAAGAGACAAACATACACACACACACACCCTCACACACTCACAAACTTTCGCCTTTATAATCTTAGTGTGATTATAAAGGCGAAACTTTGTGTGTGTGTGTGTATGTTTGTCTCTTCTTCACGCTCAAACAGCTGAACGGATTTGGATGAAATTTAGCACACATAATAGTTTATAACCGGGAATAACACATAGGTAATATATTTAACAACACACAGGTATATAATTAAATGAAGTAACCAACCACATAACTGATATTGTCGTTAGTTAATAACCTGCTAATGACTTTTATAATGAAAATATTAGAAAACGATGTAGATTATTTACATTTTACTACAAAATTAATTTCACGAAATAACTCATTTGTTAATCACCGTCATTATTGTTGAATTTTAATTTAATAAGCATTATGGGACAGCGAGTGTTAATGAGGGTAGTTATAATATAAATAGGACATTTAAACTAACTTCACTCAGTAGCTCTTTGCACTTGTGCTTTACTATACTTATTACGTTCGATTTGTTTTCGTGTTATGATGGAAGCTTTTAGTACCAATTTGGATATTTTTATGTTTGTGGCTAACAATAGCTGTTTCTCACAGCCCAGTGTATTATATGAAGTTTTTGTCAATGCCGTTGATTTGTCAGAAATCGAAAATAAAGAATTGAAACAATTCTGTCAGACTCGTGTGTGTTCGTTGAGGAACAAATGGATCTCGTGTAATCGCACGAGACATACTTTCATAAAAAAGTATGAGACATGGCTGCAAGAAGACATAAAATGGCCTGAGTTCATGAAGGACAAGATGACACCTTGCTTAATGTTAGAAGAGCAGCAACCATGTTCCAGTTTTGACTTCGGTGTAAATGAGGGTGCATCAACATCATACAAACCGGAGACGTACAGTGTTGGAACATCAACTGTTGTGAGTCCAAGAAAAGTGTTCTCGGAGCTAAGCCCGCTACAGAAGAGTGAAAGAGCTCCTCACGCATAGCACTGAAAGCCTTGCTTATGCAACTGGTTTAAGTGCAGATAACAAAAATGTAGCAGATATAATAAAATTGATCACAGAGCATCCCGAAGAGGCTACAAAGATAAAGGAATTGTTGAAGTCCAAGAAAGCTATGCCCATATATTCCGCTGATAAAGCTTTAGGAATTCTGACTTCATTGAAGCTTTCAAAATGGCAGTATACAATATTAAGAGCTTGTGCAAAAGAAGAAGGAATACTACTATATCCTTCATATACTGCTATCTTAGAGGCGAAAAAGGACTGTTACCCACCAAAAGACACCATAGAAATTACCGAAAGAGGGGTAAAAGTAAAGCTTCAAGCGATTTTGGACAAAACTGTTGCTAGATTTGGGAAATTCCTACGTTTGGAATCTTCGCTAGATGGCAAAGAGCTAACATTGATATGCAAGTGGGGCTTTGACGGTGCTTCAGGGCAAAGTTTGTACAAACAAACTATGGCGGGTGAAGATGATTCAAGCAATTTTATGTGTTCTTTTGTGCCTCTGCGCTTAGTTTGTGGTGAAGAAAAGTTATGGGAGAATCCAAAGCCATCTTCCACAATGTTCTGCAGACCGCTCTATTTTAAATTTGCAAATGAAAACAAATTAAATATTAAGGAAGAACAGGCTTTGATTGAAGCTGAGATTGCAGCACTGGAGCCGTCTATTATGGGAATTCATACTGTTAAGCACTCAATGCTTATGACCATGATAGATGGTAAAATCACTTCGCAACTGTCAAATACTTCAACGCAGACTTGTGACATCTGTAAAGCTACCCCTTCGGAAATGAATAAGTTAGAGAAGATCTCAGAGTAAGTTTTGAATAATTTGTTATATTTCAGATTACCGTAATGCTGTGTATCTTTTTATTAATTAATTCACTTTCTTTCCAGAAAACCTGTTTCAACAGATATATATCAGTATGGTTTGTCTACACTTCATGCTTGGATTAGATGTATGGAGTGCCTACTCCATATTTCGTATAGACTAGACTTCAAAACATGGCAAGCCAGAGATGCAGACAGCAAAGAGTCATTGAAGAGTAGAAAAAAAACTATACAGCAGAAGTTTCGTGATGAAATGGGCCTCCTAGTAGACATCGTTAAACAAGGTGAGTTATGATAACAGTCGTTGTTCTTAAATCTTATTTTTTCAAATAACGTTAGTTCTATTTATTCTTTACAAAGTTGTGGATTAGTTTTGATTCATTTATAATTTTCAGGTTCCGGAACCACAAACGATGGAAACACAGCGAGGAAATTTTTTGGTAATCCTGCCAATACTGCAGCTATTACAGGCTTGGATCCTAGTTTGATCCAAAGATTTGCAACACTTTTGCGTGTGATGGCCTGTGGGGAGCCCATAAATGTTGAGGCGTTTAAAAACTTTGCGCGCCAAACAGCAGAATTATATGTGGAGCTCTATGGCTGGTATTACATGCCTTCGAGTGTCCACAAACTTTTACTGCACGGTGCTGAAGTTATTAAATACTTCAATATTATGCCCATTGGCAAATTATCTGAAGAGGCATCGGAAGCCAGAAACAAAGACTTCAAGAAAATCCGAGAACAGCATTCGCGCAAATTTTGTCGAAAAGCGACAAACGAAGACATTTTCAATGGTCTCCTTGTCTCGTCAGATCCCTACCTGTCCAGCATAAGACCTGTGCTGAGAAAATCAGTAAATACACCTATTACTGATGATATGAAATCTCTTCTTATTGGTGACGATGCAGATCTAGACAAAGAGAATGTTGAATTTATTGATATTAACGCGTCAATGCTGGACTCGGATTTAGAGGACTGACGACAGCAAAGATACTCTCTGCTAATCGTTTTTGTATAAGTAGTTATAGCAAATAATTATAATAAAATAATAATAAGAATATAATTAAATTAATTAATATAATTAATTAGTAATATAATTAAACAGTAATATTTAATATATCATAGTTATAGGAGCTGTAAATAGTTGTTGTAGTCTTAAATTGACAATTTTGACGTTACTTTTATTGTTATTGCCTTTCTTGCACATAATTTTTGTTGTAATGTATTAGTATTAACTATTTCATTAACAGCTCCCCCAAACGTATTATACATTAACTATTTAATACATGTTTTTATCTTTCTTCACTTTTAACCATATATTTAAAAATAAAAATATCCTTAGTACATATTTATTCCTTACTAGCTGCACCCCGCGGTTTCACCCGCATAAGTCTCGATTCCGTGGGAATATCGAGATAAATAGTAACCTATGTGTTATTCCCGGTTATAAACTATTATGTGTGCTAAATTTCATCCAAATCCGTTCAGCTGTTTGAGCGTGAAGAAGAGACAAACATACACACACACACACAAAGTTTCGCCTTTATAATCACACTAAGATTATAAAGGCGAAAGTTTGTGAGTGTGTGAGGGTGTGTGTGTGTGTATGTTTGTCTCTTCTTGCATGAGTATTAGTTAACATACAATTTTCATATTCAAAGCAATATGTAACTTCACAAAATACCATCAAAGATTTGAAAGATCACCAACTGTAAATTCAAAATTTCCAAAGCTTGCTACATGAAAAGCGGCACCGAAAGGCACAAGAATTGTATGTCATCTTGATCGCCGTGTATGGTGCAATAGCTCATGTGAATACCAGCCTATCAGTTCTATTCAGTTTTGAAAAAAAGCACTTTAAGTGTTTCATTCCATACAAAAAAAATTAAAATATTTTTTTTCTCACGCATGGAGCTACTCATACCCTTCATACTATATTAGTAAAACATAGGGAGGTATACTAAACACAAAACATATTTTTATTTATTAATTTCTGACATTAAGTTTCTATGAGTATGGAGCTTGATTTTCAGACCACTGTGCGACGGGCTGACGACGGACGGTGTTAAAAATTAAAAAAATAAAACAGAAAAGTAAAAAGCACTAGTGAAAAAAAGTGACACTTTCCGCACAATTTGGCTGCTTGGAAAACGCTCTTTTCGAGCACATGCATTGTTTTTTTTTTTTTTTTTCATCAATATAATATCGATTTTTTTTTTTCGGTATTGATATTATGTTTTTTAATAAACTTCTTACGTTTTTAAAGTGAATCCTGAGTTTTTATTGATCTAGAATGTATGTTTTTATACCAATTGTGAATTGATCGACTAAACGAAGTACACTAAACCGTAAATCTGAGTTTTTTCATCCAATTACCGTAACCTGTTCCAAAAGCGTTTTGCCACATATAACGAGATTGAAAGTCGTTTTTTTTTGTTAAATATATAGTTTCATCACCGTGTTCCAGGATATAACGGTTATTCTCTCCGTTCCGGAGATATAAGCATTAGCTCCTTAATTTTTTTTTTGCAAAAATAAATTTATGATGATGATGTAGCCACAGCTAGGTTAGTATACTTTGCTTATTTCCACAGTATTATGTCTTATGGCGTTCTGCTGTGGGGATCGGCAGCTGATGTAGATTCAGTTTTCATCTTACAAAAGAGGGCAATTCGCGCGATCTATAAAATGGCTCCTCGTGAGTCGCTTAGACATAAATTCAAAGAAATTGATACACTTACTCAGCCTTCTCTTTATATTTTAGAAAGTATTTTGTATGTTCGCAAAAACTTAGGACTTTTCAAAATAAGAAGCGATTTCCATAATATAAATACACGTAGTAAACAAGAAATTGTGATTCCCAAATTTAGATTAACTAAAACTAGTAAGTCATTTCTTATAAACAGTATTCGCTTTTATAACAAGTTGCCAAAATCAGTTACAGAACTTAGCGATGGAAAGTTCAAAGCCCACATCAAACGTGTCCTTATCAAAAAAGCATATTATAAGATTAAAGACTACGTTGCAGACAAGGAAGTTTGGCAATAATTCCTTCTGCACATGTGGCTTCCCTGGTGCCTCATTAACGGCATAACTATGTAGGTAAATAAAGATATGAATATGAATATGAATATGAATGTCTATTAACTGCTCCCAAATTACGATAATTATCTTAATTTACTTTTTTATTTTATTTTAATTTACAAATGACATAATATTTTTATTATTTGACATTGTATTTTTATAATATTCTATATTTTTTATTAGATTTGATTTGTTACAGCTGTAGTGGCAACCATTATCATTTGGTTTAAATAGGTTTTATTTTTATTAGGTATTTCATTTGTCTTTTCTAGAGATTATTTTCTTTTAAATTTTGTGAATGAGAGAACGTTGTAGACATAACAGACTGTAGATCTGTGGACCATTTAATATTTTGCTAAGTACCTGGTACTTGTTGATGGGCCTACACTGTCCTCTCATACCTTTTAACACTGTAACTTGGAAACATTGTAAAAACCATTTACTTTTAAAAGAGTAACCGTGGAGTTTCTTGCCGGCTCCATAGGAAACGACCAATTGGAACCGTGCACCTAGCTTCTGACGTTTAAGTATGTGAAATAAAAATATTTTGAATTTTTTTGAATTTTTGAATTTTATGATATTATTACGCTTAATATTGGGTAATATATGCCATTCAAGCAAAAAACTGACACTTTAAAATTTTACGTCCAATGTGTTTAGTAGCCTTTTTTCGTTCCACAATGCGCAAGCTGCTCGCCTCTGAATTGCTCGTCTCTAGTTCAGAGGCTACCGACTACCCTAGCTTTCTTAAAGAACAATAAGCCACACAAACTACTATGTAGACACTATGTATCTACGCTACGCCATCGCCATCGCCACCCGAGTTACGTTGTCGAACTAAGCAGAAACTGAAAAACTTATGAATGTAGAATCGAGCGAAGCAAATTCGAGCGAATAATATTGCACCATTTCGATTGTTTTACCGGTATAAGGTTTTTTTACCGAAAAAAGGAGGATATTACGCATTCGGCGTTTTTTTTTTCTATTTTAGTTATATCCTCACTGTAGATTATCCTTCAAGTTTCATTGTTTTCCTTATAATTAAGCTTGGGCCGCAATCTTCTGCGGTAGTTGAAGATTCCATGGTTCTAGACCTCATCTCATTATGTTGCTTTTCCAGATCGTCAATTAGATTTGTTGTATTTTGTTCATTTGCTTCAACCTTTTCTTTACACAAAGAACATTCAGCATAATTATCGTATATCTTCTTAAAATATTCAAACTCACTTGATTGACTATAGGACATAAATTAGCTAGGCACAAATTCAAATACAACAATACTGTCTGTAATTAACGAAAGAACGAGTTAAGTAAATCCAATAATTTCAGGAAATGCATTGTTTCGAGTTTCGACTTATCAGCTTATCTTTGAAGAGCAAAAAGTACCCTAATTGAAACAATAGATAGCTGTTTACTTGATAACATTCACGACGCAAACATAGTATATAATCTCTAATAAAATTCGACACAAAAACATAAAATAATTTATAAACTAAGCAATAAGCTTGTTTGCAGGCGAAATATTGGAATGTTTTGGTAATTCCCCGACCGCCAGACCATGATCTAGTTTATGCTCAACATTTTTTTAATATCGACAATTTGTCATTGATAGTCACAGTCAATGAAAACCATCATTTATATTTTATCCATAAATTTACGCTACTTTGTTGTACAAACTGTCACCACATACAAGAAACTTACACTAGAAGGGGCCTCTGATAGCCCCAATACAAATGGCTGCCGGTAGCTCTGACGCTTGTCGTGTTTTAAATTTTGTTTATTTTTGTGATCTTTCTGTGTTTATGTTGTGCGTTTGTCGTTGAGTTGAGCAAAACTTCGTCCGACTAATCCATATTTCTGACCAGAAAATGATTTTGTGAGTAGTTGTGTCAAAACTGAGATAGGACTCCAGTGTAGTGTTAAGTTTGAGATAGGGTTCTTCTAGTTAATTACTTTGGTACATAGCAATCAAAAGATGATTACTTTATTGTATTTCATTTATCAATCCTTGAAATTAACACTAAAATACTACAGAATCTATACCCATACTGGTACCATTCTGTACACATCCTATACATAGCTATAGCTATGGCATACCGGCCTTACCTATCCAAAGGTGTAGTTCGAACTATGAATATCAGATGGCGCTAATTTCTTTACGAACGCAAATGACCCCGTTCCGCAGCAATGTCGGCAATGTTTTAATTTAGTCTGTTGTAGTAGGTAGTGGAAGAGGCAGGAACAGTTTTTTCGGTTTTGAGATATCTGTTCCCTGTTCGATGTAAACCTGTTTTTTTTTACTGTTTCGATAGAATGCCGCACTCCTCTAATGACATTGACAGTATTGACACTGACAGAACAGACAGAAAGAACTTCATCTTATCTTCTCTTCTCTCTTTTGTCAGACAGAGTTACTGCAGTCTTGACAAATAACTACGCAAAAAAATATATAAAAAAGCACTAAAATGTTTGCCAAAATGGGTATTAATCTAATGATTCGCAATGGGACTGTAATGAAATCGCCCCAAGCTATTAGAAACTTTTCTGTTACGTCAGTAAAAGGTGATATAGTCAAAATTCAAAGCACAGCAGACTTCAAAGATAAAGTTATCAATAGCAAAGTCCCGGTCGTTGTTGATTTCTTCGCTACGTGAGTATAATTTAAAATATAAATAGCATAACTCAGTCTACCAAATCAATTACTAAGCGCACAAACAAACATGGTCCATTGTTTATAGTACATGTAATCTATTTACAGATGGTGCAATCCCTGCCGTCTACTGACACCCAGACTAGAATCTATCATTTCTGAATCCAAGGGAAAGGTGATTCTAGCAAAAGTCGACATTGACGAACAGACAGACTTAGCTTTGGACTATGAAGTAAGCTCTGTACCTGTACTGGTGGCCATAAAGAATGGGAAAGTCTTGCATCGCCTGGTTGGATTGCAAGATTCGGACAAGCTGCGTAAATGGATTGAAGACTTTACATCTGATGATAAAACCACGCAAAAAGTTAATGTCTAATATATGACGTTTAATGCTTATTAAATTATTGTTGTTACCATGTAGTTGATATTTTTTTTTTTTTTTCTTAGTTGGACTAACAAGCTGATGATCAACGAGATTAATTGAATGGAATAAAGGAAAAATAAAACGACTGCTTATTCTTCTAGACATTGTATTAAATCCCTAGCCCTTTTATATACATTATCATTAGGTTTCATGGTTTTTGAGGCTGTTTCACTATCTTCATCATTTTCATCATCCTCTTTGTTTTTCGATTCTCCAGTTTGGGACTCGGTCCATTCATCCATTTGTTTTATAACTTTGTGAGCATCAGTCAATAGCATGTTACGAATATTACCCTGTGCAGACTCGAAATACTCTAAAAACAATGGCCATGATGCATCTGGTAGTAAGTATGAAGAAAATTTGTTCTTGTAAAGCCAGACTTGCTTAGCTTTCATGAATTTCCAGTTTTGTTTATCATGTTTCCACTGTGATAGATAATTTAGACATTGACCCTTAAGCTGATCTTTAGATGCAGATTGTGCTTCAGCCTGACGTTCAGCAAACTTTTCCCTCTTCATTTGTCGAATAGATTTCTTTCCTTTCTTATCTGTTGTCTCTGTTGCTACAGGTTGCTTTTTCTTTTTCTTTCTCTGAGGTTTTTCTTCAACATCAGAGTCATCATCGTTATCGTGTTGTCTCTTTGTGGAGTTAGATATGTTAACCGGATCATCTAATTCATTTCCCTGATCATCCCTTTCCACTTGTTCCTGTTGGTCTTCAGGACGCTCGTCGCCAGTTATCGCATTTTTAGCCCTTTGAAGTTTCTTCCTTTTATTTTTGTTCTTCTTTTTATAATTAGCCATATTTATGTTATAAAACTCGCCTAGTAAATAAAAATGTGCTTCTGCTTGCTTTTTGTATTTTAGTTCTTTTTAGGTTAGCTTTAACATGTCAACGTGACACATTGCTTATGTCACTGTCACGTGTGTCAATGTTACATGCTCTGTGACTGTCAAAGTGCTTTTACTTCGTTCGGAAATCGTAAAAAACGCTTGGGAAAGCGGCGTGCGGCGCGGCGGTTGCTGTTTTTCCTAGTTCTATTCGTCTTGTACTTTTCCAAAAATGTATTTCCGAAGTGGTTTTTTTTGATGTTTGATTTTGGTTATCGTTGAATATCCGTCATTAGATATACCTTATATAAACCGGAAGTTAACGGTTCTTTTAGGGGCCGGAAACCCGGAAGATAACGGTTTTGCTGTATATAAACGGCGGCGGCGTTGCCGCCGTTTGTACGTTAAATGTCTTGAAATTATTATTTTTTTTTTCCTTTTTAGAATACATTTAGGTATATACTTCTAAAAAAATTGTGGTCCGCCGCTGCAGCGAGCAGGGTCCAAGTTACTGGTGGTTAGGGCTCTCCAGAGACAGGAACCTCCTCACGATGCGAGTCGTATCGAGGAGTAGTGCCTTCTAAATCAGGCCCTTGATTCAACCTTGAGCCTCAACAGCTGTTGATTGAGGCTTTCGGGCTTCGGCCTTTAGGCCATTGGCCGTTATGACAATCGGTACAATGACAGTCGAGCTCACATTCCACATGTCAACAACGAGATATTTCATTTGTTTCTCTTTCTCAGCTTTCACGTTACCATTCCACATGACGGTTCTCGGTAACATCGACAATCATTGCGCGGCGTGCTCGATATCGACACACTAGATGGTGTCACACCATCTAGTGTGGCCCAAAACGTGTGTTATAAAATAAATATAGCATTTTGTTACTAAATTGGAGATCGTGACAAACAGTCACATTAGAAATATAATTAGCGACAATAGTCCTATCAGTAATGATGAATAAATATTAATCATTTTTTTTATTTTAATAATTGTGAAATAAGTGGCAACCCAGTTTTGTACTAAATCGCAATTTTTTGGCACGTCACAGCCGCGTCATCATGTCTCCGTGTCTGCTTTTATCACTTTGGATTTAATTTGTTCAACATTATCATACCTTATCGACGACTTTATATGTGAACTATAAATTTTGGGCGGTTTTTGATTTAGAGGCTTAAGATGGAAATTTTGAGTCAAGTGTCTAACACGCAGTTTATGTTCACCGCTGCGGCTGTGGCTGTTGTTTTAGTATGCGCAGCACTCGTATTCGTATTCGGGTTCCGCTCAGCAGAACAGCCGCAGTTTGATAAGCTGCCTCTGGTCCTGGACGACAGAAAATCGTCCAATAAGAAGAACAAAAAGAAGGACAAGGTGAGTACAAACAATATGTTATGCACTCCCGCCGTTGTCATCAATGCGTGCTCATTTTATTTTTAACCTTTAAGCATATGCTCGTTATTCACCGGGAGATACGAAATTAAAATTACAAACATCACTTCTATTTACATGTGAAATCTTGTATTAGATTCTCATTAGTTCTAATTTATAAATCTGCATCTACATGAACCCAAGTGTCGAATAAATAGAAACATGAACTTACCAAATTTATTCGATTTATTAGAAGTCTTCACCCAACCGCACTGTGACTGATGATGTGAAGACAAAGTCCGAAAGCTCCAAAAAGTCTCCAACTAAGGAGAAGAAGGAGGAAAAGGTGAAAGAAGCAGAGAAACCTAAGCCTAAGGAGAGAGCAGCTGAGCCCAAACCTGTGAAGAAGGAGTTGGCAGCGGACGCCAAGAAGGGCAAGAAGAGCAAGGGGGCCGTTGAGGCTGAGAAGCCTGCTGACTTTGACGATGGAGGCTGGCAAGAAGTGCCAAAGAAGAGTGACAAAAAGAAAGAGCGAAAGCCTGCTGAGGAAAAGGACAAGAAGAAGGAAAGTCCTGCTAGGAAGAGTAAGAAAGTGAAGGATGCTGATATAGAGGCTGCCCGGCCGGTGGAGGAGCCTGTTGAAGAGACCATCAAGGTCATTAGTGCTGTGGGTCCGCAGGTGGACGAGGATGCAGCCCGCGCACTGCAAGCTCAAGTGGAGGAGCTCCAGCGTGTGCTGAAAGAGGTAACTTTGGGAAATCATACACTTTGCTGTTGTAGGAAGTTTTTAAAGTTTGATGCTTTCTCTTGATTAATGGTTCAACAGTTATAACTGCAATTTTGAAATAACTGTTGGGATGAAACACTGTTATTTAAACAATTAGCTTACTGCAGCAATTATGAAAGTAAGTAAGTATTAGTTGCTTCAACTGGGTGTAGTTTTCTTCCAAATAGTTGACTTAATCCTATGATTCAGGTAATATTGGTTCATTTCTGGGGCCAGGTGTGTTCCTTGTCTGTAATAATAAATCATGTTTTATGGGCAGGCTCACAGCTGTGCCATTACTTATATTCTTTCAATAAAAAAAGATTCAAATTTACTTAAGAACTTGAGCAACAACTTAGCGTTATTTGGACAACAATAATGAAAATTTGACTGTTCTAATCTAATCTTCAACATATACAGGGTGACAGGTACATGAATATATTCGGTACATGATTCTGAACCCCCCTGCGTTAAAAATGTTTGTTGGTTAATTTTAAAAAAATCTGCTGTTCCATACATTTTGACTGCATAGGTATTGCACTTTTCTATGGAACAGCAGATTTTGTATTTTAATAACGGATAAAGATTTATGTTTTGCACCTCTACGACTTACTCACGTGTTGTCACATGTTTTAACATACACATACAAAAATTTCAATGCTGGTGGGATCAGAATCATGTACTGAATCCATCAATGTCCCTGCCACCCTGTATATTTACCAACGGCATCCCACAACTTGCTGGGTTACTAAAATAAAGCCACAGAAAAGGATCTTCACTTTTCTAGTGGTTATAAAAATCTAAGAGACTTTCCACAGATTTAACTAACAATTTTAAACATTAACTAACTAGGCAGAGCGTCGTGATCAAGCTGCTCTGGGCAGCGCAGAGGACGAAGAGTCCCCAGATGTTGAGGAGCTGACTGACGTGAAGGATCTCAGGAGCAACAAGAAGAAGGAAAATAAAGAGAAGCAGATCAGGAAGAAATCTGTAGAGGTGAGATACTTTTGATATCGGCTTTTGACAGACGCGCGCGACATGGTTTTGTCCTCGCATTGTCTCACGCCGAAGCGAGACATGACTATGGGTAAACATTCATGTCTCTTTTGGGCGCGTGATGATGCGTCGAGTGGATTTTGTCGCGCTGCGTACACGTTACCCTGGCAGGAGTTACTTCAACCTCCATTGCTAAACAAGACCTTCATACTTCCTAAAGTACTCAGTATAATTATTGCATGATTAGTAATTGTAATTAAGTTATGGCTCTGTTGTTAGTAATTTTTTTTTTTTCAAGGTAATAATGATAACAAGTATTTTATGAATCTGAGAACCTAACATTAATAACTTTGCAAACCAATTTATTAATTGTAATAAAAGTAAAGGAGATCTTTTCTTGACATACTTTAAATTTCTTGCTAATACAATTTAATTTGAAGAAAATTTTGGATCCTTCTCTATACATTTACATACAGACCTGTCCCAAACTATCTGCTTATAGAGACTGATAACTAAAATATTTGTTACAGATTTCTGCAGCTAAGAGTGTGCCGAAACAAGACTCAGTGGAGAAGGATACCTCTGACTCTGAGAAACCAGACAACCAAAGCGCATTGGCTTTTGACGAGTTAGGCGGTAAGTGTATAGATCTATTTCAAGTAGGTATTCAACTAGTATTACCAACTGCATAATAAAAATTAAACTAATGGTAAAGTAGAAATGTAGAAAAGTTGAATACTTTCTCAGCAATGTCGTTCAATATCATTTTAACCACTGGCGTACAGATTGAACACGCGTTTTGTACTGTGATCTGATTATATATTTTTTTGTAATTATAGCCCGCAAATGATTGACTTACATAATGATCATGCAACAACTTACTCAATCATGGTTTATTTGTTACAGACACTTGGACCGACGCGAAAGTGGCCAAAAAGACCAAAAAGAAGGTTCGCAAAGACCAGTGAGGGGTGAGTCGTAGACGCAGGGTCCAGCTGGGCGCTCCGCCCCGTTGCTAGCTCAATGCCACTCACACCTGATAAAATTATCTACCTGCTGCTGCTAACATACTCGAAGTGAACATACTATTCTGTTGCCATTCATAAAAACCTCAATTTTAAAGTCAAAATTACCACTCAGTTCAGGGTTGTAGTTTTACAGGGTGTGAAAGTTGTTTATATTTAAGTTTTAATACCTTAACTTTCTTACACATTCAGTTAACTTTCGTCCATGTTTTTTTGTTTCATATTTTATTGTACATTTAGCTTGTTGACTTTGTTTTCATAATAATTTAATTATTGTTTTCAATAAATAGAGCATAATATTTTTTTATGAGTCATAATTTCATTATGTATTTTGAGAACTTTAATGTGAATTTTGGGAATCTGCAATATGTTGCGTGTTTATAATATACTTTGTTATTACTTGAGGAATACGAATGCGAAACTATGATGGGACTCGTATTCTGAAGAAAATAGGTGTTATCTGCGCGCGCGGTGTCTTCCGAGTCGAAATAAATAAGGATTCCAAAATCGGATTAACAACGAAATTCTATTATGCACGTGTTAGGTTTCTGGGCCGTCTTACCGTGATTTAATATTTGATTGTCCCAGGAAATCTAATACTTTCTTGTTTTCTCTGATTTATCTGAACTTAATTCCTTCATTTTGGAACACATTTGTTGATGCGACAGCCCGACTCTGATCGCGCGCGTGTAATGTATTATACTTTATGTATTTTCATACCTAACGTAGTTCTATGTTCTATATTAAACCCCTAGTTGTAGAACTGTATATCCGGTAATAATATATTTGAGATCTTCTGGTGCTTGTAGTAAATAAGTCTCTTTTCTCCTTTCATTCCATTCGTGTGCATTTCACCTTCAGTAAATAGATATCCGTAGATGTCATTCCTGCTAAAGATTATATTATTACATTACTTTGATAACGTCATCTTGTTTATGTAATTTAGTTGAAAGCCAACTAAATTGTTTTATGTCAATATAATCAGTGTTGTGATTTACCCATGACAAAATATGTGATGAGACCTGAAATTGGACCAATCCGAGTTAATACGCGGTTTTACGTCGTAATGTCTTCAATAATTTATATTTAAATGATTGATTTGTTTTATGTTTTTGCATCGTAGTAGCGTAATATAATGATAAAACTATATTCCGTTTATATGCACATTTAGATTAGATAGACTTGTGGATATTTTCCGTCCGGACGAATTGTGCTTTTTCTAAAGCTTGGCACAAACAATATGAATGTTATTCCTTTAACAATATATTTCAATTGAATCAATACTACATATCCATTTTGCTAAGATTAAAGTAAACATTATATTATCCTATTGTAAAATATTTTCAGTCATCGTTTGTAACGAATGTAACAATTACTATTTTATTGCAGATTCCTATTTTGTAAATCTAATTTTAAGGATAATTCTAGGGTAGCGCCGCTAAACAATCATATTCACATCTGAAATGTCTTTTATTGCAAATAATTTATTGTTATTATTAAATAATAGGGTAAAAAGCGAGAATGTTTCAATGTGTTTAGATATTCGCTGCTAACAAAGACAAACCTGTGTAAACACACGTATATTACTATCACACTACTACTTATTTGTCTTGGACATCGGCTGTGAATTGTTTTATTGGCACATACTTACAGCGTTTTATGACGTATATGCCGATGTATTTGAATTACTTAAAATATCTACTACATGTAACTCTCGCGAATGATCTTTGTATCTCCATTTCATCTACCTATAATTTATTTATTTTGCATGTTCTTGATATTACCTTGTAATATCTGCTAGTGCCAGGGCAAGGGTCTGTAGTATTTTCGTTGCAATAGTTAGTGATAGTGTTCTACTACGACTCCTCTGATAGCACTTGAGTTTTCCCATCCGATTTGTTCTCTAGGTAAGCATATCGTAGGAGATTTTTTTTCCAGTTGTGGTTCCATATCTTTTTGCGTTTCGTTATAGTCTAATTCAGTACTTAGGGCCTACATTTATAAGAATTTATCATCTAGTGAACTGTCGAAGATGAATTAAATTCGTATATCGATATTAAGTATAATGATGTAAAAGATATTTTTGGCTTCATATTCATATGTAGTTTGTAGTGACGGGATCCCGCGCCTGCGCAAGTCAGGGGTGGCCAATGCCAACGTATAGAGACATTGTATCTTGATAATGTTGTTGTTTTATAGGCTCTAAAGTAATTAATATAATGAATGTGTAATATAAATATTTTTTTAAAATCAATAAAGAGTGATATTGATATAATTGTATTATTTTTTATCCGCTTACTCCGCTGTAAACACCATGATTTATATAGACCTAAAAGGAAAACTGTTATATACAATGTGTAATTTAATTCGTTTGCATCCTCTTAAGGGGTCATTGTACTCATCATTATATATATATATATATATATTTAAACAAATCAGCTGTTCCCTCCATTATAACGAGCTATGCGAACATAAATGCATGGAACAGTATTTTTTTTTTCGCGATTTCAGGGTTGGCCCCATTGTGAAAGTTGTTCATAATGATGAGTACAATGACCCCTTAAGAGGATGCAAACGAATTAAATTACACATTGTATATCGGTAAATCCCTGATAATTATATCATAAATGTATATTTCTAATAATATCATCACATTTTTGCAGCAGGGGAAGCTAACAGACAAATAAAATATCCGATGGTGCTTCACATAATAATCGTTTAATAAAATTACTAGTACAAAATTGAGATTCACAATACTCATATGTTAAGTAAGTATATAACGTTATCTAATAGCTAGCGTCTTATGGTTAAACTTGATTGAGAATATAAAATTGTGATTCATATCGACTAGAGGGTATAATAGGCGTAGGTGAAGAATATCTAATCAGCATAAAAATTATCATACCAGTCAGTCACCTTATTATTATCTAAGATATGATGTAAAAAAGTTAAGTGAGTGAATGTTTGGATGAATATATTTAAGTATTGGTATTATCTAGATATAAAATAGTGCGAGTTTTTATGAGTTATCCACGAACCATGAAACTTGGCCAAAGGTTGATAGTTTAAAATGTAATGAGACGACATAGTGCCGTTTATAATTTATAACGTGACCGTATTGTCGTGGACGTCCACGGAATCACGATAACACAGGGATATAAAATGTATGGAAATATAATATGAAGACACTTAAATTTCCGTCCACGATAACATTATAGGTACTTAGCGTGCAAGGATTTCCATACATTTTCCTTCCCAGCAGTGGACGTCCACGATAATACAGTCGCGTTAGAAATTATAAAAGCGCACAATGGCCCAAGTGTTAGGGCATCGGTCAGCAAATCGAGATGAGATGTGTTACACAGCCCTTCATTGACCACATAGACTTAAAATTATCTCTATAAAAAGTACTGGCTATAATAAAATTATGTCTTAGTTCGAGGGGTTTACGGGAATGGATGCCGTTGGTCCCGTATGTATTAAATATATTCTCACCATAGGAAATCTTCTATGATTTCTTAAATTGTCGTACTGACCTGCCGATACGTCGACGCTGCTATCGCAAGCGGTATGATCTAAGAGTTATGAAGAGTATAGATGGCTGATCTTCTACTTAAATTCATTCATTTACTGACTGTCAACGCACAGCCTAAACCGCCTGGGTTAGAAAAAGGACATTTTGCAAAAGAGTTCCTTTTGTAACGAATGTGAGTACCTAGGAAGGATTTTTGAAAATTCATCCCCTAGAGGGGTTAAATAAGGGATGAAAGTTTGTATAGAATAGTACGACATTTTTGACGATGAGAAATCCCATCGAGCACATAATGGCTTGTAAATGAATAAATTATGAAGTGCAGATAAATCTGTTTACCCTATTTTCAGGTTGTAGGTAATACGAGCAGTTTTCTCGCCCCCGATCACGACGTGGTTCCTTGCAATAACGTTAGAATACCGACAGCCAAGTACAGCCAAATATCACAGAAAAAAATCTCGTAGGTAAGTGATTATAAAGTTCAAAACCGTGAAAGTTTAAAACAGTGTAGAGATGTATGTAAATTCAGGCGTCTGATCCAGTAACTTGCAGTTTCAATAATTGCAATAGTTAAATCAGTGATCCTATCCATCATATACAGAACAACTTGCATTGGAAAACCAATAGCTATACGACTCGTGAAAAATAACAACCAATACAGTAGGTATGGATGTCGACTTTTGTTCAGGAAGTTGAATATTTTTTCACGAATCGGACATTCAAAAGTTGTTCAGAATGATCCTGATACCTATGTTTTTGTGAGAAGAGTACGATAGAATTAGATGGAAAAGATTAAAGTTCTGAATCACTTTTAGCCCCAGACTTATTCCTGTTTCCTTTGTTTTGTTCGGGGGCGGCGCTTTTACTGCGAGGTTTACGTTTCGTGCGCTTCCGAAGTTTCTTCATCTTGCCGACGCCCTGCGTGGGCGCTGCCTGCGCTCGTGATGCTTTTGTTTCAACTTCCACTTTTATACGCGTGAACGTGTCGTAGTTTGTTATGGCGCACTGTTTACCTATAGCAAGAAAGATAACTATTACAAAAAGTTGCCGAATATAAAATACATATTCTAGGTACACCATTACAACCCTCACTAACAAAAATATGAATTAGGTAATGTCCATAAAGTTAGAAAATGCTTTGACAGGTAAACTCACATACACAATTACTCAACAATATTAAAATGTATAATGGGGCAGTGGTCATGACAATACAAAAGGCAACACATAACAATCGATTGGAAAAATCATCATCTTTTTGAAGGTATAAAAAAGACAACATCCACATGGTCTGCTCGACTGCGTCGTTGCTCTAGTGGTCAAAAGCAGTGCTGCTGAGCATGAGGTCCTGGGTTTGAATCCCGTGCGGGAAAAGTGTTATTGGGATTTCCCATCTGGAATGCAGCAGCAGCATCTCAGTAGCAGGCCGGAGTCTGGCTTTGTGTGCAGTTGATGGCAATAGGCTCGTCGCCTATTACATAGGACTTGAATATAACTGTCGAAATGTGGGTGTACTATAAGTTCACCTCTGCCTAACCCTTTTGGAAATACAGGCGTGATGTTATGTTACCCCATTGTGCCCACTGTGCCACCCTATGTAAAATTTCTACATTTATATCTGTAATTTTTATGGTGTACACATTATAAGCTGTCCTACCTGTTTACGGAAATCCTATACAATTCGAGATCAGCAGAAACTGGAAATGTATAGCTTGATGTGTAGCCGTGTGTGTACATAATAAAGAATATTCTATCTATCTATTTATGTTATATTATGTATGAGTTTTAACTCACCGTTGCAGTATTCTTCCCCGCACTCCGCACAAGATATTATTCTCGTCTCGGTGACCCCGGAACGGTTTTTCGTCTTCCGGAACATGGTGTTCTTAGCGTAATCTCTTTTGTCTTTAGCTTTAGTTTTAAGCTCGGACTTGCCTAGTTCTACTAACCTGGAAATATAGGTATTTAGACAATTTGAATTGGTTAACCCACTACCTACAACTGCTTAAAATAAACTCCTGTCGAACAACACAGATGATTCAGGAGAGGACCAGTCGGATGAGTGATAATTGATATTACAAAACAAACTCACCTGTTAAAAAATTCTTCGTCCATCTTCAACTTTGGTCTGATGGAAGTAAGCATCCGCCACTCAATGGGAACAATACACAACTCTTCAAACTTCAGCCCTTTCATTTCCACTGGTATGGGGTCCATGAATGTGAAATGCTTTTCCTCGTAACCCCGCGTTCCTAATGTTTCGTAAGCTTTTATTTCTTTCTTGGGTGTCTTGGTTTTATTGTCTTCTTTGATTTTCACGTCTTCTGATCTTACCTAATGAGTTTCATTTCAAATGTTTGTAAATAAATGAGTATCGTCACAGTACACTTTAGTTAAAATGCAACAGTTACCTTCTCTGGTCGAGTTTTAAAGTCTGGCACTTTGTCTAAAACTGCTCTATATTCTTCAGCAGTGTTTATCTCAGTTTTAGACAAGTCCAACATGGGAGCCTCATCTTTCTTTTTATCGAATAATTCGTCTATTTTAGACATGTTTACTAAGATAAAGTGTGTGAAATACAGCTAACTTGATACTATGGGGAGTATCGATTTAACAGAGTATCGCGTCAACATGGAAACCGTTTAATCGATAGCATCTCATAAGTAACCTAATTTTCCACTACGTGTTGTATGACTAGCCAGAATGTGTTATTTTCGTAAAGAAACATCTAAATCTAAAACTTGGATTTTACAAAATTTTCATGATCTTCATGTTTATCAAAAAAATCTCTTTTGGCAATATTTATTTGGTCTATTATTTTCTTTCGGTTTTCAACATCGAACACATTAGATTTACAATTTCTTTCGTTAACATCATCTACCCATAGTTTCCTGTTTCCATATTTATCGTTAATAAACTTCTGGGATAGTGTCATTCTCTTCATAGGAGAAGTTTTAGGTGACTTTTTATTTTCAGTAATTTCGTTGGATGGTAATTGTCCCGAGGGGCTAAGATCTGATTGTAAATTATTTATAGAATCGGATATATTGATAGATTTCGATATGTTATTATCTTGACTAGACCGTTTACTTCTCCAATATGATTGACTTAATGAGTTGCGATGTTTATTACCATTTTCGATTGTTTTTTCAGACCTTATTGGTGGACTTGGGGAGCGACTATCTTCACTAGAATGTGATAAATATTGTCTCGCTTGAGGTCTATATTTTTGGCGCATTTTCCTTTTTTGGCTATAAAATGGGTCTTTCTCACTTTGTTTTTTGTACTGAGCTATAGGTCTGTTAACGCCCCACTTCGGTCGATTTTCAAATTCTTTCTTATACCTTTCCTCGGATCGGAAACGTCTATCTTTTTTCAATGTATTATGATGACTATCTTGTGGCGCATTTTCATCAATGTTTGGATAATCTTTGTCTATATATCTCTCGGGTTCGTCGGTTTCAATAATTCTATCGGTTGTTGATTTAAATATTGAATCAGTTTGAGTTGCTGCGTCTTTCACTCTCAATGATCGATATTTGTTCGGTGTCAATAATTTCCCGACGTCTGTTAATTCATTCGTATTGTTTAAAGAGTTTAATGAAACACTATACAAACTGTTGGCCACATTCTGGGGAACTAATACTGCTAGTTGTATATTATTTGGCTGCGAGTTTATTACTTCGTTAGGTCCATTTAACCCAATCGGTACGATGTTAAATTGTCCATCCGCTAAAGCTAATGGGGGTACGCTATGAATAAACAAATTCAGATTCCCAGGACCTACAGATCTAGGGGAATTAAATTCCGTTGTTTGATGAGAATTACAGTCTCTTTTTTGACTTTTTGCGGAATGTATATCGTATGTTCTACTTGTTTTAGTTGGACTCGTAGGTTCCACACGAGGCGTTGTCTCAGCGACTGGGGTTTCCTCTACTTTTGGTTTTGGAACATTTTCGACATTCGAATTATTATTCGTGTTTGTGTTTCTTTTGTGGAAACTAAACCTCTTTTCTTTGTCCAGCTTGGCCTTCCTTTCAGCATCTTCCAGAGCTCTCTTCAACGTGTCTAATTTCTTCTGCTCCATCATTTGTTTCTCCTCTAATTTTCTTCTCTCATCTTCTAATTTTTGCCTGTCTTCTTCTTGTTGTCTCTGCATGCGTAATTCTTCTAGCCTTTCTTCTCTTAATTGTCGTTCCCTTTCTTCTTGACGCCGTTTCTCTCTGTCTTCTAACTGATTTAATATAGCTGATTGCAATTCTAATGCTTTCAAGCGTTTGTTTTCTCGCTGAGCCTTAATTTCAGGTTCTATTGGGACGTTTTGTCCTCTTAGAAATGTTCTGAAAAGTAAATGATAGTCAATAATGTTATTCTTATGTCCTTGTGGTCAAAGGCAAAGTGAAAAAGTCAAATAATTTATTTCAAATAGGCACTTTATAACGTAAAAAGGTACGTAAATTATGTTACTTTATGGTCATTGACTAACCTTCCTTCATCGCTCCCGTTGCAGGATGATCTGTCGCAGTCTACCCCGGTGCTATTGCTCGAACTTCTTTGATCTATGACTAGAACCTCAGCTGTGTTTTCAATCATATTTAATCCACGTTCCACCCATGACGGTGTGCCTTTCTTTTGATTTGGCATCTACATAGGAAATAAAAAGTTATTACAGTCATTTATATCAATAGATAGGAATCGATGGTCCTATTAGTACCTAATATATTATAATCACAAAATCATATCGGTGCATCGATTCTTAATTAGGCTATTAATATTCCGATTTATTCAATTTGTTCCAAGCACGAAATGAAACTACTATTGCGGTTGGTATAACCACTTCTAAGCTTTCAAGTTCGAAGTCGGATTTTATAGAAATATTCTATTTGCAAAATTGCACAACGCCATCGATGTAAATGGTCGCTCGCCGACGTGGGCGTTACTTTGGCTGTTTGTAAAACAAAAAAGAATAGGTTCTTAGCTACCTGGGGCAGCCTAGCATTAGGAGCCGTGGGTTCCCAAAGCCGGCCGGTGGCGACGCCGCGGTCCCCCCACCGCAGCCGTCCCTCTTCCGAGGTCCTCGGGCTGCGAGATGACCACGCCCCTTCGGACATGCCTGACTTCCCGCCACTTGAGTCCCTATTCCTGTAATAAATCTTATGCTAGTATTTATTTCTTTAGTAATAGTAGCAACCGTCGGTATCACCACATGTATGAACGTACTATCGAAGAATTTCATATCTAAGCAGTTTGAAAACAAAATCCCGTGAACATGATGACCGTATCTGTTACTGCCCCGGGTCTATAGCCTCCGAGCGCTGCAAGCAGAAATAGTCCTTACGGTGTATAGATATGAAGTTCTTCGATGGTACCATCAAAGAAGTTCGTTTCAAAACAAAATCCCGTGAACACGATAACGACATCTGTTACCGGCTAGGTGCTATTGCCGCCGAGCGCTGCAAGCAAGAATAGTTCTTACGGTGGTTAGACATGAACTTCTTCGATGGTACCTAAACGAAGCTAAAGGAGTAAGTATGTAAGGATCTGTAGTTTCTACCTAGCCCCATGGGAAAAAGGCGTGAGTTTAGGTTATCTGCATGTAAGTATGTAGGTTAGTATTTGAAAGTCTGTTTTTCAAGAAACGAGTCATTAGAATTTTGTTTTTCTTTGTTCCTCTCAATTAGAGCACCTGCCATCTAATCTCTTCACCACCCTTGGTTGACTGGTAGAGAATGCCTAAGGCATTAAGTCCGCCTTTGTACTTTTTTGAGTGTGAAAGTTTTAATAAATAATAAATAAATAAATAAACGACACTTTGAAGTACTTTCCTAGGTATTCAAGAAGGGAAAAAATCTAATTAAGCCTGCGTTTCTGTAGTTTGGTGGTTTCTATTTCTATTTTGTACAGATTGATGTCAACGTCAAATCATTTATTTCAAATAGGCCCTTGTAAGGCACTTTTGAACGTCAAAATTTACAAAATAAAAATTGATTCTAGCCGCCCCGCCGATGGACTTAGGGAAATTAAAGTACCTACTGATTGATCGATCTAGAATTCTACATTTAGCTTATTCCGTAATTATCCCCAAATAGGTACCTACCTATTGTAACGCGTAAATTATTATTTATATCATCAACGGTCCAGCGCAACACGACACAAACGTTGTTATCCTCAAAAATATATACCTAACTTTGTTATGCCTAAGATATATTAGGTAGGTACCTAAGTTTTATTAGGGCCAGGGTTACCAATAGAATAGCTACTAGAAATAGAACCCATATTTCAATACAAATAAATAAAATGTAAGTGTCTGTTTACTTTGTAATGTCAATAAACTTAACAGCTTTTTACTAAATGCTTAAGAAAGTATACGGTACATAAAACAAAAATCATTTTTTTAAATGTTTGTCTGTCTGTCTGCATATTTGTTCCAGTTAATCTCCGAAACGGCTGGACCGATTTTGTCGCTAGCTGCCGCGGCTTCGATCCAGCCGTTTTGGAGATAAGCCGGAACAGACAGACATACAAAATGTTCAAAACATTGGTTTTTGATATAAGTACCGTATATGTATATTCTCATATATGCATTTAGTAAAAAGCTGTTATTTTGACATTACAAACAGACACTTCAATTTTTATTTATTTGTTTAGATGCCAAAGTATCTCTGTCTATATAACTGATACACGCCTAAACCACTGGACTGGTCGTTTTGTAACTTTATAGATAGGTTAACTGGGACCTGTACCTTAATTGCGTAATACACGATCAATCAGAAACTGCTATCTAATTACGCAACACATTTTCTTTGACAATTCCGACTAATCTGTTTCAATTTGACAGGTCAACAACATTCATTGTGTTATTTACGTTGTTGAGCAGATTTTTTTTTCGAACGTACGAAGCAATGGATTAGCAATCTGTTTCAGAACGATTCAGATTCTGATTGATCGTGTATTACGTAATTAGGGTAAGTACTGAATCGTGTTGAAACAGATTGCTAATCCATTACCAACTACAAAAGTCCAAAAAAAAATCTGCTCGACAGCGTAAATAACGTAATGAATGTTGTTGAAATGTCAAAATTAAACAGATTAGTCGTAATCGTTTACGAAAATGTGTTACGTAATTAGATAGCTGGAGAAGGACTACCTTTCATTCTGTATATTTGTATTAAAAAAATGAAATACAAAATACCTATACGCAGACGAAGTCGGGGGCAACCACAGAACAGATAAAAACTCTTTTATCTGTTCTGTGGGGGCAACACTCAACAGCTACTCGTATAAAAAACTTTTCATCAAACAAAGGCGCGCTGCGAGTCTCCGACTGAAGCTACAGAGGCAATTAGTTTCCACTAGTAGACCGCGGTGCCTTTGTTCAGTGAAAATAGCAAATTGTTGGCGACTGAATACCTAACGTAGTATTGATTTCACTTGCGTAGGTATGAGATATCTTCACGCTATTCCGTTATAATGAGAGTAAAACTAGTGCGAGTGTTTCTTATGACGAGTAGGTACTTGTACGAATGTACAGGCGCTTCGTCACCTCTTGAAGATTGATCTCAAAGTTGCATACTTATCTACAAGTTGTACACTTTTACATGGCGTAGGTACACAAGTATGATTTGGAATATTCGAAGAGAAGCTTCCGCGTCATAGAAACTGGGTTTGCTAATCTGCACGATAATTGCATAGCACACATGCAATGGCAATCGCCTTTAATTTGGACAGTTCAGCCACGTTCATTACGCTGTGGAGCAGATGAATTTTCCATGCCTACGAAGCAATGGATTAGGATTTTCTTCAAAACTAATTGTGATTTCAAGTGTATTACGCTGTTTAATTATTTACCGTGATTATCGTGATCTAGTCGACTAATAACGAAAAAAAAAACTTTAAAACCTCTGCTGCTCTTGCTGAAATTGACACTAGTTTGCACCAACCAGACTAGACGCAAAGCGTCATTTTTTTGTTACATATACGTTTTGAAGTATAAAATTACAAACGCAAAAGCATAGGTGTCAAATTCAACATTCAAAACTAAAAAATCACGCGTCAGTTCTCCGAAGAGGCAGAGAGAGTGTTTATTTAGGACTTACCTACACCAATCTTGTTAGATGTTTTTAGTTTTTACGGACTATTCGTGAGTAGGCTAAGAGATCTATATATAATCTCTGCGTCTGCTGATCATAAAAACTAAAAATGTTGCACAATTATTTTGGTACCCGATTTTCCGTGTTATTTTAAACGGATTTAGTACACGCGTGACTAGCAACGCTAAAAATAAAAAAGTGAACTGCACAAAACGTTGCAAAATATAAAACAATAAAAACGTAAGTTATTATAGGTACACCCGTAAGTTTCCGTACATGACGCCGCAACATAAAAAATAAAACTCGCAGCTCTGGTATTCTCATAGGGCCCGCAGTGATGTCACAGATAGATACAGAATTAAATAAATATAATAAAAAATAAAAATAAATAGGTGTGTGAAGGTACTTAGTAACCTTACCTGTCGTCTTTTCCTTCTTGCTGCCACGCCACCACGGGGCTGCGATTGCTAGCCTCGTGGATCGCTCTGTGGCCGCTCCTGTTCATGTGGTTGAGGGTCTCGCTGCCGTACCCAGAAGTGTCGCCTTCTCCGTCTTCGTCGTAAAATGAGAACCTCTTCGCGCTTGTCATGTTCCGATTGAGCACATTGTTTCTTCTGTCGTCCTTCACGGATCTTTCTTCAATGTTATGTATCGGCGGCAGGCTGGGGCTTCTCTGCCGCTGCACTGGCTCCTGGTACTCGTACGACGACTGCTTATGAAGCTCCAATGTACTCGCAAATTGATTCCGCACTTGCAAACGATTCGTATACCGCTCACCGGTGCCCCAAGGCAAGTAGAGGTGGGACATTTCCTCTGAAAACAACAAAAATGTTGTTTGCACTTTATTCGTTAAACTACCATAATAATTACGTAAACATTAAACCAATCAAAACGAAACAAACACTAAAACTATCTCTAGTAGACTACTTTCTATTTTTATTAGCAAGAAAAACTTGATAACTACCGTCCATGACAACAGTCGTCTTTGAATTAACTGTCCATTTTTTTTATTCGGAGAAGGTAAATGAAAAGCCTTCCCCTTTATGTGCAAAGGGTTTTAGTTTTATCGATAGCGTACGCTGAAAACGTAAGTCATTCATGCGAGCTGCATAATATAATGTTATAGTGAGCAAGTGTTGTAAACCACCGCCGCTTTAGTTTAGTACGGAGGACACGCAAACATTGAAAGGCTTTGATATTTTCAGAATTTATTGTGTCTATAAAAACTGAGGTTAGGAAAGTCAATTTGCTTTATAGTTATTACCAGGTAATTCAAAGAAGGCACGTTTAAAACATTTAAAGCTTACGTGTTTGTTATGTGCAGTTAGTATAAATCACACTCATTATTGTCATTAGGGTAGGTATGCGTAGGTATCATCTACATAATAATATGCAGATGAACAGATAACAATTTACTTCAAAGATTTGAGCATGTTAAATGATTCTATTGCGTAAACGGTAGGTACCTGCTACGGCTGGTATATCACAGAAGATCACTTTCGTTTGCTCTTGTAATCTTATATGAAACAATAGCATTGTTCTTATGGCACGTATTTCTATTTACTCTAATAGGTCCCATCCAACTGTTAGCGGTGCGGTCTACAAATGGGGGCGTATATAGGTTCCGACACACAACACGCAAAGCTTAGATTTGTTTCCTACAAATGGAAGGAGTTTTATAAGGAACCGGAATCATGTTATCGTCGGTTTCGTTTTGAAAAACACACCTAGATTTATAACATAATAATAAGCTGACACAATTACCCTACATACGAGTACTTACATAATGTGCCTGCCTCAAAAATGTAATAATTATGTTCATGTTTTCTGTGATGTCACAACCACAACACAACCCTGTCTGCTTATTCCATTCCTTCCAAATTTGAAATTAAAATATTAAAGTACTTAACTAAGTATGACATGTAGCCTCACTTATGTAAGGTCGACCGTACGACAGTAGTATAGGGGAGGGGATGAAGGCCCTGACAAAGTTACCATGAACGTGCGGTTAAGATTACCATTTCGAAATTTGAAAACTCCTGACGAAAAGCCCGACATTTGCAAAAAAATCCGGACATTTTTTTTTTTTAATCTTTCTTGTTCCTCAAGCAACATTAATTATTTTTAATCGAAACTGCGGACGGGGGCCGAAAGTCGGATAATATCGTCGGCCGTAGGTTCAATTGGGGTAAGGGACAAAATACGATTTTTCAGGAGAGGCCGACAAAGTTTTTTTTCGGACTAAACCATGCACAACTTTTTTTGTTATTAACCTTTTTCGGATCTGATTTCACACATAATCTTGTATTTTAGTGCTCTATCTACGTATCATTTCTCTGTGTATCATTTATTTAAATAAGTTAGCTATTTAAGAAAATAGACGTCCCTTACACCAAAGTATTTTGTTAGTAATGTCCCTTACTGACCAAGTATCTTGTAGTCCCGTCCCTTACATTAAATTGACCTCTACCTTGGATCCAATCTATTAATGAAAAAATTGTGTAAAGGACTTGTTGAAAAAATTTATGAAGAAAAATACAGTGTAAAGAGATTGTTGACAGAAAATGAATAACACTCTTTTGACGTACTGAGTAATCCGTAATGGTAATTCGTTGATTGGGGAGACCCTTACCGTAATTGAAGTGGATTGGCGGCGGTAATTACACCATTTCAAGTTGCTATATTGCATGGTTTTTCAGATACATTGTTGTTATGGGGCTGATTCGAAATTTGGATCCAAAAAATCAGTAGAGTAAGGGGCATTTTTCTTAAGCTAGAAGTTTTCCATATACACCATTCGAAAGAGCGAAAAATTCTGAACAAGACTGTATACTCAACTCATTTTCGGTATTTTGTCCCTTACCTCAATTGAACCTACGGTCGACGATATGTCCGACCAAATCTGGACGGATGGTAACCCTACGTACGGTTGACTGTACCATGTAGGCGTGCAATAAGCTAGACGTAACATATTTGTGCCGGAAGCGGTGGAAACCTCAACGATTTATGTCCCCAGGAAAATATTTACTTTTCCGAAAGCAGGCGGCCAAGGATCTGGGTCATGTAAACTACAACTAACTTTTGTGGAAAGTGAAATGTGGCGTTCTTTAGTCACGGCCTGAATAATTCACTATTTAATATGTACGGATCGATTACAGCTGTTATCCGTAAACCATTTTTTACGGCGACTGAATCTAAAAAGATTACGTCAAGATATTTTATTTTTATATTTTCTGTTTAAATGAGCGACTAGTAAGTAGATAACAAAGGAAAATAACGGATAGTAAATAAAAACAAGTGTTCTAGCTAGTAATGGTATATTTTGTTAGAGCCGTCACGCTCTCGTGGAGCGCAGGCGCAGGCCGTCTAGGTATTAACGAGCAGTGAGTGTTTCTGTTACATTATTTAACGCTAGCACTGAGAAACTGTAATTGTTTATTGTGTCAGTCTACTTTTAGCTGAAAAGGATTTGTAGAAATTCAATAAAAAAATGTTTTGACTTGATGTCCAAGTCCGGTTAAAAAAAAATATATAGGTAAAACCCTGAGTAGGTAGTCACTAAGCAAGACGCTAAAATGAGAGTCGAGTCTATGTAGACAAATAAGAACAAAAGTATTTTTATTTTTAACTGGTAACAATGTTTCTTCTAAGGGTAGTTCTTAGAATGAAGAACCTCTGTTAATATACTCGAATCATATTTTGTTCGGACGTTACGGGTCGTCAGAAGCTCGAAAGTCTGGTAACCTGCAGACTTACCTAGGGGTATCGTGTTACCCAGAAACTGGGTTTTGGATGTCTGACAGGCAGTCGCTCCATGTAAAATAGGTATTCAGCAGCATCTGGTTAGACTGGAAGCTGACCCCAGAATAGTTGGGAAAAGGCAAGGCAGATGATGTAGGGACCCCAAAACCAAATATGGTTTTAAAATTTTAACGTTGGTGTGTAGTGTCTCGTCGAGCAAACTGCGTCCATCCAGCATTCTGCCCAAATATTGTATTTAGATAGTGTTGTTCTCAGTAACTTAAAGTTTGATTCAGTTTTTCATACAGTTTGTTTGTATTATGTCCCTACACTGTAGGGCTGTATAATGAGGTGGGATTTTAATGTGTAGGGGATTTCACATGGAAAAAACTCTCAAGTTAAGGCAACCATACTTTAGTGATAAATTCACACTTAGGTACCTAAGTATATCGTTTTGATATCAAACGAATTGATGTCAGAAATGCACTATCTCGTCTGAATAACAGAACTTTAATTAAATATTTCGACTTCGGTTGACGTCATGAAAAACACCATGTTATCGTATTATGTAGATAAGAGGATAGAGTTTAGTGATTGAAGCGTTAGGTTCTACAAATCAATAATGTAGGACTGAAAGCCTAGTGATTGTGGAGGTTATTTCAATTTGTAGGGTGAAATAATTTCACCCATTATTTCACAGTACGTGTACGTATGTTGAAAACATAAAGGTCATTGGTTCCATCAACCTTGAATTCAGATTGTGACTGATTGTTTCATCGACTGCCGCCCCCAACGTTGTCAATAACAATCGTTTTTCAACTGTCGTCATTTGGCAACGCTTTGTTGTCATTTAAAGAGCGAGGAAACAATTTGATGGCTATTCCGCTGTCGTAAACTAAAGTACTTCCTGGCGGCGGAAACACTGACGAGTGCCGACCTAATTGTAATTGAAGTACTTTTTTTGTGACTCGAATAAGAATTGCTTTCGTAACACAATAGGCGCTTACGAAGCGGTTAACTTTGCCCTAACATTAATAACCACTGACCTAGCTTTAGGGCACTAGCCGCGCATTTTTTAATTGCTTGCTTACCGAGCATGATTTCGAATCCGTAAGTACCTACCTAGGTAACAGATTAATTAATAGTTCCCCTAGGTATAATAATAATTGTTACAATTTTCTTCTATATATAAATACCTAAGTACTTAGTTAGGTTAAGTAAACACTTATTATTTTTCATTCAGAAATTCGTTTTCATTTGCATTTTAGAAGCGCGACGATTCTTAGATAGGTTCGTAATCACATTCGTAAAATGAGTTTTCTGATAACTTGTCGCCGAAAGATTCTTGTTTTCCACTAGAGTACACCGCGAAAATACTAAGAAAATCGAAATGATTAGGTACTTGCAAGATAGTAATTTTCTTTTTGTTGTGGGTAACTGTTGCGAGCCATTGAAAATGTGGTAACTAAATAGATATCGTGTGATACAATATTTTTTACATAAACACCACTTCAGAAAGTGAAATGGATGTCGTGATTAATGTCCATTTCTAGGCAAAATTTAACGAGCCGGTCTTACGCGTAGTATTTTAAGAATTAGTTAAGTACTTACTTATGTATCTACTCCAAATTTTTTGAAAAGTATTGTTTTGTTTATACGTACCGTCTTATGTTGTCGCAATCCGAAATAACTTTAGAAATAACCCAACGTGTCTGAAAGTCGCGAATGCTAGCAAATCTCCTTGATGGAATCACGACCGTGAATATGTTTCGAAATGGTGAAGGAGCGTGATGGAGACGCGGTTGTGCACCAGCTCGACGGCGCACTGGCGGGCGGCGGGCAGCAAGAGACGCGCGGACGCACCACACTACGGAGTACGCACCTCTCTCCCGCGCCCACTGCTGCTTCTTCTGCTGGACTAACGACGCCGGCTTGCTCACTGACAGCATCGCACCACAGTATTCATTACACTTTCTAATGCCCCGTATTGCACACACGTTGCGTTTCGTACTGCCGCCGCAGCGCAGTTACGGTGCACCAGCTAATGAGTGCTTTTTAAAAACGGACGCTCGCGCATTGCCGGCGAGCGCGCGTCTCGGTTCGCTTCGCGCGTGCACTCATTGTCCGCGGCTGCTGGACCCGCACTACCGACACGATTCAATCGCCAGGCAGACAGTTTTTTTTTAAATTAACGGCACCAACACGCACGATATGGATAGTTAATGTCTATCCATATCGGAGCAATTATAAACGCGATTGTATAAGGGTCAGGCGGTAAACAACCCGGCGAGTATCGAACGGGGTGTCTAGACTTCGGTGCCTTATTGTTTCAGAAGTCGACACGCGAATGAGACTTTCAGGGAAAAGCCTCGGAAAAGCCGCCGATCGATATCATTGTCATGGTAACGTTTGTTTCACGTGCTCGCGAGGAGTCGTGGCATTTTTCTCTTATTTGCATTTTAGGCCACGAGGTGAGGCAAATATTGTTATGTGGGACGATTAATAACACGGCGCCAAGTGCTCATTTAATTTTAAACGGTGTGTTTACAGTACCTATTCGTATTATGGCAGAGCACGCCCGTGTTGACTACTAAACTATGCTCTTGGGAGGTTTACTTGAAAGTTGCGAGCTTAATATTCATTTCATGTTCCATAAAAGTGACGAGGGGAGAGCCATTTTGCGATGACATCATTTCAGGAAATCACGTCGATATAATCTGCTGATAGGCAAATATCGCTACTTTTTTAAAATGATAATTTTTCATTCGATTGTTATCGAAATACCAGTAGGTGTAGATAGGTAGTTAGTAACAGAGCCAAGGAGTCCGGATATCCTGCTGGATAAGTAATTCCAATTCTAAACAGGATAGCAATTTTTTTTCAGTCAGTTATATCTCTAGGTATATTAAAAAATGCGCAGTTAATTGCATGTGCTGACTTGCTACAGAAACTCTCTTCTGGCTCTTACCGGTACTTACAGAAGTGAGCATACCTGCTGAGGAAAATGTGAACTTTCAAACTGTTCACTTAGTACCTAGATTCCTACGGCCTTATTACGTAATACACGATCAATCAGAATCAGTTATCTAATTACGTAACATATTATCGTAAACAATTTCGACTAATCTGTTTCATTTTGACAGTTCAAAAACATTCATTGCGTTATTTACGTTGTTGTCCAGATTTCTTATCAAACTTATGAAGCAATGGATTAGCAATCTGCTTCAAAACGATTCAGATTCTGATTGATCGTGTAGTACGTAATTGGGGTACTGAAATCGTTTTGAAACAGATTGCTAATCCATTGCTTCATAAGGTCGCAAAAAAAATCTGTTCAACAACGTAAATGAATGTTGTTGAACTGTCAAAATGGAACAGATTAGTCGTATTCGTTTACGAAAATGTGTTACGTAATTAGATAGCTGGGGGCCGATTCTACTAATTTGCAAAACTATACGCTCTCTACCGTCTCGTCAATGGTTTGGTTTCGTTCGGCTATCGTCTGTCCCCCATAGACCTATTCTACTATTTTTATGACAACACACACCTATTTTACTTCACGGATGACAGAAGGAATGTCTAAGATAAATTCAGAAAGTAAATTATGAGTTGAAAAAGTCAAATTGGTACTTGCCCGGATTCGAACCCACAACCTCGTAAATTAGAGGCGCGCGAGGCCTTAACCACTGGGCTATCACGACATTAATTTCTATCTTGCGTAATTTAATTTAAACAGTTCACAGTTCAGCTGATTCAGTTCCAATTTCCCAAAACTACCACCGAAACCGTTTCAACGTTTTCCTATTGTTGCTGTAAGACCCCGTATGACAACATAACCATTTACATTACTGACTTATGTGCAAGCAAACGGCAATTATCATGGCCCGACGTAAGTTTGGTAACAAAACCGTGATACCGTGATCCAAAAATATATAAATATAACAGAGATAGGATGGAGGTAAGTAGGTAGGTATACAGGGTGGCAGGGACATCGATGCGAAAACTGTTACCATGGATACTGCGTTGAAAGTTTGAAACTACTTGCCGCTTATTAAAAAAAGAAATCTGCTGTTTTATAGAAAAGTGCAATACCTAGTGGTCAAAATATATGGAACAGCAGATTTTTTTTTTTACTAACCGCCTAAAAAATTCGACGCAGGTTCAGAATCATGTACTGAATCTAAACTGTTACCAGTTTTCGTGTCGATGTCCCTGCCACGCTGTATAATTCAATTTGCTCTTAATTATATCACACTTAATTCGCCATGCTACATTATACGAATTACAATTTTAGGTGTAATTAATCCGCCATATGATAAAATTGTGAAAGCGTTTGAGAAAACGGCAAAACATTGGAATGAGTTAACGGTTGTTAACTTGGTATAAAATAGAATTACAGTTAGGGTTGCCAACTTTTTTATATCAAATTTAATATTTTAGAAGCCTGTAAAAATATTTTATATTTTTCATATTTTTTGCTACTTTGAACTTTTAATACCAGGATTTTTTAATGCCTGATAACTATTTTTACACTCTAAATTAAGGTTACAAAATACCACTAATTCAGCTTTTATGAGATTAATACTGGTTCTATTGCGATCATCTCGCCATTTTGTATTGAAATAAAAATATAGTAGTGTCGCTTACTATACCTACAGGGTGCCAGGGACATCGACGCGAAAACTGATACCATCATTGCGTTGAAATTTTTCGTCGGTTATTTAAAAAACAATCTGCTGTTGCATACCATTTTGACCGCGTAAGTATTGCACTTTTCTATGAAACAGTTTTTTTCGTTTTGTAACCGACGGGAAATTTCTACGCAGGGGTGTTCTGAATCATGTACTGAATCCTTGGTACTTAACAGTTTTCGCGTCGATGTCCCTGCCAGCCTGTATATTTCTAAATATACCTACTATTTAGGCCTCTAATATAGTAGGATAATATTATATTGGCAACCCTAATTACAGTTAACGCGTGGCAGAACATTTACTAGCAATAACATTGTTCTTATTTTCATTATCCAATTGGCAATCCACTGGGGTATTAATCGTCTTAATATTTTTCTTGAATCTTAAATGATTTACCTACTCTTCTAATGAGATAAAATTATTTTTTCACGTCATTCTGCCTCGCTGGTCTACTGGTCACAAGCGCCACTACTGAGGGCCTAGTGTGAGTTTGTTTTAACCGTCTCGATTTTACGCATCGTACGCGTTTTTCACTCTGATTGGCTCTTCACTGGCCTTCACTAGAAGGGCCAATCGGAGCGCCAAACGCGGTCGATGCGTAAAATCGAGATAGTTAAAACAAACTCACACTAGGCCCTCTGAGCGAGGTGTTATTGCGTAATACACGATCAATCAGAATTTGAATCGTTTTGAAACAGATTGCCAATCCATTCAACCCTTCAAAGTTCGAAAAAAATATCTGCTCAACAACGTAAATAACGGAATGAATATTCTTGAACTGTCAAAATGAAACATTAGTCGTAATCGTTTACGAAAACATGTTACGTACCTAACTAGATAGCTGGGTTCGATTCGGTCTGACATAGTGTTATTGAGATTTACCATCAGGAATTTTTCAGTAGCAGCGAGTCTGGATTTGTGCCCGGTTTATGGCTATAGGCTCGCCTCCTATTACATACATGCAACTTTTAAACATAATCTGACGAAATATGGGTGTACTTATAGGTTACACCTCTGCCTTACCCTTCGGGAATTATAGGAGTGATGTTATTATTTTATCATTCGGTACCTCATCAGAATAACTTTGAGAATAGGTACATTTCGAGTTGATGCGCGTGCGCGTGGTTGATGTTATGAGTTTTTCATCATTCTTGTGCAATGTGTTAGTTTTTTGACGCTGCTACAGTGATTATTTATTAGTTATGCGATTTTGCAATGCACAGCTCAGTGCAATCTCTAGTTATTTTATTTACAACAGTTAGCATTGGTGGCTAGTGTTTATGTACAATTTTATTTATTACTAAATATGCAGTACGAGTCTTTTTTTTAATGCCTTACAGTCACATTTAGGTTCTGCGTGGCTTAATACCTAATAACCGCTGCACGGTTCGATTGAAGGTTAAGCTACGCTTGCCGCGGTCGATGCGTGGATGGGTGACCATCCATTACATACCGAGACCCTTCCTTGTCTCGGAAAACACCTTAAGCCGTTGGTTTTGGCTGCCATTTGTACATCTTTGATAGTCGATACGGGTAGTCACAAGCCCGAAAGCCTTACCGTATTACCCAACAACTCAGTTGGGTTGTGGAGGTCAGTAATGCAGTCGCTCAATGTACTCGTAAAATACTGGTATTCAGCTCCATCTGGTTAGACTGGAAAGCGACCCTAACATGGTTGGGAAAAGCTAGGCGGATTGTTTTTTTTTAGTCTCATTTATGTACATGCCGTTATCATCAGCAATCTCTTTGTGTTCAAGTCCTTACCGATACGATACACAAAGTTTGTTTATCGCGTCAAATTGGAAAGCGTATGCAGCAATTAAAATCGCATAACCTATTATCAAGCTTGTGATTGCAGATATGAAACGGGGGCGCTGATTGTGCGAATATAATACAATTTCTAACGTAACGATATTATCGTAGACGTTCACGTCCACGTCACGGCGTCACGATAACACAGGGAAGTAAAATTTATGGAAATATTATAATGAAGACGCTTTTAAATTTCCGTCCACGATATCGTTATATCGTGCACATAACATTTTATGTAAGCGGACGTGGACTTCCACGAACGATGATATCTTCACGCACAACAGCGCATGCTGAAATGAACCTTTTTGGCGCAGTCGTGAGGCACACACATATGTTGTAATATTTTTTTTTTTTCTTCACTTTTTTTATTTTGTATTTTGTGTTTCACGAACTGTGTCCAAATAAACATTATTCTTTCTTTCTTTCACAATGGAACGCAAATGTTAATTTGTTGATGATGTTTATTTTATTTATTTACTGCTACTGTAGTGTTTCTTGGAATTGAGAAATAGCTTATAATTTTGTCGTAAACCAATCCGTAACCACTAACCATTGAGATTGCACTGACATCGTCAAAATCTAAATGGCAAGACGAAAAAAAAAAAAAGGTTCGATTACTTTGAGTGCCCATCCATATCAATATATTTTTTCTTAATTTGACTACACCGTTGTTCAGTGCAAATCTTACCAAATGTAGTCTCTAACAGAGTAAAATGGCTGTGATAACCGGAAACAGATATTTGACTACGGTACCATAGATGGGACACTCCGCAAAGTCATTTAAATAAAAAGTGACTCTTGGTACGACATAATAAAGTCACACAACAGCAATTCAAGTCGCACAACTCTACCGACAGTTATATTCACCTAAAAGTTGCTTCTCTTTCTATCGCTTAACTCTTATATCTTCTGACTACGCTACCTCCACTGAATTCGACAAGTCGAGCTTGTAGCTTCATACCTAAAATGCGGAGGGTCCCATCTGTGATTGTACCCTGCCAGCCAATGACTCGGGGGGGGGGGGGAGGGGAGTTAATATAGGGAGGATGGGAAAAGTATGAGTTGTAGGCACGGTCAAGAGCACATGAAGCTTTACACTTCTTGTAGTGCGAGTCTTACCTCTACGGCGCACAATGAGGCCAAAATTGACACTGGTGGACATTTGATTTTTGACAAATCAGTTTCAACTCGGTAGTCCCGATTGGACCTGAGAAATAATTTCCATTTTCAATGTATGGCTTGGAACCGGACCTTTCATTTAGAATTGTAGAGCTGAAACCTGGTATATAGGTACCACCAACACATAGATACAAATTACGTCCCCGGACTCCGGATTAGACCCCGTTTAGGACATAATATGGTACTTTAAAAAACCAAATAAAGCTTCGTGCAGGCTAGCACGACGCGACACCGGTTATTGTTATACCTTGAAGTTTTCTTAGAAATTTGTTCGAGTCGCATCGCGCTAGTCTGCACGAGGCATAGACGTTGTCCAAATAAATAAAATTTGTAAAATAAAAATCTTGTTCCTATTTCAATAAGTCCCGGTACTTATTAGATTTGCAAACTGTAGTATAGAATGGGAATGTTGATTTGCTGTTATTTATATTTTACAAAAACAATTTACGTGACTGTACCGGAAAATACGAAAGCTAAACACAGTAGGTAGAAGTCTCCAAGACTTTCTGATGTCCATGTAATGACCCAGTAATTATTTGTTTTAATCTCTAGGGGTGGGGAGTAGTGATGGGCGGAGGAGGATATAAGGGTGCGTTTCCACTGAAGCGGAGACGTACGGAGCTGAGCGCAGACGTGCAGGAATCGTCCAATCACAGACGAGACGAGTGACGCGATGAAGATTTCAACCATTGTGATTGCACGTCTCCGCTCAGCTCCGTACGTCTCCGCTTCAGTGGAAACGCACCCTAATACTAGGGTTATGTATCAAATCTGGATAAATTAACAAAACAACGAATAAACCGTATGTGTGCATAATCAACAAGCTCTCTGGTGAAACACCGGTCGTGGCGCGGGACATTTCGTTCCCTACTGAATACATGATTTAATGTAACGGAGTATGTCCTGTGATTAGTTTCGTGTCAGGGATATTTTGTATAAATAAAAGAGTAACATTTAATTCTTATTTTTATTCCTTATACTAAATTAATACAATGAAATCACTACAACTTAAAATGCGTATCTAGTTCTAATGTCTTCCAATTTTTTGGACACTTCCGCGGGCGTTCTCTCCAAGTCGCCAGCAATCGCCTTTTGTTTCGCTGGCTCCAACGAGTTGAACTGCTCGCACAAGTCGCCGTCTATCACATTCTGTTAAACAAAGGGAAAAGTTGGTTAGTCAAAGAATTTCGGAATAAGCCGACGAAAAGCATGAAAATCATTCATATTAAACGGATGCCGGTGATTTTTTTAAGTTTGTCCGTTCCAAAACTAAAGTAGCGCTATGAGAAACGCGTCCAACTCTCCGGAACTCGACGGACGGTAGCGACGAGGCGCAGTCATAACGACAAGCACACATGCCGCGGAGCGCCCGCCGTGCTCTACCGACAGTGTAACACAGGAGACTCCGTGTAGAAGTAAACTGCTGACTGACTGGCGGATATCCTACGACTTAGATAAAACGGCTGGACGCAGGTTATGTAAAAACCAAGTTCAGCTGACGGCAAAATTATTAATAAAGAATATGATCTTATTAGCTATTAATAATCAACTTTAAATACTGACCTTTACTGGATAATAATAGCTCCTAAACGATAAGTGATCCCTGCCACATAGTGGCTGGTTTTCACTCCTCATGTGCATCTCCAGATGCTGGAAGAAGTCGTGGTCTTCTCGCGACGTGAACGGCAGAAGCACGCCAAGGGAGCCACTGACGGTCGCGTACAGAAGGGCTTCGGAACCACCAGGGATGAGCGTAGCCCTCTGTAGTGTCGTCACGGTCTCCCCCACGTGGAAGTTGACAACGACGTCACCTTTCTGCGACGCTCCGTTCAGAAGACCTGCAAATGTCATGTTAAATTAGTGCCGTGTAATCAGTGTCGTAGAGACTTTTCTAATTTGGTGTTAGCATCAGATTGGAATAGATAATCATTACTTTCATTAGTCTAGCATGTATATAATTTTGTTTCATCACGCAAGGTTTTGATTAGCGCAAAAATTCGGCGCAATGTTGCGTCAAGGCAGATAATTACGAAGAAGTGATTTTTACTGCTTACCTCTATCCCAGAGCGCTTTGTTTCCTGTAGGATCTTCGTCAACGTCATCTGTGACAGATTGTGGCAGTCTCATCACAGCTACGTTGCCGAATTTATCAGACATGGCGACAGTATCGTAGTCCAGTATGCAGCTATTTGTGATCCATCTTGGATTGGTGTCATCAGCAAATATGATGAGCTGATTCTCCCTCTTTTTGTACTTGAGACAGAATACGGATTCCTGCACGTCTGATGCAAATATCCTCTGGCCGATTGTCTTGATGTCGGCTATAAGGTTTGGAATGTGTCGGTTTTCGCATTTGCGCAACAGTTTTCGCCTACCGATGTCATACAGTCTCAACATTCGCCCTACTCCCGCCAACAGTCTTCCATTGAATGGTGCTAACGCGCCAGGATATTCGTCTACAGGTGTTTTGTGAACCAGCTCTAATTTTCCTGTGCTGCCATAAATCTGCAAACAGAACAATGTCGTTAGTAAGGGTATTAATTTTATGACACAATGGAACCCATTATGCAGAACCAGTTGCAAATATTTACCTTATAGACATGTAAACTGCCTTCCGTGCAGGATCGCGGCGACAAAATCATGTCTTTAGCGACTCCTACGACCAAGTGAGCCTGTGCGTGCTCGGCGTGGGCTGCCCAGCGCACGATACAGCCGGACACGGCCGCCTCGTTCTGTTCCAGTGGCAGCTTGAACAATGTGGTCGGCTGACCACCACTGACTCCCATATCTACCACGCGGATTTGAGATGCCCACATACCTGACAAACGAAAACATTGAACTATAGAAAAAAATACAGGAATAGAGTAGGGTAAATTATGTATTAAATTTTTTAATGTATCCCACACTTGAATCAAATGTCTTAAAGTAAGATGCATTTGGGATTAACGTTGGGAATTTAATCTTGCCACACCCGATTAGAGTCAGTAAGCTCAATGACATTTTCTGCTCTTGCCCAGAGAATGTGGCTTAGTTAGTACTTATTACAAATCACAGGAAAGTTCCTTTACCTGCTCCAGCTTTAGGCGATGAGAAGATGTTTTCAGGCAGAGTATCTGACAGGAAAGCATCAGCCATTTCATTTGCAAGTTGTTGTTCCTCTGGACCTCCTCCCGCAGCCGCTTCCCGCATTTCTTGTGCCATTTGCACCCTGAATAAAAAAGTTGAGGTCAGAAGTTGTCATAAGATTCACGAAAATATGTTTATTTTATTTTTAAATCAGTACTGCAGGGGTATCTACACTGAATTCGGTTTTTGTGTATTTTTGTCATCATGTGAAATTAGGTTTATTTATAACAAATCAGTATTGTATCTTTGTTTACCTTCTTTGATTTTTCATTTCCTCCGTGTAAGAGTTGTGGTCAGTCTCAAGTATGATGATGTTGTTGTTATCAGAGTTGATGACGAATTTCCTTGGTGTGTATTCAAGAGGCAGGTAGGTCTGATTGAAGACTGCACCTAGCTTTTCTAACGCCAAAATTCTGAGTGTGTTTGAAGAGATAGCTACGATACCTTCGGCGCATTGTTCTGAAAAGGTAAAGGTTGTGTTATAATAGTGTTTGTGGAAGTTTGAATTAGAGCTATGTTTTTATTTTGAGTGTCCACGGCATGGTTTTGCCGCCTTCATCGCCTGAACGACTCCAGCTTGGCTATGGAATATGCCGAGTGCCGCTCTCTACCGCAAGCGGGAGAGTGACATGCTCTGCGACGTTGTGGGCTTGTCACTGCATGGGGCAGCTACGCACCACCCTTACGTGGCCACACCCGAAGGTACGGCCACGCAAACACGTCGGTATCAAGCAATTTTGGCCGTAGTTAGGTATTGCTGACAGTTGACACGTGAAAATTTGCAGGCAAACCGACGAATTTAATTTTTAACATGTTACAAATTTTAATACTGTTTTCAGCTCAGACCGTCAGCAGTGCACTAAATACGCCTGACACTTCAGGTGCTTAAGAAATGCCGTGGACAAATTTTAGTCTGTTGATTATGTGCTTCTTGCACTTGCACCATCATTCATTATTTGTAAGCATTTTTCTTGTAAAGGACCTAATGTGTTAAGCCCAAATGTAAAAGCACAGTAAGAATTGTCTTAGCCTGGCATGTAGCCAAGTATGTTAGGAGTTAGCTGCCAAATAACAATTGGTACATAAAAATAAGACTAGATATAAAATGATCAACTGTACTAACCAGAACTAAATCCAGCTGCATACTCCAAGCATTCATACGACAATGGTGTGAGGTGGAAACGATTCTGATAATGGTATCCCAACCAAGTTCTTGATGACACAGCTAAGACCGCCTCGGCAGCCTGCACGCGTACTTTGAACAGTTTCACTGGTCTCGATCCCAAGTACCTAGGACGCAAATAGATTTTTATTAGAAGAGAAGAATTGATGTGTTGATATTGTAACGATTAATATTGGAACCTCAGATCTGGTTAAGTTAATCCTCACAAAAATTCAGATTATAAAAGGAGCGATAGGTTTTTTCATCATTGGTAGATTTGCTTTTTTAAGTTGAAACAGTCAAGATTTTTAGACAAACATACCTAGTCCTCGTATCTGCTAAGTCGCCACTAACGGAGTCCAAGGTGGTTCGCAGCAGTACTCCATTGCTCAAGCCAATGTTCAACTGCAATGCAGACTTAGCTCCAGATTCGAATGGTTGTTCTACAATGCAAAGTGATTCGGCGCCGGCAGGCAAAGCTTGCATGGAACGTGGCGCTAGGCAATCCTGAAATAATATTCTAGTTTATTTTTTTGAAATGGAAATGTGTGATATTGATTTCGAGAGTTTGAAATCAGCAGTATTAGAATAACGCATTTTAGGTTGTTGTAATCACAAAAGTTCAATGGTGTCCTTGTATCATCATTTTAAATCTGGGAAAGTAACTTATTATCATTATCAAAGTAATTCTTACCGTTGGGTCCAAAGAGATTATTCTGACAGTGTTATCATTCAGCCCCACAGCTAAGAACCACGCCCTTTGTTCGCCAGTAGCCACGGACCCCAATGCCATACATGATACATCTGATGATAACTTCTTCCTCTCCGTGTATTCATTTAGTTGACCAGTCTGAAAAAGTTTAAACTGTTGAGAACAGTGCACAGTTGGAAATGGTAGAAAAAGAATAGTATTTAATTTGAGTGTCCACGGCATGGTTTTGCCGCCTTCATCGCCTGAACGACTCCAGCTTGGCTATGGAATATGCCGAGTGCCGCTCTCTACCGCAAGCGGGAGAGTGACATGCTCTGCGACGTTGTGGGCTTGTCACTGCATGGGGCAGCTACGCACCACCCTTACGTGGCCACACCCGAAAGTACGGCCACGCAAACACGTCGGTAAAAATGAATACTGAAGTAATATAGAATTAAACTTACGGGATCCATTTCAAAATAGACTAATTCGCCTCCCGTCAGAGCAATAACTACTTGTCTCTGATTAACTGCGCATTTGACGATGGACTTTTTCCCTGGCGCTTTCCATTCGTTCACACGTTTGTCAGCCCGAATATGCCTGATGCCATCTGGGTAAACTTGAACGAGCGCGTCCGCGCCGAGTGCGTGACAACTGAGTGTGGGCGTCGTGCCCAAGAACCCAGAGTCCGTTACTTCCTCGACCGTCTCACCGATAGACAGCACAAGTGTGGCATTTACGAACGACACAATGATGTAAGAATCATACTCCTCTGCAACCAAAAGAAAAATCTAAGGTAAAATTAGACCTAACAGCTAGTGAAAATGTATAACAGTCTTCTTGTGTCGTCAGCTTCCAGTTGCGTTTTATGAAGTCATGGATGCCTACCTTCGAGTGTTTGTTGAAACCATCTCTATTCCTTCATCAGCCGAAAGTAGATTCTGAAAAGAAAAACCACTGGTGTTTATGTATGACAAACAACCAGGGTTTTATTAGTAACTTGTTGATAAAGAGGAGCATTCATAAGTGGTTATTTGTAACGTCACTGTATATCGGCAACACGGACCAAAAGATTATAATCATTAAGCTCCTTCATTTCTTCCTGTTATAATATTTCAAGTTACATTGATTGATAGTTGATCCTTTCCATTGAAATAAAAATGTCTATTCATTAAAATTCCATTCCTAGATGTAATAAATGTGTCACTTACCATCCTTGTGTCGTCTGACAGTCCATACAGCATTGGGTGAACCAGGCAATTCAGAGACAGCCATTTCAGCAACTTCCAAACCATGTCTAAGGGCTCTCAATGAAGATCTTGGTCCTCGGCCACATGCCAGATACACTTGAGGGGTGTCCTCTGCAGCCAAGTCAGCCACACGACATGCTTCAAAATAAATTGACGATTAGAAACAAATTTTAAACAAGTAAAGTATTATTTTTAAAGATTGGAACCTCAGATCTGGTTAAGCATTCGTCAATGTTTTTCAGATGAAACACGGAGCGATAAAGTTTGACATCATTGGGAGTAGTTGAGTATTTGAAGTAGCTTTTCATTGATTCAAGTAAAAAGAATGAATATGTAGAAGATCTTACCTAAAATTGGTGATAGAGAATCTAATTCATCAACAAGTACAAGATTCCTCAATGGTCTAGGAGCAAAGAAGAATGTGTCTCCCTCCTCTAAAGGCATGGCTGAACTAAACTCTGGTTCATCATCTTCATCGCCCAAGTGAGCAATTTGGTACAGGTAGCTGAAAGAAGTAAAATGATTGTAAGAAGATACGTCAACAATGATGTTTTTGAAAATTATATCAGAATTTAGAGAGAAAATGTACATCTCGCATCAGTGTGCTCTCCCCCATAAAAGTAAGGGAGGACCTTGGTTCGGAGATTACTTCTCTAGCATTAAAGTATACAAAAGAGAGCACTAAATGTCTCTCAGTTTTTGTAACCTTATGCATATCAATACAAATACAGAAATACTTACTGGTTGCCAAATTCACAGGCCACAAACAAGAAGCCAGTCTTCAGCACACACATTGCAGTAGCCACAGGAACAGTATCAAAGTATTTCAGCTTTATCTCAGTGACCATGTCCTCATCAGTCTCAATAGTTATTTTGAATATGTCTCCTTGCTCTGTCTGTGCCAAGAAGAAGAACATCGACTTTGTTTTGTGTGTTGCTGAGCAGACAAAGATCATGCCTCTCTCAGGATCATCCAAGTCATTTCGCCGTCGAGGGATTGGACATCTAATGTCATGTTGGTCACCCAAGTTCTTGTATGTAAGATAGTTTTCTGAGCAAATGAGTACTCCTGATGGTCCATCATTGCCTCCAGGCACTGTTATGAGAAAGTTTGCATGCTCTTCAAGAGGCTCTGAGTATTTTCTCACTACATGGTTCAAACCTAAATCTAACTCATAAAATGTTAAGGTTTGTTGTGTCTTTTGTGCTGCTTCACCTAGAAGATAGAAATAAAGTGTTAGAATTTGGGAAACTTGCAAGTAATTCTATTTCTCTGAGTTGAAGATGGAACTCATACATAGAGGATTTTACGTCACTGTCAATCGGAAACACGGACCTCAAAATAATCATAGTGGGGGCCTATTACAAAAGATTACTATTTTGAGACTTACCAGAAGGATCAGCATCTGCCTCTTCATAGTCAATCTCGAGGCAAGCAAACATTGGGTTCTCAAAGCCGACATCTACTCCGACCATGTGGTAGACTAATGTGTTAGACTTGTGTGCTTCCAGGGGAGAGGAAATTGTGAGCCTTGCTTCAGCATCTCTGTTCAATATGTACACAAGCTTCTGCTTCTCAATTGCACCTACAAAAAAGTATAATTATTAATTTTACCCAGTTAGATGTTTGCAAATTAGATGTAGCAGTAATTTAAACTAAACTTTACAATGTAAGTAATTGCCTACAGTTTATAAAATGTGGCCCGCAAATATTTGGTTATTACACAAAATATGTACAAAACCTAGGTACTAAGGCCCGTTTTACAGAACCTAACTCAAAATTCAAGTATTACTTAATACTTGATTAAAGCTTTTTGATTGGTTGAAACTAGTTTTATGTAATGCTTGAGTGTTGAGTGAGCTTCTGTAATACTGGCCTAAAAGTAGTCCACCCCAAATACAGCCAGATATAGATTATTGACCTAGACATACTAAAAATAGCTCAAAGGAACAATTTCTGTGACCTATAATGACATACTATGAAAATAATCTTACCAATCATAACAGCTCTGCCTTTGGGATCTATTGCTAAGTATTGGCCTGGAACAATTCTGCGGCATCCTGATTTGCCAAATGTTTCTTGATGTACTTTATCTAGAATATTCTTCTTTGGAATATATTCTAATATCACAATGCGCCCAGAATCAGAACCGATTACAATATAATCTGTAACAACAAAAGATACATGTAACTTCTTGTATTTATACATTCTGTATGAATGTAAAGAAATATATTTTAAAATTGTCTCGTGTACCAATACGGTACATCTCGACAACCATAGTGATTGTAAAGAGCGACGGATTGGCCATATTCTATGCATCTAGTTATCCCATACACCTCGTGTGTTATTAAGATGCATGGAGCAAGACGATGCAATATTAAGAAAAAGACAATACATTCATCTATAAATAAAACAAGTAATTCTAAATAGTAACTTGAATAGACCTACTCAAAGTTTTTTTGTGGTTATTTTCGCCGAATAAAATATACCACGTGGTATAAATAACCAAAAAAAAAATTTAAGGAACTCATTTAGCTAAGTCAATAAGTTCATTTACCTTTAGTGCCTCCAGTGAGCCGAAATGACATCATAGATCTGATAACGCCGAATATTTCCACTTTCATCAGCGTATGTACTTTGCCGGTGTTGGGGTCGGGGCGGAGGAGTTCCAAGGTCTTCCCACGTGATATCACAATCTCCTGCTGTTTTGTGCCGGAGAAATTGCCGTGGACGGCATGTGTGATAGACGATGAGCCTTGTAAAGTCAAGTTGTAGAGATACATCTTTGCAGTCTTATCCTACACCTGAAAGTACAAGTTATATTACAGCAGAGGTTCGATTATTATTTGCCGCATCGTGGCATTTTGGATGTGGTAAAAATGTAATGCTCGTAACTGACGAAAACAGAGAAATACCTGTGTTTTCGAATGGGTGAGCTTATTTGATCTAGCACCTTTAAAACGACCACGATCGATATAGAACCCACCGTGGAGATACCCAGTGCAAAGAAATAACTACCCATATGGGCAAAGGAATTGCACATAACAATTATTTCCTACGTACCTTTCAGAAAAATCGGCTGATTGCCGCAATGCGGCTTGATATTCACAGTATCTCTTGGAACGCCTCTTCCACAGCTAGGCGTTGGCAAAATGGCGGTTGACAAGAATGCCATTTCGTACCGGCTCGATCGACCAATCATAAAGAAGCATTTTCAATAATAGCATTCAGTTTTATATCGCCAGAGTTGCCATTTTACAAAGGTTCAAAATAGGTTTCGCTGCCATCTAGTGTCGAATAGCTAAACTACGTATTTGCTATTTCAAAATAGATGGCGCTATATAGTAGTCGACACCAGCGACATCTCTTGAGCAATAGAATAAACACAGATTTGTAGTAATGAGTACAGAGGGCAGGAGTATCGAAAACAAGACCAATGAAGATGACCATCCATTGCCAGTATTGTAGAATGTATACATAGTATCAAAGTGATAACAAGGCTCGCTTGGTAATTGCCAAATTGTAAATTGTCGATCGTGATTTTTATGGAATAGTTTTTACAAAGACTGAATTTCCCTCATTAATTCTATAATAATATATATTTTTGGCGATGCGAGTGGCAAAATACAGCGCTGCACAGGCGGGTTTGTATCGGGCTTCAAACGTTTTTATATCGATACGCAAAGAATCTGCTTTTTGAAATTTACAGCGCAGAAAAGGCGCATTTCAGGAAAAAAGCGTTTTCTTCTCGAAAAAAATATACCCTGTGCTCTTAGTTTTTAGGGTCCCATAAACTATAAATGGTAAAAAATGAACCCTTATGGTTAAATTTTTCAAGCACTTCGCCTGCTACTACGTCCGTGTTAGTTTCGTGTTTTCCATACAAAATTTTACACCTCTTAACATTTTTATTTAACGTTTTTTAACATCCTTTTAACAGGTCGTTTTCGATAATTAATGATTACGATCTTTTTATTTAGAAAAGTATTCGGTTCAATTTTCTAATTTGTTGATCATAAGATAAATAATTTTCGTATAAACTGTATCACGGAAGAGGTCGATTTTTGAAAACTCATCAAAATATCTCCAAATCTCCCCTAAATCTTGTAAGTTTATTTTCTGTTATCGGTCTAGTAATGCCGAGTTTTGAGATAATTGGACCACGTGATAAAGATTCTTCCAAAACAAACTTTAACTTAAAACTTTTGGACGGGTAGTTTTGAAAAACTAATTATTAATTAACTCAAAGAATAAGATTTTTCATAAAAACCTTTTCAACTTTTTAAAGGACGAATTTCCAAAAACCTTTTCTTAAAGCATTATAAAAGGAACCATTGTGCAAAATACGAGTATTTGATATGTCAGTCAGTCAGCACTTCGCACGTAACTTTCACAACCCCTCCACCCACCCCCTTTAAACGGTATAGTAGGTATTAATGATTACGATCTTTATTATTTATTTAGATAAGTCTTCGGGCCAATATTCAAGTTTATAGATACAACTTTTTTTCATCTCATCTATCTATTTAATGCGATTTCTGGCCATGTTGCCCTACAAACGTGATTGGATCGTCACACCACCTTCGCCGCGGTCCATTTCGACATTTAGGCGTCCAGTGAGTGACGATCTTTACCCATCTCTCCATCGCATAGTGCGAAGGGTGCATTCGTGCAAAGGAGTTATTTTTTGAAGAATCGTTTGTGACTTTTCCATTATTTTACTTGTAAGTAATTTATACCAATTTTCGAATTTTCTTTTCCACCAGGACCGGGCGTTAAGATTCTTCCATAAAAATTTCGACATCCTCCTTTAGAGGATAGTCAAAAAAACTAGACATGACAAACTTTGTCCCCTGTGCACCTCCGTGCCTCAGAAAGCACGTTATGCAGTTGGTCCCGGCTGTCATCGGTAGATCTTTGACAGTCGTTACGGGTAGTCAAAAGCCCAAAAGTCTGACAACCAGTCTTACCAAGGGATATTGTGTTACCCAGTACCTGAGTTGTCAGTTAGGCAGTCGCTCCATGAAAAATACTGATATTCAGCTGCATCCGGTTAGACTGAAAACCGACCCCAACACACATGGAAAAAGGCTAGGCAGATTAATGGGTCTTATGTGGAAATTATCAGATCGAGCTGTCTTTGTATCGCTTCCCTATTTGAAGAGACCAAACTTTCATCTTTTTAGATTGTTTATGAGTAGTAGTTGTGGTTGTGAGTAGAATTTGCAAACTATAACGGACGGACATGTCACAATAGCTTGCCATAATATCTCTCATGAATGAAGGCGCCTGAAACCAATGCAATAATCATGGTTACCATGCAAGCGCAACTTGGGTCAAAGATAGGTTTTCAGTAGAACGTTCTATGATTATCCATCCCTACATACCTACCTACATTATACACAACGTCTTCACACGCCCATTCATCCAAACCTACAGTTGGATCAACAATAAAATAATGAATAGGTATCGTTTCATTCTTCAGAACACCTGAGGTTTATTTCGCTGGGATTTAAAATTCCAATACGTATTTGTGCTCGGTTTGAAAGGGCTTTGGTCCATTGTGGAGTGTCTTTTAATTCTATTTTCTGGCTGTGGCGGCGGCGCGCCGTCACAATGTATCTGTGCCGTGACGCGGCGCAGGCGCACCTGAGTATTCCAACTCGTTTCACTTTGAGAAGCCGCATCTTTACCTACTTACATGATTGGTTAAATGGTTATCTCCGATCCATGTAGGTAGGTAAACTACTTATTTTATGTAGAAGCTGTACGTAAATCTCATACACAATATGAAAAGCTGCAGTATTGTGGGGATTACTCATCGTTCGTTCGTGTTTAGATTTGAGAACATTTTTCATGTTTTTTTTTCCAAATGATGATTCCTAATCTAATTATGGTCGATCATGATATTAGTGCTAATTATTAAAACTCAGAGAATTTCGAGTTAAAGTAGCGTCAGACAATTAAATCGGTCGAGGTGCTTGAGGTGAGCGGCGGGGCGCGGGCGCAGGTCACGACGTGCGCAGGCGCGGGCGGCGCGGCGATGTGCACGTGTGCTCCACCGACCACTGGCATAAAGAGAAAAAATAAAACTGGTAGATAAAGCCGTATTTTGACTCGCTTGGAAACTGCGTCCGTTGGACCTTACCAAGGCTTTTTATTTCAATACGTAAATAAATTACAGGTAGGTAGTTACTTGAACTTAACGAAGGCACTGCTAGTGCTGAAGAGTTTGTGAATTTAATATGTCAAACCAGTACATATTACGATTTGTTGCTATGTGGGTTTATGTGTCGTTTATAAACAATGGCATCCAACTACTAAGTCTTGAGCATGCCATGTGTTCAACCGCACTCCACCTACAGACATGACTCAGTACACCGACACGTACCCAAGTGCATTAAGTTTTCCATTTCAATTAAAATTCTACATAAATGCTCAATAAATCATGTTACCTTAAAGGTTTCTAAGAATAGATTCTTCTGTTGGTGGAATATCTTCTTTACCTTCTGGCTTGAAATGTACTGAAGCCTACTCCTAACTTTTATCCGGATAGCAGAGGAAAACTAAGTAATTCTAAAATCACCTAGTTAGTTTATCTTTAAAAAAAATCGTACTGATTAATCGTTTGAAAGCTAATTATATGACAAATGTTTAGTTTACGTATGCTTTTCAATAAAGGGTCCGTATACAGGCGCGACGCGACACCAATTTTCGTAAAAAACTTTATTGTAATTGTTCTATCAGAATCGCGTCGCACTGTCGCGTTGCGCCTGTACTCGTATGCCTTAACTCTTGGCAATGTAGTAAAGTGTTTCAGTATAGTAAACTACTTGCCTTTATGGCCATTTACATGAAAATTTCTGGATGTATGTTCTGTGAAATTATTATATACACTAGAGTCAATAAATATCAAATATATTTCATTCAATATAAAAATATACAAAGCGCTGCGCCGCCCACGCTCCGATAGTGCATGTAATCCGTGAACTTGGCAACACCACAACTCACTCAGGCGCATATCGCGGCCAATAATTTAAAAGGCGTGAACACTTTATCGATCAACCGGCTGCCGCTCTCCATGGCCACTTTATACCAATAAAAGATTCGCTGTTAAGATCCTCTTTGTGTAAAAGATTCTGTTAAGATTGCCGCCGAGCTAACTCAGCTAATACTTTGGATCTAGATTGTTCAAGTCTAGCAACTGGCAGCTGTCGGAGCTTTAAAAGCATAAACTTCATGGGTGTTGCATTGCAAAGCTTAGATTAATAAAACTTGATAGATAGCGTATACTGTGTAACTTCAAACTGCTATGACATAAAGTGTTGTAGTTTAAGTAAGAGATTGTAGGTCGATGAAGGGGTTAACAGTAGAAGTGAAGCCTTTCTTTAGTCAATCACGAGTCTGATTTATGTCTGCAATGTAAGCAGTCAGAACGAGCTACATTCAGATTATAATTGGGAGAGTCGTGCAGTCTGCGGAGTGTGGAGGTGTCAGATAGTCGGACATTTGGTGGGCTGACGAGGCTGACTCACCGCAGCAGTGTTTGGACACGGCGCGTGGCATTGTCTTTGTCTATAATGTTTTGTCAAACAGAGTTTCGAGAAAATTACTGAGCATGTTTATTGAACGCGTCTGCGGCTTGTTGATATATTGGACGTCGTCTGTGTGTCACCAGTGCGGACGAGCGCACAGCACAACACGACGTTTAGACATAACATTAGTCGTTACGAACCGCAGCTGAAATTTCAGGTGTTGCTACAGTATTTCAATAAGACTAATAGCTGTTGATGTCTGCTTTACTGTCACCTATTTACCTACTAGATACTAAACTATAGATTTTCTCTTTCTTGTTTTCTTCAGAGGAATTTAATGAAGAAGAAGTTGCAACTTTAAATATGTAGGTTGTAAAACATAAATAATTGCTTTGTGACGACCTTTTGCATCCTTATGGATTCTATTGGCTCCTCGTTCACAAGAATTTAATTGTATGGAGTGATAGCCCAACTGCCCAAGGCAATATTATAAGTTACGGTTCAAGTACTTCGCATTCAAATGGACGTACCGTCAGAACGATTTCTCCTAGAGTGTCTGTGAGGCATAGATCGCAATCAGCCAGTTTATTTGACGTTGAGCGTGACGTGCGATGCTCGGCTGCGTATAGGAATGCAATATGGCCAGGGCCAGCCCTAAATCCCAGAGTAAACATTCCACCCACACCTCGCCTCGGGTAACTCAATATAATATGGCGCTCAGATCCTACGTAGGGTTGCAAAATTTAAAATTTAAATCTCGTAATTAATATGGTAGAGAGTGCTTGTAGTAGAAATGTTTTTTTAATTATTATATGGGTGCTATTGTTACTTACGAAAACCTTTGAAACCCGTATTAGTTACTTGAAAATGTTTTCTTATGATTTAGATTCAGAGTTAAATCATATCTACGTAAGTAACTCGAGACTCACAACATTCTTGATCGACTCTGCACCTATTCTGTGACTGTATGACTTCTAAGTATGTTTACTTAGGAGATAACCCTAGTGCTCCCCTTGTCAGACTTACCGGCCCCTAGTTTAATAAAACATCTCGATAATGAAAAGTCAGGCATTCACAGAGGGTGGCGAATTAACCCTCAATCCGGAGCCGCGCCCGTGCTCCGCGAAACTAAGTCCTGTGACGTCGACACACTCGCTAAAATTAAACTATAGTTGCGTGCTCAACGTCGCGCAATAAATATCTTAATGATATGGAATCAGAAAGTATCTTCGCGTTCGTTCGATGTAAAAAGACCTAAGTGAGTGCGGGGGCGAAGCGAAATGTGTTTTACGTTTTTTATCGAAGGTTCTTTATATGCGGTGTGGTTGGTAAAGTGCATAGTGTGCGGTGTGCCGAGCACATTTGACATTCATTGCGTTTTATTCAAGTCGGCACGTGCGGGGCCACCTGTCGCTGATGCTGCACTTGTTCTAACTTTACCTACCAGCTATTTAATTAATAAATACTAACGAAATTGCATGCGCATGGAAATTTACCGCGAGCCTATTGCGTAGATAGAATCTTGAAAACGTTCTGATTAAACCTTAGGGCTATTTCTTGGTAGATTTTTATAATTGCAATTTTGATTTCATTGTGCATTTAAAGAACATTGTTGTTAGGTGTCGTATCGGTTAATCTCGAATAACTTAAAGTAGACTTGGGTTCATGTGTGACTGTCTCTAAGCACGTAATTTAAAATCAAGGAAAGGCATAGAATATTAGTTTGATTGAAATAATCGATTCTGTGCTCGTCCGATGCAAATGGCCGGCGCCGGATGGACCTCCCATCACTTCAGCACTGCACCGACAATCGGTGACAATACAAATTCAAGATGGCGCCGGCATGGTTTATTGCTTACTCGACATGTTCCTACCTTGGGAGTGAGGACCAATAAACGCTTCCGCTGGCTACGTGCTACGATTTATTTGATTGTTTGATGAGTTGAATAAGCAATTTGATTTTTTATTCATCTCACATGCTACTCATTAAAGAAACTTTGAACACCACAACTCTATCTGCGTTTGTCTTATAATCACAAGTACCTGGGCGACAGAGCTCTGCTCTGGTGATAATAGAGAATGCTCATATAATAGTACAGAATAGTTCATACTAATTCCATGATGCCATGATAGTAGGTACTTACTAATTCCATGGTGCCATGATAGGAGGTACTTACTAATACCATGGTGCCATGTCATTATTCTCAGGTAGCCATCTTGTTCTAAACTTTGGACGACCGAGCTGTGCTCGGGTGAAAATACGGAGAAAACGAATTTTCCCATATATGAGACCTAGCTAGATCGAGTTTTCGCCCCAGTAGGTAAACCCCTATTTTGCAACTTTCATCGAAATCGTTAGAGCCGTTTTCGAGAACGTGATTACAAATAAATATACAAATATTGCTCGTTTAATAGTATAGGATAAGCCAGACATCTACAAAACAATAGTTTTGAAATCTCCATCGATAAAAATGCAATTGAGAGATGAAACCACAAGTTAAATTAAGTAGCTTTATACATAAGCGGTTTATCCAACAGATGTCCATTCATTCTATAGTAGAAAATACTTTTATATCAGTGTAAACGTGGTTATGTCATTAAAGCGAGGATAATTCAGATATGCCGAATGTACCGAATGAGGCTTCGAGAAGTTTAAATGTCGATCGAAACGCGATGTCTATTACCTATCAGTCACGAGAACTAGAGCCGTTTTGGGAAGATTCACGTTCTAAGACCAGTGCCAATTGTTTTAGTTGCCCCCGTTAATGAACAGTGCTTTATTGATGTACGAACATTAATATTGTTAGACGAACAACACTATATATAGGTACTTAGCCTACTCTTGTTTACACTTTTCCATTAGCAGTATAACAACAGAGTTCAATACAAATCGTGATTTCCGTGTGATTGAACAATACTGCTAAGTTGAACCTACGTTCAGTTCGTGACGTGTCCAGTCGATCAATTCGCTCATGATCACCGCTCACCTTTCGAGTGCCAGTTAATAAGGATACTAATGCATCTAAAACCGATCAATGATAAACAAAAGCTCCTGATGATTTGATGCGACTCTTTCGTAATCTAGAAAAGTCTTTTGTATCACTCGATAAGAGCTAAACAGTAG